>OW052221.1:109041204-109742434 GCA_932526605.1 Nephrotoma flavescens
ATACAGACCGTTGTGCTACATTGCAGGTAGGCGTATAGTCATTTCAACTACACACTTGCACACCAAACAAGTTGGCAAACAAGTTTTCGTACTGTACCGATTTGCAACGTCGTGGCGTGTCGATCTAATGGCGCAGATCTCTAGAGAAAAACTAAAAAACTCTTCATGCATCTACGCGGCGATGCTGAATTGGATGAAACTCACATTTTTCGAATATGCGTAAAATGGCAGCTGGAAAAAGATAACCTTGTGAAAAATATTGGAACAGTAACAAAGTACGTGGAGGAATTCGTACGGCTGAAAAAGCTAGAAATGAATCTATATCGAGTAGTTCCAGAATGGATTTCCCTGTGAAATTTTTGAGAAAAATAAAATAGATTTAGAAAAACTGAGCCTTCTAAGATAATCAAAAATTGGTCTCAATAACGTTTTTTTTGCGGACGACGTGAAAATGAGGTAATTGCTAAAATAATCGCAAATCCCTAATAAATAATATAGGGGCCCGGCCTCAGTAGTCATATGATCATAATATTTCGTATTTGCATAGTAAATTGTGTGATATTTGCTAAAGCGATAAAAATATGTTAGCAAGTGTTTTAAAATTGCTGTACACAAATAAAATTATTTTGAAAACTAAAACCAATAATGATCTTTAAAAAAAAAAACAAGCAAAAACATATTGTATTCAATTCGCGCACACATAATGTGTATAGTATACAGTACATTATACACACTTTGGCCTTGTTTCACGCGATTAAAACGCGAAACACTTTTTTTTTTTTGAAATTTTTTGCAAGCACAATATACATATTTTTTTATTTACATAATTTACATATAATTTTTGTCGCATGTTATTAGGAGATTTTTTGTTAGTTTTGAACGAAATGAAAAACTGAAATAAATTACAAGTTAGCGATAAGCAAAACAAAAATACGAAAGGCAAAAATATTCTGAAGTCTAGACATTTAATGCATACATATGGTGGGGTGTGTTGTGCATTGTGCAACTCAATGCACAATAGAGTTTCTTACACATAATTTTCCAATTTAATTTGTTTATTTTTAAGCCACTTTATTTTCTGCTAAATAGTTTCGACATTATTTAAGTACGCCTTAAATCTCGAAAGTGCATTATGATTGATCAGCAACATAACCAAAATAACAATACAATTTGTCTAGAATATAATGGATTGTTAAAATTTGTTCCTGGACGACTAGAAATTGCACCTTGAATATTGCATTATACTGTGGTCGTTTTTTGCGTGCAAATTAATTTATCTTTGATCTCCAAGTTAAGCAAATTAAATTAAAAACATAAGTTTTTTAGCGTTTTTTATATTTTAATGCAACACCAACATCAATATGTCAAAAATTCAGTTAAAAAAATAATTTCAAGTCAAGGATGCTTGTTGCAAAAAAAAGCAATTGCACAACAATAACAAGATTTAACATAAAATGCATTACAAATAATTTTATTACGAGTAGAATACGATTAATATTTCCGTGTGCTGTGTCAAGGTAGTCTAACCCGCATTCGATTTGTGATAGATTATATTATATCAATACCATATTTAAAACAAGTTTGGTTTCTTACACGAAGATAAAGATGAGTCAATCAAAATGCTGTATTGGGTTAAGAAGAGATAAAAAAAAATTTTATACGATGGCACTTTGTATTGATTCCAATTCCAATTACTTTAGCACATATAAAAAACCAGTAGTTTATTGAAAACCATTTGTTTTACGTTGAGTCATGAATCAATCAAATTAATTTGCTGTTTATTTATAGAAAAGTTAATAACAATAATTAACAATAAAAATAAATGATAGGTATTTACCTAGCTTGGAAACCTTGGCAATAAACGAAACATCAATAAATTTTATTGTCTTTATAATATAATTACTGAATGCACGCGGCTTCGCGAGATAAAAATGCTACATTTAATTGTTATTACTGTGTAGCCGTTTATATTGTCACACTCAATACTACTTGTTGCCATTTGCAACCGTTTTTTTTCAGTTTGAAGGATAAATTATTTTTTAAATTGCGTACATGTGAGTAAAGTTCTCCTTAGAAGCCTGTCTCAATAGTTAAAATCCTACAAATTCATTGTAGAGGCTTCAAAGATGGGCGTTTACACGTCATCGTCATCATCATATAATTCGACCAGTATAGTGATTGAAAGATCTACATATTTTTAACTTCCGTTTCCGGAGATTGTAGCTAATGAAAATTATTAGTGCTACAAAATATATTTCCGAGTAACTTATACTGTGTACCTCATACCGTTTTTTCATCTAATACTGTGTGCCTTACGTCGATTTTTGTCTAAATTGTCAACTAACCAAATTGATGCTTAGTTCATGACAGTTACATGTAGATGTCTCTATTGTTTTTAAACCAAAGTATATATGATATTCACATCTTAACTGCAAACTAATTTCAGAATTGTCAATAGCCGATTAAAAATGTTGTCAAAATTGATAAACCTTGATTAAGTTAGTACATTTTAATTTAATATCAGACACGATTAGTTTTGCGTTATCTATGAATGACTAGTATAAACAAACCATTCATTTTTATTAATTGGAAAACTTGGTTTAATTTTTAATCGACGTACTGGGTTTAATACGATATTTATGCTGTGTGCCTCAGGTAGATTTTTTTGACTAAATTATGCACTAAATTTTTTTAGGTGACCTTACGCTATTCGCCGCCAGGTTACAAACGTAAGGTCTGCTCGCGAGGTAACTTTACAATTTTGTTTTCAAATGTCAAAGGTTATGATATTTATTTATATTTACCCGGCAACAATTTTTGCGTGACACTTTTTTTTATTTTTAAACATTTCGTAGTTTATAAAAACATTTGCAAATAATGCAACTTCGATATCACCTTCCATTATTTAAATTTAATTTAATATTTCGTTTATCCACGAACAGTCCACAATTTAGAATTTCGAATAGTTAGGCACAGCTTGTTTTGTTGCTGATTGCCACCTATGAATTTTACTTTACTGAATTACTGAGCAATTTGGTTTAGTTCATAATTTAGTCGAAAAATCGACCTGAGACACACGTCATTGGTCTGAAATTGCGTACTAATTTGTTAATTATCCAGTTGATAAAAATCAAATTAAATTAGACTTAGAATGAAATTTTAGTGCATTATGTTTTACGCCATCTATTAACACTGGTACGAACTAACATAAAATTAGTTTATTCAGTAATTTAGAGGAAACAATGCTATCAGGCGCAAAGTATTAGAGCTGTTACCACTGTGTGCCTGGCGTCGATTTTTTTGTCTAAATTTCCGACTACGACTAGTTAGTGATTCATACTAGTCATTGAAAGGTGTCTCTAAAATTTATAAATCAAAATATGTTTGATATTCAGTTCAAACATATTTTGATTTATAGAAATAGCTGCAATAGAGAACAGCTGCAAAGAATAAGAAATCAATTTCTTCGCGGCTCAAGCCTATGGTTAGTTTTTATTTGAGGTAAAAGTTTAAGTGGTTGTTTTAAACTCGCGTTCTTTTATACCCAATGAGAATTAGTTATTCCTCGGTTGTTGACGTTGTCTACACTGTCGATGTTAGGGACGCAAATAATCGCTGTTAGGTTACGTGTCGACAAATGACTTGCGTCTACCGAAGTAGTAGCAACAGAAAGAACTGTTTTAATTTCCCTTGAACGTCGGCCCATTTCGACCAGATATTTTTTTTATATAAACCAATTTCAGGTTTTATTTATAATTTAATAAACATCGAACATCTGCCAGTCAAAATAATAGATTTTTTGAAGTTTATACTGTACGTCGGAATTTATTTTATGTAATACTGGAACACTTCGCATTACGCGGTGGATGATGTTTGAAAAAATTAGCTTCTTTGACTTTCTTTATACTTTTGATGTAATTTAACTTTTTTATGTCCGATTTCATTAAAATTTTGCTTATTGGTGCTGTATTAATGTAATATATGTATGCAAATTAGATATTTTCACCTGGCTGGCCATTTTATTTTGATTTTATCACATTTTATGATATAAAGTGTGATATATTAGTCAATTGATGTAGATTACTTCAAAAGAATCCTGGATAAAAAATGTCACGTCGTAAATTAGGTGCGAGTGAAAAGGACCGCAATATCTTTGTTCCTGTTTCCAGTTATAAAAAAAATATTTTGTTTTGTTTGTTCTGTGCAAAATTCTATTTTGGCCCCAAAACAAATTTCATTTCAATTTTGAACTTGCGGAACTGAATTATGTTAAAATTAACGTTTAATGGCCAATGCAGTAGTAAACAACCAAAATCATTTATCAAGCCCTGTCTACCTTCTCGACCTGCACTTTCAATAACCGATGCCTCTCGTATCCGATACTAACCGTTGGTAAATTTAAACTTTTTCCCATATGGTTTTTCTGTAAGCGATGCTCTAAAATCGAAAAGTCCTCTTGAACAATATATTTTCCAATACAAATGACCATTTTCCAAACATGCTCTAATCGTCATGATAATACTCATAATAACAAAAATGCCCTAACTGATGGCCCAGATTTGGGTAGCTTAAAATGATGTTCTATGAAATTGCTCAGCATGGTATAGAGAATACCCATGTGAAATTCCATTACGATTGGATCATTTTTCGAAAATTATCATTTGTATGGGAAAATATATTGCACTTTTCGATTTTGGAGCATCGCTTGTCCAGAAAAAACATAATCTCAGCACATAATCTCAGCTCCTAGTTAAAATATTATGAAAAGGCTTACTGATCTAGATAGAAAAAAGAATTAGCATGACTATGTTAAATAACATATTTATGTAAATTACCTGAAATTTACACTGATTTTTAAAAAAATGGGAGATCGAACCGACACGTGAAAGATAATTTGAATTTATTGCTGAATTTGAAATAAAGATCTCCTGACGAAATGTTATATTGTTCCGTAATCAGCTAATTTTTGCATACGTTTTCTATTTTGAAATTTGATTGGATTTTTTTTGTCAACCATCATGTTTGGATTTGGATTTGATATAAAAACTCACGTATTTACGAAAATAATTTTTTTAAATATTTTTTACCGAAGAAATGGTATCAGACGATCAGTTAATCGTCTAATAATCGGGGCGAATTATGGACGGAAAATAACCGAGGAGTATTGGCGAGGGGGGGGGGAGGGTACTGACCAGGGTGTAATGGGGGTAATAGCCGGAGGATCTCAAAGTATTTTCACTATTTTTGTAGTTTGGGCACTGCATTGCAGTCCGATGAGGCAACCGAATTTTTTAATTTAAAAAATTCAGTGTTTCATTAGTTTGAAACCAAACTTCGAACTTCTTGGTAACCTCATTTCAATGTATTTTAAAATTGTACTAACACGCAGCTAAGGTATATGTAACAAATATCAATTTTTTTCTTATTATTCCGGTTTCCGAACATAGCAACACATATTATATACATACATAGGGGTAAGAGTACGTCATTGTCATATAAAAACTAAGGCTACAATTTTTCAAATGTGAGGTAGTATTTCTACCTCAATCCCCATCGAGGCGAAATCGAACCAACAACAAAGAAATCATAGAATTTTTCTGATTTTTAACAGAAACAATAATTTTCGTTATTGTCTATAGTCTCTCTACATTGTCGACGTTACTGTTTTAATTGTCTACACATGTAGACTATTAATTATCTACACGGCTTAGACAATATGGCACAACGTTGGTGCCAACCGATCGAATTAACTGATATTGAACAGACAAGAGGTATTATTATTTTCACTGCGAGCTCAACTTGAATCGCAAGTTGTTTCAAGATGTGAAGTGGAAAGGCATTGTTAAAGATCAAACATGCACCTCTTCAATGATTAGTGATTTCTAGCGAGATGTTGCTTACAAATGATCCACCTTTTGCTGCGATAATAGTTTACATTTTTTCTCAGACCCTAATTGCGCAATGTCGATTTTTGCCTTTAAAAAGTCACATCTATGACATGTGTCAATACTCGGCGACTTAAATTTAAGACCCGTACCAACTGGAAGAAAAAATAATTAAATTTTTCTTGTGGCATAGAGAAAACATTAATAGAGTTAACCTTTACAAATTTCCGAATATTTGCTCAAACTCACTGGTGGTACACCACTCTCTTCACAGAAGAGATTATGCATTTTTGACATTGTAAGATCTGCATTCAAATATTTTTTGCTAGTATGCCGACGAGAATAATGGCTGGAAAGCTGTCAATATGTGCTTTTATTGCCGTGACATGTTCTTCTGTGAATTTATTGTGTTGTGTAAACTTTCGTCGGTGATTAGCAAAAATCAAATCAGGTGATGCTAACTTCTTTTTAGCAATATTTTTTGAAAAGCTTACGGTTTCACCAAATTAAAAACGCATTGCTAGCAACTAATTTCTGGTCATTCGAATGTACAGAGTAAACCCTATTTTGCCATTTTTCAAGACATGGCATTTCCATACATTACGGTTTTTTTCCTTTCGTTTGCGCTTTGATTTTTTTTCAAGTAAAGTGCTTTCATTCATTAGATCATTCTCTATTTCATTTGCAATTTGAACCACATCACTACTACACGACTCGATTTCAATAGAATTTGACAACAGAAAATTTGGATCTTTATCAGTATCCGCGAAATTTTAGTTGCTTCATTAATAATCGGAGAAATTTGTTATTTTGTGTACATACGTAACCGATTACGGTGAAGCTTAACTCAATTCTGTTTTTAAATTCATTTAGGCGATAACGCCTTGCATGCACAGATTAAGTCAAAAAGATAGCCCGCGTCAAACGTGTGTTACCTGTATTATACCAATTCAGGGCCTTTAATATTATAAAACAAACAATTTGTTGATTCTTCGTCTGAGTTATTAAAATAATATAAATAAAAAAATAATAAAAATCATTCAAAATTTGTAAAACCCTTTGATCTATTTCCCATTCGTTAAATGTTTATTTTACTCAACTGCGAAGATAAAAACTATTAAGTTCTGGACTGTATAAATCGACTAGTCTTTTAACTAAAATTATTGTTGTTACGTAAAATACGAGTAATGTTTACATATATACGAATCGAGTATAGTTTTATAGTAAATACATAAATATGTTCAACTACCTTGTACTATTGGCATCATTCAAGGCCTTGTAAATCATTTCGTATATAACATTTTGTGCCATAAGTGAATAAACTTTCATGTATCGCGAATTCCATTCATCAAAACATATTTCTCATTCCATCACACAAATTTATTCAACATAACAAATTATTATAAAATTCCGGTGTACCCTCGGGCCAATTTCTGCATATCCCAATATTTTATGCTTTGTTTTTAAAACAAAACATTTTTTTTTCTGGTTTAATTACTGCACGCAGAAATATGGAACTACGTTTTGGTGTGTGGAAATTAAAAGGATGAGAATTTTTTTGGATTCGAGCGCGCACCAGATTCCGATCTCTGAAATATTTCATTTTTCTGGTTGGTTTCGTATGAATATAAATCACAGCAGAAAGGCGACAGGCGTCAGATTAGTTGTAATCTGATAAATGAATATTTATTTACTCGTATAGTTTTTGTGAATTTTAGTCCTCCGCGATTTTATTACGTGCATATTTCATATGTCATTGAACTTGTTGATTTAAAATTATAAATTTATTGGGCTATCGTAGGAATCTAATCTGTAATAGTGAGTGAAAGCGATAACGTATTAGACCGTTTTCGCTTTCTTTATGTATTAAAAGTAAATTAATTAAGTTAATTTATATCCAAATTTGCATTTTGTCTAAACATATACCTAATTAAAAACTTGCATATACTTAACATTATGCCACCACATTATGTATCTACTTATTACGTTCATTGAACCTAAATTGCAAAAAAGCATAGACTTTGCATGACGTATAAAATTTATTTGTGGCGATATTTACAAATCAGTATAATGCTCGAATAAATCAATTCGAATTGTAAATATTTACACCACAAAACACCTTTATATTGTATATAGGTGAACCTGAACAATGCGAGGTGAATGAATTTCCTTTTTACGTTCGACACATCAATTATATTTGTCCTTATTATATCGTATAAACTTGCGTGTTCTATGTGCGATCATTAAGTACATAGACAAAGCACATCACAAGACGATTGACGAGTTCAAGAAATGCATTAAACGGAGTATAAAATAATTCAAGGTTCACATTACCAGAATACGTTCGGATGTGCAACTTTCGTTAATACAGTCAACAATAATAATAAATCGTTTCAATATAATTTTTTTTTATGATTTATTGATTTTGTCCGGTTGTTGAAACAATAAAACGCTAATCTAAAAATTAATTTATGTGTAGTCTTGGAAGAGGCAGCAAGCATTTTTTTAAGATGTTAAGGTTGTTTTCGATCCAAAAAAAAAAACATAATTCGTAGAATTTCCAAGAAATTTTGCTACATCGATATTAAGATAATTATGAAATGAATGCACGCGAGGTCTATTGGAAATTAGACACACCAGATACAACATTATCTTGCATGTTATTGCAGTGAAGATTGTTATATGCTTAATCGGCTAGATTAAGCTAGAAATTCATTTGCCAACAGCAATCCGATGATTCACATTCAAAATTTAACCAAGGAAATTTCAAATTATGATTGTGTAGTTCTGCGATTGGATGGGAAGTTAATAAATTTATTATGACACGGTAGTTGTATTTACCTCATGCTCTAAAAACAATATGCGTTTATGCTTTTCGCAAAATTTTGGTATTTTTAAATATCTTTCCGTTTCTGTTCATATCCCTAATTTTCAATCGAGTGTTTTCGCTAACCTGTTCTCTCTTGTCCAAAACTAAAGAACCTATCTTCTTAAGTTGAATCCATCCAACACCCACACATTACATTCCATCACTTTTCACCTTCCCCGTAAAAAACTTCTAAATTAACATTTACTAAAATTTAGACTGACTATGAAAAAATTATAAAACTTATCCTAAATCACATAAGCCCGAACCACGGTCGACTTTAATATGTTTAAAGGGTATCACACTTTCATTCAAAATAACTCAAAACTACGCAAAAAATTACACTATTCTGGTAATTCCCTGGGAATAGAGAACTGGAGAAAGAATTTATATGTAATTTTTATTTAAACATTTTGTTTCTGGCATACTGAGGTAAAAAGTTAGTGGTGATTTTTTTGAAAACAAAATTAAATTGGGAATAATTTTCAATACCAATTTAGCTATGGAAAAATTATTCCCAATTTATAAAAATTTACATTAAACTTTTCTCCTCAGTAGGCCGGAAAAAAAATTATTTGAACAGAAATTTCATATAAATTCTATGTAATAGGATCTAGGAATAGTGCCACTGGTCGCAGTTGGAGGATTTGTTGGTAAGCTACAAAAATATGTCAAATTTTGATTCAACAAGTGATTTTGATTTGCTATTGGAAAATGCTTTAATGAATTTAAATAAGGCTTCCGCGGAAATTCGCGTTCGCTTTTTATTCCCTAATGAACTTATTTTTTTATCTGATCAAATTAAATTATTCCAACCTAAAAATATAATACCGCGCTACTCTAAGAATTCGATTATTATTGTCCATTTTTTGCATTCACAATAAAGCGCTGCATCTAACACAATTCGACAGTATTTAAACTTACCGCATCCCGAACACATGCGACATATTTCCACGTCGTTAAACATCTCGCCTAAGAGTGGAATCCCGGTGGAAATATGATCCCGTCACAATTTTAAAAATATCCGAAACAATTGGTTGAACGTTAAAAATTTCGATTATTTTTTCGTTTACTTTGAAACGGGCGAAATCAAATATGCTGTCATTTTTCACACTTTCGAGAGCAATATACAAACGAAATAAACTTACCCTCATACCCCGCATTTAGAAAAGCAAACGGTTTCATTGGTTGATAATATTTTCCACAATAGTACAATTGAACCTCTTAGGCAAAATAATAATTATAATTATTTACAAACACAATTTTTTTTAGAATTATTTCGGAAGTGGTGGGAAATAGTAAACGTAAAATCTAAATTCAAAGGTATCGCAAAACGTAATGACAACTGTGGGCCAATGAGGATAGACTGCCATTTTTGCAAAAAATTATTGAGTGGCTAACCGACTGGCACAATTCCGGTAATAAATATGGTAGATTGTCGAGAGAAACCCGCAAAATATTCATTTAACCATTTTGGCATTGAGTATTTTATAAGTTAATTCCAAAGTGATAACTTACAAAATAGGTTGAGTAAGTATAGATTTTTGTCAAGGCGTTGTTATAATATTTCTTATCGAAATATAACTAAATCAGAAACTCAATTACGGATTAGAAAAATTTTTTAGAAGAAAAATCCCATTAAGACAGTTTAACAATTCTCGAGAACTTGAACAAGCAAATATTTTAGATGCCATTTCCATATCTGCCCATAACAAAATATTTGACACTGAATATTTGGCGAACGTTGAGCTTGATGAAGTATCTAATAATTATGTGTGTGGCTTCGCTGCACATTCTATTCGCAAGAAGGTTCAGTGTTCCAAGTGCTAAACGATTTTTATAAAAGAAATTGGAAGTAAACCTGACGATACTTATTTCAATTATTTGCAAAGGGGTGGTTTAGTGCCATCAAAAGAAGTTGTTTATCAATTATTTTTTCATGCATGCGCCATATTTCAGGAAATAATTCGCCATGATGACGTAAAGCCAAGTATTTTTCTGAAAGTAATCAAAGTATGATCTTGCATAAATTAACAATTTATAGTGTACAACAAGACAATTTTTTTATTGATAACAACTGGGTACTTGTATATACATACACAAACCATTATAAAAATAAGAACTTCGTTAGGTCTATTTTTTAGCATCTTGGTTTCGTACTGATAGAAAGTTGGTCTACTCATCAGGTTGCAATGACCAAACTGCAAAAATTCAACTCTTGTTTTGTACCGATAGTACAAAACAAAAACTTATCGATTTGGCGAATTATATCACCAAATCTTATAATTAAGAAGTATTTTATAATCGTCCGTGGTATTAATTTGTTCAAGATTTTTTTTTAATGGCACCCATGCATGCCAAAAAGAGACATAAGAAAGTTCTCATTTTTATAAAGGTTTGTGTATCTTTGTGTACACAAGTACCCTGGGTTTAAAATGGAGGGCGGAGTACATTTTCCTACTTTTGTGGTGGAAATGGTTAATTAATTTTAAAAACTTGTAATCATGATAGTAATTATTACTGTAGTTAATATTTTATGTTAATTTTTTACACATGATTTATGTATTATTACAATATTTATTTTAATTTAAACCAAAACTTATAACTACATAAATAAAATTTATAATTTTGTACAATTGAGTTCAAAATAAATGTGAATAGTTTCAATTATAAATATTAACTTACATTGATTAGTGAAATCATCGCCAATTTAATTTGAAAATTTTCATAACGTTGGCTGCGATTTTGTTCGCAACTTTTGGGTGTTCTGAAAGCGCCCGTTTGCATATATTAGTAAAACAAGTATTACTGAGCCTTGATAAATTTGCTGAATTTTTAGTAAGGCAGGTGTAAGTGGCCGCCCCGGTGGTAAAGTTGTAACGACAGCCTTGAGGTTGGCCACCGTTAAGAAAAATAATAATAAAAATAAAATAATGATATAATAATATAAGGTACAATATAAGGTACTTTAAAAGAAACAAAAAAAACCATAGAAAAAAAAGAAGAAATAGGTGTTCGCCGGAGCACGCCCGGATTACCGCCGCTAGCTCCGAGGTGGAGGTTAGTTTGGTCGTGGGGGTAATTGTTGTGCTCTGGCCGACTCAACACAATTATGTCATTATACTGTAATTGACGGAAGCTCGCTCAGATTCAACTCACCTTCTCACTCACTCCCACTGATCGATGACCTAACCACTCATTTTAAATATGCTTGATTTAATTCAATATTATACATTTATTATAAAGAAAAATTAATTAATTCTGTACAGTACACATTTTTTTATAAGGCAAAGACAAATATTTAGGAATTAAAGTAAAAAACAAATTGACTAAACTTAGTATTTATAATACTCTAGTGAATTAAATAAATCTTAAGTTAATCAGCATTATTGTCCGGAATGTATCTGTGACCAATGGCATCAAAAAGTAATTACGGTATATAAAAATGAACAAAAGATTGTTACTTGGACGGAGTATTCTCGGCAAAGAAAGCGCTCCCCACGACCTTGGTACTGCGTCGGTTTCCTGTAAGAAATATTGTTAATTAGGAAACAAAAGAGAGAAAAAAATGTTTGATTAACAATATAACCTGAATGGTTATATTAATAACCTGAATTGGTATATTAATAACCTGAACCACAAAAGAAAATGAACAACACAAACAAAATCCCCCAAAACAAGGGAAAATTAAATTCAAATATGTAGGTATATGAAAAAAAAAGAAAGAAAAACTTATCTAAATAATCCACGGCATAACGCTACCGTCCTTGACCGGATTCACTGCAAATGATGTCACGCCTCCACCACCAACTGTATTGAGTTACCGGTATTCCCGATTAATCGATTTGCACTAGATCTCATTGCATCAAAATTCCTCTGGAGGACGAATCAAAATTGCCGACAAAACCTTCAATTATACACACCCATGTCTAACGCCATTACTCGTAACTTCCAACACATTCTTATATCCGCACACGAATTCGTACTTATATCCGTCCACTAAGAATACATAATTTTAGCGGCTAGCGGTTTTCTGGTACACGGTTCCTTTTCTTTGGTTATCTGCCTGGTCCTTTAACTTAACTACAGCACGCTGTTTGCTATCAGGTCACAGCCGCAAAGTTATAATATCTGAATTGCAGAGCTGACAACAGTTTATATGCACCAAAAAAAAAAATCAAGCACTGCAATAACACTTGTATTGTTATAACGGACTGCACCAAACTCAAATTAACTTGTGATTGCCACTAGTTTTAGTTCTTTATAAAACCTACGCCTATTTTGATCCAAAAATAATAACAGGAGAGAAGAATTACCGGAACGCAATAGTGTACAATATATGTGTTTTTGTATCAAGCAATAGTAACAAGCAAATTTATTCGGACGTCGCGCCACACCATTCGTTTTTATTTTAGGTTAATAATTTTATATTTTGTAAATTAACAAATTTTATATCCTTTTTGTGTTTTACTAACTCAATTGTGTGGGTACGGCAAAAGTACCATGTCCTAAATTTATTTTTGCTTGTGTTTTGAACCAACTTACATATTTGTGTATTCCTTTCAAACTTATTTTCGTTCGAAAAAAAACACTATAACTATACACACAATTGTGTTGGTTGTACATACTTCAAATCAAGTGCAATTTTTTATCAAAAACGCCATTACATACTATGATTTTTTACTCACACATTTGTGTGGTTTAACTTTAATAGAGCCATTTTTTTTGTGAAAAAGGGATATTTTATAAACAAAACATTTCGTGCTCAATAAAAAGACATGTAAAAAATAAATTCACTATCCTCAAAATTTAGCATAATTTAGCTTTTGTCAAATTCCCCATCTACATACCATGGGAAAATGTCACAAAACAGGAGTGGAAGCACCAACAATTCGAAACGATTCCACCCGGTTCGATAAATTTTGATGACTATGTTCACAAAAACAACACACATTCATGCGTAACAAATGACAGCACACTTATTCAAAATTGTGTATTATACGTCGTATACGTATACACAAATTTGTGGTTTCGTCTCCCAATTCTGGATCAAAATACGCGTTCAGATATCTATAGAAATAGAATACGAAATAGAATTATTGCTTTTTCTTCTATATTCGTATGAGACTCGCGATATACCAAAGTGTTTTCAGCTTATTGGTATTTTTAATATTTTCATACACTAATCACACTATATCACCATTTACAAAAAGTCTTTAGCACAAAATATGCCATATAATTCAGATGAACCACTTTTCAAGGTCCCACTCAATAAAAATTTATATTTAATTAATTTTTAATTAGGGCACCGCACTGGTTTTTCGTAAGTATGCATCAAACGAATATTATAGAATGATTGACAAAATTATTATTTTTTGTGTCCTACAATCACAACCAACAACAAAAATTCAAGTCGATCTTGCTTGCCATACAAAAAAAAATCCGCTAATGCAATACAACTTATCTTACGATTTCTTTAACATGTGAAGTATGCTGTATACCACAAATTGTAATTCATTATTACATCAATAAATCGCCGAGAGTAACTATACTGCCAACTTGCATACCTCGCAGGCGCAACGATCTTTCAAATGGTACAAATTGTATAACAGTTGTGTACATCAATGCCCAGGCGCGACACAATGATGTACACTGTGTCATCAGAGCACAAATAGTATACGCAATACGCGATGCGTACATGGAACGAACGTTACAAAGTGGTCAGCATGCTTGCTCCTGCAACCGGAGGTCCCGGGTTTGATTCCCAGTGGTGACAAGGAAAAAATTTCACGGCTGGTTTAGAATCAATGAATTAATCACTCATTATCCGAAATGAAAATATGATTATGAGAGAATATGGAGAGCCAGAGAGAGAGGTGTAAGTGTCACGATAGATTAGCCAACAAATTTTCAATATGTACATTGAACCCACCAAAAATATAAATAGTACTCTTAGGCCATTAACATTCGTAAATGACAATGAGGTTTATGAAATGAATATAATTGATTTGAATATAATTGATAACTCAGAAAGGAATACTTTAATGAGCTATGACCAAATAAATTTCCGGCTTATAAACGAATTAGCCAACATTCACACCATTATTAACTAGTCTATTGAGTAGTGATGCGGAGCACTTCAATAATTTTAATAATAATAAATAAAAACAATTTTTTTTTTTAATTTTTTAAAATTCTTTAAAAATTTTTAAAAATTTTATTATGAAAATAATTTTTTTTGTTGTTGCTGGTGAGTGATGATGGTCCATGTTGCTCCGGCAAAAATCCAAATTGAATAGACAGAAGATACGATTATTTTTCATCTCCTTGCCTACTAACATAATTTCAAAACCATTCAAAACTGGTTTTCTAAAATATTAAAATCCAAATATTTCGGGCCACCCTTTCAAAAGTATGTTTTAATAAACATAAATGATTGCAACGTCATCTATTGAACGATAGCATTGCGTATGTGTGAATGCGTTTTATTTGATTTTGGTTTTGCAAAATCAATACGATTCTATGTATCTCTCAATGAAAGTCGCTGAAGTTGACCCGAAATATCAGCCCGAAATTTTTGGTTTGTTTCTTCGCTAAAGTGGAACCAGCCCGAAAAAAATGTACGTATAGAAAAAGTGTAGTCTCATCCCGAAAAATATAATATGCATAGTGTTAGCGTACACTTTAGGAAAAATATTAATTTTTATTTTGTGTAGTCGTACTACAAGTATAATATTATCATTTTTTGTTTTCTAAAGTAATATTAGAGTAGTAATGTAATTTAATAATATTTTGTCAAATCTAAAACAAACGGTAAAATATAAAAAATATTATAAATTTAAAAGTTTTAATTGTGATAAAAAGGTATATGAGTGCATAATTTCTTTATGTAAACGGAATAAAACATAACCCTCAAATATATTGATATACATTTTTAAAAAAAAAATATCGAAATGTTTGCAAGGCGAAATCCTTAATGATCCTTCTAACACTATAAATGGCACTAGTGACGAATAGGTAGGGAATAAGTAAATGATCCTTGAGAGACCCATTTACTTATCATATATAAAAATGAAAATGTTGATTTATATTTACTTATATACGAGCATGAAAGACTCCTACGTGAATAATATAATGAATCATTGAATGGCTGCTTTATATAGTGAATAGGAAGCAGTGTTATAGATTATTTTTGTACGTGATTTTGTGATTTTGCAAGGTAGACTTTAATTTCTCTGATCCCAATCCTAGAGACAAATCTATGCGGTGGGGTATACCGGTAGATAGGCCGTGGTTATTCCGATTTACCCTGAGCAGCCCAGGTCCATATCATGAACAGAAAACACTTTTTTTAATTATTTTTGTGAGCGGTTTTGTGATTTTACCAGTTAGACTTTAATTTCTCTCTTGCCAGTCCTAGTGCCAAATCAAAATGGTATTGAATACAATTAGAAAGGCTTTGAATATTCCGATGTCCTGTGCATCGCAGATCTATATTATAGGCAACAGATAGTTTTCTATTATCTTCTTTTAATTAATTTTGCGATTTTACTAGGGATACTTTGAATTCTCATTTTCCTAATTTCTGATCCAAATAATTATTGAGTACGATATGGTTTTAAATAAGCTGTTATATTGAATACGTTTTCTTCAGTACTGTGCTAGTATTGCAATTATGGTTGGCCTATACGTTTCTTTCATCATGCATACGTTACAAGAATCTATTATATACGTGACCCGGCGCACAACGTTTCTGGTAAAATCCCAAATCACTTCGTTCAGAGCAAATAGTTTTGTCCTTTACGAAAACTGAATTTGATGAGAGAAAAAATCAAATAATTCAACTCAATTCTCATTATAGACGATTGAGTTGAGTGGACTTTCCATTCAGTTTTTCATTGAATTCAACACTAATATATTGAAAAGTGTGTCGATGATATGAAATGTCGATTCAAATGTCGAGATTAAACGAAAATACTATATTAAATTTTGGACTGGAATAGCATAAAGTTTTAGGGTTACCAAATGATTTTGTTCTATTTTTCTGAGATGAAATTCTGGGCTAACCTCAGAAGGGTCCCGTATACAACAATCTCTTTGAATTGTTCGTTAGTGATAAATTCAAATGATGATTCCATATGACCAGAGAGAATAAACCAATGTCACAATCTCGTTGGATTTTTATTTTATTTTATCTCTCTCTTTTTCTCTCTCTCTGACACTATATCCCATCAAGGGCTTTGGCCGCCTCAAATGAGGTTTAATAATCATATTTTCATTTCGGATAATAAATGATTAATTCATTGATCCTAAACCAACCGTGTTATTTTTTCCTTATCATCACCGGAAAAAAACCAGGACCTCCGTTCGCAGGAGCAAGCATGCAGACCACTTTTCTACTGAGACGGCAATTTATTCGTTAGCGATAAATTTAATTTTGGTTGTTGAGCAACTACAACCCGTATGGGTTCCTGACACAGAAATTAAAGTCTACACAGTAAAATCACAAAATCGCTCACAAAAATAATTCAAAAAAATTGTTTTCTGTTCATGATATAGACCTAGGCAGCTCAGGGTAGATCGAAATAACCAAGGCCTATCTGCCGGTATACGCCACCACATAGATTTATCTCTAGGACTGAGACCAGAGAAATGAAATTCTACCTGGTAAAATCACAAAACCCCTCACAAAAATAATTTAAAAAAAGTGTTTTCTGTTCATGTTATGGATCTGGGCTGCTCAGGGTAGATCGGAATAACCAAGGCCTATCTGCCGGTATACGCTATCGCATAGATTAATCTCTAGGATTGGGACCAGAGAAATTAAAGTCTACCTTGCAAAATCACAAAATCACGTACAAAAATAATCTATAACACTGCTTCCTATTCACTATATAAAGCAGCCATTCAATGATTCATTATATTATTCACGTAGGAGTCTTTCATGCTCGTATATAAGTAAATATAAATCAACATTTTCATTTTTATATATGATAAGTAAATGGGTCTCTCAAGGATCATTTACTTATTCCCTACCTATTCGTCACTAGTGCCATTTATAGTGTTGGAAGGATCATTAAGGATTTCGCCTTGCAAAAATTTCGATATTTTTTTTAAAAATGTATATCAATATATTTGAGGGTTATGTTTTATTCCGTTTACATAAAGAAATTATGCACTCATATACCTTTTTATCACAATTTAAACTATTAAATTTATAATATTTTTTATATTTTACCGTTTGTTTTAGATTTGACAAAATATTATTAAATTACATTACTACTCTAATATTACTTTAGAAAACAAAAAATGATAATAATATACTTGTAGTACGACTACACAAAATAAAAATTAATTTTTTTCCTAAAGTGTACGCTAACACTATGCATATTATATTTTTCGGGATGAGACTACACTTTTTCTATGCGTACATTTTTTTCGGACTGGTTACACTTTAGCGAAGAAAGAAACCAAAAATTTCGGGCTGATATTTCGGGTCAACTTCAGCGACTTCTCAATGATATGATTGTAGAAATTATTGCAAATTGTTGTGTAACCGAAATATAATTTTTCAATTCTATTTTACTTACACAAATTTTGTAGGTACAAGTGTTGTTGTACGACTATTATGTACGAGTTGTAATGTACATTATTTGTATATACAAGATTGTTGTATTTTGTTTGGAATAATTCTTTACATGGAGAATTGTCCGTTTATAAAGAAGTGTGTGAACGGAGGATTGTCCATTGAGAATAATTGTGCAGAGTTTCTTATAGTTGAAGAAAACTACCCGCTACAAGTCAATAAACAATTGGATTGACAAAAAGCATTTGTTTGGAAACTCAGTTACTATGGATTTCACGATAACACACAATTGACAGTTATCTATCTGACAGATTGCAATATACAAGAAAACGGCAACCGCACATCTAGGAAACAAAGTTTACATTGTGATGTTCCCATAAAGGACCGATTCTAGGTCCAAATATATTTTTAATTTGTATTAACGATACATTTGAAATGAGATTTGCGGGCGATATTGCCATTTTTTATGGGTGCAAAAACAGCACTGAACTAAAACACAAAATGTATTCGGATCTACAGCAAAATTTTAAAGTGGTTATACAATAGCAAACTGGAACTAAATTGTCTATCTACAAAAACATAAATGACCAACACTCAACAGAGCTACTCGGAATTATAATAATTATCGTCTCCTAAAATATATACTATCACTAACCCAAAATAGCATTTTTTATAGAGGTGTTCAGTTGTTTATTAATTTGCCAGAATTGATTAAACGTTTTCCTTAGCACTTTTCAAATGCACAGCACACAGTACTTATTTTTAGGCCCATAATTCGTTATAATTTCGGTTTTTGTGCGATTTTTTACAGTGAAACCTGTTGAGTTGGACACCTTTTTAAGTTGGTCAACGGGCTAAATTGGACGATTTTGTCTTGCATTTTTAATTATTCTTTTTTATTAACAAAAAATTTGTTGCGTGGACGCCCTAAAGTGTTATGTTTGATTTTTGTTTAAAACCTTTTCAAATTGGACACCTTTAAAATTTGGCCATTTTTTACGGTACCGCGAGTGTCCAACATTGTATTTGGATTTTGGTAGCTTTGAGGTTATAAAACCTAATGCTTTTTCTAGAACGAGCAGAATAAACAAATTTAATAGACCATTCACTTAGCCTATAATTATCGATACTTTGTAGTAATGTTGTGGTGTATGTGGGTTCTGTAAGCTTTAGCGACGTGTTTTGTGGTCAATAGTTCAAGATATTATTTGGTGGCGTTATCAAATATAAATCGGACATTATAGAAAAATGATCACTGATTTATCATTTTGACATGTCTTATGTGTTAAGTTTTACAGGTTGACATATTGGATTTACAGAGCTAACTCAAAACTATTTTTTTTCTGCTATCTATTTTTAATATCGTGGGTAGATTTTTAGTACACCATTAACTTAGGAACCGCGACATAGCTACGTATTGCGAAAAGCAAACATCTGTCATCATCGTAATACATAACGAACAATTACTCGTGAAACGCAAAAAAACGATCCAAATTTAGCGGCTCGATCTAATGACCTTATAACTCACTATAAGCACATAAAAACTAAAATTACAGATTTTAATTTAAGTAGAAATATATTTGTATATTGTATACATTTATGATCTCTGCGATAAAAATCAGCCGCAGTTACATTACAAGCGAACCAAATATAACAGCACATATAACACTGACAAAATCATAATGGAAAAAGGGCACGGTTTAATAGTCAACAATCATCGTAACAATGATTTTTTTTTATTTTATTTTATGTCTGTGTACAATTCATGCTCATTACCATATAGCAGCGCGGTTTGATTAAATTATTATCAATATCAATAATCGTTATACATATGTTATTGTGTATGTAATTTATAAATATTACATACGCGTGATAATGTTGATATAAATAAATAATTTTCAATTACAACAAAAATATACAACATAATTTAAGAGAACAACTTACGACCGAAACGTCTTTAAGTTATATACAAAAATTATTGTTAACGCCTGAATTAATAATCCTTGAGTGATTTAAGTTATTGTGCGTGTAATGTACGCGCGTTATTTTATATGTTATTCGCTTATGTTTATCATGTATGTTGGATAAGACAATTAGTTTCAAGGACTGTTTTCGAACAACTCTCTATATACATACTAATATAATTATTATGTAACGTAATTTGAAAATTTAAATGAAAAACACTTAATTGTGCGTATATTCCCCGATGGTTCTTGCCAATATAAATAAAAAAAAACATTTAGCAGGTGTTGCAAATAAAGCAATAAATCAGACTACAATTTTAATTAAATCCTATATACATGAGCCGGTAAAATATTTTTTCGATCGCCAACATTACATAGTTCCCCTAAAGACTCGTGCCCCTATAGACACACGGGAGAAATTATAATTTTTTTAACTACGGATATTTTGCAGGCAACTTTTCGACGTCACTGTTGCAATCGTATATGACAGGAATTTATCAGGTACTGAATTCAGTATCAGGAACATCAACAATTGAAATTTTTGAAAAAAACATTTACCGCGGTAGACCCAGGGGTCCAGCCCTAAATTTACCAACTCGCAAAATAATTGGCCTCTTGATTCAGGGGACTCACCCCTCAGCAGAACATGTCACTAATTTTATATAACCCCTTTCCTCAACTCATTCCCGGGGAAAAATTAACAAAAAATTGAAATTTAAGGAGAAATTTGTACGAAACCACTAGACCCCAGCGTCCCTGGTTTTTCAAAAGCAGAAACCTTCGCAGACGTGTGCACAACAACTCACCAAAGGTTCATCGAATTCGGATGAATTAGTTTCTCAGGAGCTTATACAATTTACAGACAGACTTATACATTGAAATACAGGTAACCCTCCAATAACACGGTATTCGAACAACGCGGTTTTAAAGAACACGAAACGAATTAATCATGTTCTTGGATAGTTTCCTGTATAAAATTTCATTTTTATTTTTAGGATTGTCAAAGAGCATGTGAAATTCAAGCGCATTTGGTTTGCCAGATTATGCAATTTGCTTTAAAATTTATTAAAATCTATAACTGTAATTAATCCGCAAAGCGTCTATTGTTGCTGGTTTATCAGCATAATTCTCCATCTCACGACCTCGGCAGCCAATTAATAATGCTTTTATCACAACGCTTGTTGATGAGTGATATTTTTACCTTTTTGTTCCGGAGAAACGCTGATGATTTACCGACGACTCTCGAACACGCCACGTACAATTGCCCACACTTCCAACGATTGGCCTTGCGATTTATTAATCGTCTTTGTGAATGGAGGGCGTATTGGAAACTGAACAAGCCTAAATTGAAACCGGCAAGTCGGTGGGAACCTGTGGTATTCTTAATATCAGAACATCTTCGCCTTTGAACTTTCCTAAGATTAGCGTTCTTCAATCACGTTGTTCATCAGCCTTCATCAGTTTTCGTTGGTTCATCATCGAACCGATCGTTAGTTGCAAATTATCTGCCGGCATTCCTGGCAAATCAAATGAATTTAGGAATTCAATTGGATAATAGCCGACTTCATCTGGATCTGTAATGGAATCGATTGAGTAATGCAATTGGCCAGCGACTTGGCTTTGCATTTTTATATTCAAATCAGCTACGTCCTTATTTTTCGCTGCCATAATGGCTCGTTTGTTCAACCACACTTGGATTCTGTATTTTGCACCAATATTAAGGAACACTTTCGCGATCAATTCTCTTTTAGCGGTTGTGAATTGACAAAAATTAGGTGGAAACGAAATGACGCGACTGTTGTTAACTTGAGAGTTTTCACGTATCTCCACAAATTCGAAGACTTCAAGCAAGCGTTTATTTCATCAGCAGCTGTGCTGTTGATCAAGGAATGACTGGCAGCGTTTGGCGAAAATCGCGCGGCTAGCAGAATCATCGTACCTCTAAAGAAGTCATGATTATTCCGCGAATCTTTCAACGTTCGATCGAATATGCTGTTACGGACGGATTCAGCCGACCCGCAGATATCACTAAGCTCGCAGTGGCCTCACACGTTGGTTTTGCCGGCTTGATCTCAGGGAGAAATACTTGGGTCGTGGGGTTTTGAGGCTTTTGATTCTCCTGGCTTACACCGTGAAGTAACAGATAATTTATATACGCAAATAATAGAAAGGGATCTGAATTAAATCAACCGCAATCCGTCAAAGTAAATTTGAGGAACTTGGTAAAAATTTAATTAAACCCAAATACCCAGTCTGCTGAAGAGACCCCCCCCCCCCCTCAATGACCCACCGACCCCGAAAAGCCGATACCCAGCTGCAACGAAGCAGCATTGGAGGGTAGGGACGTCTCGTCAGCAGACCAAGCATTTCTTCACCCGGTGGGAACTCTAACGAATCTCGTTCAATCCACACTTCGACAGCTTGAAAGCGTGCCATGTGGAGACTGCTGGATTTTACGGTCGCACCCGAATGGATGACACATTCACTGCGCTCACCACTTCGACTCTGCCAAGGGGATGAAGAGGAGTGGCGTGCCCAACCTGTACATATGGATCCGACACAGAATGGAGTCTCCCCTCACCATACCACACGAAAGTAATTCATTCTACGTAATTTCCTTTTAATTTTCAGAAAAGTCCCACGAAAATACAATTACCAAGGAAAATCTTACGGGAAACCACTCCTACGCTGCTGGTAACAAAATGGTAAATATTCCAATTACCTCAAAATTACCATGATAATGGTATAGATCATCGACGAAATTGCAAAAAAAATCAAAAATAGAAAAAAAACACCCAGAACCAAAATACCCCTAAACGATTAGAAAAATTACAAAAAATTGAATTTATAAAAAAAAATTTAAAATTTAGAGAATTTGAATTTAAGAAAATTGGATAAATTGAAAAAATTAATAAGGTAAATAAAAAAAATAATAAAAAAATACCTTCTATGTTGCGGCCTTGATGCCGTCATGCCACAGGTGGTCCCACACCAGTACCGTGGCGGCTTTAGGTGCCGTTACCCGCGTGTTCCCGCCGATGCGATCCAACCGCCAGCACGTTTTGAATAGCCTCGTGGTAGGCCACCCGTAAATTGCATCCATCGATGCGGCACGTCCGTCCATACATTTCGAATACCCTCGTGGTTGGCCATCCGTTGCGGTGTATTTCACCGTTACACCCAAACTTTTGACTCGTTAGACAACCGGTGCGGAAAGAGAAAATGCGGTGTAAGGCTGCACACCCGTTATAATTCACGCCACCCCAGAAATTTGCGTACCGTGAAAATTGATGGCACACACTGTTATTAAATACCGTATTGTCAATATAAGTTAGGCTTAGGCCACACGGAAAATTATGATGGTGTCCGTGGAAGCCAAATTTGGCTTTTCCAGACCACCTCCAAACTCGACCGTATAAAGTTCCACAGTAGACTCCAAAAAAAAACTTCTTACGCCAAAACACATTCTAGAAAAATATTTTAGCTCCAGACCACCGGCAGCGATAACCAACTCCAACGGTTGTTTGGTTTTATAATTTTTTCTCTATAGAAAATTCACCGTTCATCGACACTTCCCTATTCCTTTAAATCAGTAACCAAAATTTTAGACCTGTATATCACCAGTGCCGACATGTTGTAACTATCACTTTTTTCGCTTCGATGCATTTTCGATAGAATAACGGTATTTTAAAAGTAAAAATAATTTTTCTTTCATGTAAATTTTTAAGTTTTCATCAAAGTAGCTCGGTTTTTTCGTCGAAGCGAAAAATGTGATAGTTACAACATGTCGGCCTAGGCACAATATTGTTTTTTATAACTTTATGTTATTAGCACTCACAAAAAATACGACTTATATTATTTTAGAAATCATTTTTATACAAATTCACATAATAAATTTTATTTTACATAGCAAAATTAATCTTAATTTTTTCAAAAAAAAAAATAATAAACTTGACCGTATAAAGTTCCACAGTAAATTCCAAAAAAACTTCTCACGCCAAAAAACATTCTAGAAAAATATTTTAGCTCGTTCATATCTTTTGTTTTGCTTTTTTCGCGTCACTTGCGTTCTCCCTCGCACCGCGCGACAAAACGCACCCAACCAAACGAGAAAACATAACAAAAATATTTCTATGGCACACTCGATCAAAGTATACACATTGGTCTCGCTCTCACAAATCCATTCAACGTCCATCGCTTTCCAATCGCACAGCGCAAGTACTTAGAAGTACTAATAATGTGTCTCGGCTAAATGGTCGATTGGAACATAAAAAAAAATTGACATGAGTAAATCATAACCTAAAAATTAATAATCAATGATAAAAGTGAATTTTTACCCAGAAATACCAAAATGAATGAAAAATCAAAAAAAAATTGGAGTTATTCGGAAACAAAAGCCTTAATTGTCGCGTATGCTAATAGGGAGGAAGAATACGCCACAATATTAAAAAAAAACATTTTTGGGAAGCGATTTTAAACGATTTATAATCGTTAGATATATTAGTAAGTACATATACATAATTTATTGACCACGGGTATAAATATGGTAAAAATTTTCTTAAATTTTAGGAAACAAATACAACCGTGGAACAAGTGGAAATAAAGTGGCGGTCACTGTGGCGATCCTATAGATCCGCTAAGGACCGTGGCATCGGTGGAAGTGCATCAAGATTTTTATTCTTGGAATTAATGAAGGCATCCTTTAGTTCTCGCCCTTCCATATCAAGTGCTCATTCCCGATCTGTCGGTGTCGTGAGTGAAATAATTGAACCTTTGCGTTCAACAGTATCTCAACAAGATTCCATTTTTTCGGAAGAAATACACGATGAGATGCCTCCGTCTACATCAACATCCAGCTCACATCAAACTCGAAAAAGAAAAAGTAATTCCGATAAATTGACGGAAATAAAATTAAAATATTATGAAGAAAAAATTCAAGCCTCAAAAGAAAGAACAGAACTTTTACGGCAATACGTTTTAAAAAACAGTGAAGTTGGGCTTGGTACGCAAAGTACATCCTGTAACTGCAAAAAATAAAAGTTGAAGATGATGATGATTGAATGATTAATTTTTTTTTTTATTAATTGAAATAAAACAATGTAGAAATTGAAATCAATAAAACATTTAAAATATTATTGGATAATTTAAACGATCATTTAAATTATTGAACTATTAATTTCTTCTAGCAGCTCCTGTCTTCGATAGCTATTCTCTTCTATAATCAAATTTTCTTCTACATAAGCTTCTGGTATCACGTCTCTCTCGTCTACATCGATAACGTCATTTCCATCCACGCATATGTTATGAAGTACGCAAGCGGCTATGGTGCAATTAACAACAAATTCGATAGATTGATTTTCAAATTTATTTAGTCTCCTAAATCTATTCTTGAACAGCCCAAATGCGTGTTCCACCGCAACTCGGGTCCCTGAATGTTTTTATTAAAATTTTTCTCGGAATCGGACAGGTTACCCAAATCTCTAAACGGCGATATTAGCCAAGTAAGGCAGTGGTATGCCGAATCTCCCAACAAAACACGCCTGTTTTTAAATAACAATTCTGAGTTTTGCACGCATCTTTTGTACAGCTCCGTTTTTTTAAGCTGTCGTGTATGCTCCCCGGCTCTCCAACATGAATATCGATGAACTTTTTGTCCGGTCCCACGACACCTTGGAGCAAAATACTGTAATATTTTTTTCTGTTATAATGATCGTTATGATTATTTTGTGGTTTAGAAATTTGGATGTGAGTCTCGTCAATACATCCTAACACATGTGGAAAGCCTTTCATTTGCTGAAACGATATTGAAATGGCTTCCTGTTCGTTATCCTCTTTTGGCCATTTGATGTAAAGATGTGCACATCTAATCAACCAATGTGTAATTCGTACATCGCACCTATGTGCAGAACTAAAGCTTACGTTGAAGAGATTCGAAATTTCTCTAAATGTGTTGGTATTGGCTAGATACCACAACGTCAAATAAACTCTCTTTTCTGCGGGAATTTCTTCTATGCCGCCTTTATTTAATCTTTTCATTGCATCTGAATAGTTACCTAAAAAATTAATTTAAAATTAAAAGGTTTTAGTTTAATATTGGTTTTTATAAATTACCTATCAACGAATGAACAGTTGATCGTTTTAAGCGAAAATGAGAAATAAATTCTTCATCAGTATATTTATTAATACAGCTCACAAAATCGGATATCTTTACTCTTGCTTTCTTAATTGGTACGTCATCTTCAGATGAGCTTGTAGACGTATCTGTGTCTGACCAAAACAATTTTACATCTCGGATAAAACTATCCTGCTGGAAGGTGCTGGAATCTATAATGCATCAGGTATCTAGAATTTTAATTTAATGGTTAATTTAATGGTTCGTTTAATTAAATTTATACTTCTTTTACCTCAGCCATGTTTAAATGAAATTAACAGCTTTAAAATTTTTATTGGCACACAATAAAAAATTTAATTTATTTAAATTTAAATTAAATAAGCACAAAACACCACTCATATAGCAAAACAAAAATTGAGCTTTGACATATCTTACGAAATTTACCCCTAGCGGACAAATTTATCGTAACTGCTTGTAGCTACTCATGAAAAATCGGTAGAGCAGCTGCGAGTAGTTAATTTATCGGAGACAAAAACCATTAGTACTTACAAGTACTTGCGGTGTGCGATTGGAAAGCAAGTAGTGTAATGAGAAAAAAGTGAACAATATAAAGACAATCTCACACTGCACAAAAAAAACATCTAGGTTAATGCACAATACAGATAGCACTGCCATCCGCAAAATGCCCCACTAAAATTTTTATAATGAAATTAAAATGTGAAGAAAAGAGTGGGAAGCATTGTTATGACCGTGAAGTCGTAACAAAGCCTCCAATGCTTGTTTGTGCGCCATGGTACACTCATCCCAAATGACTATTTTGCAATTCTCTAGTATATACTTTCGACATTACTGATTTTTTGGAAATGTTTCATCTGTCGTTTGCAAATTCAGTGACAGTTTGAGCGCAGAATGAGCTGTTCGTCCTCCTTCTAACAATGTGGCAGCGATCTCAGATGATGAATTCGTGCAACAACTTCGCGTTAAATTCTAGTTCGGGATTCTGTTGTTGTATAAGCGCACTCGATACAAAATGTCTTCAGCCATATTGTCTTTGCGTATTTTTTCCACAAATGAAGTGGGTTCGATGGAAAACACGTTGAAATGATGATGGCAAAAGGGGATCGAATTTGATACGCAGTAGACGAAATAACAGCATCAGCGAGTGTATGATTCCAATGAATGTCATCCTCGAGCAAGTGTTAACACTGCCCCAATGCATCGGTTGAATATAAATTCACGTATCCAGGGATCAGACTTGCGCTTGTCGCGTAGAAGCTTGTTAGCGTTGTTGCGGGTGGTCGTTCAGCTCTCTGCGCTGTTGTGAATTATTGGGAAAAATTCTCAAAGGAAAACAAGACGTTGACTGCGCTTAAAAATTCTTATTCGATTTGCCTCCAAACGCTGTTTACGCTCTTAAATAAATCGCACGAACTAATATCAATTTAACAATTTAATGTTTGCAACACACCAAATTACAATGAACTTAAATAAATTTTGGATGCTCCAAAGATATGATCGCCACCGATAACACTATCGCTTGCAATTTAATTCTGCAAAATAACAATATTCAATGCGGACTTTGTTGTTGTTGTATACACGTGACAGCAGAACTATCAAATTGAACGTTGACGCCATCATTGCCACTTTTCCATACAAAAATATTATCCAAATTTCTGATTTTTCCGGTGGATTTTCAAAAAACATCCGAAAAAGTCAGCGAAATCGTTCTCAAGTGATGATCTTTCATACATGCGGCAATTGATTTATATTTATATAGAAGATTTACATAAAAAAGATTTCTAACATCGGATAAGATTAAATTATTTGACCCAATCAATCAATTTCTATGTTGTTTGTTATAAATTACTATTTTCTTTTTCAATGCCAACATTTTAATAAAACGTTATGACCACCCAGACATAAAATATGTTCGGGCCCCTAAGGTAAAATGCACAATTAAAATTAAAGAGGGACAACGTAGCGCACATCATACGATTTTTTAATTTAATTCATAGTTTTAAATTTCAATTTTTTTTTTTACTATGGGATCATATACAACAACTTCCTGCATGCAAAGTATTATAAAGTATAGAGAACCGCAAAGTGTCCAATTCAAATTTCCCAACTTCTATGTCAACAAGGCAAACAAAAATTATTGTAAAATCACTAAACTCAGCAAAACGCTAGGTACTGTCTGCCACGAAATAATATCAAATTTTACTATTTTATTAGAATCTAACACAATAACCGGCATGTTCATTTTTGCATACTAATTCATTCATAAAATTCCGTTTATGAGAAACAACCAAAAATTGGTAATTTCCTGTCGACAATTTTTTTATTTTTTTTATTTTTATTTAAAGTGATTATGTAACACGATCGCACTCTAATGCTAAATATCTTAAGTTCACGGATCATTAACACTTCTGTTATACATTTTTTTTATGAATGAATAATGTAAGTAAACGAAAATTAAATTTTATTTTGGCAATAGTTTTGGATTTTAGGCGCCAATTTGTAAAAAAAAAATGTAATTAATGTCACACAGTATTTCAAGATTGGTAATAAGGAAATTATTAAAAGAGAGACTCGCGCGCAAAAAAAAACAAAATTGTCTTATTTAATCTGCGTGTCCATAAGCGCTTTGGAATTTAGCCTGAGTGACGAATGATGGTTGAAAATGATAAATTATTTTAATGATTCAAGACTATGAATGAACACAAAAAAAAATGATGAAAGGCGATAAAGAACTCAACGTAACAACACAGGAACATCTAATAAGTAATTTGATAAGAGAGTTGAATATTGATTAAGTTGTTAATAAAAAATGATTTATTATTGCTGATGGGGATATCCTCTAGGGTAGGAAGGAATAACAATTAAATAAATTGTATTATTTGGCTTTGAAACGATAAATTGAGTTGTTTGTCTTAAAGTTGAGTATGCATTTGCTGTATGATTCGTAATATGACATTGCGTGGTGCTTCACTAATTTACGCTAGGGTATTTAAGTTAATGCTTTATAAGCGTGCATTCAGATAATTAACACGATTTTTAAATCTATCTAGCATAAAGTGAAGGTGAAAAACGAGGGCGACCAATTAAAATGTGTATGCATATTTGAGTTAGTTAGATATATTACAAAAAAAAACTAAGCAAGTGCACTTAAAATGTACATAGATGATTAAGGTAATAAGAATCAATTGTAAGGCCATTCAAACTTAATTGAGGATGAAATAAAATTACGAGTTAAAACGATCTTTTCCATCTTGCACGTGAACATTTTCATAAATCTATACTAAAACAAAAAAAAAAATTAGGAGTTTTGTTTAGGAAATATCTCCCAAACCTGTAGAGTAAAATGCATTTTTTCCTAAAACTGAGAATATGCCTAAGTATTAGTGAATATGCTACACGTAAAAAGATCAACTGTACGATCAAATAATTGATTCAATATTGATCAAAAAAACAATATCAATACAATATCTTTTCTCTGTACAATCTACCTTATTAATTTAATTTAATATCACTCGAACGATTTTCTGCAAATTTACTCAAAGTCGGTTATCGTATATTTGTTTGGGCTAGAAAAATTTTAATTACAAATTGGTGAAGTGAGTACAATGCGTCCTACTTTCGGAAGAATTTGTTGACGGATTTCTCAGTGGTGCGTGGTTCCCTTTTATAACATTTTTTTCGATTTACATGCTTTTGATGGAAAGGTATGGGGAGTTTTATCAATGAGTTCTGTATAGGAACCATGCGCAGATTTTAGCGAAAAAAAAACTAGATATAATTATTTTTCGTTTAAATAAAAATAAATGGGTGCAACCAAACTGCTACACAAATTTTGTGTGTGCAACCAACATAAAAACTCAATAAAATTAGACAAAATTTTATCAGTACATATAAAACATTAAAAACTCGATATGTTAAGTAAAATAAATTTTATTTAAAAATACATAATTTTTTTATATTTAATTTTATTTATTTTTCGTAAAAACACAATGACCTTATGGTGTGTGTAGTGATGAAAATAACATTTAGATTCAATTGGAAGGATACATCTCTTCAAACCTAATAAAAAATGGAAATTATATTCATAAACATTTATTGAAATTAAAACTAAAGTCATCTTACTTTTTATCATGTTCATATGTATATCGAAAGAGTTTAATAATCCGTTCTCGTTGTATGTGATGTGATATATTTCTATATTCATGGCAATAACACTCGGGAAGTTGCGACACGAAACGGACAACACTAATTCAAATATTTTATTTTATAATATGCTCATACATTTACACGAGTTCATGTATAATAAAATTATCTTATAACTTTTAATATAAAAATGTTTTATTTTTAACAAAATTTTTTATTTAACACATCATATTAAATTTAAAACACAACAAAAAATTTAACCGCCAATGCGAAATGTCAAATCGAATTATGTAAACATGAACAAAATGAACAAACGTCACACACACGTCTGCTTCAAAAAATGAAAGATTCAAAATTGAACGTACGTTTTTCTAGCAACTACAAGAAATTATATCGAATTTTTTTTCGCTAAAATTTGCGCATGGTTCCTATACTGGTTAGGAACCAAGCGCAAATTATATCGATTAAAAAAAAAAAATAAAACATCGATAAAATCCCAAATAAAATTGTAGCAGGCTTTGATTTTACTGGGTGATCAAAGAAACAATTTAATTTTGTTAAAATAATTTTTCTTGAAAATAATCATTTACTTTGAAACCAAAACAAATCTAGCAGCCTTCGCTTTCTCCAATTTCCCCTAAAAAATGATTTTTTTTATGTTCTGTGGTAAAGAGGTAAAACATCTTATCTCAATTTTATACAATTCTTTTATTGCTTTTGTTCAAATTATTTTATACAACCAGGCGAACAAAAAAACGATTATTTTTTTCGATAATTATTACGATATAATATTCGTAAAAATCATTGGAAAAATAATTTATCATTTTTTTGGTCTCTGAAAATTGTATAAAATTGAAATAAGCTGCTTTATCTTTTTACCACAGTTTTTATCGACAAAATGTGCGCTTGGTTTCTCTCCAGGGTAGGAACCAAGCGCAAATTTTATCGATTAAAAAATTAATTAAATATCCATAAAATTTCAAAATTAGATTGTAGCATGCCTTGGATTTTACAGGGTGATCAAAAACCAAAACTAGGTAAATAATATTTCTAGACGGTTATGGTTCACTTTAAAACCAAAATAAGTTCTGGAGTCTTTGCCTTCTCCAGTTTCTCCTAAAAAAATAATTTTTAATGTTGATATTTTTTTATAGATAAATTGTGGCCTTGGTTAATATCCTGATTTCTGGAGATAGGTGCCTTTGAAGAAGCCCGTTAAGTAGCGCATTGTTGCACCATATTGTGTGACGTACCATATGTATTGCAATGGTTATACAATGGTAATACTTAATCGAATTGTGTTCATTAGATCATTGTCGCATTGGTTATTAATTGCAGCACTCCAATTTGATTATTATATAGTCAAAATTCCAATATTAATTTTAATTCATATTAATTCAGTTGCAAAATCATTCCGTGATCGAAACCGTTCAATAAAATAAAATAAAAACTAATTTAATCTGTATTTTGAATTAGTTTAGTGGTTTTAATAAGGAGTTTGCGACTGCAAAGTGTTTAACGACATTATTAATTATTATTTCATTAAATTGATGAAATGAAAAATTCAAATGAGTTTTGCACGCTTTCCATATAAAAGTGACCTGAAATTTTTCCAGAGGTAAATATCACCTTTCATTTGAATCAATTTCCAGCCATGACACAGACAGGTACAGTCAAACCTGTTAAGTTGGACACTTTTTTAAGTTGGTCAACTGGCTAAATTGCACGATTTTATCTTGCACCAACTGTCTAAATTGGACGATTTTGTCTTGCCTTTTTAGTTATTCTTCAACAAGAAATTGATTGCGTGGACGCTCTAAGCCTGTTAATTTTGATTTTTGTTCAAAACTTTTTTATGTTGGACACCTTTATAAGTTGGCCATTTTTTGCGGAACCGTGAGTGTCCAACTTTCTCGACTGTATTTTCAAATTTTGTATGTGTGACTCTGCGTCACTTGAATATGACCAACATATTTTTGTGCATTTTTCTAATTTATTATTTTCCCTTCTCTTGAGATATTCTCTTTTGTGCGTTGTTTGTTGGGAAGAGAAATCAATAACAAAAACAATTAATGGGATTCGTTCTATAAGAGTGAAACCGGTTTTTTTAATTTTGTTTAAAATAAGAAATAAAACTTGTACGTTTTAGTTGTTCGCTTGAATAGGGCCAGTTGATTTTTTGAACTCTCTGTAAATCTGATTTTCTTTAAATCAATTGGTTTTACTGTTACAATGAAATGAATTAAAGATTGTTTTGAAATTATAATTACATTGGAAAACGTTCGCGTGATTGAAAGTAAAATCGGCAGTAGCATATCGGTTATCAATAATTACCTTAATAATATTAAAAATTATGGCAAAAACATGAAAACCCGAATATCAGAAGCTACATCACTGTAAAACAAACGTGCTTTCGTTCGGGAAGGCTTGAATTCCGCATACTCTGTGGCAACACTTAAAGTAAGAACAGGTATAACGGCAAGTGTAAGTACTGTTCGACGTATTATTAAGTGGAGTAGCATCTTAAGTTTAACAAACTGCAGAAAACCTCTGAATGATTTGCGGAAGGAAAATCGGTTGGAATTTTCTAGAACGCATAAGACGTGGAGTAATGAATGACCAATGGAAAAAAATTATTTCGACGGGCGAGATGGCTACAATTATTATTTTTACGATTTAAGAATGGATAAAATATTTTTGTATGGGCATCACAGCAGAGAAGGCGGCATTATGGTCTGGAGTGCTATTTCGTGGTATGGAACCATTGTTTTAGTTTTTCCCAAACATTTCAATAAGATAATGTCCCGATTCGAATTGTGCGTGTCGTAAAAAAGTGGATTGAGAACCAAAATATTGCAATTTTACCGTGGCCCCCATATTCATAAAATTTGGACATCATAGAAAGCGTTTGGGGATGGCTAACACGAAAAATTTACAAGGGAGGAAAACAGTTCGAAGATACTGAGGAACTTAAAGAAGCGATGAAATCATATATAGACTACATTCAGTACTACATTAAAATTATTTAAATGGACATTAATTAATCCCAGGTAATATTAAAACTTCGTAATAAAACATATTGCATGGCAAGAAAAAAAATTATTTAGAACCCAGACATATTTGAGCGAATTTAAAAAAAAATTACATTAAACAATACATGTTAGTTTATAGCGCAACGGCAATGTGAGTTTATAGCGCAGCGGTCTGCAACAAACCTTTATGAGAAGTGGTTATAAACAGGTTTCCCTGTAAAACGTATTGACCCATTCAAATATGAGTCAATAGCGCCAACCACAGCGCTAGGCTTATCTTGAAACGTCAATAGTCAGTGATGGCCATGATATGTGGTCACTTCTATTTCTCTTCCCAACAACTCATAAAACAGAATAACTCAAGAAAAAAGGAAAATAATAAATTAAAAAAATTATGTTGGCCCGCGGAATGTATATGCAAATGAGTTTTCCCAAGCTTTTCACATGAAAAGTGACCTGAAATTTTTTCCGTTACCAAGATTTTTAATTTAAATTACTTTCTAGCCATGACACTTTAAACGTTTAATTTTTAGAATGTTACATGTTTTGTTTGAAATATTCCAACGAGTTTTCTCAGTAATTCAATAGTTTTGTATTAAGTGTTAATGAATTTAATAAAAAATTTTTATTTTCAATAATATACGTTTAGAAACAAAATAATAATTGTTGATTTAAACACATCACAATTGTTTATCTGCTTTATCAGCATTTCCGGGCTGACTATTTCCATGAATCTACTTTAGCGACATTTAAAAGCGAACATTCCTTGTTGCTTTTGCATTTACGACATTTTTCGGCTGGAGCGTGTCGCCTAACTAGTATGTGCCCAATACGATAACTTTAGGTACAATATTCCTATTCCTACAGAAACTTGGAAAATAGGTTGAAAAAAATATAAGGCGTTGTTGTAAAGTTTCTAAAGTTAGACACTTAATGTTTCATGTAACCAAGATACGTTGATAGCGAAAACTGCCGAAATGCTTACAAATAATTTTACAATGTTGCCCATTTTTTTAAAATCAGTTTCAGCTTGATGCGTAAAGGTTGAATGTAACACATTTTTATTTATCGTTTAAGCCCATAATGTGCAGATTAACAGAGAAATGAGACACAATAGAGGAGTTCCATTCAAACCATTAATTCTTTTAGAATTAACTTTCCTTTTTATGGAAAAAACGAATTCCTTCTAAAAATTTTCGAGTAAATACCAAACGTACCAAATTTAATGTGTCAATAGCGGTTTCCTATTTAGAAGTTGCTAAATGTTAACACTAAAAAATAATACCTACCACCCGCCTACGGTTAAAAATCTTATGCACGCTGCAGTTCACTTGAATATGAACGACGGTCTTTTTGGAATACACATTTTAAAATCGGTCTAACATAAATCTGATGCAGTGATTTTTCCGGTTGGAGATGACAAATCTAACTGACCAAAAAATACCATAACGCCTTCTGGCCGTGAAAAGAATAGTTAAATTCATCGGGTCATCGGGACCATCGAGGTTAAATTTCTTTTCATCAGAGAAAACGACACTTTTCCATTTTTTAGTCCATGTCATATGTAGCCTCGATAAATTTAATCTTTCTTCTTCCTCTGCTGATTTAGAGGCGGTTTCTTTTGAACTTCGAATAAGGTGATCTGATTTTTTAATGACTCTCCAAACTAGTGTGCAATTGGATGATGTCCTTATTATGTCCCGCTTATCACTTTTTTCAAAGAAATTAATTTAATTTAAGTTTAAATGTGCTAACACTTCCACTTCATTGATAACTATGGTCGTTTCTATGCAAGTGAAACAAACAAAAAATATAATTTTTTGGGAAAAAACAAAATAAAATAAAATTCTTCTGACCTACTAAACTATTTTTATTTACATTTTTGGTCATTTTGAACAAGTGCTCATCCTGTAAATAAAAAAAAAATAACGCAAAAGTACGACCGATCTTAAAATATTCCAAAAAACGATCGTTTCTATTCTAGTGAACCGCACTGTGCATCTCCGTATACATATTTTTTGTTTATCGTATGTATTATATTGCTAAAAAGCGTTCGCCTTGACGATACGTTATAAATGGGTGAGAATATAACAGATGATAGTCTACAGATTGTTTTGGTTTGAGTTGCCAAACATTCAAAAATCTCAATTCCATAAATTTTAATTGATCGCGCTCGCTTTTTTTGTTTTTGGATCACAATTAATGTCATTTGTCATTTTGGTGGCGTCTAAGACGCACGCATCTACATTCGTTAGACAGTGACTAATGAAGAATTATTTAACATCAAGAACGAATACAAATAGTTTGAATATAATTTTGTATTAAATTGTAGTTGTTCGGAATATTATTTAGCTGTGGTAGTGCAAATGATGCAATGTACCTAGACCTAGATATTCCGCGGCACATAGATAAAACACTTCACATAATTTTATTTTACTGTGTTGTGTGGTAAAATAAAGACGCCACTACTGATTACTTTAGATATTATTGTTCTTCAATTTAATTTTTCGCACTATTCCATTGTTGGGCTTTAAAATTCACCTTACCATAATGGAATTTTAGAAAAAATTAAAAATTTTGGAGTTAACTTTTCAGATTTAAAATATCTATAGTGTTATCATCGTTTAAATGGCGTATTACGTAAACCAATTTTTATGATATCAGTTTTGTTTGGACAACATTTGCGAAATAGGTTAGATGTTGATGAATTAATTGTATGTTCGAAATCCAAAAAAATCTCAGCGAACTATTTTTAATATGTTGACCTTCTCACAGGCTGATGGTTTGGGTTTGGATGATATCATTTATACTGTTTTCGTAACGTTAAAAACAAATAAAAATGTTTGTCTCGTTTTCTTGTGGTAACGGATTTTGACGTAAATCAGGGTAATTAAAAAAATTACCGATAGTTATTGAAATTTTAGCAATTAGTGTCTAAAAGTGTAGCAACATGATGTGCAAGCACTTTGTTACCGCTAAAGAACCGCTAAATAATGCTCCTAAAGGTCATACGCATTTTTGAAATATACAAATCATATTTTCATCAATAACCATAATTCAACTTAAAAATTGAACGTTTAGTCAGCCCATCAAAAATGCGACAATTAAACAACAACAAATTTTCTAATTTACTCGATTCACATGTAGGCAATTAATTAAGTAAGAAATACATTTATGCTAATATGCTGTACATGTTTATATGTATAGGCTGAACATGGTGACCAGAGTGTGCTCAAATAAAATGACAACGCAAAATACAGCAAACATTAATTATTGTGTAGTATTTGGCCATCCTACTAATTTTAATTTTATTTTAATTAAAATAGAAATAGAATCTGATTCAATTAGGGAACGACAACTGAGAGACAGAGACGTTAATTTAATTTTTGTCACACATTTGATTCTAACACTTTATAAAAAAAAAAAATTAATTTAGAAATGTATACAGTTTGCAATTTAATGATGTCATCTGCCTTAATTTAATGTGTACATTACGCGTATGCTAAAAATGAATCGTTCATTGCAGATTTTGTTTTTTTTACGAGTTTCCTGTTTTAAGCCATCACAATATCTATTTACACGACACCGTTTACCTACTTAATTGCTTTATGCTTGATTCAACTGTGTGGCATAATTAAGCTGACTGTTATGCCCATTGTTAGTATTTTGTGTTGCGTTTAGCATTGAACATAACAATTCAATTGTTTTTTATAATAACGAATTCGTGTTTCGTGCTGATTAAAATTTATACGAGTTTATAGCGAGTCGCTTTCCACTTTTTAGGGTTAGAAAAATCGGTCGTAGTAAGATGTGTTTGGATAAAATACAGTTTATTCCGTGGGCCTATTCATATAGATCGTCTGAAATCGTGATATTTAAAATGAACTCGCTAGTTAACACTAGACTAGCACTGATATATTACACTATAAACTAGTAGATGTCTCTATTAGTTCTTATCATAATACAGGCAGCCCTCGTACAAAGGCAATGTGCACCGTGTAATATCGAAACCTTGTCTTAAGCTGTAAAATTTTATGATAGCTGGAATATCGTTCCAAATACTACATAAATTTAAAGAGCTTATTACACTCTCATCAAAAATTACAGATAATCTATTTTTTTCTCAGGGTAGGTTGAAACTCTTCTTCTTTAGTTGCATATTTAGATTTTGCAATTCATTCAAAATTTGTAAGGAGCTAAAGAACTTTTAAATTTTCCGCTACGTACCTGAAGCATCTTTTTAAATGAAAATTGTTTCTAATATTTTAGCTAATCTAATTTTTTGCAAATAAATTAAATTGAAATGAGAAACCGTTGTAATATTACAAATGTTTTCGGAATCATCGGCGTAATTAATCATCAATGTTCATATTTCAAAATTCGTCCTATTCTAAATTAGAACCCACCGATTCTGTTAAATTCTGCTTCCTCAAATGAGACAAAGTTTCCTTTCTGGACCATTAAGGGTAACAAAGGTTTTCAACACGCATGAAGTGTAGACTGTTTTAATTGCTTGCAAGCCAAAGCTATAATTTCGACACAATCTAAAATATAAAACTCTTTCCAAGCTTGAGTAAGCGTTACAATTTTATAATCTTCCAGTTTCGAATTTTTTTTGGAATGCTAGTCGTATGTAGTACGCCATGATTGTTGATTGGATCAATGATGTACAATTTGGAGGAAAAAACATAACTTTTACGTTAGGACCGTTATTACCATTGGTTTTACTACAAAATTTCCCTATAGGTTCATACGCATGTGAACGGTAACAAGATCATTGTAAGGGACGGCAATCCCTTCCAATATAAAGCTGTCTTATCGACGTTGAAAATTTGATCTGCTGAATATTTTATCTCTTCAATAATTTGTAGTATTTTCATTACAAATTTTTGGCCAGTCTCTACATCTGCTGAAGCTTGTTCTCCTTGAAATTTTATATTGCGCAAAGAAACTCTTTTCTTGAAATTTTCAAACCACTTCTAATTTAGGTTTTCTCCGCATTTTATACGATCTACAATTCCAATTTTTTCTTCGAGTGAAATAAATTTTCGTTTAAACTTTTGCTTCTTGCCAGACATTATCTAAATTTAGGGTCCAAAATTACATTTACTATAAACGTTACAACTTAATTTTTTACATACCTCAAATTAAAATTATTATGCACTTGTAAACTTGAAAAAGAAGGCTATTCTATTACTCACTATTATACTTTTTCACTATTTACTTTCCAAAATGTTGAAGACAAAGCAAGCAAAAACTTTATTAACTTCATTTACAAAGAACAAAACACATACGGTCACTTCTCAAAATGAACTGAGAGATTTTTCTGTAGCAATACAGTCGGGGGATTCCCCTTATTGAACGTGATTGAAAAAAATGTAATACCGTAACCGTGTTTTACAAATCTTGGTTTACGAGGGGCACCTGTATGTCAATAGTGCTAATAATCTTTCAGTATTGAAGTATTATTTATTATTTAACAAATTAAAACAAATATTTTTATAAATTTATAAGCAATACTGAAAATGTGGTTTTGATGTACGAACGGAAACGGATTAGAGTCTCAACTTTAGGGACAACCAACGGCTATATTTAACTTGTCTGATCTATTTTTTGTTTAGTTTAGTGCCTAGTATGCAGCTGAAGTGATATGGCATTTTACAAATAAGAATGACACAAGCGAAATTGTAAATTACATGTGTTGTGTTTCAAAAATTAAATTCAAGAGTTTTAGAATATGCAGAGGAAAATTTTATGGATGTCGAGTATTTGAACGGAGCCCGAAAAACGAATACTAATTTTTAATGGAAATAAATTATTCCATTAAAAATTAGTATTCGTTTTTCGAGCTTCGTTCAAATACTCGACATTCACAGAATTTTCCTCCGTTTTATTTTGGGACCAGCGAAAATATAATTTCACGCCAGCTGCAACTGGTCTATAATCATCTATGGCAACTGGTCTAATGTCATCAGCATTGAAGGGACCGATGAAGCTGCTATTTTCAGTTATTCATGGTACACGAAGCTCTTAAGGAAATTTCAAACAAGTAACGTTTGTGGCGAATTATTAAAGATAATAATTTTTTATAATTTATTTATTAGAAGGGCAGAAACCCTAAAATTTACTTAATTTAAAACACGCTGGATTTCGTTGATCTATACTTTGTGCTCTGCCCGACTCTGCCCGAATTTGCTTAATATTACATTTTGTGATCATTATAAGAGAAGAGTTAACGATGCACGTGATGTTCGTCAAAAAACAATCAGTATAACTTCCACCATCTTTTGTGTTTTTAATGTTTTCACAAATTTGTAAAATTAACAAACGAAAATGACAAAATTTGGACGGACACTATAATCAATTCGAATTATTGCCATGAACGAAGCAGGCATAAAGATCTATTAAAAATGCTTAAGGTATTCGAGGCAAGTTGTTATATTAGCCGAAGTAAAATGACCCCCAGTAGTACAAATCAACGCACAATGAGCGCATAAACAGCATGTAATTAGAGCGCTCAATTTTTACTTCAAATTGATGCACTAATTCTATTCGTATTGTTGGCGACCGAAAACTCAGTTTTTCCCCTATGAATAAATTTAGCTCTCTCTCTCTCAATTCGAGTTGAGATCGATTTCATTTTGTTTCAATCAGTAATTTGTTTTAACCTTATATAGGCAACTTTTTTGCAATTGCAATGTCATTTCTGGCCATCCAGATCGGGAAGCATCTTTGACAACAAGTTTGCCTGAAATTAACTTTCACCATAAAACTTACAAATTTCTTCACGAGCTTTTGAACCGTTGTTGCTTTTCGTAGATGTTAGTGTAAAATTTTACTTTTTTAAAAGATCTAAACTAAAGAGCTTTAAGTTAGCCGTGACGTGTGTATACACCAAATGTGTATGATTACTTGTTAATGTAACTGTTTTAAAATTGAGAAGTTCATTCGTACCTCACATTTAAAAATATTTCAAAGATTTTATGGGGGCGCGCGCGTATATAATAAGTATTGTAAGCCCGCTAGATATTTCAGGCAATATAACCCCATTGGAGAAACATGTAAAACAATCGCCGATTGATTGTCAATTGACTATTCTAAAATTAGGACAAAAAAATTCAAATCACTCTCATTTAAAAGTCTCCCCTTGTAAACCTATTTATATAACGACTAGTCACAACTATCGGAATAAACCATAAAGTTACTCCAATAAATATATGAAGCTGTATTTCCAATAATTATATGAAGATAAAAAGAATAGGCTTCATGGAACCTTGTCGTGTAACCACCATGTCTGTATCATGCTTGTGTTGCACAAGTACGGCTTTAAATTTGGAAATGAAGGTGGATGAAGTATTCATTTCAAAGATCTACGTGAAACACGGCACAGAGAATGTTTTTCATAGATTGATTTAGCCTAATACGTTTAGCGATATGATTTTATACTAACGAAATTAAAGGATACTATGTACATACCTAGCGACATTTTATTTGGTCTGATACGGATGTTGCTCGATTTCAACCAGAATTGAAATAATTAACTCCTAAAGAAAAATTATTTGAATATCTTCTAGTTTCCGGATTGCTTGACGCAGAGTTACGCGAACTTGATTGGATCAGCACCAGTGTTTAGTATCGATGGTTGTAAATGTCAATTGGATAAAATTCCAATTGGGGCGAAAATACCGAAATTTCCAATTGAGAATAAACTTGAACTTTAAGAACTTTTAAGTTTTGAAATGCCAGTAAAAATGCCAATGAAAAGTTAAAAATCATCATAATTAGATCTCGTTCACCACACTGATAGGGTTTTGACTCCGTGAACATCTCTTTATAGCGGTAACCGAATAATTGGAAAATACATTGAAATCAAAAACCACAGTTGTTTAAAATACGATGGACAAATTAAAAATCAACATATGTAATTAAATCTTGTCTACCAAGCACGTATGGTGTTTTAATTTATCTATTCGATCATATAGATGAAACCCCCGTGTACGTTTTTATAACCGGAGAAACATTGTCTAAAATAGCCTTCTTTAGGATCATGTAAAACACTTTAGTAATTACTATTACTCTATTACACCAAGAAAGGTTTACTGCCAATAAAAACGAAACGAGATAAAAATATAGATGTTCTTTATAACTAGAATGAAACAAAAAATAAAATCAGTAAAATTTACTGACAAAATGTTTGTGTATGTGATTGTGATGTTGCCATACAAAATTTAAAAAAATGTATCAAGAGTACTTTTTATGGCAACATTTCAGTACATATGAAGAAATATTGTGTAGCGATAGAAAATATTTTTCTCATACATGTACCATCAAATTTTTTATAGTTAATTATGGTAACGGTCTTTTCTGTCATTTTTGATTACATTATTTTTCGAAGTGAACAAAAACAGTGGAAAACAATTTTAAATCGATTAAAAAATTAAAAGTAGTTAAAAATTTAGTGGAATACACAAAAAATACAATTTCTTTTAATTAACTTTTTTGGATACATTTTGTAAAATCACGAATAAAATTTGTACTTATTTTGTGTAATCGTATCGTATCAATGTTACTGCCAATCTCAGACTAGGGCTCAAAGGATCTCTAAGAAGAGTTTGTTTTTTGATGATTGGGGCCCAACCATATACTTAGTAGCTCCTACAATTTTTTAAAATTCAGTCTGGTGTAAATATAAATCAGTTGCGGGTCATCTTGTAGCTGTTTCAAAACAAAGTTAAATCCACCAGTTGATTCCCGCTCCAAATAGTACGGTCTTACCCAAAATTTTCTTTTCTTACGGGGAATATTAATTTCCTCCTCTTCATCGCTGCTGGTGAATACAACATCCAGAATATCACATTTAAATGTATTAATTTTAATTATATCAATATTCATTGTAATTTTTTTCAAAAACCACTGAGCTTAAAATTGTCAACACATACAACGAGCCGAGCCACACCAAAAATAAATTTGTTTCATTATGTTTTTTGTCGCTGTAAAAATTTAATTATAAAATTTTGCTATAACAACAATTTGAAACATTTGTCTTCTTCACTCCAATGCAATTTTATATCATTTTTCTGTTTTTTGGTTTTTCAGTCTTTTTTACTGACATTTTTCTTGGTGTAATAGAGGCATAAGTTGTATCACAGTATCGTATTTATCTCAAATGGTTTAATCTTTACTATTAGGGGCACAGCGACTTCTTTAATATAGGGTATTTTCGTTTATTCATTCCGAACATTCCGAACGTTTTAAAATTGACAGTAATCGTACTTTTATTCATTCTATGTTTTCTATTCTTTTTTTTGTCTATTCTTTTATTTATTCGGAATTTTCAGAACGCATTCTTTTTGATCTACATCAATAGGTAGAACAAAAAGAATATTCTGTTTTGAAATGTCAAGCTGTGATAGTGCGTGTGCAAATAATTTATTTTTTCTTGTTTTTAATGAAACAACATAATATAAATATATGTATTATATATGTACTCGTATATGTATATAATATTTCTATATTATCTATGGTTCAACAAAAGTAAATGCTGCAAAAATAAAAACAAGTCGCTGCTGTGACAAAGTATTCTGTTTATTCCATTTATGTTCTTTTGTTACATTTCGTTCGGAATGTTCTTAGATCACGTGATCAATATTCTATTCCTTCTATTCTTTCTGAAGAATGAATTAACGAAAATACCCATAAATGTTAAAGATTATCTAAAAATGCTTCAACTACACTACAAGACAAATCCAATGGGAATACAATTTTTAAATTTTACAGTTGTAAATTTTTGGTAGTATCTTTGGAATGTATTTCACAATCATTTCTTTAGTGAACGTCAGATTTATACTATTAAAGTTTGCCGAAAGTTTTCAGTCGAAAGATGGTAATGCAGACATAGTGTCCTTGATATTTCAGCCGAAAGATGGTAATGCAGCTATTGTTTTTGCTATCTCAACCGAAAGAATATTTTATAGTCGAAAGATACTATATCCCTTTTCCGGCCAGATAACATTTTTTTTCTTTAATTTAAGTCCACCATACACAAATGTGTATATAAATAACCATAGTTTGTAATAGTTTTAGTTTTTTTCATGAATCTCTTTCGGAACGTACACCATTGTGATCGCAGGCCGGAACGGGATATATACCTAGTTCTAGGTTCACCTTCAAATAATCAGAAAACAGCAAGAATGTGTCAAGTGCTATATAAGTTTACCAAATTGTCCAAAACCGTGTGTAAATTACAAAAAATTTTGATAATTTCGAAACTAAATTAATAAAATGTTCTGTAACTTTTGAGTAACGCTCCCACTATGTTTATTAGAAATTGAAGAAACTTGGGCTTACATATGCCTGTAACCTTTCTAATACAAATAGTGGGATCGATGGGAAAGTGGGTTACACAAAAGTTACAGAGCATTTCATTAATTTAGTTTCGAAAATTTCGGATTTTCTACCACATTATAAAAAAGTGCAACCCCCCCCCCCCCCCTCCTATCCCCTTCAGACTTGCTCCAAATTTCGGTGGTTAGGATTAAGACCTAACCAATAAACATAGTATAAATAATATAGAACTAGGTGAATCAATTAATGTATCTTTCGGGTATACATTTATTTTTTGGCTGGAATAGCAAAGACACTATCTGCATTACCATTTTTCGATTGGAAACTTGCGGCTAACTTTAATAGAGTGTCAGATTTAGCTTTGGTAATATTTGGACCATAACTCCTGCTTCAGAATATCTAGGTTTATTAACTTATAAGAATGTGGCATATTCTCATCACAGTGCAATCGATTCATGAGTTTCGTAGCCAAACTTAAAACTGACATTATTAGAGTGAAATGCTTGAGTCAGCAAGTCATTTCATTTCAGCCGGGATAACGTCATTTCTCAATGGATTAGGCAATCATACCTTTGAGGTTTACTTAAATTTGTGATTAGAATGTTCATATCGGATATATCCGGTTCTGAAATCCTACGTTGGATCACAGTCAATCAAAAGAGACTTTTAATTTGAACTAAAAAATAAAAACAAAATTTATTTCTGATAATTCCAATGTCATCGTTGTATGTATCTGTGATTTTTCCTTAAACTGCGTATACGTATACGCAAAAAAACAAAATATTTTTGATTTTACGTGGCTATTTACAGAAAATGAATTCGCAGTTTTAATTTTTATGTTTACATAGAATGAAATATCTCTTTTAGGTTGTCTCTGGTTAAATTATTTTAAACGTACAAATTTCGTCTATATGGTTTGTAAATCTTAATTTTTACGTCCAAAATTATTAAAAACCCCACTTTGGGCTGGACAACTATAGATGGTCTCAAACCTCTTATTGAAAACCCGATGAACATATATAAAAGATATATGTTCTACATTGCCCACGAATTGTCTACTCATAAACCAATTCTCTATACTATATTTTCGACACTAACATGTAGACAATTCCGAATTACGCATAGATTCATAACACTGTTATCTCTGAATTCTGTTCTGGACCAAAGCATTCCAACTCTTCCACGGTTCGCTTTCACGTCCAACGTTACGCCGGCATATAGTACTCACATAAAAATGGGTCGGCCCATGAGTTCTGCACTACGACAGGGGATCATTGTTGCGTTCATTTTCATCACGGATCGTAATTTAATGACCATTTTGCATCGTGCTCCTATCGGAATTCGAACCCTGCCTGCATGAAATAATTCACCGGATATTCTTATATGAGTACATCAGTGCACCTAGGATACTAATGGCCTCATTGCTTTAAATAGCTTGCTATATGACATCATTTTATGTCCACGGTTCCAATATTTGTCTATAGATGGCAGTATAATTAAATAAATGATATGATTAAATTGTATAATCTTTTTTTGCGTGAAACGTTAATCTCGGTTTAAAAATCGGCGGTAAGGACTAATTTATTATATTATTATTAAAATATGCATTCAATATTTCGTTAAACCTCTAACTGACAAATACTTCTGTTCTGAATGTTCAATTCCTGTCATCTACAGTTCAAAAAACGAACGATCGACATAAATTTCATGGCGCAGTACTGCCTGGTACTCTCGATGCATTGAATAAATCATTTGTTATCTCACCTAAATCATCTATAATTCATCACCCTCAATCAAATTGACGCTTTTCCAAAATCAAAATTAATAATAATCAAAATAAGGAAAAATAAAGAAAATTTAGAAATCTCAAATATCCAACTTAATGGGGTAGATACTCGATCGGCTATAGCAAGCAAGCAATTTGCTAGTCAAAATCGTGGCTACTCAATCAATTTTACCAAGGAAATTTAAATTTCAAATTATGTTATTCTAAAAAAAATTTGTTTTTTTTTTGCGATTGCACAGTAAATTTTGCTGCTTAAAAAAATGAACAGCAAATTTTTGTGTTGTTTTACTGTGCAGTCGCAAGAAAAAAACAAAAATTTTATAAAAAATGTAATATGAAATTCAAATTATCTTGGTAAAATTGATTGAGTAGCCAGGATTCCGGCTAGCAAATTGCTTGCTTGCACCCCAATATGTAGTTTGAGAAAGCAAAGAAACGAAAGTTAATAATTTTAAACCAAAATTAGTGTATATGAAAAATGTAATCTAGTATTGAAATCCTAAACGAGAAATGCACTAAAACGAAATACTAGAAAAGCACGAAAAAAGTATTTTCGTATCAAATCACAATAGCAAAGCCACCTATATAGAGAAAAAGCCTTGAACTATTCTAAACACACAAATTGTTTTTTAAAAATCAATCGGCAGTTTTACATGGACTGACACTAGAAAAATAAAAATTATTAGGATGCCCCTAAATTGTGTTTTGTCCGGGCTCCGGTGTAGAAGAGAGCGAGCTAAGTTGTGACCAATCAATAAAACAAAAATCTCTTACTTAACAATACATTTAATAGCTTATATAGCTTTCGTCTTTTAAAACACGTACCACGGATTGAATATGTGTACATACACTTAAACTTGATTGTGAGACGCGCGTATCAGTAAAACTGTCAATACAAATAACAAATTACATTTATTTTCCTCTATTTCGTTTGGCTCCCTTTGTAGGCGGTTTAACGTAGTATTCCTGTATATAGATTAGCGCCATACGTGCGTGTACATAAAATTATAAACATTAAATAGCTAATAATCAACTACGAAAGTGTGGGATGTGACAATCAGCAGTATATTTAGACATTAAATCAACAGACAGATTTCACTTGAAGCCGAATGTCATGTTACATTTTGCACTTTTTGTTATTTAATTAGAAGTATTATGACTGTGCCAACATTTTCTCAGAAATTGAAACCAATTTTTATGTGTTTTTGGGGGAGTAGTAAATCACAATCCAATTTCATGCGAAGCAAATATCATCTGGTCAATAATTAATTAATTTTAATCCTGTGTTTTTTTTATCTTAATTTTTTCTTTCAACTAATTCGATTGCTTTCTTAGAAATATTATTTATAGTGAATATTGTGTTTTACGAAAGCAGCAGCGAGCAGACAACAAAACGGTTTAACCTCGTAAGAATAATAAAATTTATAGAGGTTTTATTATAAATAAAGAAGTGCAATCGGAAATGCCAATGCTTAAAGTGAAAGCCTTGGAAATGTTGATAATCTTTACTTACACGGAAAGTTTAATTCTAATTCTTCCACTCCTCCTGGTTGCCATCCATTTAAAATCATTAGTCAACAAAAACTAACGTAAGCACTTAGATGTGCCGGGTAAATTGTATCCCAAGATATAAGTATTCGCTTAAATGTATTAAGAAAAGGTCGAAAGGCCGCATACAAAAAAATACCAACCTAATTTTTTTTTTTTATGTCTGCTCATTTAAATTATGTTCCCAAGTTTGATTCCATAATGAATTGCGATGAGGAATCATCGGGCATACATACAGCGAGGAACCAATTTGTGAAAAGACAAAGGCATAAACGCTTTTACTACATGATTAATGAGTTAATAGAAAAATATTATTGAAGATAATTTTAATGAGTTTTGAAGGAGTGTTGAAGAGTCAAAATGAGTTATGTTAGAGACGAGACAGCCAAAAAAAAATTCTCAAGTCATGATTTGTTTTTTTTTTTGCTGTTGAATATGATTTATGTGTATTCCATCGATCTGGCTAGTCGTGTCAATGGTGAATCATTTGCCATGAATTAGATTTGTTCCCATAATTAATTTAATAATCCCATTTTTTTTTTACAAAATTTAGCCGCGTTAATTGAAATTACCTTAATGTTATTCATGACTTCATTTATATTTTTTTATTCTATTCCAGGTAAGGAAACTACTTCACGTTTAAGAAGCGCTTGGTAGAGTGTAAGTTAAAATGTTTAATATTTTTGACACTGAATGATAATTATATACTTTCTATCAAAAACCAATTATGATCATGACAAGCCACTTGGCTTCGTTGAGCGTTCATTTCTTCTTAATTAATTTTTATTTGAATTTCTAAATTTACATTTTTCTATTTAAGAATTTATTTTTAGACATTTTGTTGGATTTTGTTTATTTATTATTATATTATTTATAAAAACAGGAAAAATAATTTTAGCAAAAATTACGAATCGTGAGTTTTCAAAAAATATTTTTAAATATTTTTTGTGCGTGTGTTGGCGCTGGCCTGAATCTGATATGTATATCGTAAATTTTGCATATGTGTCGGTGTCTAACATTACAAATATAGAAAGATAATAGCGGAAATGTGCGTATACACTAATTTAAAATTTATTAATTTAATTTGCAACGGAACGTGCGAGATATACAGAGGAAATTTTTTCCACGGTGAAAATTTGTTGGTGGTTAGGCGGAATGTAGATCAAATAGTATTTTTGGAGCAAACGAATTAATTGTGTTAGGGTTGGTAACAAATTATAAATATAATTCATCAGTACCTACGTCATTTGTAGATCATAGTCGAATTTTTTTTATAAAGATCTATCGATCATTTATAAATAAATTATCACGAAAAACATGAAAGAAAATTTTTAATTCGTAATAATACAGAGAAGCTAAAGTTTATCGACCCTCTCGTGAACAAGTCACATGCGGTGCGAATTATATATTTTCTTCTGGTCTACCATATATAAAAAGTAAACTTAATCTCCATCTGCGAAAGTAAGAAATACAAATTAAATGCTATAAACATTAAAAAAAAAAATTGTTTGGCAAATTTGCAAATTGTATTTAGAGAAGTATAAAAATTATGATTTTCAAAGCAAATCATAATTAGAAAATTATCCGAAAAACTAAATTAATTAATGAAAACAATTAAATTTATCTGATATTCACATTACCACCAATTCATAAGCACACGCAAGCATTCAATATTTTTTTGTTTGCGAGAAACCAAATAAAACTAACAATCCGCGCTTTTAGCTCACGATTACTCTTGAAACGTTGCCAAAAAATAAAATCTAAAAATGATTTGACGGCATTGAGTCAAAATATACATAATATCCATAAGACATACACAGTGTATTATATTATGTATATAGATGAAGGTTAGTAACATGCGGATTCTGATGAAAATGAGATTTTTGGTTTGTGGAAAATTTTATGACGCTCTCAAGTGCATTAAGTAGAAAAGAAAAACGAAAACACTCGATTTGGCAATTTCCGGAAGTTGAAATTTTAGATGAAATGAAACTCATTTCATGCGTTTTTTTAGATACAGATTTACCTCAAATAACGTCGTTTTAAAATTTGCAAATGTTTAATTAAGTATCCTATATAAAGAACAGAAAGTTATGTTGTGGCGTTACGATGGAGCTTTTAGAGATCATTTATATGTTGTTTTGAAATATTGTTACTGCAACTCAGTGTTGTGCCGTATTGTCTACGCGGCGTACTAAATTAATATTCTACATCGGTAAACAATGTATGTAGACAATTAAACAAATAGTGCCGACTATGGAGAGAATGTAGACAATATGTCGAAAATTACCGTTTTTGTTAACAATCAGCCAAATCCTGATTTGTTTCTCAATGAGAACATTTTAAGGTGGTAGGCTTCATTCTTATTCCACCCTTGTTAAAGGTTTAGCTGTTTTATGTGGTTTATGTTAATGATCTTGAATTTGTAAATAATTTAATTTAACTTATGGTTGTTTGCCGAAGGACTATACTTGGCAAATGTTTTAGTTTATATTTATATACTACTGCATAGGGTTCCCGAAAATCCGGCAACTCGACGGTTGAGTTGTGGCAATGTACTAATTTTAAATCATTATTGATTTTGGACAGTGGAAAGTACAAATGGGTTCGGCAGGAATGCTCGAATTTTAAAATCCCGATCGAATTCCCGCGTTTTCAACATTTCGCTTTTTAAAGTCACGTTTTTAATATGTTTTAAAAAATCCCACTTTTTGACGGGATTTTATAAGATTTCAACAAAAGCGGGATTTTACGCTTTTGCTGAAATCTTAAAAAATCCCGTCAAAAAGTGAGAAAATATACTATTTCTTGAAGACTAATATTTGTCACACTTGCATTATGGGATGTGATTTACATTTTAACATGGATTTCAACCAATAATATTGTCTAATTTGTTAGGCAGAATTGGATTAGGAATCTAACTTGAATTTTGACTGAAGTTTAGGAAGGAAACTCAGGGGGATAATCAGTTGCAACATTTTGTAAACATTTTTATTTAATTAAACTAATTATTTTAATTACTTAAATTAAATTTAATTCTTCTAACCAATTATTACCTGATTCCAGTTTTTTATTATGTTGAACACCGCTTCATAGTTCTACAAACAGGGTTGGGTTGGGTCTCTTGGATCGAAACGTTCCACTACAAAGATTTCGTAGATTTCTTAATTGTAAATTTTTACAAATTTCCAAAATAAACACAAACCTATGCCCATTGGAAATATGAGTGCGTCTTTGTTGTATTTGTTGAATTTTGTTTGTTATGGAATTTTTTAGTGAAATATTTGTTTCTGGAATTTTAGTTTTTTAGTATTTTGATTTTGAGATTCTGGGCTTAGCGAATCTGGCGGTACCCAATCCGTTCTGGAATTAGACCATGCTGAATTAACTAAGCTAATTCTGGGAATTGACCATTCTGTACGAAATTTGACCAATTCTTAACCAATTTTTGTCAAATTTAGTAAACAGAAGCGGATTTGAATTCTAAAATTAATGTTGGACAAAGTTTTATAATTAGACCATGTTGAATATAACCAAACAACGTATTTTCTTTACTATATTATAGTTAAATTTGATTTGTGTATCAGGATTGAAAATTTAACATCAATTTTGACTAAAGTTCTGAATATTGACTAATTTGAAACTATTAAATTACGTAAATAACAAATTAAATATTTCATTAAAAAATATCGGATCTTTCCAACACGAAAATCATGAAAAATCAAAATAATTAAAATTTCGAGTTAATCCACAAGGTATCGCGTGTATAGTATTTAAAACCCGGTGGATTTTTATTTTATTGATTACAATTAAAAAATCTAAGCAACATAGAAAAAAATTGAGTGAATCTGCTTGGTTCCATTCAGCAAGGCCCGCCGCTATAATTTTATCTGAAATTATTGTTTAAGTTTCACTACAGACAGCTCTTCAGAACCCATCAAATTTCAAAATTATCGGTTGAGAAATGACCAATTTTCATTCGCTATAGCTGGTTGTTTCACAAACCAAAATTTTATTTATTCTTGCACGTACTGAAAATGGCCCCCCAAAATTCTGCGGCAAACAATAATTCTTCGAAAAAGAAATATTAAAACAACAATTTAACAATAATCAAATGCACATGAAAACAATTTTGAAAAAAATGCCCTAACCGATGGCTCAGATTTGGGAAGTGTCCTATGACTTTAGGTAAAAATGGAATTATGCGTATAATTGCTCAACATAGCCTAGAGCGCTCCCATGTGAATTTTCATGATGATTGGAGCATGTTTAGAACATGGTCATTTGTATGGGAAAATATATTGTTCAAGAGTATTCGTCGATTTTGGAGCATCACTTGGCGAAAATATTCATATCTCAGCTCCTACTTAAGAAATAGTTAAGCGGCTAGCCTACTATAGCCTATCTACAGAAATTGTTGAATTTATAGAAATTTAACCCAGGTTTATTGGAACATTATATCGCATCACAATTTTAGATGCAGTTTTTCAAACTAAACTCAAACCATTCGATTAAAATATTTTAAAAAATTTGTTTCCGAAGAAATGGTATATTGTCCCATAATTAGCTAATTTTTTGCAAGTTTTTTGTCTTTACGCATTTTTTTCATCATGATCATCAATCATCATGATTCTAGTGGGATTGACATTAAAATTCGCGTAATCGCGGGAATAAAATTTTTTTAAAAAATTTTCCCGAAGGAATGATGTTAGATGATCCCTTAATCATCTCATTTTCTCCAATATTATCCGTGTTTTCACATATTTTAGTAGTTGGGCCAACCATTTGTACCATAAATTCCTGAAATGTTCGAATTATTTAGAAGTTGAGTTTGATTCAAATAAACTATGCACGTCATCACAATAATCCGTTTGAAAATCTACTCAATATCGGTTTAATTTTATTTCGATGAATTGTAAAATCTCCATAGGAAATCTTTACCTGCAAGTACTAAAGTTCAAAATAAACTTTTAGATGAAAAATTTTGTTTTCGATGAATTTGCAAAATTGTTTTCCCGCCCATTTGGTTATTGTAAAATTGTAGTTTTCAGAATTTTTGGGGAACCAACAAAAAATTTACTTTCAACTATCGCAACGTCGTATATAACTTTGGTATATGATTTATAAAAGTGTCGGGAATTATTTGTTCATAATTTCTATGCTTATGTAATTTTAAATTTACAATCAGTTCAGATGTCCATAGAAGACAGAAACTATTCGTTGGCCCAACTAGCGGAAGAATTTGTGTGATAGTGGTGGCAATAGACACATTTAATACAAAATACTAAATCAACCACAAAAATTTCGAATGTCATGACAGTTTTTAAATATTGTGATAGCAAGAATTTTCTGTGCTGAGAGTAAAAATGTGGTGAGTTTTTAGGCTGTGAGTAAAAAATGTCATGACAGCAATAATTTTGTTGTCCACATTCGTCTGAGAATGAATTTAGCCTAACTTCACACACATATGAACATTAGGCTTACTTCACAAACAAGCTTTTATAAGTTTTTTTTACTCCCAGCCCCTAAAATTTCAACTGTCATGACATTTTTAAACTATTATGATATGTAGCAAGTGTTTTTGAGGCTGAGAGTAAAAATGTGGAGAATTTTTTGGACTGCGAGTAACAAATGTCGGTAAATGAGTTGATAGCATGTCTCGGTTTTTTATCATTGGGATTTGGGCTTTTGCAGACAAAGGACAAAAAAGGGTGATCATAAACGAGCGTCCGCCTTAATTGTATTATTTTTAGACTGCTTGTATTTGTCATAGTATGGCCTACTTTTATGCTCTATACACATGCAATTTAATGGAAAGCATGAACAAATTTTGGAAACATTACAACAATTGCGGACACTCATTTAGTTCACCATTTTTTGATGTTTTAATGTGTTGTGCTCAATACTAGTGTGGAAAGATACATTGTGTTTACATTTCTGTTTTTCATGTAAATTGATGTTTTGACAAAAAAAAGTCCCGGACGGAACGGATGCGTAAGCCGTAGGTCGTAATTATTTCTTCGGATCGGAAGGTTATGCGTTTTTTTATTTTATTTTAGAGTTTTCTGTAGCTTTTGTTAGTTTGTTACCGCACTAATTAGTGCCACATAATATGCCGTTTATAAACCACTGTATGCAGTGCGGCAACGCGATGTATTTTCCCTCCATTTTTTCCAAATATAAATTCCCCTGTAAGTTCGTTAGATCGTCTAACTCTAGACCAACTTCGGTTCTGTACAAATTTTAACACACAAACGAAATTTCTTATACTCATTATTGTGTGTATCTGAAAAAAGTTTTTCTTCAACAGTCGGGGTACGCTAACAGCTTTGCCTCTTTATATTTATGTTAACAAAAAGATACGAGCAGCTTTTGTACCAAATTGTTCACCAAATATATTCTCAATACACGCAGCCAATACACTAACGATTTACCAAGGTCATGTAGTGCATCGCTTGTAAAACACATTTCATCAAGTATTCGTCAGCATTAGAGGCGATTTTTCGCTCTGTCGCGGTTATCATAATAGAGTCTCGAAAATCTAGATGGAAGCTTACAAAATTCATATACTAAAATATCTCAGAATTTGGTATCTTCATGTTTCTAGAGCTAGAGTAACAGTGATCTCAACCGTGTGTTTTGGCGTTTAAAATGTTTGAAAAATATGACTTGCCGCTTACCGGATCATAATAAATAAGAAATATTATTTCTAGAATAATTGTTAAATATAAATAAAAATACGCAAAAACTATTTCGATGATAATCAGCCGTGCTACACGTAGTCTCATAAGACCGGCTACACCTTCCTTTCTTTCCCCTTTTACCTACAAAATCCATTTTAACTGCGACATTAAATTTTTCGGTATATCCGAAATGAAAAAACAGAAATGAAAATAAAAAAATTTAAGGCCAGTTTTGAGATGTAGATTTTTGTTTAAATTTTATTTTCGAGAGAACAGAATAAAACAATACAAAAAAATTTGGTGTTTTAATATAAAATAAGGTTTTAAATTAATAATGAAAATCTATTGCGACGTAGTTTGAAGCCAGAAACTAAAATCTCGTATAGCTTGGGTAAATAAAAACAGACAATGACAAAAGTTTTCATCGAATGAAGGAAACGCCAAAAAGTGTAGACGAATTTTATTGGACAGAAACTACTATAGTTATTAACTTCATACTGTGCGTGCGGGTGAAATCTCACAGCCGTGCAGCATCCTTCATATTTAAAAACAAAATTTTGTAAATTAACAAAATTTTCGTGATTTTTGCAACTAGCTAGTTTACAGCAATAATTTTACGTGCAGCCGTGTTTTATACTCACTAACACAAAAGAAACAACATGTTGTAACTATCGTTTTTTTCGCTTCGACGAAAAAATTTTTTTTTTGATTTCTTGGGAATTGATTTTTTTCTGAAAAGTAATAAGTAACTCATTCCTTAATTTTCATGACAAGGTTTTTAATTTTTGCTTTGGCTTGCATAATTACAGATCCTCCGTTCGACTCAAAGCGGGGATAAAGTGTAAATCTTAGCTTAATTATACTGCCCTCTAGGTTTTACTGGACATAAATTGACGTCATTTTTCTCAAATGTTTATAATACTATACAGGTGCCCCTCAAGCATCAGATGCGAGTGCGATTCTGATCGCTGGCCAAAACAATTAAAAGTTATAAGAGGCATTGGCGTGGAAGCCAGGATACACTCTTCTCAGCGGTGAGACGAGAAAGATTAAAACTGAATTGAAATGAAAATATATTCTTTCTTTTTAATTTCAATTTTCTTTGCCATCGTCAAAAGAATATTTTATTCTATCACTTAGGTATAATTTAAAAAAATAACGTAATCTACTCGTAATTCGTTTTTAATGAAGCCCGATGGGTTTGTTTTCGTCAGACATGGTTTCTAAATAATTGTTCCACTTCCACATCGTATTACCTCTGGAACATGCCAATCCAAAATGCTATTTGATGGTGTTTTAATCAGATCATTGAGGTACACAAGGAGTATTATTCACTAGTTTACTCGGCCTAGCAATAAAATGAGTTTAGTGTTCCAACTTATCAGTTGTTTTTACATAGGTTTAAGCAACCAAACATGTTCTATATAAGAGTTGCCCGCGTTAATGCGTTGCCACTTTTATGGGGTAGCTTAACTTTTATGATGGTAATTTTCAAAAAATATTAGTCTCGATTGTAAAAGATATAGAATGTCATTTTCAAAAGGTTAAAGTCATATGTCACAAGTAAATTTTTATTATTAACTTCGCCAAAAACTCCCACCGAGATTTTGCAGCATTCTTTATTTTAATTTTAAAGTTCAAATTTACAAAATTAGTAACTTTACGTTAACCTATATAATTCTGTTAAATCAACAGTTGGCGTGTTTATCTAACGAACATCAATTTTGTCTTCATAATCCGATGGATTTTTTTTTTCCTTATCGGCTTTACACTTTTCAACATACGATTTTGTAACCATTTTTAAGCCGCACAAAATTAAAATGGCGATTATTATGATTATAGCTGAAATTGCTATCAAATAAAAGGGCCACATGCTTGTTTCGTCAGCAGAGTACAAGCAATATATATATGAATCATGTGGTCGATTCCAACTATGTTCTGGTTTACGAGTGTACATTACACACCCGACGCTATTTGCAATATTATTTGCCTGCCACAAATTATCAACGTTACTGATGGCCTCACCGTATTCGTTATGTCCTGTGAAATAATGTGCTTTCATATTTGGATAGTTCTCTAAAAGAGGAAAAAATAAAAAATTATTAGGAAACAACCTTATTTGATATCGGATTAGCATATACTAATTGCCAAACATTTATCATTATGTGATAACCGCTGTGTCACAATCTGTTCTCCTAGGTATTCCAGATCATCGTCCCATTTGATAGTTTTATGCTCTTTCATTAATTTATTTAAAATAAATCTCTTGACAGTGAAATTCATTTTTTGGTAATTCGAATTACTAAAATTTTGTAACGGGCCGCATACCAAATGGTTATCACAGATATCCTCACCATCTGAGCATGATGTACTAGCCAACACCGATAATTTTTTGTCACATTCATCATTATAGCCAAAACTTTGATCACTATTAATCAACTCAATTCCATTAATCAAGCAGAACACATATTTCCGAGTATTGTTTACCGCACACCCAATTCCAGTAGAATACGCACTATTTAACCATGTTGGCTTATCGCTCAAATTAATTATATCGCGCATTCGGGACAACACATCCGTATTAGAATTAATTGAGGTGAAATCAAAATATAAAATATTTTTATATGCACGATTCACAAGACAATAATCATGAAAATTATCGCGAAACACTGCCTCTTCTGCTAGGGATGCGAGTAGTTGGTTCCATTCTACTAAAGGCATATTACAGATGTGGTTAGAAAGACGTATATTCTCTCGATGTACATTAATCGGATTTATAATTGCGTTCCTAAATTCTACATCGATAAATGGCTTAGTACGCTAAAAATACATAAATGCTATATTTGTTCTTAAAGAAAACGTCCAGGTACATACGTGTATATGGTTGCACAAAAGATGTGGTTTATTTAAACATTCCTCGGTGTTTGAATATGCACAGTAATCGAGCCCTCCGAAGTCTAAACTACTAACAAACTGGGTCACAGAAATAATGACTAAAACGCACAGCAAGTGTTTAACTTCCATGATTAAAACTGACACTGATAAATGTGGCTGCTGATTTATTTATTTATACTGAAACTGTTTCCAAACCAATTTCGTGTGACACATTAATTTGGTATCGTAATTTTGTAGAATTTGATTAAATTTGTGTACTATTTACGAGTGTACCAATTTGATTATGTTTAATCGACTCATATTTTGAAACATCTAAATGGGATCGAATTAGTAATAAGGCCAATAGTAATTTCAACAAAATTTTAATGTTAGCAGGACTCTGGATTCTAGCAGAATGAACCCGAAAAATTCTCTTCGTCTCAGTAGTTACTCGCCAATTAAACCTGTCGTTAACATAACGAATAAAATACATTTGAACGTGTCTTTAAAAAACGTATTTGTTTTATTTTTAATTTCTGTTATAGTCTTCGATGAGTTCTCTACCAACATTTTCAAATATTAGTTTTTATGAATGCTAGATTTTAGTAAAAATAGTGCCAGATTTGCAGTAAATAAGACTAAAGAAATCGACTAAAGAAAGAATTTCCGAGCTTTTAAGGTCAAACTGAAAAAATTGGGAAAAATTGCGGCCTTTGAATCTGCTGTGACATAATATTGTGCATTGAATTATTTTTATTTGTGTTTCGACATATTTGGGGGGTTGTGTCTCGCTTGGGGTTCAGTGTCAATTTTTTAGCAGATGGAAAATATTTATCTTTTCCGCTTTTATATTTTTTCACTCTGTTTTCTAAATCGTTTTACTAGATTGTGCATTACCTTCGCCTCTAAGACGAACACAATATTTTAAAATTCATAAAGCAAAACATAACTAAATTACATTTTCTAGAACAAAGACGAAGTCAAATATAGGCCTTATTTACATCTTGCATTTACGAAGTTTATCTCCTGCATCTGATTGGATGTTTATTGCATGTGATAATCAGATACAAGGAAACAGTTGAAAAAATACAAATGCAAATAGGACCCTACAGCCATTGACCAAAAAGTTGGCACACTCATAGAAATCACATAAATATATTTTTTTAAAACATGATTACATTGTATTTATAACTAAAAATATATATTAATATTTTGTGACTCCTCCTTTCGCTAATAATACATACTTGTTTGAGTTCTGGCATGATTTTGTAGTAATTCTTTATTGTATTTTTTATTTCTAAGGCTACGGATTGTCGGGTAAATCGTTTACTATAGTTATCTACTACAAGTGGATCTGACGGCAAAAATTTAAACTTATTGGCTCTATTTTTGTATGTTAATTTTTATTGTCATAATGTATGCCGTGCCAAAATTTCATGGAAAAAAGACTGAATGAGCTTATTTTTAATGCGCTAGATGTAACATTTCCAACTTTAACAGTCAATGGTAAAAAATCGGATTTAGAAAAAAAAAATCGATCAGTTTGCCATAAAAATTAAAAAAAAAAATAAATTTACCGAAAAGTTTACTTAAAATTGACTTTTCTCAAGTATTTTTACTTCCTGCTTTTCGACCAGTTTTCCAGAACTCAGTCTAAACTTAGTTTAGATGAAGTTACAACCAATTCTCTTATTATTTTAAGAACTCCTAGGAAACTTGTCGCGGGGATCTGGAGCCGGATTAAAAATTAGAAAACATCTTCAATTCATCTTTGCGTTTTCTTTTAAAAATTTTATCTTTCACAGAATAGAAAAATTTATTGGCCAAAGAATCGAATAGAATATGAGTCAGGAAACTTTTCCAAAGCACAATCTAAAAATAAACAGAAACATATTTAAATAAATAAATGTTTATTATATTTTTATGTTTTTAATTACTAAACGAGAATGTTATGAAGTTGCATGCGTATTTATTATTCATCGAATTTAATCATTTATTTACCTCGTATAATTTTTATTATTAATAGTTTTTTTGTAACTTAAATATCCTCTATATGTGAACTGCTTCGCTAAGTCCGTGGTAAATATTAATTTTAAGTTGTTTCTAACAAATCTGGGCAAATGAATTCCAGCCTCCTTCATAAACAGCGATTTCTGTACAAAATATTTGGTAAGTTTAAATAAATATAATTCAAATTAATTTTATGTACACATTACCAATTATTTGATGGTATCTTTGTCATCCTTTAACGATTCATCAAATTTAATAAATTCCTCCAATTCGTTAAATGGAAGGTTAAAGAAAGAATTTTCAAAATTGGAAGCATATTTTATATTAAATTTAATATCTTTTAAATTTATTAACTCCCTCATAAGATGTTTGTCCGTTCTTAACTATATTTAAATTTTCCTTGATATAATTAAAATCGGGTTTTAAATTGTTTATCCCACCCAATAGTTGATTAAACGGCAGTTGATTTATGATGGTGGATACTCCTGGCACGATCGAGTTATTATTAACAGTAATTTCATCTATCGCTACTTTATTTTTTGGTAATGCCCGAGGTTGTTTTTTTGATGGTGTTACATTTATAGCTGGCAAAGTACTGGAATCCTTCGTTGATTTGGTGGGAGTTGCTGTGTGGTCGTTTTTCTGGGTAGAGACTAGAGGAACCCGTTCTCCTGAAAATTGTGATAAAAATAGTAAGTTAAAATTAAAATATATGTAGTTTAACTGCTTGCCAAAATTAACCCTGCAGAATTCGGTGTAGCTTATATTAGAATCGAATTGTGCTGTAAAGAAAACAAAATACACGGTTTTACTAATTACATTTGTACTATTGAATGTTGTACATTAACTTACAGCGATGCATATTAATTTATTCCTTACTTTCAATAAAATCCTGGGAATCTACGTCAAATACTTCAACCTGATAATGCGTCATTTTCTGAAACATTCAACAGTTTTCCGCGTTTATTAAAATGGCTGACAATTTTATTTTATTTTTATACGAAAACACCTATCAACCAATAAAGTTATATATGTGTAATGTATAACATTAATTTTTCCCGACATACCAGTTTAGCGTAACTTACCAAAAGACAAAAAAATTCTAAACTTGACGCATGAGTTAAGATTTGTAATACTTGGGTTACCCGACTATTACTACGCAGCCTAAATCATTTTTCCAAACATCCTCGATGTTTTTTTTAGTTCGGCCACACCATATACTCTAGCCACTTCTACACGGGCCAGCAATTTTCTATCGGCGGAGTTCTGGCGTCATTCAAAATCTTCTTGTATTGGTTATGCTGCGTAGTTCCTTAGATATAGAAATATCAGTCCAGTGCCTCTTGGTGATATACAGCTCCATAACATGACAGCCGGTAGATGCTCGACTCGTTTTTCCATGCAGTCCTCATTATAGTGTTCAACCGGTCGCCTGCACACGAAACTATGAAATTCCGTGACCGTCTCCAAGCGGCACTCGTCGCTAAATATAACCTATGGAATTGAAAAATAAAATTGGTTAGTATTTTTTATGTTGGAGTACAGCTAAACAGAATTGTTGTTTTTAAATTTGAAATTTACCATATTAAAATCAAACTCTGTGAATTCCTGATGCTGCCCAAACCAGTCGATGTTGTCTCACGCGTGGAGTGAGGCGAGGCTTTTTTACTGGGCGTCTGCATATGACTTAATTTTCCTTCAAAAGACGTCGCACTGTTCTTTCCGATATTTTCTTTCCAGTGACACTATTCTCGACTTTCCCTGGGAATAGGAAACTGGGAAAAATATTTTCATAGCATTTTAATCAAAATTGTTTTTTTTTGGCCTACTAATGGAACTAGTTTGATGTAAATATTTATACGAAACAAGGTTGATTGCGAAACTTTTGTTTCACATAATTTTGATAGGGAAAAATAATTCCCTTGTTTTCAAAATATTTACACTAAACTAATTCCATCAGTAGGCCAGAAAAATACAATTTTGATAAAAATGTTATGAAAATATTTTTCTCAATTCCCTATTCCCAGGGAAAGCCAGAATATTGTGCCATAAGTTTGATTATCACACTGGTGATTTTTTGAGTTGTTGATCTTCTAATGCAACACAGACTATATTCCATTTCACCTGATTTGAAGTTTTCCGTTCCATCGCAAATTTTTTCATTTAATTGTTGTTTTTGTACCACCACATATTTATTATTATAAGTACATTGGTTTTATCTAAGCAACACGATTTGAAGGTATTAAATGTTTTGTTTTGATTTGCCGTAAGTGACTATCGCTGTTTTGACTTGGTAATAGTAAGGGCTTACAATGACTAAGATTTCGGTCACTAATCATATGGTAGGAATGGTACAAATTGTCATGTTCCATATGGTAGTGTCCGACGATATGCAACATGACCAGTTGAGTCAATAATACAGTACGGCTAGTATCGCCATCTTGGATATTGTGGGTTCTTAGTATTACCAACTCAAAACAGTAGCAACAATTTCATATAGGGCTATATGAAAGCTGGTCTATTGTGCAAACCTTACTATGCGGCTGATACTGTCCGTATAAATATTTACAAAAGGCTATTCAAAATATAAACAAACATTTCCGGCAAATATATTCCTATAAGAATGGCAGGCTTTTCTATTATTCTTATAAAGGGACGTATAGAATTCTGTCATTTGCACCGACCCTACAATACGGCTGATATTGCCATCTTGGTCATTGAGCCCTTGCTATTACAAACTCAAAACAGTATCAATCATTTATTTTTACCAATTTTATAAACTAAATCACTCGGAGTCTTTACATTTTTCAATATAATGGTGATTATCTGTTATTTTTAGTCAAGAATAACCCAGTAGTGAGCTTAGTACATAGTAGCGGTTTTTGGAGTTTGGAAAAATTCTCGCAAAATCATACGGCACGCAAAATGAGCTGTTTGCTAATTGTATATACTAAACCACCCGCGGGATCTCTAGACGTTCTATAGGGAAATGTGTTTACCTGTTAATTTTGATCCATGAGGTACATATCTATAATTTGTTAAGAGTCTTCGTGTACTTCAGATTATGCGATTAGGCTCTATATAAATATCTCAAAGCTGATCTTAGTTAGATTTGGCTGTATAATATCTAGAGAATTCCCATTTATTATGCATATTCGTTATTCAGCAGTTTTACAAATATAGTAAAACGAAATGAATGTGTTTGTTTTTTAGAAAGGTTTAGGAAATATTTCATTACCATATAAATAGCGTATCAGGACATGTTACTGGACCATATTAAACCCCTCAGATCAAAGCTAGAGTACGTAAATTTGTTGAGGAATATGCATTTCACGCCATTTACTGATTCCACGGATGTTCCTTAATTTATGCGAAAAAAGCATTTTGAAGTTACTTCATCGATTACGCGAAACTTATTTAGCGTAAATAGTTTTGAGAATATGATTAAAATTTGGTTAGCTAAATGGATGGACGGCTCCGGTGGAGTATAACAAACGTTTTAAGTTGTTTGCCGAAATATATATATTACCGAAATTCATCGGATGAGATTATGCACAATCATCATTGCAAATCCCGAATGGCGCAAACAAACACCGTTTGTTAATTTTAACCAATTTCGTACAGATATACTATTTTAACCAAAATATTTGAAGGATTGGTCCAAAAAATTGACAATTTCAAAACAAAACAGTTTAGTTGAAATATTTTTTTTCGAGAATATTATATTTTCGAAAAGAAATTATTAAATTGTGATAAATAAAACAGATGGCACTGCGACTTTGACTTATTTTAAACGTGCTAATCTCTCCCATTTGTTATACAAAAATTTAAAATTAATTTCCAAAATTTTGGGAAATCACCAATTTGAACTGGAAAACTGATGGGTAACCTCGAACTGAAAAAACAGTGGAAAAAACTACACCAACAACATAATATTCTAAACATTTTCTACGAGACAATTCGTAATAAAATAAAATAAAATAATTCACATACTCTACCAATAATCGACATTATCTACGCAAACACCAATTGTTTACACTATTTTCGAAACCAACATGTAGATAATTCCGAAATCTCGCGTCTACGCGTGCACAACACTGGAATAAGGAGGAGAAGCAATTTTCATAGAAAGCATTAGATATGTTTATCCGCAAAGGTGCTTGGTACTATTATTGAATGTCGCAAGTCCCGTTCAAATTGCGAACTTCTTTCATTTACTTGTGCTTCGATCTTAGAATTATTTTTTTAGTTCAGAAATATATTAATATTGCTCAGGTTAGGATCACTTCCTTCCCGAAGATTTAGTGGTAAACGAAAAGTTTCATTTGTGATATTCGATTTTGCTACCGTTAATTAGAAACGACCGCATACTCCAGCGAAAAATATTCCTTCTTACCCAAATTTGTGCAAAGTTTGTTAAACTATAACTTCGTTAACTATATAAATAATTTTAAATGTTTTTTAAATAGATGTAGTCAGTACTTTACTAATATCGAATAAAGTAACAGAAAAAAAATGTGTATGACGTGACAATCTTAAATCACTACGGATATCTGGTTAAATTAAAGATTGATTATTATTCATTGCATGAGTATTAAATAGTAATTAATGAAATAAATTGTGTCCTTCATTTTCCATTGACATAGTCTAACTTATTTTACTGATTGTGCTTTATTATCGCATCACATTATTTAAGCAACAATTTAAATCTAACCCACATCATAACGACAATGTTGAATTAATAAATCCTTAAGCTACTCATATCAGTTCGATCACGTCAACATAGGGCCAGATATTCAATAAAGAATTCGCCCACCTATAATATTCCTTGTTACACCAATCGACACTATGAAATATATTCCCAAGTATAAGTAACACCTACCAATTCATCAATATGACCCATATTACAAGACAACGGAAATCCGAATTTATTTTTGTGATTTTAGCACAAACAAATCCACCATAATAAATTAACAGAGCCAGACAAAAAAGAGATCGCTGATTTATTGTTCAATTATTATCCTTGATTGGATTAAATTAAACAACAACACCAACTATAAATAGTATTAACAATAAAACTTGTTCAATTTCATTGGAAAATATTTTTTTTTAAAGAAGACTACTGCATTCTTTCGAGTATACTCGCATAAAATATGAGTGGAGAGGTCGACAAGTGTCTGGTGTAACAACATTCTGACACCGCGTATTCAACAGATTTATATATATATATATATATATATATATATATATATATATATATATATATATATATATATATAATTTCTCTTGTCGTCGAATATACTGCTCAACTGTAGATAAATCGCACGGTCTTATTTATACACAAAACACCCACCCATCTCCATTTTATTGTATTTGGTGTGCTACGGCTTGCAATTTTATTGCATGCCTGAAAATGATCTTCGCTGAAATTAATAAATTTATGCACGGGTTCTACAATTAATTTGTCATCACGATTAACTTGATTGGATATAAATATTGTTTCGACACATTCAAGATATGTTCATTTATCAGTTTTGCAAATCAGCTATACTTACGAGGATGTCGAACTGAATTCAAGGCAACGTTTATATTAAGTACCTACACCTTAAATCGATCTACATTATAAAAAGACAAAGAATGAAACACAAATGTTAACACCATATGCTGACCAAATGGGATCCAGTATTTGTAATAACAATTATAATTGTTATTATTATTATTACTATACGCTACGATACGATTACTATTATTATTATTCTTAAAGAAATTTTTATTTTTATAAAAAAAAAAAAACATCCGAGAATATACAAAGTGAAAAAATAAATTAATTATAAGAAAACATAATAAATAAAAAAAAAATTAAGAAAGATATTTGATTTTTTTTTCGTAAACCTTTTGTTAATTCAACGTTTTTTTTACTGCCTGTAGTTCATTAATCTGACATCCTGGAATGTTGAGATTATACACCTACGTGTTAAATAACAACACCTGACTTTTATAATGTTGCTTTATATATACACAAACCAGCTCACGTTTGATTCATTCCGCTTGAAAATGGTTCTGTAAAATTTTTACTTGTTTAATGTTTGATTAATTAAAATTTTAACATTAAATTAATCACGTTTTTGGTTTTGTTGTTTAACCGGCTATCCATAAATTTGGAATTGTATAGATGAAGTCCTTTGTATCAGTTGGGGTAATTTGTAAATGCAAATTTTAAAGTACGAAAATTTCATAAAATGGTCATATCCTAGAACCTAATCCACAATTTTGTCATACTCTATCATGTACTAGCATACCCCACCACACACTCTAGTCGGTCATTACTCTAAAAAGTTAGCCAAATATAATTAGTAATTTGTAATTGACCGTCATGAAAATATTTAGCTCCAATTGAGTTGCCAGTTATAGATTCTGACGAAGTGACTTTATTCAAATAACACAAAAATATTGTAACTCTTTTGGTTAGTAAAACTTGTCATCAATTTCTTTTTTTTTATCAACAAATATTATTTATAGTTAATTACTCTTACATTACAAGTTTATATTCAACTTCAAACATATTTTCATAAAGCAGATACCTGCACGAGCGAACATAATTAATGTTACTTGGCCCGACCCAAACCCGACCTTTTCAAAAAATTATTATGGCCCGACACTATACTAACCAACCACAGCAAAATGCTAATACGAACTGCAAGGGCGTCCATGCAAAGGTATCATTTTCAATTCCGCTAGCAGAATTAACCCCCAATTCCGCTATAGCAGAATAAAGCTAATGTGAAAGGTCGAGAGGTTTGTGGAGGCACGCAGAGTTCTAGATTCCAGATTAGGGGCAATATAACCTAAAAAATTCAAAATTTTATTTTACCCTACAATGAACGTGTTGTACGTAGCGGCACATAAAAATTATCCCGCGTTTCATTTTTCTCTTGATATTTGACTACAATATTTTTTCAACCATAAAATTGTCGTAGTGTGTGAGAAATATTTCTCATCGCATACCACTTTTTGAAGGTGTGTTAAAAATGTTGATATAAAAAGTATTGAGTTTCACGAGTTTTCATGGCACCATTTCCCCCTATATTATTTTGCCAATAAATTTTACTGAAATTTTTTTTATTTCTCTCTAATAAGTAAAAGATTTATATTTTTATCCCGTGTTAATTTGCACAGTGCGTAATACTCGGGGCCTAGTTTTTAATTCAACCTGAGCAAGCAGTGCGCTGTCAAAAAATACTCTGTTTTTTTATTCAACCTGAGTAATTTTACTCTGCGCACTGTTTTTATTTGTGAACTGTACTTACACCGGACCGGGCATACTCGGTTCTTCAAATTTTACTCTGAATAGAATGCCAGTGTACAAAGGGTTTATTTTTTAATTAAACCCGAGCAAGCAAGCTTGCCGTGGGTGTTGTACACCAAGCACAGATTGTGAAGTGCTAAATGATGCAGTAATAATTTGTTTTTTTACTTTGCATAGCCTTCATAGACTGGCATTCTTTCAGAGTAAAATTTAAAGATACTCGGTCCGATGTAAGTACAGTTCACAAATAAAAACACAGTGTGCAGAGTAAAATTACCCAGGTTGAATAAAAAAATACAGAGTATTTTTTGACAGCGCTGATCACGTTACTGTTTCAACACTACTACTACTATTTAATCATTCTAGAATAATTGTGAGTCTTACACAGTTGATGTTAAGTTTGTATTTTAAAGGGTAATATGGGATTTTCAAATGTCAAATTAAAGTATAAATAAGCTTCTTTAATGCATTTTTGAGAAAACCGAGAAAGAAAATTTTGAATTGTAACATTTCAAATTTAGTCAAAATTTCGGTTCTGAATTTTTAAAAAAGATATGCGATTTGGAAATAGTTAACTTTACGTCGTCTTTCCTTCATCTTTCATACAACTTTCCTTCGCCTTATGATATACAGTACGAATGAAGAAAAATGCAAAAGCTTCATATAATTTCAATTTATAGTAATGCTGTGTGCCTCAGGTCGATGTTTGCGACTAAATTATGAACTAAACTTAATTTCTCAGTAATTCACAATAAACATTCATAGATGTCAGTAAGATCAACAAAACAAGCTGTGCCTGAGTATTCGAATTACTAAATTGTCGACTTTTAGTGGATAAAGGAAATATTAAATTAAATTAAAGTGAAGATGATATGAAAGTTGCATTATTTGCAAATGTTATCATAAACTACGAAATGTTTATAAATAAAAAAAAGTGTTATGTGAAACTTTGTATATAATAATGCATTTGCATTAAATGACAAATATTGGCATTTGACAACTAAATTGAAAAGCTGCCTCGCGAGGAGACTTTTCGTTTGCAACCTGGCGGCGAATAGCGTAAGGTCACCTCAAAAAGTTTAGTTCATAATTTAGCTGGAAAAAACGGCCTGAGGCACACAGCATAAGTGTAAATATATAAATAAATAAATTCGGTTTAGAAATCGCATGATAATCATTTTGAAGCATTGAAAATACTACCGACTATTGCCACCGCGTTTACGTGAACGCGAATTTTGTCATCTCTCATCTTACAAGCGTCTTTTCTCTACGAAGCTATAAATCATAAGGCTTATCAGAAATTATTACGCTATAAATTACACAATACACTTTCTTGCGCCTCTTAAACACAATTATCTTTCGTCTTTTTAAAAATTGGTTTCCTCATACAGATAAGATAAGCTCTAAACATATAACGCTCGAAAGAAATTAGAAGATACATTTTACGGTCAAGGTTGTCCCAATTATTTTTTGTATCTCGATTCAATATTGTACCGTTCTTCTACTCAAGCTCTGTATTGACAGAACTCCACTTCAATATCTACCTTATCTACTCTAATTCATACATACGTATCAAACGTCAAAGTGATTATATTTACCAGTGCTGTTACCTTGACCTGAACTCATTATCGCGCACTTCACACAAAAACATATATTTTACAGTTTTGTGTTCCAATTAACTTTTCTATTTTTGGACAAGCAAATTGTGTGTATAGCGCATAACGCCTATCTGTATTATAATTTTCGCGCTAACTCATCAATATTTGTTTTGTGGCCGACGTCATAAATATACGCAAACCCATAATCATTGCGCTTGTGATAAGACGAGAAACTGTATTTTAATCTTTCTTATCGTTACTATTAAATTATCTCTCATAACGAACATATACATACATACTCGTACAGTTACATGGGATAAATCTATATGGATTCGTTTTTATTCATGACATTGAAGGTCGAATCATAATATACGAGTATAATCATATGTTTTTATCGTAAATTATTTTATCACTAGGTTTCTGTAACAAACGGTGGCAATAAGAAGAAAAGTCTTAATAAGTCTCGTTTAGTCATATGTACAATGTATATCCATAAAAAAAGTGATAAAAAAAAAACTTTTAAGATAATTAAATACAACAAAAATTTAATCGGTGTCGCGATCTAGCTTTATTCTAGGAAACGGTACAATTTGAGTAAACGTACCGTACTATGTTGTCTAACGTAAATATTTGCAAAGCGTTTTGCAACAAATTGGGATGATGTTAGTTTAATACTCATATTATGTAAGATGATAAGATTCGGCACATGCTGCTATCTGTATAAGCTCAGTGTATTAGTAGTGGAATATTGGTGTTAAGTTCGCTTAACAAGTGTTTGAGATCTAGTAGAAGTAAATGAACTTGTAAATGAATGCATGTAAATTGCAACGACGGTTATCAAACATAAAATAAATTTCCCGGATAATTAGGATAATTATTTAATCACTTTGCTGGATTATTTTGCAGCATTGACAGGCTTATTTTCGAATTGTCTACATGTTATTGTCGAAAATAGCATAGAAATTGATTTTTGAATAAACAATATCGAGAATTGGTAGAGTATGTAGACAATGTAGATTAATGCTTTTTTGTTGTTTTTCCCATTGTTTTTCTTTACGGAGTCAGCATCTTATGTAGTCTTCCATTATAAATTGGGGTTTAGCTGTATTTTAGGAAAGAAAAAAGTTAAAATTAAAATTTTATAAAACCAATTACGTGAGACTGAAATATCTTGGTCAATCGATGCCTTCGACATTGGTACAACCAGGCCATATCAGAAGGGGGGGGCACAATTCCCGGGCCTCACCCTTATAGGGGCCTCTATCTATTAAACTTTTCTCGAGTAAAAAAATTAACAAAAAAAAAAAATCATTTATAAAAGTAAAATTAGTGCCTCTATCGTGTTGAAGAAATAATAAAATGAACTGCATGTGAATATTATAAAAGTTAGTTAAGCGCCTCTCTCGCGAAAAAATGGAATAAAATGTATTACATGTAACCCACTGAGTTGAATATACGTACTTCATATCAGTGATGTAACCTTTAACCTTTAAAATTAGATGTTAAACGTCAAACCGAATAAATGTAATTTTTATTTTATTCGCAGATTTAAGATAAAATATATATATATTAAGCAAATAAAAAAAATCTTCTAAGGTAGGTTCCCAATCAATCAATCTTCGTATGAAAACATATCGTGTGACGTACACTTTATACTATGCAGCAAGTGCCATAATATTTTTTTATATTGCAATCCGATTTATGCCACTATCACTATGTATTTAATTTAATTAAATCAAATTACAATACGTGCCGGCAGCCTGAGCGACGAATTGTACGCTCGTTCGAATCGTATTGCAAATTAAATAATCCTTTTTATATTGGTTTAAAACGTACGTATTTTTTTTTTTATAAAAAACCACCCATTAGAAAAAAAATTGGAGGAAAATGCTGTTAATGAAGTGAATGAGCTTTTTTGACACAGTGCGAACACGATATTGGTGAAATAAAGCGAAATATACATTTAGGGGCGGGAAGCAATAACCTTCATATCGATGTTGGTATTGGAATACAAGATGCTGTTAATTTTAATGATGATCGAGACACTACAAATTTGACACTTCATAATACCCCAAATTCAGAAAGTAAAATCGATGAAGAAGTACAAAGCAATCCAATTAAAGACGTTTCTGATATAGATATAGGACTTCTTGATAAACATAACTCCGATCAATTAAATTCATTTTTTAAAATTATTCGGTTTAAAATTCCATTAAATATTCCAAACGATGATACAAATCGTCGATTTCCTTACAATTTATTATCAAAAATGTTGACAAATAGAGAATCATGAAATAGAGACTGGTTGTGTTGGAGTAATAAATATAAAGCTATTTATTGTGCTCCTTGCTACATTTTGAAGACCAGCAAATGTAATGCATCACACTTAACAGATAAATTTGGGTATAATTGCAAATACGGTTGGGAAAAGTTGTATGATCGTATACCGTCACGCGAAAGCTCAAATTTACATGAGGAAAATTATATCCAATGGAAGAACTTGCAAACGCGGTTTTAACTAATACACGCATAGTTAACCTGCTTTATGGCGAGATTGAAAGCGAACAGAAAAATTGGAACTATTGGAAAGATTTCTAGACGTAATATTATTTTTATCAGAAAGAGGACTTGCTTTTTTTAGATCCGATTATCGAATCGGAAGTCCACAAAATGGTAATTTCTTGGGTTTAGTGGAACTACTAAGCAAATATGATCCAGTCTTGGAAGAGCATGTTTCGAAAGTTCGAACATCACAACAAAACGGCGAAAGGATGCAGGTTCATTATCTTTCAAATAGAATTCGAAACGAGTTTATTGTAATCTGTGGTTCGTTTGTTCAACATAAAATCATCGAAGAAATGAAACAAACCAAATATTTTTTAATTATTGCCGATGCTACGCCAGGTTCATCTAACAAAGAGCAAACTGCAATAATTATTCGATATGTTAAAATGGTTGAAACAGATTTTTCAATTGAAGAACGCTTTATTTGCTTCGATAATTTTTCAAATAAAACCGGGAATGAAATTGCCAAACGAATTTAATGGAATTAAATTTGAATTTTGAAAATTGTGTTGGGCAAGGTTACGACAATGGATCTAATATGGCGGGAAAATATGACGGGGTGCAATCGATTCTTTTTGGTCAAAAATTGCAATTGTGTGTTTTGCCCTTGTGCAAATCATACATTAAACCTAGTTGGAGTAAATGCAGTTGAATCTTGCAAAGTAGCGGTATTACTTTTTGGAACTGTTCAACAAATTTTTAATTTCTTTAGTGGTAGTCCGAAGAGATGGGAAGTTTTAAAAAAACATTTCGGCACAGCCTCGTTACACAATATATCGAAAACCCGATGGTCTGCACGGATAGACGCTGTTAAACCAGTCGCATTGCACATGAAATCATAATTATCAGCTATAAATGAATTTGAACGAGAGCAAAAATTCAAATTAGATCTTTTCAAAAATATTTATCAAAATTTGAAAGTGTGCTTATGTCAACAGTTTGGATGAAGTTACTGGATTTAATTCATAAAACTAATCTCATTATCCAAGCTCGAAAAGCAACTTTAAATGTAGAGAAAGATAATATAGATGACCTAGTTCGAGCCATACAAGACATCAAAAAACAATGGAGATCGATCCTTCAAGAATGCAAAACTACTGCGGCTGCAACGGATATTACTTCAGAATTTGCAGAAAAACGTCATTTAAAGTGTCAAGCAGCGGTTGAATCACACGTTCACCAAATATTTAACAAGTTGACAGATTCAATAATAGATGGACTAACGCGTCAATTTCAATCCATTAACTCCTTATGTAATCTGTTCGAGGTTTTTTGGAATTTTAATGAAATGAATGAAGATGCCATTGTACTATCGGTTAAAATATTTCAAAAAAAATATAAAAAAGAAATGAATAAGGATATTGCTGAAGAAATGTTATTACTCAAACGGGTTTATAAAACCAACTTCAAACTCAGCACGAAACCAACGGAATTGCTGAAAGAAATTACCCATTTAGGACTAATAAATATTTTCCCGAATGTTGTAATTGCTCTTCGGATTTTTTTAACTCTGCCAGTAAGTGTAGCGGAAGGCGAGAGATCTTTCAGTGTTATAAAGCGCATTAAAAATTCTTTAAGATGTACAATGAGTCAAGTCTGATTAAATGGCCTTGCAACATTAAACATTAATGTTGATTTTGCGCGTAAATTAGATTACACTGAGGTAATTTCTGAATTTGCTTCCAAAAAAGCGAGAAAAGCACCAATATAACAAAAACCAAACTTTATTATTGTGATTATTTGATTGTTTTTTAACTAATGTTAAATATATACATATTTAACATTAGTTAAAAATCAAAAAAAAGTTTGAAATGCAAATATTTTATTCTATAAAAAATGTGCCTCACAATATCTACTGTCCCAGGCCTCACATTTCCTCTGCAAGGCCCTGGGTACAACCATAAGTGATTTCATTTTCATTTGTTGAATAAAATAAAGTTGTTTTATAAATCCATGATAGGAACCATCGATAACAAATATCAACATCAAAAAATCATTTTTTAAGGGGAAATTGGCGAAAGCGAAGGATTCTTCTTTAACTAACTACTAAGAAAAATCATTTAATTAATTTTTAAAGATTGGTCGGCCTTTTTTAGACAAAATATTACTCATAAAAAAGGCCGAAAAATCTTTAAAAACAAATATAGACGAATTTCTTTAAACTTTAAAAACTAAAATTTAATTAATTTTGTTTTTTTTGGTCACCCAGTAAAATCAAAAGCGTGCTTCAATTTTATTTGGGATGTTATCGATGTTTTGTTGATTTTTTATGTTTGGTAAAACATTTAGGAGACTAGTTTTGGGTTCATGTTACACGCTGCGTTAAATACTCTTATGTTAATTGATGGATTGAAGTTTCCTAAGATTTTGTAAATAAATTATTTTTATAAAAATAAAGATTGATTATAAATTTAACCGTTAATTGAACAAATAATCAGTCACTGAAGTAATTATTGATCTAATTTGTAGTCCTGAAACTCGGCAAATTGTATAGCGTAGTTTTCGAGTTTTACTAATTTCTTTAATTGTACGATGGACTATTTCACAGATTAACCCTTTCAGTAGATTTGACCCCATTAAATTTTTGGTGTTGTTTTTCTAAATTTATATATCTGTTAACACTCATTTTGGTGCACATTGATGTAACGAAAGCTGTATTGCTTTGGCAAAGTCCGCTTATACGGCCACTCCACCTGACATAACTGTCTGCCATACCATTAACAAAACTGGTATACAAAATAATAAAAATGGCGTCGTGTGTGGTAAACGTACCAAAGAGTTGACATTTAAAAATCATTTGTGTTTTGGTATTCAAAAGCGTCGCCCATTATGTTGTATTAAAAATCTATTGTAAAAAATGCTCTATGAGTTTTAATACTTCTTGTTTTGAACTCGTCACAATTAAATTAAGTTTACTGTATGTGTATAAATATTATAAATCAAGTCATCATTGTCAATATCTGGTAAACAAAATAGTTTAGACATCTCGGTAGAAAATGATTGTACGACATATGTCAACTAGCTGCAAATTTACGTCTCCACGTGCAACTGTACGAAAATTAATGTTTTAACTTGATGTTAATGGCAGGTGGAGAGTAGCCGTTAGCTTTGAAAAATAAAATATTAGAGGCCAATTTGTTTTTCAGCAATATTTGCTTGTGAATTTCCAGTAATGGAAAATAATTGTTCATCATAGTTGGCGTATTTATCAGTAGTAATTAAATTCGAGTTGGCTTTAAATAAAACTAAAAAAAATAAGATTTTCATAAAACCGATTCAGTACTGGTATGTTCTAACATCACATTTCGCGATATTTTATCGAAGTCTAGCTATCACAGCCTACTAGAATATACTTGAACAATACCTATTTGATTTCTTTTCGTTTTACATTCGAAAAAAAATTATTTGGTAATAGAAACACAGTAGAAACATCACAATGTTGCAATCTAGCAGGCTGGTAAATGACACAAAAATTGAAACAGATAAATTTTATTCTACAGAAACGAGAAATAAACTTCGATAAATTATCGAAACATGGTGATGTTAGAACATCCCAGCCCAGATTACAATTACTACTGCCATAAAAGCCAACTATGGTAAACAATTATTTTCCGTTACTGGAAATTCAAAAACAAATATTGGTAAAAAAAAATTGGCCCCTAATATTTCATTTTTCAAAGCTAAGCGGACTTTGCCAAAGCAAAACAGCTGAAGTCTTTATAAAAAGGGAAACCACCTAAATTTTCTATAGGTTATATATTTCAAAGGTGAATTGATTATTCGTATCAATGGTTTCGATGAGTTAGGTTGTTCGTAAAACAGGTAAACTATTATTCGTGTTGTGATATTTTTTTGTGATTAATTTATTTATTTCTGCATAAATGCCAAATTTGTGTTTAAAATAAACATTCATGTTTAAATTATAATGCATAAAAATGTTTTTCAAGGGCAAAAGTAGTGTACTCATGTAAGGACAAAGTTACTCAATGGATCTGTCCTCATTTGGGGACATAAATATATTTGTCCACAATTACTTACAAAATCTCTTGAAGGATGCAAATAACCGTTATAATTATAAAATTTGTATTGTGTAGCATAAATATTTGTTTTATAAATAGAAATTTAAACTTATCATTAATTTTTTAATTTTTTTTGGTTTGTTGTGAAATTTTTGAAATATTTTAAAATGCAACCAACCGTGTTACCACCCGGAAAATATTTGAAACAGCACGAAATACTGCAAATATTAACTGAAGGCGATTCTGAGCTCGACACTGCTGGAAGTGCATCCGATGACGACGATGACGAAGTAGTTGAAATACCCACGCCATCTAAAATCACATCGAATGTTAGAACCACAGATGAGCAACGTATCGACGAAACCATTTCAGAATTAGATGACGATGATTTATGTGTTCCAAATATTGAAACTACAAGAGTTTTAGCCTCGGGAATAATTATAGAAAACGGGATAAAAGGTTTGGATTTGACCTTATCAAAAAGCGCCATGACTCTCAAGAGGTTTTACCATTTACATTTTGTTGCTATAAGAATGTCGTAGTTCAACAAGAAAACGACAAATTTAAATTGCTTCGTCCTCTTATTGACAGTGTTTTATCAAGATGCCGATAGTATGAAATTGTTGAAGAAATATGTTTTATTTATCTAGGATCACAGACGAAAATTTCCGAAGAAAATAAAATCAAATTTAGATTTGGTGCCGCAGCTGTACTACATTCGGCGAAAATAATTCCAAAAACTGGACATTCGTTATTTTTTTACAACTATTTTAGCAGTTATCAATTGTTTGAACTGCTGAAACAACAAATCAACGCCATGGGGACCATTACAATCAACCATTTTGTGAACCCCCACATTTGAGTGATTAAGATTTAAAATCAAAAGGTCGAGGGTCTCATGATGAAGTGTGTAGCTTGAATGGTAGCCTATGCATTATAAGATGGCAAGACAATACGCCCATCTTCCTTGCGTCGAATTGTACGGGCGTTCAAGTTGAACCTACTACCAACCGATGGAATAAAAAAACCAAGAGAAATGATGATGTAAAGCCACGGGATAATTGAATGGGTGTGGAGTGGATGGCCGCCCCGGTGGCAAAGTGGTTAGCATGCTTGCTCCAGCGACCGGAGGTCCCGGGCTCGATTCCCGGTGGTGAAAAGGAAAAATTTCACGGCTGGTTTAGGATCAATGAATTAATCACTCATTATCCGAAATGAAAATATGATTATGAAACCTCATTAGAGGCGGCCAAATCCCTTGATGGGATATAATGCCAGAGAGAGAGAGAGAGAGTGGAGTGGATTACTCCAACCCGATGATTGCTTAGTATCGAATTTTTATAAAAAGCAAGAAATTGGATAGAGTACAAAAGCAATTTCGAAGCAAGCAAATCAACCAAGTTCCAAAGAAGAAAGGTCGGCCGACATCAACATCAGTATCTCCTTCACCAAATAGTTTCAAAAAATCAAAATATGGATCACTTACCATTTCATGAAACTGCAACAAACCCGTTCAAATGCTAATTTCAAAATTGCCACGGATTTCTTCGCGGAATACCATAAAATTAATTCTGCCGTAATTGTTAATTGAGACTGAATTATTAAAAACTTATTATTTATTTATACAAATGATTATTTATAAGGAAATTTATGTTTTCGAATTGTGTGTAAAAGCTCGTTATTCTGGAAATAAAATATTTTTTTGCTCCCAACGTCTTAAAAGCATCTTGTTTCAATACTGTTTTTGGGTATTAACGTTGGCCTTTTTCTTACTGTTTTAAAAACTGTGTGTGTTGCTAAGCTACACTTTTGCAGTTCGATTCTGGTCTTTCCTATAGGAAAAGGAATTAGGAAAAATATTTTCATAGTATTTTTTGTCAAAAATAGAAAATGTCTGGCCTACTGAGAAATCATGTTTGATCTAAAATTTTATAATTTAGGAAATATTTTTTCCGTACCGAAATTGGATACGAAAGATATTCCCAATTTAATTTTGTTTTTGAAAAAATTTACACTGACTGTTTACCACAGTATGCCACAAAAAACATTTTTGTGAAAAAAATACTATGAAAATATTTTTCATAATTCCTTTAGGAAAAACCATAATCGAGCTGCTGGTGTAAACGTAGGTACGTTTAATACTTTATATACTCATTTAAAGATTTTATTTGTTCAGGATATTAATGTTAAAAGTACAGTTAATTAATGTTAAAAGTATAGTTTGAACAACTTTGATAAAAATTAAGCAAACCAGATTTATCAACATTATTATCGTTTGTAGCCATACTGCCAATAATATTGGTACTTATTGGACAGGTACTGGGATCTTCCAGGCCTAATATTTCTGCAGCAATGGTTTCCTCATTTTCTAAAGTATCATGAGCGGTTGTATTTTCATGATTAGTACTGTAGCTGGTACTAGTACTGTAGCTGGTACTAAGTTCATCGGATCGTGATATTGTTATAGCAGTGTGTGTTTTATTTGTTGTGGAATCTTCTAAGTATCCTTCAGATACAGTATTAAATTTTCAACCACCATACCTTTTAAGGCAAGTGAGGTCACCGCCAGAATCTAGAAGGAGTATAGCTGAAGTCCAACACAAGCAATGGCCGGTATATTCACCTGCATTTTTTAAATTTAAATACAATGCCGCTTCTTTTGCAATGCTACTAATTTTGTGAATGGCAACTACTACCCGATGACATACTCCACCTTGGTATTTTATAAAAAGACGTCGTACCTCAAAATTTTCTGGTTGAAGAGCAAACTATTTTCTGCAAATCCTCAAATAGTTTAGAGGACTATTTTACCAACAAAGTTGAACGGAAATTTTTACCAACAAAATTGAACGTCTTCAATATCATCTATCATTAAATGGACTAGTTCGTCGCAACGACATGCACTCGCTATGCCCAGTATTAAAACATCCTGAAGGAAAAATGCCAAAAAATAAATTTATATGCTATCTTCAAGTTTTAAAGCTTACCTTCATCATTAAATATGTCTTATCGGGAGCAAAATTTAAAAACAAGTCATTTTGTGCTTTATCGAGAGCCCTGGAGTTTTTTGCTGTGTAACCAATATTCTGTTTTTTTTTTTAAATGCTCGCAATTTGGAATATTTTTCGATACCTACGCCATTTTCAGTCCAACTTTTCATCTTCATCGACAAATTGGCAAGGTATGCCAATAGAACACTTTCCGAATAAAATCCAGATTGTACATTTTTTTCAGTACACCACTGCAAAATCCGCTTATATGCGCACTCATAAATCTTACGTGATTTTGATGGCAATAAGTTTAACACAATTTCCTTTGCTGTTTGAACCACATCCGGTGGTAAATTTGATAAATCTTCTGATTCAAACATTTTGTAAAGAAAATATTGTAATTATAGCTTTGCAGTCTGACGCGTACAATAGTCAAACCAAACAAAAGTCATGATCTCCTTATAGTTTCACAAAATATTTCAACAAAATTAGTTCCAATGTTAAAGTTTTAATTACATAATTTGTACTTACTCGTATAATTAGTTTACAATGAGCTTTTCTTCGTTGGAGAAAAAATCGTATGTGTTATTCGGATTAAACGTGACTTTGTTTGACTCGCAATCTTTGCTTTTGCTCGGCTACGCTGCGCTTCGCCTTACATGCAAATATAATTGCTTGTCAAAAAAAAGTATCACTTTTAATCCTAATGACACAATGCACTATTCCACTACTTGTCATAGAAGGCATCATTATTATGTGTTTTAGTAGCCTGAGAAACAAAATTTCTCAGCTAGTGGTTAATAATATTTTATTATTGACCACTAGCTAATAATGAAAAATGAACACTAGATGTAATGTGATTAAACCGATAGGACGATTATGATTATTTATTCCCCATATTGATAATGTAGATTTTGATAAAAATAAAAAAATTCAAATAAAATTTACAAGAAACCATGTAAAAAAATACATAAACTTATAAATTAGTGTAATAATATAAAGAGACAAACATATTTCAGGTGGCGTGCCGATTAAATCATTATTCTCCATTTTTTTTTAGTTGAATGCCAATTTGACTCAACAAAATTAAAACTTCAAATAACAAAACAAAATGCAGTGTTATTTTAAATTTACGCTTACTACAATTCAGTAAAAAATTCGAGCTACTTCGAGCAAGTGTTTCCCTTATCAAATTAATTTTCTTATCAACAAAAAACCTAAATGGTTGGTGTGCATTCTGCGACTAGTAGTGGAAAAATAGTTTACTTCTAAACAAAAAAAATACTTCTCTTGACTGAATTTGTACTCATAAATGGACATATTTTAAAGATCAATTTCAAAGCCCTGGTGATGAAAAAAGCACAAATCCAATAGAACTTTAACTAAAATTAAAAAAAAAATTGTCATTAATGGTTTAGGTTTTGCTCTGAAAGGGTTAATGTGAATAAAAATAGGTCAAAAGGTCAACATGATATTACAATTGTGATATATGTTCAATTTGTAAGGAAATTCTGTAATTCTACAACTCAAAGTGCCATTTGTATAATTTCAATTTTTGGACTTCATCAATCGCTTGACAATTAGAATATAATATGTAGATACATCAATAGCCCCCTATATTACAAATTCAACACCATCATAAAAATTCCAGAAAAACTATTAAATTTCAATTATAATTTTAAACATTTTAATTTATTCAAACGCATATTAATTTATAATTTTTAAGTGCTTTTACGATCAACTTAAGATTATACCCGAATTAAAATGCAATATTAATTTAATCTAATCAATCCCAATTTAAACATAATTAATTATAGACCTAAATAATAATACATTCTGATATAAATAATAAAAAATTAACGTTTAATAAAAATTAATTTTATCTAGTTAAAAACCATTATTGATTGTAATTGAACAACGTTAATGCAAAATATGGTTCCGCATAATTGTACACCTTTCATAGGTTACTGCGGTTCTTAATATGTAAGCCGTTCAGGCACAGAAATAAAAGAAAACACTATAAAATAGGAATCCATTGAATGATAGCCCCGGGATCAAGTTAATTAAATTAAAAAAAAAATAGCTAATTATAAATTTTATACATTTTCCTTTTACTTTTTGTTTTTGTTTACGACTTTAGCGATCAAAAAATCAGTTTAGAGAGCGTGCGCGATTAATTAAAAATAAAATCGCTACAAACTAAAAACAAAACTTTTCACTTGAACACAATTTGCATTTCTCATAAATTAATATTTAATAAATAAAATATTACAACAACACTTTTATTATTATGGCGTATAGTGCCTGGTTATTGCACTCGGGTGATTATAATATTACAAGGTCGTGAAGGTTGTTCATATTTATATAGAATTCAAAATAGTTTTATTTATTTAGTTATTTTTTTTTTTTAAATTATTTTGTTTATTTATAATTTATTGTTTAAATTATTTCAATTTTCTGAAGTTGCCGTTCGTATATGTATGTATAATTATGTGAGTTTTGTTTTATTTCTTATTTTTGTTCGCCTACGCAATTATTTGAATAGTCAGTGAAAAAGGTACTTGAAATTCCCTTGAACTTATTCACGCAGTCGAATAGCTTTTGAGATTTTAATTTTGTTTTCAAATATTTGTTTATCGCGCACTTCCGCTTTTTTACAATTTGTATTTTGGGAGCCAACTACGAGTGGCATACAAGCCTTGCGTAATCCAATTAAATCAGCGGAACTATTTCTGCATTTTTACTTATTTTTATTAATCAAATTTTAGTACAGGAACCGTTGCGTCTTCTAAAATAATGGTAATAGTTTATGCTAACAATTGGTTTGTTTGCGTAATTATACGATTTTGCCAAAAATACAATAATTAGTCATTCTTTCTTTTCAAATCAATGAAAAAAAAATGGCCTTTAGCGTCTGCCACATTTTTGTCAACTTCCAGGTACATTACCAATCAATGCTTCTCTCATGCTGGAAAAAAGAGATGCACGCTTTTACTGCATAAGAGAGAATATGAACATTAAAATTCACTTTGCACAGAAAAATAATAACTTGACTTAACGACGATTAAATGGTACGAGTTATACCCTTCGGTATATTATGCTTCAGAGAAATAAAAAATATGCTGGGTGACAAAGAGGTTTGGAACATATAAGCTGACGTCATTTTTTTTTTACTTTAGAATAAATATTTTGAAGTAACGCATGTATTTGCTAATCAATCTCAATAAAGTTAATCTCAGATTGATTAAATTCTCAAATTTATAAAAAAAAAAACTTTGTTTTAAAAATTGTGACTTCAATTTAACAATCCTGAACTAAAATCTCTATTAAAACATCCGCCAAAAAGTATATTTCCATATACAAAAAACATATGGTTGATAAATTTTATCTTGATTTTGACTTTTGTCATTTGTATTGCATTATACATACGTATATACATACACGCTAGTTTTGTATTACATCACTTGCCCAGACAATTAATTACTGTGCCAATTAAAATTGGCGCGACAAAATGGAAAAATCGTTTAGTAAATCAATTTCGTGCTCGCACATCACGGCTTCGTCTCAGTGGCGAGATAAGTAAACATTTTCCATGTGAGAGTTGATTTATTTGAAGGAGTTTTTGAGTTATCTGCATCTTCAAAATTAAACACGTTAAAAAACATTTATATTTAATGTGAGTAAAGTCGTTATATATATATATATATATATATATATATATATATATATATATAAGATAAAGTTCTTAATCGTAAAGGCAAACAATAGTAAAATAATAAGAAAATCTATTTGTATAGACGCGAAGAAAGTGTTTTTTGCGTTAATCATTGTACGCAATCTTGTTTTAAGATGATTTTTAATCATTTTAGAGAATGACATTGTGACGAATTTCATTACACAACAGAAGGTGTATACAACTACAAATATTATCAGCCCAACGGTATCTTCAACTAATTCTACTGAAAGACTTTGATTACGTGGCCAAATAAACCCCTAGTTCTGTATGCTATGTACTGGTTCACTTCTATGTCCTGGTATATTGCGGCTGATATTTGCAAAATGTTACCACTAATTCTTGCACACATTTAGTATTTAACTATTATCACTTTGTATCACTACTGTATCACTGTTCAATTTATACTGGTCACTGTATAGTAGTCGATATATAATTGCGTTCTGTCTCTTGAGATCTGTGTTCATTGTTAAATCACAATCGATTCAGCGAACAACCGAAACCAATTGAAGGGATTAGACACAGTTTTGCACCAGCAAGGTGCTCAAGCAAATCCGTTGTATGCCAACAGAGGAGCAAGGTAGTCACTCCCGTTCAGAGCGAGAAACTCAATGGCATTAATCCGGCCCAAGAGAATCACATGAAGTAAATGAGAGGTGTAATTAAATCTGTTGAGTCAAAAGTGAAACAAAATCAGGCAGGAGTTCGAAAGTCAGTAAAAAAGTAGTTGGCACCCGCGTAGATATCATTTTGTGCACAACGGAAAGGGAAATCAACAGATTGCAAGGAACGATCTTTAAAAAAACCTCGTATATTTAAAGATAATACTCCGTTCGAAGGTTTCATTCAAGTTCAGAGGATGTGAGGCAAACTAGAACCAACACAGAGAGGGATTACGAATTAGCGGTGCCAGAGTTGGAGCTTGGAAACTACGCAGGAATCAAAAATTTATACTAAATTCGGATGACGTTTCAGTGATCGGGGCGCTGTAGAGGTGAGCGATGAGAAGGCCGGCATCATGTCAAGCCGAGCTACATAAAAAGTCACAAGAGATGCATGAACTAGGATACTACATTCCAGATTGTAGGCAGCGATGGAATGATTGTCTTATACCTAGGCACTCTCATTCCCGAAAAACGCAACAACAAAAAAACTGGCGGGAAAAACAGAGACCGGAAATACGGAAAATTACAGAAGGTTCATAACTAAAGTATGGTCAGCCCTGTACCAAAAAATGAGAGGAAAGATTCTTGAGTGTAGACCAGTACAATATTCCAGTGCAATTGTTAAGGATCAGTCTGGCAGTTGAATTGGTCACATGCATTGGAGTTGATATGGAGGGGTGCTGGAATGTTACGAGGCAGCGGTTGGAAGCAAGTTAACCCAGTGGTGAAAAGCTTCCAAGAAGATGTATACATACGACGGGGCCGTTACATAAAGTGGCCGTAAATACAATGAATATCAATATATGGGTATTATCAATAAAAACTAATGATTGGGTGAGCTTCGTACCACCTAAAATTGATTTGATTGTAACTCTTCATAAGCGATTATGAATCCCAAATAGCCAGTCACAACCTTGTGGTGCGGGCAATTCCAGCGAATTCAAGAATTATGTGGGACAGTTGACTATTTCATCCTGATTGATAACTGTGTCAACCCATTTGAAGAAAAACAACTGCCTCGGAATAAAATTTTGAATGGCTGCGCTGAGATAACCGACATCTTTGTTTTTCGACACGAATTCCGTAAAACAATTTTTGGATTTATGGCCGTAAAAAGACCGAAAATTGACCATTCGTCCATAAGAGACGAAATAAGTCAATTGTTCAGTCATTTGTGCGTCTAATCCTTGCCGGTAAAGGGGCGAGCATTTAAAGACATTTCTGTCGCAGCTGATTCGATCGACATTTGACCAATACAATTGACTAACAATTTACGGACGAATAAGCTTGGTAAAATCAGATCGACTTTTGTAAGTCATAATTGACAGCCAAAAGGTATTAAAACGGGTAGGTCTTTTGACAGGGTGACGGTCTCTTTATCGTAAACAATTTATCGTGTTTCAATTTAACGTGAACATTTAATCGTAGAACAGTTTATCGTGGACACAATTTACCGTGGACACAATTTATCGTGGGACAATTTATCGTAGAACAGTTTTTCGTGGACAATTTATCGTAGAAAGGTTTTATGCATGGTATCATAAAATTAGTGGGATTCTTTAATGATTTTTGGAAGAAGTTCTGGAATGCCATGTGGGACGGAACTCGGTAGTTTCTTAACCGAATAAAGATCTCGGCTCCTACGCCCCCCGAAATTAAAATCTAAAGAGCCCCGCTGGGCTACGGGGAGGAGCGTAGGTGTCATTAATAGATTCTATATAATCCGCTCCTACGTGCGGCACGCAGTGCGACATGTTTGAAGATCCCGGCTCCTACGCCCCCCGAAATTAAAATCTAAAGAGCCCCGCAGGGCTACGGGGAGGAGCGTAGGTGTCATTAATAGATTCTATATAATCTGCTCCTACGTGCGGCACGCAGTGCGACTCCCACTCTCAATTTAATATATTCATAAAGAAAATATTAAATTTCATTTACTTTTAAATGAGATTCAATATTTTTTTATTAAATTTTTTTTAGCACGTCTTAACGTATTTTTTTAAACTTTTAGTTCGTTTTATTCCAATAGATGGCGCTTGGTCCAAAATGCTAAGCAAAGGCACATTTTTAGTTATAAACAATTCCGCTCTTGGTCAAAGTGGCACTACCGTCGCTGAGGCTGTCAAAAAAATTTGACTGCGATACTAAAGCTGTTTCCAACTGTTATACGATAAATTGTCCACGATAAACTGTTATACGATAAATTGCCCACGATAAACTGTTCTACGATAAATTGTTCCACGATAAATTGATTCCACGATAAATTGTTTCCACGATAAATTGTTCTACGATAAATTGTTCTACGATAAATTGCTCACGATAAATTGTTCACGATAAACTGACAGTAAATCCTTTTGACGGTCATTTTTTAAAACAGTGAGAGACCAAATTGACTAACATGTGCTAGACTGTTTTGTAGCACATTGATAAGCCAGTTTTTTTTAAATGATTTTCGGGTTATGATTTTATAAAATGAATTATTACATAAAAATGCAAAACATATTATTTATTTTTATTTTCTTTTATTCTGAATCATATAAATATTATTATACATAATAATACATTTTTAATTTAAAAAAATTTAATAATCGAAAAAACAAAATCAATAAATATTATTTAAATTAATAAAAATACAATTGTTTTTATTTGATTTAAGTAAATGTAATTAAGTCACACTGAAACTTGTTCAGTAATTATTTACTTAGGCTGCGGACCAATAGTCGGGTAAATTATTTACTGTGGTAAAAATCGGATTTAGAACAAATTTTTCGATCAGTTTGCCATAGAGTTTTTGAAAAATAAATGAATTTACCGAAAAATTTACTTAAAACTGACTTTTACTCGACTATTGGCCTGCAGCCTTATTTGAAAATTAACTTTTTGAGTATTATATCTCACCATTTGGTTACTGTACGTCGTGTCGACTTCTGCTGTGCTGGTAAATGATGACAACGTAGGTAACTTAAAAGTTTCAATATTATTACTAGAATTTTTCGTATGAAGGATATCAGATGAGGCACTAGATGCACAATGGGCTTTAGTATATTTCCAAATATGATGTTAATTTATTTCAAATATCCGCCTCCATCGGCGATAGTTTATCCTTTAAACTTTTAATTCCACCTGATAATTCTGTCATACGCATCTCCAAGCTCGTGGTATCCATTCGAGTTCTTCAATTTCTCAAACGATTGCGTTACATCTTTTAACTATAGGACCTAATAAAAAAATATTGTATTGATTAGAAATATTTAAGACGTTAGTTTAAGGATTACAGCAAGTATTGTTTTTAATTAATTTGTGGTGCAATGATGAATTATTTTACTTGATAATTACTAAATAAACCAATAATTACCAATGTTCTTATCGCTGGTCTCGTTACCGGAGAAATTTGAGGGTGAGTTTAATTCCACTATTTCATACAAAATTTCACTCTCACCAGCTTCACTATAAGATTCTTCTTCATCAGGCATAATTGTGCCTAATCCATTCGTCTGCTGATTCACATTGGTAGGCTGTGGATTAGATCTACAACTAAACGATCTATAAACACAAAATATTATGAATCGACATAAATTGAAAATTAAAAAAAATATTTTCTAGGAACGCGTTTCAATAAAAAATCACGAGAAAAATATAATGTGTATAAAATTACTAATCTGTATTAATTAGAACACAATGTTTTATTATCCAATATTTTTAAATTACTGTATTAATTTCAATTATAAAAATTATTACAATTAAACATTTTCAACTTTATAAAATTTCATATTATAAATTTATTTTAATAATAATTAATTTTTATCGACCACAAATTATAAATTTCTTGTTGCGCGCACGACGAATGCTTTGTGATTGAAAAAAAAAAAATAAAGACGTGGCGATGATTCTAAGTCGAATCTGTTCCTAATTTGTAAGTCGCATATAGTTTGGAAACTACGGTCGAATTCGTCTTATTTGAATTGTATAACTCTGACTCGTCTCTCATTCGTATTTAACATTTCGATTGACGGTCTCTTTCGTCCGTATTTTGAACTTAGTAGGTATTTCAACTGATAGTCGTCTTTTATTTAATTTTATTTCCTAATTTAACTCAAATTTTATTTTTCATTTACTAATTCATTTTTATGTTGATTCTGGTTTCCAATAAAATGATGATTTCGATTCTTTTAGTACGAATTTCATTTTTTTAAATGTAGGAGTTGGCCATTTCCGTCTCTAACACGATATTTATGGTTTTTTAAGTTTTGAACAATGTTCGGGCAAACAAGTTGAATGAACTCTGCCTACGATTCGGTCAACTGGCGGAAATCAGTGGGAAATGTGATCAAACCGGTCGAGATGTGAACCGTTATTTTCCGATTACCATTGTCCAACGATTGCTTCGAACATCCATCTGCAGTTCGATCTTGTTGCAAAAGCACTCGTATGCTAGGATAACAGAAACATGGTTCTACCAAAAATGTTTTGATTGCCACGAAGATCATTCAACGTTCTGTCCAGCGCCTCGAGTGGCCTATTGTAAAAAAATGATCAATTTGCATTTCTGTAGAATCTTTGTCATTGCGCTTTTTTGTCGATGTTGCAAGTTGGTGTCTCGTTTATTTTCATGTGCAATGGCAATTTCAGTTTGTCGAGCTTCTTACAAAGTCATTAGTATTCCAGGTGAAGTCAATATTATGGCGTTTTGTTGTTAGTTCAATTGCGAAACATTTGTACAAGTTGCTTCGGCAACAGCTTCTGTGACGTATACTGTTGTTCTCTTTGTAATTCGTGGTTGAATTTGAATGCATCGTGTATTGAACGATTTTCGTTATCAATAAACACATGTCTTGGCCACATGTCGAAATTGAAGTTCGGCGACCCACACGATGCAAAACATACTGTTACAGGCTGGCTGCTGCCAACCTGCAGATTTTCACTAAGCACCTGCAGAGGCCTCCACGGTGATGTTTTGCCGGCTACGTTCTCAGCGGAGAAGTGCGAAGGTCGTGGGGTTTGAGGCATGCAGGGCTCCTGGCCTACACCGTGATTAACAGAAAGTTGGGGGGGAACGCAAATAATAATAAACCGAGTTCCGCCGAAACTCGTCGGCCGGAACCTGAGGAACGACACGAATAATCAAAATAATAAATACATAAAAAAAATGATAACGGAAGAGGTGCCTTGGTGCGCGCATCCATCCGAATTCAAACGGGATCAAGCCCTGGTTACGGAATTGGATGCGGGCACCAAGGGACCGCAAACACTAAACCGACACAGAGGGAGTCTCCGCTCCCATCACACCACACCGAAAAAATTAAATATTCATTTTATTTAAAAAAAAAAAAAAAAAAAAAAACCACCGAAAAAAGAAACAACTTCCCCCTCCACCCGTACCACGCTAAGGAGAGAATGAGAGAGAGAGAGAAACAATGCGCATCGAGCGCGCGACCGCTATTCGGCGCTCGATTACAAATTATATTTTTAGAAAAAATTTAAGAAAAATAAAAATTTTAAAATAACAAAAAAAATGAAATGCAAAAATAAGAAAAAAAATAAAATAAATGTACCTTAATATAACAATGACTTTATTGTTGCGGCCTTGCGTGACCGTCATGCCACAGGTGATGACCACACCCGGACCGTTGCGGCTTTATGTGCCGATACCACACCGGTGTTAGTGCGACCTTGAGCGGTCGGCCGTTGCGGTGCCTTTCACCGTTACCAATACCAACACGTTGGTCGACTCCCCGCCTTTGGTAATAACGTAACCCGTTGGCCACCCGAAAGTTGCGGTGATGTCTATTGTCCTAATTGTTTATCAATCCGCTAGGCTGGTTATACACCCAATCCAAAATTGCAATGTAAATTGTCGTCTCAAAAAACTCGATAGCGTAGCGTAGAGCAGCGTAATGCAATGCCAATAAATATAATTTAATTCAGTCTCAGCAATAATTGGATCTGATTCGACTCCTGTTCTTGCAACTTTATATTTTAATTATCCTCTATCACTTTGACGTCGGCATCAACAATCAGCGTTATAAGTTTCAAAATTGAAAACGAAAATACACTTTCCACTGCGGTCACGCCCAACAAGAAAACCAAAATTCAAGTATATCAAAACTTTTTTTTTTTCATCCGCCACGAGATAACAAAAGATATAGCACGCAATACAACTGTTTTCCAGCACTTTTATAATTATATTGTTTTAATTAAAACTTTTATTTCTTTTTAAAATTTCTTTATTTATATATATAAATTGATCAAATTTCACATAACTTTATATATCACAAAATATTTTTCCAAACTCCCAACTGAGTTTTCAAAATGAAATTTTTTTCCAATCAATGTCAAATTTTTCTACACGAGTCTGTTTTACAAAAACCAAAACTCTACTTATTGAAATTCCAAACTAAACTAACTCAATTAAAAAAACTCTCACGCCGAATAACGCGCAAAACATTCCAGAAAAATTGTCTTTCTTCTCTGTTTCTCGTTTACATCAATTCGCATTGATGTAAACGAGAGGCATATAAGAAAAACATTCTTATGGAATGTTTTACTTTACACACACACTCGATGCGCATTGTTCTCTCTCCCAGCATCTTTCTCACCCTCGCGCCACCTTACAAAAAGGTAAGGACAAAACAAACATCTACAAAAGTGGGGACAACAACCAACACTGAGAAAACATAGCAAGTGGAGGCACAAACCCGAGGAAAATACCATACAAACAGCGCTTGTTACGATCATGTAATCGTAACAATACTCAGACATGTCATTCTTGATTTGGTTTACCAACTAGAAACGAAGATATAACATTCGTTGTCATCGTAGATTGAAATACACTCGTTTTGTGCCAAATATTATGAATAGGTCTAGTCGATCATATTGTCTAACATACGACATCGAATCTTGCGCATTGCCGTGCATGTAGCGTGGGCTTCTGATATAGAGTTGCTTTTAGTTGTCAGTCGTTCAGTTTCCTCCTCTGTTAAAAGATCAATGGGTATTGTAGCGCATCGTAAGACCTGTGCGTTTCAGGCATGCGTTTCAATTCCTAGTTCCGATTACAAATTTTCTCCGACAATAACAACAACCACAATTTATCAATTCGCTGTTCTGATGGAGAAGTGTTTGCAATTCTCTGACAATGGCTCGCTTCGTTGTTGGATTGTGAGCACAACGCTGATTAAGTTCAGTGTTAAATGATTTCAATGTGTTTTCTGATGCAACAGCGAATGGTGCGTAAGGAAATTGTGTTGTAATTATCTTGAAAGTGGGCCTGCAATTGTCCCGAACAATATGCGTTGCGCCAAATGACGTCATTTGAAAGTCACTGTTGTATTTTTGGATGTTGGCCAGGAAATGAGTAGAATCACTTTCTATTCCAGAGCCCAATAATGACTCTATGTGACCCCCCAATATGACGCTTTACAATGAAGACAAACGAGTGACATTCCTCCAATGGTTACTGATCAATTCCCGAATCGCAAAATTTCTATTTTTTGTGTTGAAAAACGATTAATCAATCTATTACGTTGTTGATGAACAGCTCATTTGTTTCTTGACTCCTTTTAGGAAATGATATTTGTCCAGAATTCCTGATCTTGGTATCATATCAGCCAGATTAGTAATGTTTCGCATATCGATTAAAATAATATTCTGCATCTATTTGTAGAAACTTAAATTTACACAACCCTTTTGAACTAAATCACTTCCATTGCTTTACACAACAAAAAAATTTAAAAACCTTACATGCACACACGTAATAGATTAAATTTCATCTTAAGATAAAACAAAAAAAAAAACATTAATAAAAAAATTAAAAAGAAAATCGAATCTAAAATTAAACATTAAATTCAATATTATTGCAGATGTTCATTTTTCCCTCCCGATCAATTTTCTTTTCATTTTTTATTTCAAATAATTATTTTTCTTTACGAAAAAGTCAGGAAATTAATTTTAATAATAAAATAAACAGATCGGCCAAATGAAAAATTAAATTAAATTATTAATAATTACTATTTTCTTTTACAAACATTTTTCAAATGTCAATCATATGCGGGCATTTAACTTTATTGCGGTTTTTTACGTACGTACGTAAAACGGTTCAATGAATTTATGATTGGCTGGGTGTTTATCGACATTCAGTCAAAGTTGTGATTTTACAAACAATGTTTTAATTAAGAACATTACAATAATATTATACAAATTGACAAGTCGGTAGCACGTTTAATATTTTTTTTTTATTGCATTACAATTTATGATCACCATATATATTTCATACATTGTTGCTATGCAATGAGTCTATTGTTTTGTAAATTTAACTGACATAACACGATTAAGATATTAATTGTAAGAAAAAAAATATTTGTAATTGTAAAATAAAACAATATCATATCGACCTTACAATTTATGTAATTTATGTATATCGAAAATATGAGACTTGAATAATATTAATTTGTTAAATGAAGTTTTGTGTCTGGGTAAAGTCTAGAAATGGATATAACGTATATTTATTTATTGGTTCTGCTATTTAATAAATTAAAAATTCATGAGTTTATAGATTTTTTTTTTGTATATATAAAATATACCAGTACCACGCATAATTAATTACCAATATATTTTTTTTTATAATTTCAGGTGAGTTCAGCAAATTTATTATTCACTATAATTGGGTAATAAATCATTCTGTCAAAAAATTTATTGGCAACCGCGCTAACATTTAGTGATTTGTAAGTACCCGAACTAATGTTTATATTATACAGATTTGAAAACCGAAGATATCATATTTTAATTTTATGTCATGATACTGTCATGAAATACCGCATGCTGTATAATAATTAAACCAGTCGTATAATATTAGAGAAAAAATATTTTAACAAAAAAAAATTAATACATTTTATTATTAATATTTTTATTTTTATAAAAGATAAATTTAGCGCAAAAAAATGTTTCAGAATATTAAAATGTTAAATCGCGACCAGACAAATCTAAAAATATCGCGTACCAACAATTTTTTTTTTAAATGTTTTAATTTCACATATGCATGGTTGTTTGTGGATGTGGACTACAAAAAAGATTTAGCTCTATGAATTTTCTTGTGTATATTAATGAACAGAACATTTTCCCAATTTAAAAACCGAACGAATTTTTTATTTCAATGTCATGAATTTTCATGGCTGGTGTTTGATGACCCAGAAATGCTTTTTGGTTTATTAATTCATTGGGAAATTGTTGTAAAACATGATTTGTGTTTTGTTTATACGCGATGGTATTTCCACTAAAAAATTTTATTGTTGCTGATAGTAATTTTGTAAAATATTTTAGAAATTCTTTAATATTACTGTTTGTTTGTGACAGGTTGCCTTATTACTTGATTTATTAAATTCGAAATGGGAAATAACTAAATCGTGTTTTTTGGTGACAATTTTGCATACTTTATACATAAATTATTTTGACAGATAGATTAAAATATTAATTAATAATTAAATCCAAATTCTTATAAATTATACAAATTTGTGCAAAACTATGAATTCATTGAAATGTCAAAACAAAAACTATAATCTTTAGAAATAAATAACAGAGAAATTCAAGGAACACACAATTTTTCTTTTACAATTTTCTCGATTATTCTTATGTTTCGCCAATAAATACTTACAAACAAGGGTGGTATCATGAAATCCAGATGGTAACGCTAGACGGTTGTCGTTTACCAATCCGACTGGTAAAAAATCCTTATCACAAACAGCGTACGGAAATTATATAGAGCTATTTTGAGCGAATTGTCAAAATCACTGAACGTATAATTTTGTCATTTGGTTTTTTAACAAATCATATTTATTTGTCTCTTCGGTATCTTGCGTGTCTCTTCTACCATCATCAATAAGAACCCCTTGATTTTGACTAACAGTGTCAATATATTAGTTATCATCCAACTCTGTAGAAATATCTATCTCATCAGGTTCATTTTCGTACAAGTCACAAGTAATTGGTATGCATTCCAATTGAATTGTGCGAGTGCCCACACTTGGGTGCGAATTTAAATCATTAACAGTAGATTCTAGTCCAGCAGATCGGGAAATTAACTCTTCGGTCGGAGTAAGTTCCTTAGCTTGACATGGCCCGCCACCGTTTTTTTAGTCATAAATGACTTTTCCACTGTCGTCCTTGCAGAGTATTTAATAACCATTTGGCTAGGTCAGAATGGTCATTCATAAAATCAACAAATTTTGTAACGGCTTTGTCCACATTTGTGAAACTTAAATTTGTGCATAAAAATAACTTATTTTACTCGTAATATATTGGGGGGAGTAAATAAAAACTGAGTGAAGTCTGTTGAGCGGAATGAGCTTGTTTGAGTGAACATTCTTTTTGGTGTGAATAAGAAAATACTTATACGTATTCCATTCACTCATACGAAATTTACATTTTAAGTGCAGTGCTATAAAATACGCTAAATTTATAAACACGATTTTTTTAAGCAAAATAAATTTAAAAAAATATAAAGAATTTTAAATATTTTTATAAATATTCAAGAAGAAAAAATATAATCTTCGGCGTTTTGGTGATACTGGTGAAAATTTTAAATCGTTATATCACTTGAGAGTGACATTAAAATACTGAATGGTTAACAAATGTATTTTCCAAGAAATCGTAGAAACTCGTGGTGAATTTATTCCTAATTACAAAAAAAAAAATGAAAACATTTCTAAGAATATATTGAGACCCTGGGTTCCAAGTCGGTGTTGGTGAAGATATATGTATTCATAGAACTACTCTATGCATATGCAAAGTGCTTTGGCAGATATGTTGTTCTGTATGTAAAAAAAATGAGTGGATACAATTTCCAGCATCAGCTGATGAAATGAGAAATGCCAAACGACATTGGCTGTCTAAATATAAATTTCCTACTGCTATTGATGCCCATAATTGTACTCACGTTGAAATAAAAAAGCCTAAGCAACACGGTGATCAATATTTCAATCGTATAAGAGGTATTTTTCTTTAAAGACGATGCAAGAATTTGGCGTATTTCAGTAGTTTACAATGTTTTTAATGAAAATGTAGTTAGTGCTACTTTGTTAGGTGATAAAGGTTACGGTCTCACACCATGGCTTATGACACCATATAAAAAACCAACAACAGATGCCGATAAAAATATAATAAACTGTATACCCGAGAAAGTGTTATTTTGCATAATGTAGCTTCATGATAAACGAAAATGAAGTGGAAGAGGCGATTACCGTACCAGGACAAAAACACGAAAGCAACACAATTTTCAAACGTGGTAAAGCAAGAAGAAACGGAATTTCTGATATTATTCAAGATTTTATATAACATTTAAAACGAATATTTATAAAAAATAGATATAAAACAAATATTTATTCATTTTCACAATCTTCAATACTCATTTCATCAACAATTTGTATTTGCAATTTAAATTTTTTTTGAAGCACTTCATTTTGCAATGATAAATTTTATTTTTAATTTTTCAATAATTCAATATCGAGCAATAGCTTTTCCTTCTGCAAACCGAATATTTCCTTTTGCTGTTCATTCACTTCTTTAGTTTGTTGTAAAGCCTAGCAAAGCCTAGACATGAAATGAAATTTTTCATACAAAAATTTCGAAATTGGTATGTTTCGTATTAAAATATAGATGTCTCTGTTTAACTTTACACATTTTTCACTGCGTTTGTTGTTGTGCTGTATTTCAAAAATTATATTCAAGAGTTTTAAAAATTGACGGAGGAAAATTTTGTGAATGTTGTGTAATTGAATGAAGCAATTGCGTTAAAATTTTCCAAAATTCTACAAACTCATTTTTCATGTAATATTTAATTTTGCTTAATTTTGGAAACCAGCTAATATTTCATAACACATCAGCTGCATACTAGCCTTAAAACTTCACGCTTCAGTTCCAAAATAGTTGAATGGTCACTTTTATAATTTTTTTTTTACAAAAGAATGTGGTGTTTATGGTTTTCATTTTCAATGGCAACTGGATGACCACATTCTAATGCACTTGCAAAATAAATTGTAAATTTTTTCTTGATTAAATTAAACATAATTTTAATTATTTCAAAATAAATTGTACACATTTAAAATATAAAAATGAATTTACCTTTTATTTTACTCATAATGGGATTTTTTTGCAATCCATCAAAGGTAACAAATCCTTGGCATGTTGTTTTATTTTTTTTTATTTCCCGTTTGTTTTGCATCTGTTTTCTTTATAATACGGTTTCTCAAATTTCTTTTTAATTTGAGATACATTTAAATCAACACCAAAATTAGTTTTAATTTGATTTTCCATTACAGCTTGAGCCTTATTTTTTCACCTTTATAATTTTTGTTTGGCCTTTGTCCATTAAATTTGTAAAAATTTAACAAAATCAAAATTTGCTAAAAATTTATTTTTCTTCTTGACATTTTCAATCAATTCTTCGTCGCTGTTATCCGCAAATAAATCTTCTGATTTTTAAAACGTAAGACTTTAAAATATTTTCGATTTTTATGTATTAAAAACGTTGAGGCTGATAAAAGGCTCTCAAAATTCAAACGCCAAATTATACTTATTCACATCAAAATTGAGTGTTTTCTCTGTATTACGTAAAATGTTGAGTGTTTTATTTAACGAAACTTAACGAAGTGTTTTTTTTACTCACATGAATGTGAGTATTCACTTGAAAATATTGAACACTCAGTTTTTATTCACTCACTCTGTTACTTAGTGAATAAATAAATGGCTAGACTCGTAATTAGTTTTACTTACTCATTTAAATTGTTTCTCTCCTTAACAGTTTTTTTGTAAATTAATAACAATATTTGCAATAATTGCTGAAAGGCTATTGACACTGGTACTACATACCACATAAATGTGTTTGAAAATTTAATATCCGTCAACTAACCACCTATCGAATATTTTTTGACGTTAAATTGCCGTATAAAAGGAATGCATAATATCAATTTGAGCGAAACCGGAACAATCCGTCAATATCGCTAAAATCACCAGATTTTTGTTTCTTAAAGGAGATTTTGTCTTCTTGTCGGTACCGAAATCTGTTTTATTTAAGTTTTTATGACTTTTTGAGTAAAATAAAAATTGTCTAAAAGAAAAACATAGTATGGTGCTGTTTGAGATGCACCGCTAGAGGCATCACTATCACAGAAATGAAACTTTTTATGCTGATATTTTTTGAATTCAGCAGAAATTTTTTTAAATTTTAAAGCAAATTAATAATTCTCAGCAGAAAGTTTTAGGAAATCAAAGAATTTATGAAAAGAAGAGAAAATATATGTTTTAACGTTTTGAAATGAAGAAAGTTAATTTTCCTTGAAAACCCGAAATATACACACCATATGGTTTCAAAAAATAACAGCAGAAAAATTTAATTTTTGTGATAGTGACGCCTCTAGCGGTGAATATCAAAAACAATTTTTTTATGCTGCAAATTTTCTGCTGGAAATTTTCTGCTATCTTATACAGCATCTGTTTGAAAATTTGGATTTGTGAATGAAATATCGAGCAAGTTCGTTAACAGTCTGAACAGTAGCATATTTTTTCCTTTTAGACAATTTTTATTTTACTCAAAAAAGTCATAAACAACCAAAATAAAATAAAACGGATCCCAGTACCGAAAAGAAGACAAAATTTCCTTCAATTAGAAGCAAAATTATGTTTTTGAAAAGTGTTATTTCCCTAAGATACAAGCCTTCAAATTTGGGTATTATTATAATTTTTCTATGCTGCCCAATACTAAGACAAACTTCACCAAGTCAACACCAAAATACTGAAATACGTCATGAGCCAAACGCAGTAAGACGGCTGTGATGGAAGAAACCACTTGATCCAATCTGGATCGGCCAAAAATATAACAAAACTGTACAGGGAACGCGCCAATGGGCTACAACCCTCCAAATGAGAATATAAATTACGAAAGCTAATTCACTAGGTGATTTGAACGTCATTTAATGTTAGAGGAGCTAAAATTATTATTTGGTTGAATTATTAATTATGAGGCTATTTTAACACATTGTATTTGGTAGTATTTGGTTCAATTTTTATTTCACTGGGCCTATTTCAGAGACCTTCCAAAATGTACAATATATTGTACAGAGAGTCTCAAAATAATTTATTTTCCAAATTTTATATATATTTTTTTTAAATATTTATTCTAATAAATTTCAATCGTTAATGCAAGTTTTAATTCGGGTTTGTTACATAAAATTAAAAAAGTTAATTCTAAAGTTGTATAACATATCACACATTATCATCATAAATCTCTTCATATGAGATATCACATATTTCATAAATAATTATTTTAATTTTTTAAATGAAATTTTTCAAAGCAGTTTCTTGGCTTGCCAATGCAAAGATACACCTTACATTTATTGCATATAAAAAACGTTCTACCGGTGCAGTTAATTTGTTTGCGCGTATATTATGTATTGTAAATCACAATCGCGTTTGTATTCTAGCCAACGAAGTGTGAGGTTACTCGTGAAGTCCAATTTTTAGAATGTATGAAAATACGGTAGTAGCTAATTAGCTGGTCCAACAAATCTACACCGCCCGTCTCTCAACTTCGACATATTTATTTAACTCTTTTTCCCAATAATGAACCAATTTTTATTGGTTTATTATCATTCCATTTAACTACGAAAAGCCCCGATGTTTTTTTAATTTTTTTTCAGTTATGGTTCGTGGATTGACAAATCTATTAACGCATATGGTACCAGCTGTATTAATTCCTTTATATCTCAAAATTTCAAATAACTGGTAAGTACTAAAAAAATTGTCAAAATACAATTTATGCCCTACTCGATCCAATCTTTCTACCAATCTCAATACAGCACTAGCTCTAAAACGGTTCAGGTTTATTGATGATAAACCTGTAGTTTTACCCTGGTATGAAAAAAAATCGTATAGTATTCCACTCTTGCCACATATAACAAAAACCTTGATGCCCCACGGATTCGGCTTACCTTCGAAGTATTGCTAAATTGATAAGCGCTCCTTGAAAGAAAACATTTGCTCATCGATTGTAATACTTTCTTCGACTGGTTAGGTCGGTCCAAATTATAAACTATTTGTAAGTTTTCTCGTAACTGACAAAAGCGCTTATTACTCATGGCATGCCGAAATACTTCTATATTTAGATCCGGCGACCAATACATCCGCAATCTTGGGAATTTCGAGCAGCCCATCAATATGTGTAAATAAAAAAGTTTTTTAATTTCAATAGGGCATGTTGGTTTGAATGTTGTGCAATCATTTTGTTGAGAATACTGTATATTTTTGAAATGTATATTTTTCTAATAAGCCATTCGGAATGTACCTCATGAAATACGCCAGTGGAGTTAATACTTCTGGTATGTATTGTACTTCTGGCTAAAATTGTTTTCGCCTCGATTTAATGTTACATTTCGGTGTAAATTATAGATTCTTTACTAACCCTAAATCTCTTAACACATTTTACAACAAGTCTCCTTAAAAAGAGTCTCTATATTCTAACTGCCTGTAAATATTAGGTTTTTTAAAGCAATTCATTTATTAAAAAATATAAGAAAATTAGAAAAAAAGTTTTCAAGTACATTTAGGGTAATATTTTTTCGCTGCATTGAAGAGATTGACGAGTTGACGTTGAATGTTGATTGTATACACTCTTTTTTTAGGTTACACAAGGTTATTTTGGCATTCGTCATTTAGCATATCGACACTTAAGTGGCATCTCCGACGCATGGCAGCATCATTTGACGAACTTGGACCCGCAACTTCGTCGCCGATGTCTTGTACATATCTCAATACTTTCGTTTTTTGTCAATGGTGTAATTAATTCCTCACCAAGAGCCCTTGGAAATAAATTTCTTTTATTGGAGTTTTTTGAATTTCAATTAGGAAATTTGTTGCACCATATAACGCATGCTGCGATATTTGATGCATCTAGAAGAATCATAAAAAATAAAAAGGCCGTCGGTTCGTCTTTCTCTTTATCATGTTTCATGAACCATCTGATCAAGGGTATCGACATCTTACTTTGTTTCACTATAATATTTATTTAATTTCTGCATTGTATTGTATAGATGATAAAAATAAAACAGCCTTCCCAGGTTCAATAACAAGTGATGCTATTGTAAATGCCTAATGTTGATCCTCTTTCTATCATTTTATTTAGTAAAAAATCTAGAGGGATTCATCTCTTGTTTTTTTCGCAACATTCCGACCAACGTCATTCTATTCGATAATAAGCTTTCTGCCAATTCAATACTGGTAAAGTAGTTTCCATTGTAATATTTCGATTTGTTCGAAAAAATGGCGTGCTCAAACTATCAACAATATTTTGCGCCAAACCAAGCGCTCTGGTATTGCCTTTCTTACCTGTATATGGTATGCCCATTAGTGGATACGCAGTTTTATCCGGTTTACTTGGGCATGTATTGAATAAATGAGGAACGAGCCCTGCAAGATCTGCATTAGTAGTTCATCATTTGTCAAATTTTCTGATGGTATGTAATACTTGCCCAGATTTTTTTTACGGCTTCCCATATATCAATCATATATCATGGGCAGATCTTATCCGCCTTTTTTTTCACTTCTTGTTGATTTGTTATCGAAGCGTAAGAAGCTCAGCATATTCTCAAAACGAGTAAGACCCACGGTGGCTCTGAAAATTGGCGATCTGTACAATGGATCCAAGAAACATCTGTAATTTTTGTTGTTCCGTTTTAAATGACCAGCCGTAATCAACCCGCCCCGGTAGCAAAGTAGTCAGCATGCTTGCTCCAGTGACCGGAGGTCCCGGGTTCGATTCCCGGTGGTGACAAGGAAAAATTTCACGGCTGGTTTAGGATCAATGAATTAATCACTCATTATCCGAAATGAAAATACGATTATGAAACCTCATTTGAGGTGGCCAAATCCCTTGATGGGATATAGTGCCAGAGAGAGCCGTAATCAACAGACCCATAAAAGCACACAACTCGTTCTCATCCAAGTTCTACCGTTTTTTATTTACACCTAACAGTTTATTTGCTTCTGCCTTGGTGTATTTTATAATAATTTTGCAAACTGAATCAGTTGTAAAAAACTTAAAACAATCTACTGGGGTTTCAATGTTATATACGGGTGCGGAAGGGCCACCTTATCTATAGTTCCACCTATGATGTTATGACCATCTATTCTCGCCTAAACAAACAGAATCATATTCCGTATTGAACTATCTACCTATAAAATCTGGAGCAGGAACTGATGTTTTATCTTCAGTATCAGAGTGGTCAATTTCATCCTCAACTTCAGAAGCTTCGAAAATAATTTATATTATATTTGTATTAAATAAGAATAGATACTTATAGGCTCTGTTTAAGAATTTATGTAAAAAAACAAAACCGCGAAAAAGTAACGGGATTATTTTACAAAACTATTTTTTTACTGTTTTTCTTTAAAATTACCTTTAAATTGAGATAAGAAAGAACTTTTATGCGAAAAAAAGTGTGTTAGAAGAGAGGTTGAGAGGTTTAGGGTTAACACGTCATCCGAGTCGTTAAGTCAGATGTTCCCTTAGCCGAAGCAACAACTCGATAGACTAACTGTACCTCACTATCTACCTCATCATTGTTTTGGTCATCCTCTTGTTCTAAATGGTCGAATTGCTGTTATGCGGGCATATCAATCTCAATTTTGTCATAGCAATCTACGGGTCCTGGAACGTCTTCATTCACATCATCTTCGATATTTTTCATTTCATCGTCCGAATCATTGCCGAAATCTGAATCATAAAGCAATTCCAAATTTTTTTCATTGGTTAATTGTTTTCGCGCCATTTCTAAAGTCAAAATGTATGAAAACTGATTATAGAAAAAATTACGTGCATTATACGAGTATTGTACACTTGAGTTTATATTTTATTTAAAAACAAAAATTTGTCATTTACATTTAACATTTAAAATTGTTTTATTTTAGTTGTTAAATAGAAATATTGATGTTTTAAAAAATTCTTACCGCACAACGCAATATAACACAACCTCGTTGAACCAAAACCCCAAGGCAACTGAGTGTTTACTAGTTTTATTACATTAGCTAGTCTTTTGTTTCATAGAACACACACTAATGTTATTTTCTCTGGCACAAAAATCTTGATCCATTTTTGATCCAAAATGGCTTCTTTGTTTACATTTTTTGTCTTTTTATTTTTTGATTCTGGACCAAAATAAAATCCAAAACATTTGTTGGATTTTTTTTTGACGTTTAGTCACACATATTGTGATATTGTGTGAGTAAACGTCAAAAAAACTCCAATACATTTTTTGCATTTTATTTTTGATCCAGAATCAAAATATTAAAAAGACTAAAAATGTAAACAAAGAAGCCATTTTGGGTCAAAAATGGATCAAGGTTTTTGTGCCAGAGAAAATAACATAACCAAAAAATATACACCAAATATTTTTTTTTGGCAAGAATGAAATAAACCATATTTATAAGAGTTTAATTTCGATGTACAATATAGTACGTGGTTTTCGAACGGGATAAGTTGTAATAAATTAAAAAGTTTTAAAAAATATATTTGAATTTTTCTAGTACATTAGATACTCGATGGGCAATGCACCGATCAATGCACATTGCACAGTAAAACAACACACAACACAGGTCTTTAACTGGCTCCCAAAATAGTTTCGGTAAATTTAAATAGTTTTATGTTTAGACAACAAATATATAAAACTCCATTACCGATCGTTTAAAATTTCTAAACATTAAAAATAGAGGCAACAAACTTTAAACTGTGTGCATTCAATTAAGCTTAATTTAAATAATTTTCTTTATTTCCATCGCAATCAATATATTGATTGCAATTTTATTGAAATAAATTTAAAAGTAAATAATGAATCATTTCATTCATTATTTTCATTTTTAATACACTTGAATTTAATCCAATAAGTTGCATAAAGTAAAATCAAAAATGCAATGAAATGCAAAATAATAATAATAATAATTTTTGGGGCAATCAAAAGTTGAATGACCACACACCGCATCATCATCTTCACTGAAAACGATTGTCTTACTTAGTCATCATCCCATTATGTGCATGTTTCCAATTTATAGTTTTCAGCTTTTAATTCTTTAAGAGTGTATAATTTAAAACTGGCAGTGGCAATTTACTTTATGTTGCTTTCATCAGTCTTATGGTCTTATCAAATCAAATTCGCTTTAATTTAAGATGAAAACGTGTTTAAGTAATTAAATTATTATCGTGTAAAGAGATTTTAGTTAATTAGCTAACATAAGAATTTAAAAATATCTTTGGGGGTTTAATCATATATCTACTAATGTCATTTATAAAGTCGTTTTAATTACTGATTTTTGATAGAGTCTATTGAAATTTATTAATTTCGACTAAAGTGGTTAAATTCAAACGGAAATTTGGACTTATTTGGGACAACAAAGATTTTATATCGAGCCTATTAGCAAAAAATAGATAGCTATTGTTATCTAACGGAAACTATATAAAATTAATTAAGCTATTAGTGACACTCCTCTAGTGACAAAAATTTATTTGGAAATCCCCAATTAATGTGTATGTGCGCACATATGTTATAAATAATAGTGGCAACTGTTTTTTTTTTCTAAACCATTTAATATCACTCGGTGTTCAAAACCATATAAATACATACAGAATTACAGACATATCCTGCTGTTCAAACATGTACACATGGATTATTCAAACCTCGCGCGCGATTTAAAATATAATTTGCATGAAATTATTTATTAATATGTTCAAATTAATAAATTCTTAATTTGGTTGCCCCTAAAAATATTAAAACAACTATCACAACATACTATCTTGACTAAAAATCTTTACTAACCCGATATAAATATCCATAACGAAAACTATAAATTATTTATTGATTTGTAATTTATTTTGTCAGTTTTAAAACAAAAAATTTGTGTAATTAATAGCTACTATTTTGTTACGTCATACAAAAAAACTAATAATTTTTTAAATAGTAATATTAATTTAACAAATTGAAAAAAAATAATAATAAATAAATAAAATAAATAGTTTATTGATCCTTTTCGACGTTGATGGCTGCGGGTCAAATGCCAAAAGTATAATTGATTGATGATGAATTCAAAATTTTTATATATGTAAATAAATATTTAATAATTAATTTTCATCAATAATGATAAATTATGCACAAAAAAAATATTTGAAGACTTAATCAACTTCAATTTGACGTGCGTGTGTTTATAATAAATGTACATAAAATATTCACTGACTGTTTATCGTGCCTCGAAATTGAGCATCACTGCACTAAGTGGATATCCAAGTCCACCATTCCATGATAATGATTTACTGAATCCGAATTTTGTTGGCATAACCTTTTGACATAGCACTTTTTTGCTTATAACGCTTGTCATCATTTAGTCAAAAGCTGAGATATCTATTTGAAAAGAGAAGAATATCCAAAGTTCAGCAAAGCAAAAATTGTGAATCCACACTGGATTCCAAATTAGTTAGGAACATGAGACCAAAATTCTGAAAATTTGAATAAATTTTAGAACACAATATTTTTAAGGTTAAATATATAAAATAATCAGTTTACTGATCCTTTTGAAGTTGACGGCTATATGCCAAAAATGCCGATTAAATTGATTGATGATGAATTCATAATCAATATAATAGTTAAATAATTAATTTTGATTAATAATTAATGATTGTTTAAAGACTTCATCAGTTTCAATTTGACAGGCATAAGATGAAATATTGAGTTATCGCATATCGTTATTCAAATTTGTACAACAGGAAGCACTTAATAGACACAAAGCAATACTTTTCGCTTACTCGTAAGATTGTTATCATAATTGCAAGCTAGTTAGTAATAGCACTGAAGTTAGCTAATCTTTCCTATAGATGACAATATTTTCCACTAAAATCAGTTACTCATTCGAAGAATTTGAAAAGTACGAGATAATATTTTTTAAAATTTTCTACTTAATATCCCTCACAATCTGGAATCAATCCGGAAACAAATAATTTATTGACAATATTCTGAAAGCACTGAAAGTGAATGTGGCAGTGTTTAAAAATCCCGGTAGGTTGCATCTGCGATGCTCCAATCGTTGATATTAACTTTTTCCGTCAAAACTGTTACTATAATGGCTTTTGAGTTCAACTATTGTAAATAAATAATAATTTTTTTTAACCTTAATCAATTTTAAATTGACCAGCGTGATTATAAAACAAATGAAATATTCACGGAACCTTTAATATGTCAAAATTGAAATATTTGCATTTCAACTGAACATTAATAGTGCCGGAAACAAATCAACAATCAAATACAAGTGCAATTAACATTTTTAAGAAAATTTAACTGACAACTGCCATATTTTATAAGTATGTACCTATTTTTGATTCTCATCTTTGTCAAGATGCGTTTATAAACATTTTGCCTTCAAATGTAAAGAACTTCGGCGAAGTTTTAAACATAATCAATTGTTTTTGAATGTACATTTAATGTCAGTGAAAAACGTTTTACTGCATCAAAATTACCGAGATGTGATTTCAAGGACGGAGTTTTGTTCAATTCTAGCACCTTGTACCTGCCAGAGGATTTTGTATGTATCGGGCTCTAATAATTAAATAACCAGCTTTCTCTTGGCTTTTGATATTTTCCACAAACTTCGTATTATTTTTAATAAAAAGGATTCTTTCAGACCGTGATGTATTGCTGTAAGAAATTCATGATATTCAAAAATAAGCTTAAATACGCTGCGCCATAAAAACGGAATAGAATTTTTTTTCGAGATAATACAAAAATTTGCACGTTGTATCTAGGTGAAATAACGCCTTTCAAAAACGAGGACTTTTTTGAGTTAAATAAAAATTGACTAAAAGAGAAAATTTGCTGTTGTTTGGCTCCACAAAAATTTTAGCTTTGGTTGAAGGTGGTTGAATGCGGTCACTTATCGTAAAATTGTGCAAATCTGGGATATTAGTGGTGTGGCATCGATATTTAGAAACAGGCCGTGTGAGTAGCGTGTTGGATCTGGGCGACCAAGAAAAACTACACCATGAGAAGTTCGAGCTATCGCACATTATGCTACAAAAAACAGGACAAACAGTGCTCATGAAATTAAATGTAATGTACCAGTACAAAACCAGATAACAAAGCAGATGATAATAAATCAGTTGAAATCTGACTAATCATCGTCGGTAACGAAGAAATTATTCGTTGCAGTATATAAACTTACTCAGAGGGACTGGTGTAATGTCACTTTTCGGATGAATCGCGGTTCAATTTGGACGCCTGATGCCAGCCAGTTGTACATGGAGGTTCGGTGATGGTTTGGGCGGCCATTTCGTGGGATTACAAGACATATTTGGTACTACTACTAATACCACATCCAGCTTTAACATCAATCCCATATGTGGAAGAAATTTTAAGACTTCATATGATTTTCATGAAAAGGACGCGCACAGCTCTAAAACGGACAAGGCAACCAACAAATTTGGAGGAACTCCGAGATGCTTTTCAAGAAGATATTTTTTTTTCTTTTAAACAATTTTTATTTTACACCCCGATTACGTTAGTCGTGCCGCATGTCGTTTCAAGTGACTCTTTTATTATGGAACCTTAGTCGCCTGCCTTATCAAAATATCTAATATGTTTATTACCGTAGTTATTTCAAACGACAATCGGCGTATTTTATGCTTTTTCTAGTAACTTTAAAATTTCACACGACTCGAAATGTCAGTTTTTAATTGTTTATTTCGTATTAAGTCGCATAATGGTATTCACGATTGTAAAAGTTGGAAAACACAGCTAGCGGAAAAATTAAATCAGCTGTCATTCAATGATATTTTCAAATTGGCATAGCTGGATTATTTTCGAATTGTCAAATTCGCATAGCTCGTTGAGTTTCAGATTTGGAATTCAGAATTTCGAATCCAGTATCGAACATAAGATAAAATTTCCTTCAATTAGAAGCAAACTTAATTTTTGAAAAGTGTCATTTCACCAAGATGAAAGCGTTCAAATATGACTTTTTTTCAATTTTATTTATTTTTATTATTTAATCTTAGCCATCTGTTCTGAGGCCGGATCACTCCCAACTCTTTCGCAATTCGCTTTTCACATCCTTACCGCGTGCGCATTCGCCTTCCAAATAGAGGACGCTTGGTAATAGCTCCGATTTTTTAACCATCTGCTGATGATGAAACATCCCTTTTGCACCGTTTGGGATTTGAACCCGGCACCTCCCGATCCAATCAGCAAAGCTTTAAATGTAGATACACAATTTAACAAAAAGTGCAGAACTAAGTTCTCTCTTAGCGAGTTTCCAATTTTCTTGTAAAAACTAGTTCTGTTTTGATAAATAACAAATTCAACCCTGCCATAATTGTTTTTTGTTGTTCTACACTGTTTTTTAAATTGTTTATCTACATTTTTGTTTTTTGTTAATTTGTGTAGCTATACTTTTGATAAATGTTGAAATCTTCACACCGGTCAGTTTCGTCGGTGAAAAAAAAAAGTTTTGTTCCGTTTTTCTTGGCTCGTTTTATTCACCGGAGTAAATTCACCGAAGTACATCCTGCCTAAGTAAAACACATGCACTTATTTCAGAATATTTCTTAAATTAATAATAATAATTTTTTAATAATATAAATAATCCATTTTATTTTAATTATATAAAAAGTGTAACATTTTCTTCATCACATAACGAATGTTAGAATATTCTGAAGTTTTTCTGAAAATTTTAGAAGTTCTGATGAATCACCTGGTTTTCGGCAGGTTTTATCTGGTTTCAGAAGTTCCTATGCAAACATAAGATTCTTGACAGTTGGCGTATTTAGGTTGCTTCTTAAGTTCGTTTTAATTAAATTCAATCTTGGGAGCTTTTATTCTTCTGATGCAGTACTATGATGTAGGGAACATACTATTATCATGTAATTATAAATGTCTATAAAAATTAGGCTCTTCCAAGACATCCTTGTAAAATTTCAATTTAATCCAGAATTTGGCGACAGAATTTGGCGTTGATATTTCGTTGATATTTAAATAATTAAATAATATTGATTTCTCGACATTAAAATCAAATCTTTGCTTGATTTGGGCCGCAGTTACAATAAAAAACGATAATAAATTTAATTTGAAGGTTTTGGTTTTTTCTTGTTCCAATTCTTCCGAAATTAGGAAATTTTGAAGCCTGATTCCAAAATGCATGGCTGTTAATGTAAGATGACATTCTGAATTTAATATTTGTGTCGAATTTTAAATATTCTGGCTTTATAAAATTTTTAAGGATCTATAGAAAGTGTGTACATCTGACTATAGAGTAAATATATTCAAGCTGCGTTTGAGCTGTGAAACTCCTCAAAATCATATAAACTAAAATAATGCATTAAAGGGTTCCAAGGGCTGTAATAAAGGGTGGGGCTGTAACAGTCTCTTGGCAGTTATTTTAAATGAAAGCCATCTCGTCATACTTAACCCTTGATCTTATAATTTTTAACATCAAAATAATTTTGAAATTCACGGAATGATCCGATGCGTTTTGTACTTTGCACAAAATGATTGAAAACATTTTTTACGTTTTTTTCTATGGCATTTGGTAATTTTTTGCATGCGGCCGAAACACATAAATGCAAGGCATTACATCGGAGCAAAACAAAATTTTGGTTAATTTTATAAATTTTGGAAACTACTACGCGGCATTGGCGACTGCTAGGCTAATAACATTTTTATTGAAATTTTGCTACCCTTAGAATTGAATTCAATTTCATTAAAAAATGTTTGTGCGGTAGAAACACTCAGTTTAAATAACCCCAGAAAAAAGTCAATCACATTATTTTCATGTTTATTTTTCATGTTTGTGCAACCATCACTAAACATTTTTGGTAGTAGACAGATTTGTCGTTTCATCGATCATTAGAGAAAATGTTGTGCTTTGCAGTTTTCTTGAAATTTGTTGTTTACCAATTGAGTTTAGAACCGTGGCAAGTTGCTATGACTGGTTTAACTATTAACTGCTTCACACTTTGCACAATGTTTGTTGTAACTTTTTAATTTGCAGATTAGTTGCATGAGATATGTGTTTCATGTCGTCTTAGATGCTTTTTATTGTTCGCAATTTTAATGTAAACAGTTCAAAAAACCGTATCATTTATCTTTTTTACCCATAAGGAAATGACACTTATCATTGTAATTTTGTTTATTCTGTTTTTGTTGGGCCGTTTCCACTGTAGTATCTGAATCATCAGAATTGTCATGATCATTTATGGACGTTGTTGTATTCCTAAAAAATATTATTTACAGGATTTTGAAAAATTACTTAAAATTTAATAGATTTTGGTACTTACCTGTTATTTATTACATTATTTTCTGGGGCATTGGGAGCTTTCAGGGCACCCAACAGTTGGGAACATGTTGAGTAAAATCGAAGCAAACTTTATGAAAAATTTTAACACCTGAAAGCGCTTAATGTAATGTGTAGAAGTGAATTCATTTCACTGAATAACATTTTTCGGCTGACCAGGAGGCCAATTCGCGTTCCATGGGAAAATATAACGAAAAGAATCTTTTCATTTCCATTCTGTCAATTAGTTTTCATTTTCACAAAAGCAAATCATGCGATTCACGTTGGTGTTATGAAAATATGTGCTGAATATAACGCGGAATAAATAGTTTTCATTGCTGAATAAATTCTATTAATTCTATGTTTATTGGGTGAGTACATTTGAGCATAATTGGCAGCCATCTGTCAAAAAATTAGTTTATTTGTGCATTGGAAATTTTTAAACATATTAAATATTTTAATACAGAACAATATATGTAAATTAATTTTATTTAAATAAAATAAATTTATTTAAACTACTAACTTGCACATTTAACGTCATACCTATCGTGTGCCATATCAACATTGGCTTCAAGGAAATCTATTAAATCCGACTTCTGCTGCTCAGTAGGTCGCTTTTCTTTAATTAGCTTTTCCATTTATGTGTTTATTTAAATACCAAATAGCAAGCTCTAAATTAGTGATATTGCACAAAACAAATGTCAAATAGATTATCACGATAAAAATACTTCGTGAGAAAGACATTTTGATATGAAAACATTTTGACGTTATTTTTTTCATTCTCAACGAAAGGCAATCGGGAATGTGTGTTTCTCACTGAAAACTTTTTTCATCGTACGCTCGAACGCGAATTGACCCCCCCCCCAGGCTGCAAAAGCTGTATTAATTATAAACTTGATTAAATTTGTGACCGTCTTTAACATAATCCATACTTTACGTCCTTGTTTGGATTTATTTCGTTTATATTTCTATGAAACAAATGTTACATAGTAAAATTAATTTCACAGATCACAAATCAAGCGATTCGCGCAGAAAGAAATAATCAGCTGAACTGCTGAAATGTCAAAAATGGAGTAACATTTATAACTTATGAAGTTAGCCATGATTATAAAACGGTATAAATTTCCACAAGAAAAGGGATACGTTCAGTCAAGCTGTTTTTTCATGTTATTTGTTCATATGTTACTTAGGTAATTTTGAAACATAATTAAATTTAGAGTTATTTTGGTTTTTCCAAAGATTTGGCAATTTTCGAGTCAAAATCGATCATTTATATGTCCGCATTAAAAATGTAACAGATTTTCTTAAGTTGCCACTTAATTTTTACATTTTCAAAATTGTAGCAGATCTGTTGACCTACTCATGTGGAGAAACATAATGGTGGTGGCACAAAATGGCCAAATTTATCCAGTATTAAACTTACAACCATGGTTAAAAATTAATACCTGTATGGGCACGAACACAGATTTAAAAGTAGTCTAAAATAAATAAAAGATGATTAAGAATTTTGCAAGAATAAAACAACATGAGAAACATAAACTTGTCATTCAACTAAACATTTATAGCAACAACAAAAATATGTGTATAGTACGCGACTACATTGAAAGGTGGTTGTCTTTTTTGCTTATACATAAAAAATATTATTAGAGCAATAATATGTAAGATATTCAAATTTGCGTAGGTTGCAGTTTCTTATTCGACATCGTGAACAAATGATTCGTTTGAAGTTAAGAATTTCTTTTGATTACACATAACCAAGTTCAATGTACCACACACATAACGTATTTTTTGCTTAAGAGAGTTATGTACGTTGTACATGTACACAGAACAATATAAATAGCAAAATAAATTACGAAATTGTAATCCTTTTTAATTTAAAGCAATTCATTCATACACGTGTTGATCTTTAACGTATACGAGAATATATAGTAAACAAATTTGTTGATTATTATATAAATAAATCGGATGCTCTGTCAAAATATTGCGGTATGCGGAATCAAAATAAAATGAATTGAAAATTTATAAATATCATGCGAAATTGTTATGGATGCACGAATAGGATCACTTATCATGTATACACAATCACAATTTAACACTGACAGCGTATAATTTAAATAAAAAAATATCGTGAACATTTATTATCGATAACTAAATTTACAATTATAATTAAAAAATAAATTAATCGTTACGTTTTTTTAAAAAAAAAAATAAGAATAAAAATTGTTAATTCACCTCATTCATCATTGATCTTTTGATCTTATTTTATTTTTCTGTAGAATTGGAAATAAAAATAAAACTGCCGTAAAGAAAATTGCATGAAAATAACAAATTAAATATTATGTTTTATAAAAGTTTTTAATTTTTAACTGATTTATACGGTGATATATAGTAGGTACAGAAAAATTATCGGTTACAAGGTAATTTATTCATAAGTAACATATGTGAGAGACAAATATTGACAAATTTTTATGATATACACTTATACAAAATGGAAAAAAGTTGATTATTTTACAATTCTCACAGTAATTCATTTTGTACGCCAACAGGTTGACAAGTTTACGTGGTATGGCTACTTAATGATACTATTTAGGCGGCTGTTTAATTGTAAACGAATTGTACATGGAAGCTATTTTATACACCTTAAGAATTCCATATACACTCGTATATACATATACGAAATAATACAGTGATTAAAAAAAAATCGAAATGAACAGCAAAATTGCAAATACCACGCAATTCAAATAAACATGAAGAAGATATAAAAATAAGAAATGCGATACAACAATTTGCTCGTTTGATCTAATAACAAAGTTGTAAGGTAACTCGATATAAAACTTCGAAAATTCTGCATTGGCGCGATGTTGTAAAATTTTTGACTTAGTTTCATTTTTGTAACGTAAAATTAGATGCTCTTTCACCCTAACAATTACACGAAATGTAGTGCGGTTTCAACCTTTCGATACAAATTTGTTCTCTGTTCCTTTTCCGCATTTCGACAAACATATATCATCATCGAAATTAGGAAGTGATGTATAAATAAAAAAATCTAGTAATCTTAGAATTCGTTTAATAGAATGATGTTTTTTTCGAGCATGCTGAGACCACAATAAAAAAATTATAATTCGTCATCAAGATCTTCACAACTGAGAACTCGCATATTCATTCGGCGAGAACTTTGCATATTTATTGCAAACTATTTTATGATGACTCATGCATGCGGGCATATCACAGATGTGGCAGCTTATATTGGTTTTTACGTTGGCAGACCGATCTGAGCCGCCCCGGTGGCAAAGTGGTTAGCATGCTTGCTCCAGCGACCGGAGGTACCGGGCTCGATTCCCGGTAGTGCGACAAGGAAAAAATGTCACGACTGGTTTAGGATCAATGAATTAATCACTCATTATTTGAAATGAAAACATGACTATGAAACCTCATTTGAGGCGGCCGCAATTTTTACGTTTTTTTTTCTGTGCGTTAATGGATACGAGTTTTCCTCATCGACGATCCAAAATATTTTTATTCAATACTTCCCTGGTTTGGGAGGGATATACTGCCTGAAATTACAACGCCCACTTGTTTGTTGCCACCAGTTGTTCATCGACTGTTAGGTTTCCTGGTCTATACGCTAATTTCAGATTCTGCTGATTATCGAAACGCATAAAGCGAAGAATTTACTCTATTCTCTGCAACGACATGGATGCTCTGAAAAACGGCCGAGTCTCTTTCTGCAATAGTTCGACTAGTTGCTCATCCCAATTCTTCCTCATTCCGGCATATAAAAGAATGCCAATGCAGGCGTACAGTTCGTCTATTTAAACATCATACCATATATTGGTTGTATGTTAACTTGGATTACGGTGATGATCAAAATATTCCTTCGCTTTAAGGTGACAAAATACTTTTAAAACACTCTTCTTCCTTATTTAAATGTCTGGCAATTCCAATCAATCCAGGTGTCTCACGATCTATTCGAAATTTTGGAACTTTTACGAATATCCGGAATATATTCATTTTCGCTGATGCTGATCGATATCCGAAAAGTCACCATCCGCAGTTTTGATATCTTCTTGTAAATCATCACCAGAATTAACTATTAGTGAATTATCCGACAAAACTGATATCTTATCGAACAAATCACGTAGTTCTTGACTGCTCTGTCGTTTAGTCATTATCAATTTAAAAAAAATTGACAAACATCTAGAACTTTATACTCACATAAATCCAGCATCAACTTGCTTTTGCAAAATAATTGTCATTGTATTTTAATGATAAACGGTATGGAGAAACTAAATCACACATTAACACCTACGTAATTACACATATGAATTTCGAACGGTAAAGTACCGATATAAATATAATTTCTCTTTCTCTCTCTCTCTCTTCAAGCGAGTTCATATGTTTTGAAGTCGAATTTATAGCTTGCGAATGAAACGTGCGTTTGTTATTGTTTTTGAACACTTGTTGGTTGTCAGGTTGATAAAAAACATAGGCGGCAGAAACGTATAACGTATAAAACGAACAAACGTGTGGCGATTTGGTGCGTGCCACTGATGTCTGTATAGAGCCAAAACTATGTATGTAGGTACTTTTGGTTGCAAACAAGCTACATAGTCATATTTTCTTCCATTAATTCGTGTTGTCTGTATAACATTATAACTACTGTTTTAAAATCGTATTATTACGTTTTTCTTAGGCTGGGGGTAACTTTTACCCCATGCACATTTTTTATTATTGTGCCACAGGTGCTTTCAAAAGCTCTGATTTTACCGTTTTTTGATATTTTGTTGTGCTAAACATGTAAGAGAGAGCATTCCTAAGATATTTCTAATCAATTCGTATTAATTTATTTATATTTAATTTTTTATAAGCCTGGGGTATCTTTTTACCCCCGTGCATCGACGGAGGGTTAATCTGAAAAATGAGACGCCTCTTTATCAATTCCTTTTAAATCCAATCGAGTTTTCCTGGACATTATGACAGAATACAGTATAAAGAAAATACTATTTTGTTTTTGTATAATCTTTGCAACCTGTTCTGAGTCCGAGTCACTCGCGGCTCGCCATCTGCACATTGCGGAGCTCCATGCAAACTTATGTATTGGCACGCAAGATAGGTCAGCCCAACGTTTTATAGTAATCATTGTTATATAAATGTGGTTTTGTAAGAGCTGCGATTCGTTACGCCCCAGTAGTACAATTTAGCGCTCAATCAGAGCACCCGAGCTTGGTCCTGTATATTTCAAGTTAACGGTTTTACATGGATATAAAACATTTTTTCAGTAAAACTAGCACGAGACAAAAATATAGATCTACTATTCGGGAGAAAAGCGTACTCGCGACTATATTTTGGTGATCAAATTGTTGTTGTGTTGCCATAATTATTCGTATTATATTTTTAATGGCAACCAACAGAAAGAGACAATTCCCGCTCCTTTTTGATTTTATTTCAAAAATAATTTTATAGCGTATTTTATTGTTTCATATCTTGAAATTTAATATTTATGGCAGAGCATTTTCTATATATTTTCTAAAATTAGAATAAGTATTAAACTAACGTGATTCTGTGCATCGCAATAATAATAATACATGGTTTCTGTATTTTTTAGAACTAAAATTCATTGTCAAAAACTAAAAATTTAAATTTTTCATTCTTTTATCATAATTTATAAAAGTTGATGTTGTTGATGTCAAAATTTCCCCAACTTTTTATACTATAAAATAAAAAAGGTTGTGCCTCAGTCAGTCGCTGTAATGCAAATTTTAGTTCTTGTCCTTGTCACATGATCGTCACAATTTTTCTGTTTTCTCCATGGAATATTGTTATGGAATAACCGACGTAAATCTATTGTTTTCTTGCTTTATCGTGTGCAAGTGTTTCGATCTATTTGCTTCTGCTGCCGAAAATAAAAATTGGTAATGCAGATAGTGTCTTTGGTTTGCCACCCGAAAATAAACAAATTCGGCAATATTGATTAATATTTTTCAGCCGAAAGTTAGTTAGCCGTTATTTAAGCAGATTATTTTTCGCCTGTAATGAAATTTATTGATTTCTTTACGGGAGTATAATTTGACAAGATTTCGGTAGTTCAATTTCTTGCAAATTCATTGAATGACCCAGTGCTCTAGATTAACCTTAATTCCCATTGAAGATACTATGATCATTTAGTAGGCCGCATAATGCCTGCTGACAATAATCCAATTTTGAAGATTTCTGTTATTTGGAGATTTGACAAAATTTCGGTAGTTCAATTTTTTTACAAATTGGTCATAGTGGCATCGATGCGGATTTAGGTTACACTAGAGCTCTAGATATTCAATGGATTTGCAAGGGACTGAATAATCGAAATCTTGTCAAGTTACACTTCGTATCCCCCGTAGAATTTGTTTTAAAATGAATGTTTTTAAAATGACATACTGCAATTTTTAATTCCTAAATCTTCTCAAATCCATTTTCCATTAAAAAATCGTTCGGTTGACAAATATCGGCTGGTAAACTTTCAACTCAATTACATTGATCAACGTAATCATCAGATTTGTTTATTTTATTTTTATAGCAAAAACTCAATCTGCATTATCGATAATATTTTCGGACTTTCGGCTAATTTTAATAAGGTACTACGGATAGTTGTATGAGAGAGAAGAATAAACATGGCTTTATAAGTGTGATCAACAGCAACATCTTCTGTAGTTTTTGGTACCTACCAGGCAGTAGATCTTATTCATTGTTGATCTAATGCTATAGACACATTACTGGTTTCATAACTATGGTTTCGAGTTAACCATGGTTTCGTTGTAATATGTCATCCCTAACCATGGTTTGCAACTCAGTTTATACTCAGTTTCGGAATGAGATATTTTTTCTCATCCCGGGGCATTTTTGTGTTCCCAACGCCGAATACATCAAAAATGGAGATGCCGGGCACTAATTGTTTACCAAGCAAATCTAGTTTCCTTTGATTTTTCTATTTGTCATTGCGATATTTATAGCAATTTCTTTCCAAAAAAAAAATTGATTTATAAATCAAAAAAGTTGATATGAGATCAAAAAATTTTTGAAAATCTAATGTCAATTTTCACAAATATACTAACAAAAAAAAATCAATCGCATATCGTGTTCTTTCACACACAAAAAAATCAATTTATTTTTGATTTTTGGAAAGAACCTGCTATTAGTTGGCGGGAACAAATTTTTTTCTGATATGTCAATATAAAAGTCATTTCTGACAATTTAAAGGTCAATTAAATGTCAATCTTGACATTTTTACCAATGCCGACTCCATTACTATTTAAAACTAAACGAGAAGACAAAAGAAATTGTAGTGTGTCTTGAGTTCTCATCACCCATAGTTTTATAATCCTAATTACGAAATAAGATATGTGTCTATGGTATAAGCTATGCCTAAGCTCAGCGAATAAGCTCAATTATATTATCAGCTGGGAAATGAATGGCACAAATTCTGTGCCTGATCGGCCGTTAAGTTGGCCGTACTCCTAATCTAGAAAAGTAGTTTTCACAAAAGTGAGTATTTGCTTGACTGTTATGAAGCCGATCACAAGTGAATGTTCCTCAGTTTGCTTTTTAAAGGGTTGATCGTTGCTACATCTCCGGAAATACCGCCTAAATGTTTTATTCGAGAGTCTCTAAAATTAAGAGTTTCTAATTTCAACACTAATTTTAAATTCAATGCCTAGGCGCAAATTTTAAATTTCTCTTATACATAAAAATGGAAGACTGATTTTCTTGAAGTTAAAAAAGAACAAAATAGTAATTCCAATTTTTTTACGACTTTTGAATTTTAAGTGATAATTGCTTATTATGCATACTTCTGACATATTCAATATTTATGTAAAGGAGCTTGAAAACTGCAGTAAAAATAACGAATATTTAAAAAAAAAATATTTATTTTACTATTAATAAGTTACCGAATTAGTTTCGAATACAGTTCCATGGGAGTTATATTCGAACCAAGTACTTCGCCGTACAAAAGACACTGTTGCTGAATGCTCTGGTCGCCCTAATTGGGCAGTTATGATGTTATGAAGATAAACAAAAGTGCACAACATCGTTTTAGAAGACCGAGAAGTGAAGCTATGTGAGGTAGCCGACAGCTTAAAGATATCAGAAAGCTGTGTTCAATGTGAGGCCGCACTTGTTCAAATCAAAATGCAAAAGCAAAAAGTGCACTTTCATCAAGATATGGAGCGTTCGAATCGCTTCCCCATCTACCGTATTCCTCAGATCAGGCTCCCATCGACTGCTAGCTTTTTGCATACATAAAAGAATAAATGTTCCAGTGATTGAAAAGTGCATCAAATGCTGGTCATAACCGAAACAAACCATGTTGAGTGATTTTATCTGACGACTATTTGAGACGCAGTGTTGCAACTGTTAATTTCGATGGGTGTCCATTTTACGTCAACATAGTGCTAGATTGACTGAAATAGTGCCAAATAACTTTTCGAGTACAATGCACATTACAAAAATATTTTCGTATGTAGGGCGGCAAATGTTTTATTCTACACGAGAATAGAAGTTTGCTAAACAAGCTAAACAAGCGAGGCGAGTATTACAATCATTGTAGTGGAGACATGAAATGCAAATAAACTTTTTTATTACTCCGTCTAATGTCCATATTTCATGAAATGAAGAATGACATTGGCTTTACATGTTCTTTTTATTGAATATTCAATTTAGTATGCACTCTAGGACATAAAATACTTTTACGCTCGCTGTCATTGACAACCAATACAAATAAATTTCAATTCCAAAACAGTATGGTTAGCCATCGGGTTCTTTCAAATCACGGCCAACGTTATGAAATTTTTAAACTTTATAAAATTTTGAAATCAAATTGACGATAACTTCAATATTTGTGCCAACAGTTGCAAGGCATGAAAGCGCACAGTGAAGGGTAAGGTAGGTAATCGAACAATTATCCCTAAAAAATGACGGCAATCCGAAATTTGTAATTTTTTGATTTCCTAAATTATCCAATTGCCCTCAATCCTGTACCAAAGCAAAGTACATACATATTAGGGAACCGGGAAGCTGAAATTTCAAAATAAACTGTGGTATAAATAAGTATTCTAATAACTAAAAATTTCCATGAAAAATCAAAAATTTCGTTCCTTGAAAGGATGATTATGCTAATTTTCTATCCTTTCATTGGGCATTTTCAGGTCCTCAACGATATGAATATTTTGAACTTTATACAATTTTGAAATGAAAATGGCAACGATTTCACTAATCATGAGTTGCGTGACGTGAAAGCGCCTACTTCATCATACATCATCGGGTATTCTGTGGTGTAATTTTCAATATGATGTGAGGGGCACAACATTTAAGATTTCAATTCGAGAAAGAAGGCTACAGAGGCGACTCTTTAAAATTCAAATTGAAGAATTTGATTGGATCTACAGAATTTCTTATGTACATCGACATTTGAGGGTTAAGTAAACCAAATTTCTTCAGAGGATTAATGAAATTAAGGAATTTTATTTGTAGAGGCGACGAGTACGGACGATGGATTCAGTTTTTTTAACAGACACCACAGTACTCAATTTACTAATATCAAATCTTGAGAAAGGTAATTTTTTCCATTTTACGAATTTTAAGGGCCATCTTGAAAAAATATTAAGGAAGCGTTTGGAGAACGTATTAACCAACGGTCACACAATTTGATCAATTTTACGGGATTTTTTTGTTTAATAACATTGAAAGTGTTAAAAATTAATTAATCGTAGTCATGTTATTTTAATTTTCTTTTGTTGATGGATCACTTAAGCCGCAACTCTTTCATGCCTATCTAAGCTGATTATAATTATTACGAATAAATTATGTTGTGAAATCATTAATCGTTCGATCGAATTTTCCTTATATTACAAACATAAATCAATTCCTGTTCTAATCACGTAGTCATAGTGGCCTTCATACCATTTTATGAATAATTTCTTAATCCATAATAGAAGTTGTGGGAGAATCAATTTATGTTCCAAAATTTATCTTCCAGTCCAAAAATTTGCTAAATTTTATTTATGTGTTTAATGACATGAAATTATTCAAATCTTTAAACCAGTGGGATTTCGTTTGATAACTTAATTCATCTATTAACATCGTATTCTTAAATGGACAATATATTTTCAGAAGCAGAACAAAAGTTTTATCCATATATTATCACTAGGCCTATAATGGTATTTCACCACAATATCAAAAACTAATTAGTATGAATTGTAAAAAGATCGCAACGCTCGAAAAATGAAAGCTTAAAATTAGCATAGCGTCTTTTACGTTTATTTTATTCAAATGAGGTGCGGTGTACTTGTACCAGTTGTCAAGGTCAACGAGATTCGTAATATTGCTATGTTTATTCAAAATTAATGATATTCATGGCAATAGTGAGTCAGTCTTATCTATAGCTAGATCACCATCAGTGGTAAATTAGTATAAGTTAAGTATTGAGATAGAATACAGTTTTGAATGTTGTGTTCATTCCAACTCATTTTAAAATCCTTTATAATTTCATTCAAATATATTTCCATTTATTTACAAACTAAATTTCAGTTTCAGAATTGCCTGAATTTTAAAATGTTTAACATTTTTCCCCAAGTCAGATTTCGATTTTCAAAATAACAAAAACTATACATGTATGCGAACTTACAAATAGTATACATCTAGGCGGAATATTCTGGCAACAATTGTTGCGTGGTTAAAATAAATTAATAATAAAAATTAATTAAGCCAAAAGTTCCATATATAGAAATGGTTGATTATAATGGTTTTGGTACGTTATTTAACACAAAAATGCCAAATGGTCGGTCCAAGGGTTCGGTCATGTGAATAACAAGAAGTAACTGAAACAGTTGTTGCACGAATCTCAACAACATTTTTCATTGAAGTTTCGTGCAACATATGTTGCAGTTATTGCTTGTTATTCGTATGACCGAACCCAGGGACCGACCATTCGGTATTTTTGTATTAAAGTACATACCATTCTAGCTGATAATCATGCATTATGGCGAACTCTAGATCATTGTCATCAAATCTGAAATTTGTCATTATTGAATCAGGTCTGGGGCCCTATTCCTGCCCCCCTATTCCTGAATACGATACGAAAACGAAAGTGCAAAATTCATATTTGAATTGAATCAGATTCGTACGATTCTTATTTAAAATTGAATAGGAATCTTTCGTTTTCGTATCGTATCACTTTCGTTCTCGTATCGTATACAGGAATAGGGCTGCTGAATACGATATGAAAACGGAAGTACAAGATTCTTATTCAATTTTAAATAAGAATCGTACGAATCTGATTCAAATCAAATATGAATTTTGTATTTTCGTTTTTGTATCGTATTCAGGAATAGGGCAGTTGTTTTTTTTTTGTTATTGAAATAGCCTATCTATATCTTCTAAATGTGAAAAGGATGAATCTTTTGTGTTTTATTTTGTGTTGTGCCATGATTATCGTTTGAACACTTTGTAAAAAATGAGGCATTGGCCACTTCCTTCCAAAACGTTGTTCCAAACCAAAGTTGGTAGCCCACCTGATTGGTTTGGTTCGAATAAATTGTTTGCTTCCATACCGTCCATAACAATGCACTCTATTTGATATAATATTTGTAAATGGACGTACTTTTACACATTTGCCTGCCTTATTTAAATTTACTTCTCACACTACATTTGTCTTACGATCACGTAATTCTGATATTTTAATATCAGGAGTGAAAAATTTTCTTCCAAAATATTTTTAAGTCTCGGTTGTCAAAAATCCAAAGATGTCACGTCACGACACTTGTTTCTTCTGCTAAGCAAAATATCATTTCAAAACCCAAACTATTTATAGATGACCATTAAATATGAATATACAGGTTGACTCAATTAAAAAGTCTAGCGAACATAAGTACGTAACATCGTCCCACATACATATAGCAACAAGTTTAAAATAAATAAATAGTTTTGTGAATTAATCACCTGAAAACACAAAAATTTCATTCACGAAATTGATGATTATGACAAAGTATCGAATTTCTTGTACACAAAAGAAAATATTATCGCGTGTTCGATATAGCGAAGAGACACAAAAACAACAACGAAAGATCTGTCCGTACCGATAGGATCGCGAGTATATCATCTACATGCAAAATACCGCATCGTCGCATGAATGTGCTAAAGTTACAAATTGGTATTATGATTTTATTGCAAAATGTGTATTTATACGGTTCTATGGTTGCAATTTTGATGTATTGGCCGACTAATTTGAAATGATCGATCGCAACAACACAAGACAGATGATCATAAATTTTGGATTTTTTAAATGTTGTTAACAGATTCGCTTTAATAGTCGGTATGTGCGCTCGCAAGGTTAAGTTATTAACATTGAAAATATGTTTATATGTAAGATTTAACAGTGTTAACCTCTAGACTTGTTAACAAAAAACAAATATTTTCTTAGATATGCGTATCGGTTAACCGATTATATAATTTACCTTAAAAGAAATACAATAAGATTTTAAATCCGATATTAGATCGGAGAACCTGAAATTTCTAATCCAAAAACATCAAAACCAACAAATTGAATCGAACAGGTGATCTTATCGCTCACATTTACCAATATATTTGGCGATCCTATTGATCTTTGATATTTTGAAAATGACAATTAATGATATTAAAGCAGTAATAATATAAACAAAATAAACAAACAATACGATTTCTTAAGAATCACGTTTTTGCGCTTGAAAGTAAGAGTAAAACATTTTTTATCGTCGTCGTTATTTGAATAACCAAAAAAACTTTTTTTTTTATTGTTATTGAATGAATTAATAAATGGTTTTTTATGTTAGCCGGTAATAAACTTTTTTTAAAAATACGTTTATTACAATGTTAAGCTAAAATACAACAACTTCTAAAAGATTTAAAAGAATTTATCTCCCATAGTTACGAGTCAAGTGTTTTAGCGCATTATAACATGCGTGCGTTGATCTCGATAATTCATTTGGCTTCGCCAATTAAACGTGTTACCAGTCTTGTTTTGAATAACGATGCCGATTTTTTATTACCTTGCTAAATTTAATGAACGTGGTATTTTCGGAACAATTTCAGTTTCGTTCTTAAGTTCGTTACCGCAAGTTTTTATCATCCAAACTGGTTTGTGATCACTTTCCCCGTTTCAAAGTTGAAAGGGCAAAGTTGATAGGGCTCTCAGACTTCTAGGACGAGAGCATGAAATCGAACCGAAAATCAATTTTTCCAAAAAAATTCTATGAACAAAGAGGAAATGTTTGAAAATTGGTCAAAGTTGACTTAGATATTTTGTATGAAAACACAAATAAACGAAAGTATAATGGAAAAATTATATTCGACAACTATTTCATTATCAAATCCACAATAAAACAATTTTTGGTTGAACATGATCTACCCACCTTCGATTTTTCTCAAACTAGGGCTCGATTTGACCGGAATGAATTTATATAATAAGGTGCTCATTTGTGATTCCGGCTATGGATGCAGAAACATTTTACAGGAACGATACAATCGAGCGACATCAATTAAATCAATAACAGAAAGGACTTTTGGACGGTAGAAGAGAAGATTTGAGGTTCTGGTAATAAATAACGTTTTATGTTATTTTCATTTACTCGTACTATGTATTTATATTTTTTTAAATCGTTTTCCTTAGTCACAACTATAGCTTCAAAATATGTTCACAATAATTGTGGCAGCGTCAGTTCTCCACAATAATTCTATCACAATAAAAAAAAAGAAGAGGTCCCGTGCTTTTATAAGCAACTTTTTAAGCTTTAAAGTCAGTTTTTGGGTAAATATCGTTTTGTTTTTATAAACAAATGCACTCAAACTGTGTACAGTTTTGTGATTTCTTTTGTTTAACAAAAAAGATTACAAAAAACTCACGGGCAATTACAGGTTCACATTTGTGTCAAAATCTCGTGTTAAGCCTAAGTCTCGTGGTCAATTAGTTTAATAATTAATGATTATAACGTGTGCCCTAGCGGATAAACAGAGACACCTGTGCGTTTTAATTAATCTCAAAACTCGTATTAATATTTTCGAAACAAAAATTTAAAACAATTAAAATATTTATGTCTAAATATCTCGCCTACTAGGCGCTACACGTAATTGATTTGGTTAAGCAAAATCAGATTATCCACGATGGTTCGTGGTTTTTATTCTTGAAATTTTTTCTTTTTTCAAAACTAAATGGAATGTTTTTGCAACAATTATACAAAAACCGGTTTAAACCGGTACAAAACGTAATTATATGAATCTCATCCCAATTTTCCATTTTTTGTTATTGAAAATTGGTTTTACAGTCTTCGCACGCTTTCCATTGTATTATTTTAAAAATAAAAATAAACAATGTTTATTAAAATTATTGGAGAAACATAAAAACAAATGAGAAGTGGCCCAGCAAGCAGTTTTAATTCGAAAGTCGATATCGAAAATCGAAGATTTTAGCTTCATTCAAAAATACCACAAATAAATCCACCTTTAAAATTACCAAAAGTAGCTTTGGCTAAAACAGTGAATTTATCCACGTTTAGAAATACGGGCCTGAAACCCGAGATCTATGAAAATGGACGTTCGATTCATTTTTAGTAAGGTAAATAAAACCGTTTTGTGCCGGTTTAACCCGGTTTTTGTATAATTTTTGCAAAAATATTCCAATATCAGTTTTGAAAAAAGAAATAAATTCAAGAATGGAAACCACGAACCATCGGGGATAAATGCTGTATAAGATAGCGGAATTTTAACAGCGGAAAATAAGAGATTACGCTACTCGCCGCAAGTTGCAGTACTATCACTAAATAGAAATAATTTTGTTATGTAATTATCAGCGGAAAGTTTTTATTCATTATGTATAATTTTTCACTAAATATTAGAACAAGCTATTAGAAAAACAACCGAAAGTATTGGTCACTAGTAGAAGTTTTTTGAGATATTGGCCAAAAACTGAAAATAACTTATTTGACCGCAGAAAATCAAAAAATTCTAGTAAAAATTCTAGTTCATGAATTTTATCCAAATTTTCCATATAGTCTCAGTATGACCTAAACAGTTAGAAAATAAAACCAAAAATATTGGTTACTAGTGGAAGAAATGCCGGAAAGATGGAATAATGTTAATTTTCAACATTTCATATACCGAGTTCCTTTACTTCGGAGTCATTCAATTTGCCATTTTAAGGATCACTTTAAATATTTTATTCCGCTGAGATGTTTTATTTAGCGAAAAAATATATACACAATGAATAAAATAATTCGCTGGTAATTATATAACAAAATAAATTCTCTTTAGTGATAGTGCCGCCACTTGCGGCGAGTAGCGTAATCTCTTATTTTCCGCTGTCAAAATTCCGCTATTTTATACCGTAGAGACAGACACAAACTAGATAACTTCGTTATCTAGATTATTAAGTTATTTCTGCCTGTCTGTCTGTACACGATTTTTTCAAAACAGAATTATTAAGTTTTCATAACTTGATAAATGCAATCTATCCCGATAAATTAGGCACACTCGCAAAAATCGGGTTACTGTCTGTCACCACAATTTGTTTATCACGATTTTTATAATTTTATTTTCAATCTAGATAACTGAAAATCGCGATAAATTTTGTGTCTGTCTACGGTATAGCATCGGGGATAATCTGATTTTGCTTGTCCAAATCAATTACGTGTAGAGCGTAGTAGGCGAGATATTTAGACATAAACATTTTAATTGTTTTAAAGTTCGAAAATATTAATACTAGGGCACACGTTATAATCATTAATTATTAAACTGATTGACCACGAGACTTAGGCTTAACACGAAGTTTTGACACAAATGTGAACCTGTATTTGCCCGTGAGTTTTTTGTCATCTTTTTTGTTAAACAAAATAAATCACAAAACTATATGTACAGTTTGAGTTTGAGTGTATTTGTTTATAAAAACAAAGCGATAATTACATACCGACTTTAAAGCTGGTTTTCGAATTTTACTAATGTTGATTCGATTGCAGGCAAAATGTTACACTCAGGGTAAAAAAGGTACTCCAACTGCTGTCAAAATGTTCGATTGAAAAAAAAATACCACAAGGGTGAAATTTTCTCTACTTCAGGTTTCTTGGTCGAGTAAACCATTTTTGTTCTTGCCGGAAGTCATTTTTTTCTATACTTAACATACGGGTTTAATAATTAGGATAATAACTTTAATTCGAGTATTACGTTATGGAGGAAATTTTAAATGACATTTACTTCACATCATCATCATCATTCTCCTCAGATTCATCTGATGAGGAATTTTTGGAACAAACAATCATCGACAGTACATGACAGCAAAGATGATACCAATACATATATTGTTTTGACATTTAAAAGCGGTGGAGTTCGTTTCTGTTCCATTACAGCAGATTCGATTACATACATTAGGTTAGCTCTACAAAATCTATCAAATCCAGCATTTGTGAGCAGTTTAACCCTAACAAACCCTTTTCGATGGAATGCAGGTATTTTACGAAAACACTAATCACATTTGCAAAACAACTCCAGATTGTGCACTTAAAAACGGCTTTTTCATCTGACCGATACTAATTCCACATCTGGTCAATGCCGATTTTTCCTCACAGGTTACTTCTTCAGTTCCAAATATTTCAACACCCAAAGAGATCGTCTTTAATACCAATAAAAGACAATTGATGAGTTAGATTTTAAAAAAGTAATTCTATTTGAAAAGTTGGAATTCTGCTTATTCGAACCCGTCGGGATTTTAACCGGGAAATCCGGGTCGAGTTGTGTACAGAAACCTGGGGATGGGTTGGGTTGTTTTATTTTTTGGGATTTTGAACCAGAATATTTTTTTTATGATTCTTTTTTTTTCTATGCCTTCTTTTATGTTGGACATAGAATTTTATGTACCCTGTCGCCAGCCAAGTAAACACCCAAGACCACTCCACTTTATTTCATTTAAGGTAGTACCAGCGGTCGCTTGTATCGTGGTGAATTTAAGCCATCTTGCTATATCGGCAGATATCATTCCTAACCTGATCATTCCAACTACCAACTTTGCACGTTTATGGTTCGCAAATTTAACGAAAATACCCACGGTCGATATCTAAAGTTCGGAGGTCTACGTATTTGTGTAAAGTATAACATTATTATGGTGCGTACACAACGTATTTTTGGATCCCTCTTCGCAGCATTTCTGCCAGTATTTCAGGAATAACTCGTCGAATATTGGCTTGCATGTGTTAAATAGCCTCTGGCTTATCAGCAAAGACAAATGACTGCAGATATCCCAACGAAAATAGTCTAGCGGTGTTAAATCACACTAACGCGGCGGCCACTTGACAGGTCCATTTCTCTATATTAATCGTTCATCAAATGTTTCTTTCAGTAAAGTGTTGAAACCAAATATCTCTGATGTCAATACCATACAATTAAGGCACAGAAAAACTAGTAATCATGTCTCTATACCCGTCTCGGTTGATTGTAACGTTTTCACCAGCATCATTTTTAACACATGGTCCTATGATTCCGTCGGCTCATAAAGTACACCAAACGGTAACTTTTTGCGGATGTAATGGTTTTTGAACAATGGCTCGTGAACTAGCTTCACTACAGAAGCGGCAAGTCTGCTTGTTGACATAGCAGTTCAACCAAAAATGAGCTTCATCACTGAAGAAACTTTTGTACGAAGGGTTTGTATCGATGTCGTATGGTTTTAATTCCTGCACACGTTGAATTTTGTACGCATGTAAACCAAGTTCTTTAAGCAAAACCCTCCATAAAGATGTTGGATCAAGCACCAATTGTTGTGATGACGAATCGATTCATTTGAATTCTCTTCAATAGTACGCAAAACAGCTGCCACCGTCTGCTCGGTGTCGGGGCGCGTATTATAATTTAATTATAATACGCGCCCCGACACCGAGCAGACGGTGGCAGCTATTCGAGAAATTATTAGAAATTATTTGCTGAGCTTTCGATGTCAATTCTACATCATTATCATAGCTAAACTACGATAATATCTTAGCTTTGATGATAATGTCGAATTGACATCGAAAGCTCAGCAAATAATTATTTTAATTTTATAACTGTGCCATATACCAATAAAAAGCTTATATTTATATTTGCGATCAATATAGTTATTCGAATTAACCGCTCTGATCGCCAATTATGTCGACCATAAAATGAACGTAATGCGCGATACGTTTCACGAACTGAACCATTCTATTCATTTTGAAATGGCAAACCAAACTAACCAAAATCAACTGTGAGTTGTCAAATCGGTGAGAATAACTCTTTATTTTAAATTATTTTTTCTATGGTTCCTTAATATTTACACTTTATTTATTATTTACTTTACTTTATTTTATTTATTTTTTTACTTCACAATTGAAGTAAAATAAAATTTCATATCCACATCTCACAAAAAACAAAATATAGATTGCTTTTTAATGGAAAATGAGTGCGTTTTATGCAAAACGAATGAATTAAAAATTATCTCGTTATTTTTACCATTTCTCCCAAATTTAATACTAGACTATCTTTAAAAATAAAGTTAAATGAGCAGTAGGTGGGATGAGATGCAAACAGCAAAGACTAGGTTTGGTTAACTCAACAATTATTTACTTCAAGAAAGGCAAATAAGGCGCATTGTATAGGTTGGATATAGGTTTACTGTAAAGCATTAAAAATTTAAACAAAACAATATATCGAAATTTATAACGCTTGTCGCTCCATCTTTTACTTAAAAGAAGGTGCAAGCTCAACTCCGTCATTACAGGAAGCCAGACTGTCCGATAAGTATGCCATTTTACATGCGCAAATATATAGTCCAAAATTGGGATAAGACTAAGATACATGATTCTTCTTTAAAATTTGCCTGAACATTCGTATATATTTCAAGTGGTAGTGCTGAACACTCCAGGGTCATCGTTTCTACGTAAGGCTTGTGTGATAAAAGGCGCATTTTTAATTTTAGTCTATTTGAATAATGTAACAAAAACTTTCATGTTCGAGCGTTAGAGGTGATCACTCTTTGAAGCCTCCTTTGAATACGCCCCTTTGCGTACCTTTTAGCTTTCCCTCGTGGATTGTAACAATTATCCTAAAAGCATTAATAAGATCCGAAATTATTGAAATTGTTTATTTCGATTCCTTATCTTCCTCTTTGAAAAGAAAACAATATTATTCTACCAAAAACTTTATTTAACATTTTTACGAGTGTTAGCATTTATTTTGAAAGTAGAAAACTAGATCCGACCGTTGAGGAAGTATAAGGTTTTTTACCGGTTTCTTTTTGGCATCTCTAGCATTTAAAAAAATCTCAGTTTTGTTTTTTTGCTAGTGTTTTGTGAATTATTATTAAATTCTGTTTGACAAGGTCGTAGTATTGAAATTCCAAATGTTTTTGTAGCCTAGGATAAAACCTTTTCCCTCATTCGAAATTTGTTATAAAACTCTCCCATGAACAATGTCCTACATTCCAAATGAAACCAGCTATGTGGTTCTACCTTTCAATTGGTTCACTTCTAACCAAATAATCCAAATTCATTTTGAAGCAACTAAGTGAATTTTTGACTCCAAGACAGATAACCTTCAAAACATCGATGAAAAATATTTTAAATGAAAATAAGTTTTGGTCGTTTTTCACCGATTCTACAACTATTGTACGTGACCTCTGGTCAAAGTATATTTTTTAAGTTTTTCAACTGTGATATTGCCGCATTTCTTGTACATACTGACATCACGCTAATATTGATTTGAAATTTTGTGTGAATTAACTTATTTTTACTGACGCGTTACTTAACAGGCCGCTATTAAAATCGGTTTCAATCTTCAAACAATGATTTTAAATGGATTCATGTGTTGCTAATTAATGATATGATTTGACGACATACAAATTTTGTAACAATGTTCTTTTTTTGCCAACTCATGTCCGAGTACATTTTTTATTAATAAAAGAAAACCCCAAGACACTCTGTTTTGATGTCGAGCACATTCAAATATTTTGTCACTTGACCAAATGAAATGATTCATTTAGTTGATTTATTATGCGCTACATATACGCTACACACACACATTCGTGTTTTGCAATGTACAAAGGAAATTTTTCACACAGTAAATTTCTTAGAATGACAAAATTAAATTTTTTTGGGAACATCTTATGTGCTATAAAAATAACCATAAAATTATCTAAAAATAAAAATAAATAATTTTTAAAAAGCCATTATTTTCGGATTAATCAAGAGGAGAGTAGGTACATCAAAATCAAATATTAAAATTTGTCTTTTATAAAAATTGTGTGCGGTTTGGGGAGTTTGGCATATAATCATATCTTCATTTGAAATCTATAAAAATACAATAATATGTTGTCAGGTGAATGCTGTCTGCAATGTTAATCACACATAAACGTATTATTATCGCAGACTTATAATTTTCAAGGCATTTTTGGTCCACAAATAACTGCAGGTCTAGAGGTTTATTATTATTGAATTTATAATCTGAAGAAAAGGTACAACATTATGTATCGTGTTGGTATGAGTCACTGTGTAATTTGTCAAATCGAAGCACCATTTGTTGGTGAAGATATTATATAAGATATTTTAATTATAGTATAATGCGATAAGAGGATGATCAAATGTCTTAGGGTTAGATTTTAATCTCTCGCTGATTAATGATTGTCGTTGCTTCATTATAATGAGATCATCGCGTTTAAACAAATCAATTATGATTGCTTAGCATATATTGAAGCGACAGGATTTTACTACTAAAATATAATAGGCCAGATTTCTAGTATTTAATAGTATCAGTGTGCATAGAAATCGGATAACACGAAAACTGAAGGGAATAACAAAATATTTCATGTTAGAAGAATTTCGTCTTAAGCGAAAATGGAAAAATTTAAAGCTAAATGCATATACAATACATAATTACTTAAATGTGATTCATAGTTTTAAATTTATGTTACAGAACAAAAATCACAATTAAATTTAAATAAAAACATTTATACATTATGTAGGTAATGAAAAATATAATTCATAAAGGTACTGTTAAAAATTGCACATAATGTAACCTACTTTTCAAAAATACAAATCTAGATTATAAAAAGCATACTGATGCTTTAATTCAATGCGCTGTTGTTTCAAAAAGCCTGTAATTTTCTTTTGCTCCATTTTATTAATTATGTTTTCATCCAAACAATTTTCCAAGTCACCAAGAATGTTGTACACCTTTTCTCTATCTGGTTGGGCTTCGGTAAATCGACGCAAACCCAGTAATCACTTACGAACGGTTTCAACTGAAGGTACCGGAACTGGGACACCATCTTCATCTTCTTTATCGCTATCCTCATTTCCTTGGGCGGTTGTGGATTTTATAATGTCACAAATTTCGTGATCACTTAGAAGCGGCGTAGTATCAATACTATTATCCAAACTCAAGTAATCTTCGACCGTGATATTTTACGGTAGTCTGACATATTATCTCTGGCTGATCATCGTCGGAAGATTTTGGAATTGTAAAATCAGAATGGGGAAAGCTATTTGTTTTAGTTACAGGCGTAACAAATTTCCATGCGCATCGTTACATGTACAACGGTTCTAAGGATGGTTTCATATCTTCCTAGAAGCTTACTTGTTAACTATTTTTGGGGGAGCATTTTTTTGTAAAACACTTTTGAATTCTTAATGATTCCTTGATCACAAAGCTGTAATGCACTGGTAGTATTTGGAGGCAGAAAAATTAATTTAGCACTTTCTAGCTGGATCTTCGGATGTGCCGGGCAACTATCTATAATTAAAAAAGCCTTCCTCTTTTCCTCTAAAAAATTTTATCTAAGGATTTCAACCAACTTTAAAATAAGTCCGCGGTCATCCAGGCTTTTTATTTGTGGTGTATTGACCTTTTTAAAACATCTCGGATTTTGAGACTATCCGATAACAATAAGAGGAAGTTACTCTGTTCAATTGGAATTACATCCAACACGTACTGTAAGACGTTTCTTAGATTTTTTACCAACAGAACGAGTTTCTCCTTTAAATGCTAAAGTTTTGTCCGGAAAAAATAAACCTAACTCATCCGCATTAAAAATATCTTTTCTATCGTAATCCTTCAGAATTGTAGGTACAGTTGAAGATATCCAATGGGAAGTCACATCAGCTGATACTTGTCTTGCCTCTAAAAAGACAATTCCGTGCCTTGTTTAGAAACGTTCTAGCCATCCAGGATTATATTTAAAGGTAATTCCCATTTCGATTGCTATTTTATTCGTCTTTTCCATTAATAGAGGTCCAGAAATAGGAGCAATTTCGAATCGCGCTTCGTTAAACCAAAGCAGCAATCCCGAATTTAAACCTTCATACTTTGGTAAACGCAAACGTTTCCGGCTTCCTTCGAAATCATCCTTTTCATATGAAGATTGAATTTTTAGACGATTTTTTATAATCATTGATACAGTTTGGAATCCCAAGTTATTTACAAATTTCTGTTTTTGATCGATCAACATTTTCCAGAATATCAATTTTTTTTGTACCGTTAAAGAGCTTTGTTTTTTCCGCTAGCTTATTAATCACTGAAGAAGCAATAACAATTTTAAAGAATTCTAGAGAACACAATTTAGACAACAAGAATAATTTTATATCTCACTCACCAAAACTAACACGGTCATCAAAAGTAACACCAATACTAACTCTGCGAACGACACCAATAAATTCAATTTTATGATTCATAGAAACAATTTTACGCTTAACGAGAATTATGTACTCACTACTACCAAATACAAAGTAAACTAAGGGGTATATCCTCTATCCGGTCGCAAGTTAATTATTTGCGATCAGAAATATGGTTACTAGATTTATTTTGACATGTCAATTCTTACATCTTTTTTAATTTAAAATTTGTTTTGCGATTGTTAAGTAGAAATACATAAAAATACTGCGCCCTCGGAAAAGGCGTAGCAGTCTTTTCCTGGATTTCTACTTCACAATCGCAAAACAAATTTAAAATTTAAATAAAATGTGTCAATTGGCATGGCAAAATAAATGTAGTAACCATATTTCTGATCGCAAATAATTAACTTGCGACCGGATAGAGGATATACCCCTAAAACCATTTCTCTGCAACAAAACAAAATTTAATAACAAAATTTAATTTCGGTGAATTCCCAAAAACTGAATGATATTTTTTGTTTTATTTTTAAGCATACGTGTTCAATTTAAAAATTCGTGTTAAGCGAATATTTCTGTAATTTTATATAAAGGGACTGAAAAATTTGTTCGCGTTAAACGAAAATTTGTGGTAAAAGTTTCGTCTTAAGCGAAAAAGGTCATACTAAAATTATATGAAAAAGCAAATTTCTTGTTATCCGATTTTTCGTGTTACCCATTTTCGTGTTAACTGAATTCCACTGTAGTTGGTTCTTCGTGGTTACATTAAGGAAAAAAAATGTACACCCCGCGAATTCTAATCAGGCGCGCAAAGTAATTTTACCAAGCAATCAGCCATTATTTGACAAGCTGTTACATTTTTCTAATCAATTTAATTTTCATCATAATTGAATGCAACATAAAGAAAAATTGCATTACAGCGAATATAAAATTGCATTCAATTGAATCACAATTGTTAGTTTTTTTGTTGTACAGAATAATTCCAGACTGCGTCTAGTCTAGTTTGTATCTTGTTCTGTCTGCCTGTCTATTTATTTATTTATATATTACGCCATTATTATTGTCTTTATTTAATTTAATTATTATAAATTATATAGATTGAATATCACATAGTATAAATAATAAGAATTAAGACGTTTCGAGATATATGAGTTCAAAGGAATTAAGAAAAATATTTTTTATGTTGCATTTACATGTAGACAAGTTTCAGTTTATAGAAAGAGGAAAAATGTTTTATTATTTCAAGTTATGGGATTGTAATTGTAGGTGGGTGGTATATACGATTATTTCAAGCTTACTGATGCAAAATATGTATTCATAGACATTTGATACGGAAATTGTCCCTTCGGTGTGGCTTTATTTATTAATTATTTGTTATATTATTATAACAAATGGAAATAGTTGCAATGCATGTAATTTATTACATTTTACTATAGTTAAGTTATTGACTTGACAGTTTTTAATTTATGTAATTCATCAAAATATTCAACCAAGAGCGACAAATCTTATCTGTAATCTTATAATAGTAATTTTAAATTTTAAAATTGCCAATGAAAATGTGTAATTTTGACCAACAATCAAATTGATATTTTATCTTCACTTAAGAACCAACATCAACCTAATCTAAACCCCAAACACAACTATAAATCCAAAACTGGTAACACTTAAACTAGTTACCAAATTTGCTGTAGCTGATATCATCAATCAACAAACCTTCTGTATACAAAGCGATGAGTCTTTCCTGTATATACTCATTGTTACCAAACATAGCGTTATAATTAGACAACCAACAAATAATTAGAGAAAAAATAAACCAGTGCTCTTAGACAATTTCGAATAAATTCAATTAGCGACCCACCTCCACAAAATTTAAGCAATCAAACAATTATATAAAATGACAAAATTAATTGCAAGGTTAACCTAAAGCGCACCTTTGCACGACGAATTTGAACTTTATTCTCCTACACTAAATGATCTCATCTATCTGAAAAAGGTCCCTACAAAAATATTAAATAAACGAACCTGAGTACGGATTTTGTTCGAAAAATGAGACTTGAGAGTTAGCAAAGCAACTAGATGTACGAAACAACAGCAAAATTCCCCAACTCTCAAGTCATGGGTTTCGAACAAAATACGTACCGGGGCGAGACCGGCTTGGTTCTGTTTGTTTTTTTTTAACTTTGGTTAGTTTAAAAAAGAAAGTAAAATTTTGTCACGTAAAGAATGTAAAAGTTATAAGGGATTTTCCTTCTTATATTCCTCTCTAATATGTCGTTTACTGAGAAATTTACTGTTTTGAATATTTCTACATTTCAGCATCCCTTCTTTCAGAAAAATGACGAACATTGATAAATTGCAAAACTTTGAATGTTACGTTCACTAGCGAACGATATAATTAGTGTGCCACACTGTAAACAATATTTTTTGTAGTTTAGAGAAATATTTCTTCATTCTTTCACAGATTTCCACGAGGTGAAGTATCAAATATGTTAACGAGTTAAGTGTAAGATATCATGTAACAAACATGAAACTAACCAAAATAACGGTGGCTGATGAATATTGCTACATTAAGGAACTCAAATAACTTTTTGATTAATTCATGTAATTTATTTTTTCTTGATTTATTTGAAAGATAATTCATTTTTATTAAGTTTTCTTAATTGGTATAAAAAAAATGAAATTTAAATGGCCACCACGCACGTTGACGCATGTGCGACATCTCAGCAAAAAATTACTGCCGGAAGAGTTGCAGCGTCATAGCATCATTCGAATGGATTGCTTTAAATCATTCAAATTTGTTGGTTTTGTATTGTAAACTTCCTGTTTGCAATAACCCCACAAGAAAAAAACAGGCGTATTAAGGTTAGGAGACCTGGGGGCCAACGGAATGTGAAGTTTCTTGAAATCAGCTTATTGTGAAATTTTTGCTGCAATTGTGTCATAACTGGCCGGGCTATGTGAGGAGTTGCACCATCTTGTTGAAACCACACATAGTTGAAAGTGATTCTCTTTCGGCGTAGTTCTGGATAAAAAAAACTTTCAGCATTTTTAAGTTATGGTCTGCAGTGACCGTAACATTAACACCGTTCTCTTCGAAAAAGTAAAACCCGACAATGCACTTTGATGAAACTGCACACCACACTGTTACGCGAAGTGGATGCAATTCCGCATCATGGAGTATCTGTGGATTAGAATCACTCCATATTCGACAATTTTGTTTATTAACATTGCCGTTTAGATTAAAATGGGCCTCGTCAGACATAAAAAGACAGTTTTAGACGTTTTCGTCCGCTTTGAGTTTCTCTCCGCGTTGAGTTCGTTTGTTATTTGAATTTTATAAGGGAATAAGTTCAAATCTTTGTGCATAAGTGTCTACAGTGACTGTCTGCTGATACCTATTTGTGAAGATATGCTCCTTGTCAAGTCCCTGTTTTTCGTAAAGAACGCAAGGTGAACACTGCCATTTCGCAGCACCTTCTAACTTAAACTGTTCTGAATTGTTCATTCCTACAACTAATAACATCAACATGCTATGTGGGAAAATTGACAGTAAAAATTCATGCTGTTCAATTTTTATCAGATAATATAAACATCCAAGATGAACTTCTGGTACTAGGGGACTTCAATCTTCCTAACGTGCTATTTAGTCACATTTAGAGGATACATTACGTATTCACTAACTCAACTACATCCAAGGAAGTTGTTGGATACTATGTTGAATTCCGGCGGTTTTTTCCAAATCAGTAATATCAAGAACAGCTTGAAAAGGCAACTCGATCTGGTTTTTTCATCTGATCTGATATCTAAAAACCGCACTGCCATACAAACTGACCTAATCCTTACAAATATTGACTCTTATCACATCCACCGATGTGATCACTTTTTGCTATCAGAATGGCATCAGTCGCTTGAAAATATAGAATATTGTACCGTTTGAACTTTTTCAAGGCTGACTTTACCAGATTCCACGATCTACTGGACACTATTGGTTTTAATACTCTCTTAAATAATAGCAGCGGCATTGAGATACTATAAAAGCACGCTTTACTTTGCAATTTATGAGGGTTGTTATGCGAAAGTAGTACCTTACATTGCTCAGAAAAACAGATTGTCATCGCCGCCATGGTATATTATAGTCAACTATACGCGCTCTCTGAAATCTCCAAAACAAACGATTGAAGAAATTTTTAAAAATTCAGTCCAAAGATGACTATCCTAATTACTCGATGGCCAACAATGAATTCAGCAGATTCGCGATCGAACCCTTTAATAAATGGGGATCGTCGCTCTAACTACCCAAAAACTTTGATTCTTATAAACATAGTTATTAGGAAAATAATTAATCTTTTTGACAATGTTTCGTTCGGTCCAGATGGTTTGCCGGTAGTTGTTGTATAAATGTGTGTTGCCGCTTACAACACATTTTGAAAAATCACTATTTTCCTGGATTTTCCTTAACATGTGGAAAGATTCATTTATAATCCCGATTTACAAGAAAGACTGCAATAATAATATTACTAACCATAGGCCGATTCCCGGCAAGTTGTACGGCATTAAAAAGCTATTTGAGTGTTTCGTATATGATACACAACGCTTTCACAACTGTTCTCTTATATTCAGCAAGAGTTTTTTAATAGATCGATCCACCACAACAAACCTAGATGCGTTCACATCATACGCTCTTAACTCCATGGAGGCGAGGACGTAGGTCGAAGTTGTCAAAATAGATTTCAGCAAAGCCTGCAAAAGGGTTTCCCACGGTATCTTTATGCTCAAACTTAAAGTTATTGGCTTTCCAATAAAGTTCCTGCTCTAGGTGGAGTCTTTCGATATGAAGTAGTATTCGTATCGAAGCAGATCGATGTAGATTTCTTAGTTTTGCTCTCCATGGACTGACCTGAGTAGACAATTTTAGATTGCCTCACTACCTCGAACGTTCGAAGCGAACCTTTGCTTGCCTGGTTTGTATTCTGCTTAACCTCAACATTTAAAAGAAAATTAATTTGATATATTTTTCAAAAGCTAAGCGTTTGAATAGTTTTTGAAAATTACACCAAACGGGTGCCAAAAGCTTAAGCAAAAACAAATTATTGTTGTCAATAATAAATAAGTCTGATTACAATTTTTTTTTTAAATTTGAGCCTTGATACCCTTGAGATATATATTGGAACATCTAAAAGATACTCGAAAAAGTCAAATAGACTTAAAGTCACACAATCGTCTTTGATCTAAAAATTGTAGAAAAATGTTCAAATGAGAGTAAAATGATCAGAAATATTAAAAAAATAATAATTTTCATCTTGAGCAAAACTTTACTAACTTAAAAATTTAAAACTTTATGGTTTGAATTGGCCAGTTCGAACAAACTTTTGTTCGGTTATACAGACACATTAATTACTAATTAGTGTTTTCGATGGTTTTATAGCGATCCATGGTTGTGCGCCCACCTAAGCACCACTGAGATTTTGTTTTATAATATTTTCCAGCCAAGATACTCTAAACATTAATTTGTTACTTTCAGCTTGAAACTAACTATCTAAAGTAGCTTTAACATCCAGAAAATACAAGAATTTGGTTTGAATTACTGAATATGCAACGTGAAGTTTCAAGACAACTTTTTACTTTCTGTCGCGCACCATTTGTTATTTAGAAAGGGTCAGATACTGCCAGTTTTAATACAATTATGCACATAAAGTCAGATTTTGCACATATCAGCGCGGCCCAAAAGGGTTTCGCGATTGATGCTACCTCATATGCCTGTTAAAAGTCTAAGAGTTGGTGAATGGTAATATTGTACTACCAATATATTACCCTCAACATGAAACACAGATTAGTGGTTCATCGGTTGAAGCAAAAACTATTTTGATAGTTACCGAAAATATTTGTGTCAAGGGGGATAATTCTAGCAAGCATTTTGTTTAACATTTTAGACGGTCTTGTTTTATGCAATTGTTAAACGAGTGCGATCTTCCGATAAGATGCAATAAAAGCTCCTCTGCGTTTTTATAATTCTGCGGAGATTCCGTTGAGATTAGGTACTTTTCCATAGTCTAAATATATTAAATAAAAATGTAACAAATATTTTCAAATGATGAGTACTTTATTTTCGAGACTACACCTTCCGCAGTACTTCATTCTGTCGAGCCAATTTTTCAGTACATTTTCACTCGTTTGAGTTTCTATTTCACCAATATTCACTGATTTTTGCGTCTTTCAAAGCCACAATTGTATCTGGATGATTAGTTTAACATTTGTCCTTGACGGCTACCACAAATAATAGTCTGACGGAATCAAATCGTAGCTCCTAGACGACAAGTTGACATTTTCGAAGAAAAATGGTCCCATGGCCTTTGGACACTTCTCCGAACTTCTTCGGATAAGATGAGTTTTGCTGAAATTCTAATCTTCTTGCAACCTAGAATTGGACCATTCAGTGAAGTGGAAACGCTTTGCGCTTCACTAAAATCCGAATTTTCCACATAATTTTCGGCAAGTTTCTGCAACTGACTCACTACTTTGGAAATGAATTTTCTATATTTCTCAACGCTTGATCAAGCGTATATTGACTTATTTCGCTCTGGATTTTTGTAACGTGATAGTTAACATTAGAGCTATGAGCGGGAAAATACCCGCTAGTTCAAAAATGAACCAAAAGATGCCGTACCTTCCAGTCACCTGGAGAAGCAGCAGGCTGAATAGGAATCACGTGCTTTTGATGACTGTCGATCTTGGATGGAAGCCTTTAGTAAGATTTCATGAATGGATAAAAAATCTCTTGAATTTTGGTTCTCCGCTGGAACGTTGATGTTTTCGATGCATATTCTCATATTCGTTCTTTTATCGGAGACACTTTAATGTGCTTCTCCTGGCGCATAGATATTATGCCTGAGTGTTCCTTTAGTGTTGACGGCACTGATCATCGAACCAATCATTACGTGTTCTTGTTCTAGATGACAACATAGCTTGTCACGTTTTCTGGATGTTTAATTGGAGCTTGTGATTTTCATTGTACAGGTCTAGATGTTAGTGACTCTAGCTGACTGGTAGTCTTAAATTTTTAGTACATCGATATTTCAGAGAATCGGTTTCGTTGCCTTTTTTTTTAAATATGAATGAAAGTTTTGACTTGTGTTTTATTTCCAAACTGGTGGAATGTTTGTTCGAGATCATGACGTGATCAATTTGATTTTCCATTTTTCCATTATTCGATCGCCACGCAAACTTGTAAATTCACTGGTGAGAGTACTTAGGGCACCCAGTCGTACTTTATATTGTCAGCCACATTTTACAAGAGAGAAGCAGTTTTCAACCGCACCTAACCTGGACAATAGACGCTAGTGTGCTATTCTTTTCACGGTACCAATAACTGGCCGTGTCGTGTAGCGTCCTTGATATAAGACAAAATTTTCTCTGCGCCCTTATTTTATATGAAAAGATAAATTATTTGAGCTTAAATTGTAATTTATATTACAAAATAATTAAATCGGCCACATTTGGAGACACAAGTTTTATGAAAAACTCAATTGTGCAAATATTTATTTATATTTAGTTTATTAAGATCATCCTGTGGCACTATTCTGGTAATTCCCTGGGAATAGGGAATTGGGGAATGATTTTATATGTAATTTATATTTTACAAAAAATTTTCTGGCATACTGAGGTAAAAATCTAGTGCTAATTTTTTTGAAAACAAAATAAAATTGGAAATAATTTTCCCTACCAATTTAGATATGGAAAAATTATTCCCAATTTATAAATATTTACATCAAACTTTTCTCCTTAGTAGGCCGGAAACAAAATATTTGAACTAAAACTACATATAAAATCTTTCCCCAATTCCCTATTCCCAGGGAATTACCAGAATAGTGCCACTGGACATCGTCCTAAACACATTTCATAATGTAATTTACTATTTAATTTATTTTTATTTTTCATTTTAGGTGAGTCAAACTAGTCTACCAGACAACAACTATAAATTATGTTAAATGCTAAGCTAGAAATGGATAATTAAATTTAACCTAAATTAATAGTAAGTTACGCATAGTTTACTATAAAAATATTAAATTACTACATGCATGCTAGTCTAAACTAAAATTAAAATCATTTTTATGTCTCACTTCTAATTTTAATTACTCATTTCGATGTGTGTGCCAAACGCCATAGTCTACATATCGCGTACACAGTAATTCCCATAAATACAATAGAATTAATTGCCCGTTAAACTAGTTAATACATTTGATATATCCGAAACCAACGCACACACATAATCAACATCTAAAACTAAACATTTCTTATTATTAATTTTAAAAACCATTGTTTATTGTTATAAATCAATTAAAAATAATTAGTTTTTCGTATTATTTTAACAATGAAGGTCGAAACTATGATTTTTATGGTTATTTCGTCGAAGAGTTGAATTTTAAAAACTAATTCTAAGAACGTCGTCCGCTATTGAAAGGATTGAAATTCTTTTAGTTTGATATGGATACCCCTCATGCAACAAATCATTGCATATGAAAAAAAAAATAAATCAAATATCAGAAAATTTAATAAGACTTGATTAAATCTTGACAAGATTTAATAATTTTTCTTCAGGCTGAATAAAGAACATGATATTATGATGAAGATGAAGATGATGACATATATCATCATATATACCGGGTGATATGCAAGATCCTTTTTTACCAAACTGCACTAAATAAATTTAACGGTTGCTCATTCTTTAGAGCCATGCACTACATTGATTATGTTCCTTATAAACATTTTATAATTTATTTGTAAAAAAAATCCAATTTATTTATAAATTTTTTAGCATAAATAAATAAATAATTTCATTTTGATCTTGTTAAAATTATGAAAATGCAATGTACGCAAAATTGAAAGTGAAAGTTTTTATACGATGAAAAATTGCGAGATTCTTTCAATTTTCTTAAATCATAATTTAATGACGTTGCGTGAACAAATGATGGGCGTCTGGTCGTTAATTTAAAATTAACTCGTTTATTTTATGATATAGGGTTGGGTAAACCATGCAGTGTACATTGTAATTTTACGTATTACTTATTTATTACTTAGTATTACTTATTTAGGATTAATCGCAATCAATTCTTTTTGAGCCTGATAAATTGAGCACTTTTGACGGGTTTCAAATAATATTCCAGCCAATTATGGAGATGTCCACGGGGTTTCAATAGCAGTTTGAAACCGATCATCAAATGTACTAGGTCTATAGTGAGTGGGATAAAATTATAATGGGTTTTACTATGTTTATATTTCAAGTCTTATAAAGAGCGAGCTAAATATATTCACAGGTCCTCCACAGTGTTGACAAATAGATCAGACAAACCACTACTGACGAGATGACCCGTACATAGGTATCCTGGACGACTTTTAATAATTCTATACACATTTTAACGGTTTCATAATTTTCGTCTATGTACATTGTTTTTTTACTGCAGACCCTAGATGTCCACGGTATTACACTTCTATTTTTAGATATCTAAAAATATTTTTAAAACGTGTATACGGATTTTGTCTCAAAATGTGTGAACGAAATGAGTGTAACCGGAATGATATAGTAGTAAGCATTTGTGTTTGTGTTAGCTTCGTGCGTATGATTGTTTTACTGCATATGCAAGCCACGTGTCATTCTTTTTTTGTTTATTTATATTAACCCATTGAGTGCCGACATGATTTCGGCTAATGTATTGAGGAGCACGATCGCGCTTTTTGGTACTCAGAGAGTTAACCATTGTAAACGCCATATTTTTGTGTCGTTTATGTATTTTCGATTTTTTTGTATATTCAACATTTTATTTTTAAAATTTATGGAATTTAAAATAAATGTACCTATAAAATTTTATTAAAACGTATAAAATTAATTTATGATTAAAAAAATGTTAAATATAAAATATATTAGCATGTTAAATAATGATACTCCACAGCTCGAAAGCAGACGTAATGTGCTGAGAAAAGGAAATAAGCAGCATAACAATTAAACCGATTCGCCCGGATCGCGTTATTTTGATACTGTTCATCATACAAATGACACAAATACGAACAAAAGAAAAATATAAATACAAAGACATAATTGTGTATTATACACTGTGTACGTATTCGAATTTTTTTGCTTCACTCATTTTAAATGAGTAACTCACGAGACAAAATCGAATTTAATTCTCAACTTTGCTATGTATTTGACAATTTGAAACATTAAACTGAGTTTGATTATTTTCAATAATTTGTACCGTCAATCCTGGAGATTTCACGGGATGTGATGAACTTTGCTTTGGTTAATAAAATAGAAATGTCCACGGTTCTCACCCCCCTCCCTCCTCTCTACCACCTTTTTGAACAGATTACACAATATTCTGCTATGTCTGTAATGGAATTCACGTTTTCTTTTGTATACTGCCATTATCGGAGATGTCCACGGAATTTCGTTCACATTTTTCAACAGCTTATAATATTTTCGAAAGTCAATTGTAATGAGGCCAACATTGATTTATATAATTTTGAAGTTCCCTGACAAAAATATTAGTATTTCCTTTTACAAAATTTTATCAATATTTTCAATTGGATTTTAAATTGACATTCCAAAACAAGCGACCGACCCGTTTTACTAGATTTGATTATGGCCACAAGTATGGAATGGCTATGTAAATTGTGATATAAGTGGCGTGGATGGGCAGAACTCTGAATGTTTTTGTTATTTTTACAGAATTGAGAAATTTTTCGAAAATTTTAGGTGTTTTGATGTATTTTACAGATGACTACGAAGATTTATGAAGATGTCCATGCTATCTGTTCTATGTTTTCGGACATATGATACGATGATCACTACACACTAATGATTAAAGGGTTGTTTGATTTTCGATTACTTTCAAAATTTTATATAGTCAATCCTGGAGCCGTATTCTTGAAATCGGTGGAAATTTTTCCAATCGGAATACAATTTGCTTTGAAATTCTCTATATTATTCGAATTTTTCAGTCAGTCAGTCAGTTCATCAGTCGGGTTTTTTCCTTAGTAGGGGAAAAAAATTATGTTTCTTAATTTAAAAAAAGAAAAGAAATTTAAAAAAATAATTAAAGTAGCTGGCGAAAAAATCAAATAATATAGAGAATTCCAAAGCAAATTGTATTCCGAGTGGGGAAATTTTCACCGATTTCAAGAATTTGCGTCCAGGGCGCGCCGATTCTTGAAATTCAATCGAATAACATCGTCGTCGGCTTGTTTCCAAAATACGTCATCCCAATCGAAAATTTGAATTATTGCATTCTTGAAATTCGTAAGCGAAAATTTTCGATTAAAAAGTAGACGATAATTTTCTACTGCTATAAAACCGGTGAGTTTCATTTTCGCATACGTTTACCTCCATAACAGAAAAACATAAACATAGATTACGGCATATCTCTAAACAAAAAAATAAGGCCCTAATAGACTTTATAGAGGCAAATCAGGCTTTAATAACATATGACAACACAAATAACACCAAAAAATATGAAATTTTTTGACATAACTATAATCACCATAGACATCGAATTTTTGATAGTTTTTTAATCGAAAAAAATTGTAGACGATTTTATTCGATTGAATTTCAAGAATATGCGCCCTAGAAACATCCACGTGCTCTGGCTTACGATTTCCTAAGGCGCGACCAGGGTGCATATTCCACCGATATTTTCGCTTGCAGATTATAATTTGTATTAAAATTCTTTATATTTTTCGAAATTTTCGCCGGTTACTTTAATCGTTTTTTCAAATTTGCTTGTAAGTTTTCTATTATTTTTTTCCCTACTAGGATTTCCTTGTTTTACCCAGTCGTAAATTTTCACCGATTTTTTGTTTGTATTGAAATAAACAATAGAAAACTAACAAGCAAGTTTTAAAAAACGATTAAAGTAGCCGGCGAAAAATCCGAAAAATATAAAGAATTTTAATACAAACTATTTACAATCGGCATGCGAAAATATCGTTGGATTTCAAGAATATGCGCCCAGTACACTAAAATTTTAGTATACGTTTCTCGATTCTGATGAACCTTGTTTTGGTAAATAAAATTTAAATTTAACAAATTTCTTTTTTTATACCACCGATCGTAGAGATGTCCACAGAATCTCATATACATTTTTCGACAGTTATTTACCTATTTCGGGTTTTTACCGTAACATATATAACATTAACCTAAGTTCGCTTTTAGATAGTGTAGCTTTTGTGAATTGGCTGCTATTTATCATTATGAACAACGCAACGCAAACAAAAGCCATGACGGCCATGAAATACTCGCTCGATACTCATAAAATTACTTCGAGTCACTGCCTACTGCAGACGTTTCATCCAAGATCGACATCCCAGCACAGCAACACATTCAAGAGATTTCATCACCGTGTCCATGGTCCATTAGGCTTTCGAGTTTTGGGGATTCTAAGAATCACATTTCGCGAAGGAAATATCGAGACGCCAATCCGGAGAACATTTATTGGGCAAGGGCTCATTTCGATCTCTGAACCCTTTCATCAGCAGTGACCCACATAGTAGGTCGAAGGGCGGCTCAACGAATCGAACCTGTCATACACACGGAGGCATCTGATGATTCTTCCCAAAGACAGTCACGAACGTATTCATTTCTCCAGCACATGGCACAACGTTACACGGTGTCCCCAGCTGATGCTAGCATACTTACGGAAGCACCGCTGGATTTTAGGCATCAAAAACTTGGTGCGCTCACACGTACATAAATGTGGTGTGTGCGCAACTGATGGCCCATCTTCCATCGCATCATGCTACACCTTCGAGACGGTTTCTGCACAGTGGCGTGGATTTTTTTTTTCTTAATTTTTTTTTTCTTAATTTTTTTTTCTTTATATGTGTCCTCCATTTTTATTTTATAGTATAATATACAAAAAATATATTGCTCCTAGGAGGAGCATGGAGCGGAAACGAGTGATCTGCACCATGTGTTCACTGGGCGTCCGGGGTTCGTCTACCTTGAGCGTTCCATTCATAGGCCATTTTTGCAATGTCATTGTACTACTATAATTTCGGAGGTGATTGGCTCATTATTTGTTAGAGCAAGTAGATCCGTGTTTAAAAACGTGTTTGGCCAATACATGCCTCAGATTTGCCTTAGACTCTTGTTGATAAATACTTGTAGTTTTTGAGAAATTGTGGTTGTTACTTTCCAAGTCTCGCAACCATATAAGAGGACCGATTTAACGCTAGAGTGGAAGATCCTTAGCTTGGTGCTCCTGGAGATGTTATGCGCTTGTCACACTTTGTTTAATGAATAGTAAGCAAAGCGCGCCTTGTTTGGCACGTCAGATTCGGACTCGCCCTTCTTATAAATTAGGCCCCATAAGTAGCTAAATTTAAGCCTTAATCGAACTTTTTCAGCGTTATTTATTAACCTCTCAAGTCTCTCTAGTCGAGATCGTTGAGTCTATCATTCAGGCGCCACTGAATGCCGTTTGGTGCATATATATTTGTTTGCGCCATAACCTGGTCCAGGATAACGTGTAGGTGAGAGGACACATCCTTGCCAGACTCTTTGGAGGTGGTGAAATAGTCGCTGTGCTTGCCCTTAAAGCGAACGCTGCAAGCGGCCTCTCTATATAATTCACGGATGAGGTTTACGATTGTTTGCGAAATTCCGAGATTAGCAATGCTGTCCAAATAGCTTTTCTGGAGGATGTACAAAGGCAAATTCCATTCAGTTGGACTGCTCGATGATAATTCGCAGAGTGTTGATGTGGTCTAAGCATGCCCTATTCTTCCTAAAACCCGCTTGCTCCCGTCTCAAAAGTGATTCAATAGATAGTGAAATATAATTAAGAATAATAAATGCTATAATTTTTTCTATGGCATTTAACAGAGTTATGCCTCTCCCATTTTTGCACTCGCTGAAATCACCCTTCTTGGGTATCGTAATGATCACTCCCTCTATCCACGAGGTAGGGATTATGCATGCTATCTACGCGTCACGAATAATCGGCTTTAGTACAGGAACAATAATAGGTGCGCGGGAACTTAAAAAGCTCGGCGGCTTTATGATTTTTAAGTTGTTTAATTGCAGAGTCTATATTTCATTTTGAGATCGTAGTCAAGCTGAGATACTTCTTATAGGGTTGTGACGTAGAGTTCTTGGGAGCGAGTAGATATCCTCTTCGATGGTGATACTCGATGGTTGAAGTTGGTCTTGCTCAGTTGAAAGTACAGTTCGGTTATGGTCTTTAATAGGTGGTATTGTTTTTGCACTTTTCCCATTAAATCTACGAATTGCACTGTAGACCTCACACATATTACTACATCGAGCAGCCCTTTCAGCCCCCGTTGCAACCTCATTTATAAAATGCCTGCGATCGTTTCTTACCATTTTTTACAACTTTTGAACGAGCAACACAACACGGATAATAAACAATAAGTAAAGATGTTTTTTATTAGTCATAATTAAAATCATCTTTCGTCGTTTTTTTCGCATTTTATTCGCCTTCGTATTTTCGCTCCAACAGACGATTATGTTATATTTATAAAAAATTTATAAAAAAAAACGTATAAATTCGATCGTTTAATTTTTGGTGAAACATTGGAACAAAACCGGTCGAATTGTTGTTATTTTCCATATAACACTTCATTACCTTCGAAAATTCCAATCCGGTGTCCATGATCCTGCCCCAGAACCCTTGTAAATTGTTCAAATTTTCTAAGGTTTGGAATTTTTGACAAAATGTGCGGAGGTTTCTCTCTCATTTTAAAAAACAATTCAGCTTTCTTAATACCCACTTACCAACGCTCACTATCAACTTTTACCCACTTTTCAGCAAAAACCCATGTTAACTTCCCCCATGTTAATTATTATTATTATTAATTTCGCGTTGGAAACCTCTGGATTCGTCTTAACGGTAGTTTAACCCAAAAAATTTTTCTTTTACTTTTTTCCATTGGTTAGTACATAGGTGATGATGGACGATGAAAACTGGTTTTTCATAACCAGTGCGTGTAGATTCCCCGAATGTTGACAATTTGCAATATCCGCTTAGGATCTTGACATTATTTCACGTTTTTTTTCAAATTTTCAAAACAATCTAAAAATTATATCATAATCGGTTCTGTTCAAATACTTAAAATACATTATGTTGTAATCTGTTTAATTTAATATTTGGACATTCCATATGCGGCTTGAATATTTTCTAGTTATAATTGAAAGTTAGGTCAATATCGAATTTAAGAATTGATTCGCTCAAATATGAGCATCACGTATTTTAAAACCTTTTTATGGTATGCCAATCGTTATAGATCTGCCGTCCCTACAAAAATATAAAATGTACTCGTACATGTCAAATATTATCGATTAACCATTTAATTTCCAAAACATGTACACAATGTAATTAAAATCCCATCCTTCTGTCTACAATGATATCATCCGCGATTGTTTTATTTTTCTATTCGCGCTTTACAACAATAAAACAAGAAACTAACTCATAAAGAAATTTATCACATCGCATGGCTTCGTATTTTATTATTGGTAATAATTATATTTACGACTGTCGTCTAGCCCATAATATCTAATAGTCGAACAAAAAAAATTAGCCATACACATCACGTATAAGTGCATCAAATTAATTTTCTAGTTATTTAAACACGTTGGGGTCTTCTTATTCTCGTCCCGACGTCTTCTACATATGCATATGCATGCATTATGCATATTTTACAGTAGTTAGGTAGATTACATTTCTCGTGTTATTTCAAAATATATTTCACGTGTTTACAAAATAACAAAACTGATTTTATACATACATAAATATTTAATTAATGCAAATTATTTATTGATGAAAATGAACTTTTGCTTTAAGTGACAAACAAAGTCGTAACAATATCGACTTTATAGATCCAATAGTCAATCTATACAAGCGATTCGTCTTGTGACACTTGGGCTATTCGTCAATAATAATACTGACATCTATGTTTCGATAGCAGTACTCAAAAGCATCTAAGCGAATCATAGTCGTCCATGTAGTCGTAGTAAAGACTCGAAACGCGATGTATTAAAAGCGAAAGTAAATAAATAGCGGGGAAATTGCTACATAGCAGTGATTAAAGTAAAATTAGTTGTGTAATTTAAAGTAATTGTGTACTGAGCAAGTGAATTAATAAATGAAACCAGTGCTGTGGTGTTTTAAGAGCTAAATGGATATTTGGGAAATTAATCGAAATTATGAAATTAAGATACAGGTTCTTTATGGGTAGATATGTTTTGTTTGATTTTGGTTCTTAGCAGGCTTTGCTGTTGTGACAACTTTTTTCTCTCAAAATGAGTAGAAAGAATTTTAACAATTGCCATTGTTTTTATAGTCGTTTATTTTCAGTATGAGGACAAATATGCATATTTAACTGTGTCATCAGAATAGGGCCAGTTGTAGTTGCGTTATAGTGACAAGATATTGCAGAGTTTTAGTTATTTTTAAAATTATCAATTAATCAACTTATTTAAATTTATTAACAAAAATGGGCAGAGGAAAACAAAAGCAAAAATTGAGGCCTTCAAGTCGGAAGGACATAGCAGTTGTATTATAGCGTGCGAGGGGGAGGAGAAATTTGAAGAAGTGAGTCATTAATGAACAATTTTTTGAAAGATATTGTGGGCTATGACAACAATATGAAATAAGGCCACTTCAACACAAGATAGGCGTATGTATGTCGAGTTGGTTCGAAAACCAGCCCAAAAAACATCTTTTCAATTTGGGTGTGTTTCTTTCCTAATTATAATACCATCCCGAAAAAATAACATAATTGCATTTAAAAGGCACATTTAATTCCGAAATAATTGTTTCTTTTATTTACGAAGTATAATATATTAATTAATATGAGAGAACTAAAATTATTCCGAAAAGTTACAATTTAGTAATTACATATAAGGTCGTTTACAAAAATAATATAAACTCATAACAAAAGTTGGTTAAATATTAGTTGCATAATGCAAAGAAATAGTCTATCCAGCAATACAAAAATTAAAAATAAAAATTTAATTGCTGGAATCCTGGAGATATTCCACTCGAGATTATTTGCACAAAAGTTAGGTCCATCCATCTCATATATAACGCCAATGGTGTGGTCTAAAGTAAAATCTCGGCATAGATTTCATATCTAAAATGGGTTAAATTGACAATTTATTTGCGGAACTCCTATGGATGACCTCATCTGTAATTTGAGCCTAAAAGTTAGCGTCCTTTCTCTTTCAAATAAACGCAACTGTCCATTTCTAAATATTTAATATTAAAGCATCTAATATTTAATATTAGAGCCCTATCTTAATCCATGTGTAGCTAATTTCTAGAAACAACTTTTGAAGTTGATGATAAAGATTCTGCATTTGTGGTGAGTGGTGAGCTTGCATTTTCCTTCCTGGTATTTCATTCACTCAATTTATTTCTCTTTCTAATTTTTCATTATAAATTTGAAATGGATTACATTTATAATCGGTTACAGGGTTAGGCGTCGTCCCAGGTGGTGCTCATGTGTGAACTGCTTTTCTGAGCTCCCCGTTTTCATTTCTCTTTCTTTAAAAATGGAAATTCTTCTTTTGATTTAGTTGTAAATTCTTCTAATTCTCTAGTTCACGGAGTTCGGTGTTTTCCTACTTGTATGATAAAGATCTTGGTGATCTTGAAAATTTGGAGCTTCGTCCAAATGGGCTAAACAATGATTGGCTCACCCCAGAATCCATTAGGCTAGCCTCCGAAGAGTGTGGATTTGGCAGCATATTTGCAGCTCTACCATCTGGGACACTACATCACGTATTTTTTGGTACTTATTGCTTGTTTTTGCCAAGTTATATCACTGGCATTTGGTCCCCGGTAGTACTTTATTACTGCTGAAGCCGAAGCAGAATCTGCCCCACAACGTGGACGTGGCTAACTAGGTGTGATCTAGGTGAAAACAGAGACAGCCAAAGCCATCTGGATATCCTACGTTGAGGGGCATTTTTTTGTATTTTTTGTTTTAGTTTACGAATGGGGACTAACGAATGGGGTCGCACTCTCCGATGAAAAAAAAATTAAAATTGATGACCCGGATTACGGAACTATAGAATTAAGTTTTGAGGCTTGCAAAATAACCTCGAAGTCATACAAACACATTCTGAATAGGGGTTTCCCACAATGCCATAACTTTTCTGGTCGATTCGATGGGTTTATCAACATGCCCCAATACATGCAGCAAACATCATTAAATCGTGGATCAGAAGCCAAAACGTAAACCTTTTATCATAGAAAATCTGGAGCACAGTTTAATTATGAACAATCACAAATTAAGGCAATTAAAGCAGCGTGGGCTACAGTTTCATTAAGTTATTTTATGATTCAATGCCTAACCGGGTTTTTAAATTGATTTTCAATAAGGGAGGCTCTACTCATTACTATAAAATTTGAAAGAAAAACTTGTTCGTTGAAGAAAATATTATTTTTGATTTTTTCTACATTTCACTAAGTGAATGTTTAAGGACTCAAAAACAACGGCAATTGTGAAAATTCCTTTCTTACTCATTGAGAAAAAAATTGTCAATCACAACAAGAAAGCCTGTTTGTTATGAACCAAAACCAAACAAAAAATATGTGCCCTATTAAAATGACACACAGTGTATAATTAATTTAAAAAAAATAATGAAATTAAAAATTTTAAAATGATTTAGTCCTTGTATTTAAGGCCAGATCACAATTTCCGGCTACATGGGTCAAGTGATGTTATTCGTCTACTGCTTCAATTTTTTTAAAACTTTATTTTTCTTGTTTCTTTACGGATTTCCAATTATGGCTTAGTTCTTGTTCCGTAACAAATATATTAAATTTTGATTCATTCCGTCTACTCGTTTCGAGATGTTATTGAAAGCTTAGTAGCAATTTTTGTTCTAATTTAGCCTAAAATTTTAAGCACAATTTAACTGGTTGCTTTTTTACTTATTAATTAGTGGGCGTTTACATCAATTAGAATATCTTCAATTGGTTCAGCACGTTTTATATTCCTGTCCCTCCTACTCCTTTCATAGATCACATTGTTTCGGATCACTTAGCCTATTTGAGGATCAATTTAACAACCCTTAAGATACTGAAAATGATAGAATTCATCTAGAGATAAACGGTTTTCAGAACTAAGCAACTCAAGAAGCTTCACTACCATGGTCCATTTAAAAAAAATATTAATGATTTGCTGTGAATTTTTAAATTCATTAAATTCATTTTTTTTTACAAAATTGCAAAGGAATTTGATGCGTTCGTTTATTCGCATTTGCATATTTTCACTAAAAAATTGTAAAACGTTTCAAGGAATGAAATATTAATACTCCGTCCCACCCCCCTTATACTTAGTAACTTCTTAATAACTTGAAAAATTCGCTTTGGCATTGACTGCAAAAGATTTTGGAGCACATTCGGACTGACTTCATCCCAACATTGCTTGATACACTGCTTCAGATCATTTACTGATGAAAATTGGCTTCCATTTGCATACACCTTTGCAGCGAGTATGCCCCACAGATTCACAATGGGGTTGCAGTGTTGGCTACATGCTGGTCACTCTAGTATTGGAATATTGTTGAAATACGAACTCACTATCAATGTGATCATCAATAAATGGGATCAATACAACTACCAGCAGCTCATACTATTTTGTTGAATTCATTCTGGTAAGTTATCAAGCAAATGGGTGTCTTAAAATTTCCTGAGAACGCTTTCTCTACATTACAGTCCCACCAACAAAATTTCTCTTTGACCAAACGACAGTGTGATTGCGTAGATCATGCTAAATTAATTCTTTTTTTCATCAGAGAAAATCACTTGGCCCCATTCTTTTGTCCAATGCATGTACTGCTAGGCAAACTTCAAACGGCGTTCCATATGTGTGGTTGTTAGACAGGGTTTCGATTTCGGTTTAATCCATTTAATGGTTTTTGTTGTTCGCAGAGCCCGAGCTACAGTTGTTTCGACTACCGGCAAATCAAGTTTTGTAATTGTGTAGGCTTTTTGATAACATATGTTTTTGGATTTTTTTAATAATTTCTGATCAATCCCTCAGATCTTTTGATTTCCTTGGCAACGAGGCCATTAGAGTAGTCTAATTTCTTCAATATTTGAAATTGCGGTATTTCTTCATTATTCAAACGTTTTCCCTTACCCATCTCTTCAAAAGCGTCTTATCTTATATTTAATTTGTGTTATAGTTTCAAAAACAACTTACTGAGAGATTGCAAAAATTAAATATCAAAACAAATGAATTTATATGAAAAATATTTTTTTTGTAACTGCGTATAAAGGTATGCAACACCAAAAATCGACACTCTCACTAAAAACAATACTTTACAAATAAAACAATAGATGTAAATAAACAAAATTTATCCTGTTATTTCTCTCACTACTACTACATGAATGCAGCATGTACACAAGTATTCATAGTTGGAAATGAAATGGAAAAATTTGACTTTTAAGAGAAATAATACAGTTCGTATAAATCACTGTGCCAATCACTGTATTAGAAATTGAACCTCCCGTCCTAGTGATCTCTATAGTTTATTTTATAGAACAAATTTTCGTAAATACTTCAGTTACGTCAAACTTCAGGTCTGAATTAGAATTACATAGTTTCGAGAGTTCTCCTTTGTTAACCAGACCCTTGTTAACTCTATGCAGCAAGAAGCCTGTGCAGAGTGCCTGATGATATTCAATCATTATACCACAGATGCGACTGTTTTAATCTTTTTCTTAAGGGACCCCACCTAAATCTTATCGCAATATGCACTTAACCGATTTTATCTTAAACTCGGGGGGTTTCAGTTTGTTCCAATAAAGGATCAACTCACGCTTGATGATATCGTTACGGTTCGATTTAGGTTTCAAAAAACGAATGAAAAATAGTAGAAGAATAATGCTAACCGATTAACTTTTCAATTTGTTTGGAATAATTTTTAGCAGCAAAATCGGTGTTACATAGTGTTTCACCGATCGAATATTTATAATTTGAATCCAATCGGATGTTATAATAAGTATGACAAAAAATACTATTAGATAAAAACTTTTACACTGAACACAAAATATATTTTTATATTTTTCGGAGCTTATATCTCTTAACACCGATCGTATTCTGATAACAGCACCGACCAAAGTTATACATATAATCACCGAATTTGTTAATAAATTATTTTATCTTTTGGAAATATCCTCTTGGGCATTTTTAAAGATTCAAATTGGGTATTTTTGAAAAAAATAAAAATAAAATATGGTTTACAATTTGGTTCTTATTTATTTGTTTTCAAAGTACAATTTTGTTTTTAATAATAAGGGTTTTGTTAACATACTGTTTGCATAAGTACATTGTAATGTTTATTAAAATCAAAACTAAATTCAATGTAAAATTAATTATTAAAATTATAAATAAATATTGAAAAAAACACCAAAAAAAGAATTAAATTTTATCCAAACGTAGTTTTCTTGAGTTTTTGGGGGTTTCCCATGTAATATACATATTCACAAACGGGTTAAAATCACCGCAAATGAGGTAAACAAATTTTATTTTCAAAAATAGTTATTCCATAGGATAATCTTATACATTTATCCGATGATGCGGTTCTAGATTCTAAAATAATTATCCGATTGGATAAAATTAAACTAGGACAAAAATCTTTTAGCACCGCTTATTTTTTTGTCTGAACGAAAATATTCTGTGAGAAAAGCTATAGTCTTTCTGGCATAGCTACATTAAAATTGTTTGTCGACTTGACTCCAATCGACTCTCTGGCGGGAGGCTGACTAATACCAATGAGGATATGGGATGTCCGATACTCGACTCATCTGATTTGGTGTCAGCCCGTAAGCTGATGTTCTTCTTTGTACTGAACTGGTCTGTAGAGTGAAATATCATTAAGATTAATCTGAATGATCATTAGTAGAGTTTCCAAAATACCGGAAAATTCTAATACTGGTTTTCGGTATTCAAAATTTTTCAATACCGGTATATACCAGTATTTGTATGAAACATCTTAAAAATTTGGCTAACACTTTTGAAAACTAAATGTAAACATTTTACAAACCAATTTTCGTTTTTCATTATATAATTTATTTTATTTCACAGGAGTATTCAAAAATTATAGCAATATTCAACTCAATATTTTAATTTTACAAAAAATAATATTTTAAAAATATTAATACATTTAACATTTCAAAACTCATTTGGCTTCGAAGATTAGTAGAAAAGTTACCAGCAACAGAAAACGTCCTTTCGACGTTGGATGTCGACGTGGGCTGAATTGTTTTTAGAGCGGCATCAATCTTATTTAAGTTCGATGCCCGAACTCCCCTTGCTTCAAATTGCTTAAACTCCTTTCGAACTTCTGAAAATGGATCAGAACTTCTATACTTGACTCGACATCGACACTTACCGATACTTGGGCAAAATTTTGTTTAATTATATTTTTGGCATATTGAATTATTGCTGATTTTAATGAATATTTGAAGCCATCATCATTTTGTGATATGTATTTGAATTTGGGTATATTTGTCTCATCAAAATATCTCATTAACATTAAATCTAGACGTTTGCTTACAAAGATTTTCGAACAAAAACTTGTGAACACCTTCACTGGTTAAAATCTTTGAGTTATCCTTACTTAGCTCTTTAACAGCCAATTCAATGGGTTTTAACACTTTTAAAATATCTTCTAAAATTTTAACATCGACTTCCTCATAAAAATTATTTATTCCTATGTCCGAGAGTGCTTTTTGAATGCATGTTTTAATTTTACCAACCTTTCAACCATGGGAACCAACGAGTTCCACCGAGTTTTGACGTCAAGCTTTAGCATCAATTTTTTATTTGCTTGTTCGAAAACATAGTGTTGCAATATTGGGTTACGAACGGCTGACAATTTGAAAAACTTAATCAGTTTACGCGAATTATTGAATACAGATTTGATATTCCGTCGAAAAACTGTTGCTGCTTCCACGAGCAGTTGTCTCTATGATATCATTAAAAATGTCACTGTTGGTTTGGTTCGCCAGATTGATACCGTGATTGTCGCACAGTTGACTCTCTACAGGAATTATCCCTCCATATTTTTGCATTACTGCAGCACCATCGTGAGTAGACGCGATTATGTACGTTAACTCTAACCCAAAATCTGTCAATTTTTGCTTGAATTCTTCGGTTGTGAAAGCATCACATGAACCGTCTATTTTAACCAGACCCAATCTATACGCAACTTTATTTTGGAGAGTTACATTTATATGTTATACCTGTTAATGTTGATGTCGGACCATTCATCAACTGTTATACTGAACTTTTCACCACATTTTTTCAAAACGGAAATGTTGTCAAGAAGCTCTTGGTTTTTGATCTCGTAAAACGAGATTATTACTTTAGTGATTGTTAGATTATTACAGTGATTTGACTTTTCGGCATTAGAAAACCACGCTTTTGAATAAACTCGCGTGTTGCATCGGGTTTTGTAATCGTTCTTAAAGACATATGTTCCTAAGCGATACATTTCACCAGCAATTCTTCCAAAGTTTCGCGTTTTAAGAATCCGTCTAATTTCATTTACTTTTTCGGAACTTCTACAGTAGTTGTTTCATCTCCTTTCGTATTTTTGATAATTATATTATGGATGGTTCTCATATGGGCGATCAGACCAGATGTGATCGAACCTCTGCACTTGATGAGACAATTGCACACGGTACATTTTGCTTCACTAGCCGAATCGTATGATTTTGCGAAATACTTCCAGACAGGAGAGCTTTGTTTTGGCATGTTGTTTATTGGTACTTTTTTAAATAAAATAAAATTAAATAAAAACTAAATAAATCACGAATAAAATTACATTACTTACCAATCGCATATCATATGCATATACATATATAGTATTGTCAGCGATATCGTTAACGGAAATCGATTAATTTAGTTTTGATAATATTCAGTATACTAAAGAAATTGTTATTTTAAAGAAGAACACAGTATGACTGCACCTATCAAATACCTTTTACAAACTAATTAATATAAAAAATCGACAAATGGCGAAACAAAAGAACTGCTATTTTTTTCTCTTTCATTTACAATTTCGAACTCGAATACATAAAGTTTTTTTTTCTCTTTCATTTACAAAGTTCGAACATAAAAAGAAGAATGTTGCTATTGCATTGCTTTAGGCGATTAAAATGAAAGTTTACAGAAATTTAAAATTTTTTGTTTTAATTGCCAAAAGTTATGCAACTTCCTGTTTTTTTGTTCTAAAGTGTGTAAGATTTGCAGATTCCCATCTTTATTAACTTTTGAATATTAAAATTTTGAAAAGCGTACAAAACCGGTATTGTGATACGGTTTCGGTATTCGAAAAATTTAGTTCAATACCGGTATTACAGGTGGTCCCTGCTTTAGCTAGGTTTGTGAGATGTAAATGCAGATTTGAATGTAAATCCTTTTAAAACTGTAAATGAATTTTTGGTATTCATATAAATGTTGGTTAATTATCGGTTTGGGCAAGCAGTCAATAAACCAGACACAGTCACACATCTTACTGTAAATTTACTTTAGTCAGCAAATTGTTTTAGAAGTTTCCACTTGAAGATAAACTTAAGAAATCCTACAAATCTTGAAATAAGTTTTGTAATCGTGTATACCAAAAATGTGCTGAGTAGCTAGTTTTATGTTTAACATAGGCTCTATTGTTCAGCGTGCTGTTAAATTTATTTTTTCTGTCAAAAAATTAACACAAGAAATAACTGAGCTTGATTTTGGTAACTCGTATTCGGTGGTTTATTGAGTACATACTTCAAGGCTGTAATTAAGACGAGACGTATGTGAAGTTATCCCAGAATTCTATCCCAGAAAATAAAAATATTTAATCAGGCAACACTATCTTATCAATAACCAATTTGCTCTTGTGTGAAGTTAGTTAATTAGTTAAGTTAGTTAATTTTAATGAAATAACAAAAAACTATCAAATTTAATAAATTTGATTTGTTTTTCATATAAAAAAAAATTAAATCTATAGTATCAAAAAACTGTAAAATTTTGAGTTGCATATGGTATCAAAAATTACAGGCAATGTAAGAAAAAATTTGAAAATGAACTCTGGGGTAGGTATTTCATTGATTTTTATATAATTTTTCGTCCCGCTCGATAAATCTAAAATTATTTCGACAAAACTAAAAAATTTTCGGATCAGGGCTACAAGGAACGATCCGAGTCATTAGATTTGGCGAAATAATTTTAGATTTATCGATTTAATGAAATTCCTTAAGAGTTCATTTTCGGGAACTTGCCACGAAACAAATTTTTTCTTACATTGCCTGTAATTTTTGATACCATATGCAACTCAAAATTTTACAGTTTTTTGATACTATAGATTTAATTTTTTTTTTATTAATAACAAATCAAATTTAATAAATTTGATAGTTTTTGGTTTTTTCATTAAAATTGATGAAAATTCTGGGCTGGACTAACTTGACACAAGAGCAAATTGGTTATTGATAAGATAGTGTTGCCTGATTAAATATTTTTATTTTGTGGGATAGAATTCTGGGATAACTTCACATTTGTTAATGCGAGAAAGTATCTTGCTACCACTTTCAAACTGATTATAAAGATTATAAATATTTTATTAACCTTCCTTGTTCCAATAATAGAGGCAATGTAAGTTCTGTAACTAGTTCACCAATGAACACAACTAGTTAGTCTTGTTACGTCTATTGTTGTATTAACAATTGTTACAGTTCCTTCAAAAGTGGATAAGTATTTATTCCGTCTCAACCACCATTACATTAAAGTCTTAATCAATTTGACGCTCTTTAAGAAATGCTGAATCGAACTAGTAAATCAAACTATTAATGTTTTAATATTTTACCAACTAACAAAAACCGTACACTATCGTTATTTGATAAGCATTTAAAGTGCTGATATTCGGTAATCTCACTTACATATTCCCATGACAATGTTGTAGACCAATGTGTTAATTGACACCATTCTGAAATCACCTTCAACAAAACCAATACACATTACACGTTTAATAGTTGAACATTATAGTTTTGTTAAATTTCAGTTGATTTCCCGCTTACAATTAGAAATACTCTATAAACAACTTATTTAATGGCAACGTTTATTACCAAAACATACACATCGTACACAAGCTATTTAAAAGAAATTAAAATAAACAATACGGAAGTAATGTACATATGCGTAAAGTTAGATAGCCAAGTCTTTGAATTATTCATTAAATCTTTTCGTATGCAAACAAGACTATTTGGATATGATATGGGTGACTGCGCGAAATAATTATTATTTTTTTTTTGCTGTGTGCGCGAACTTATGCAAATATTTGTTCGGTGTTATTTTGCTAAGTTCGTCCAAATATTATGTACCCGTATATACGCGAGTATGTACTGTCTATAATCTGTCTGTATATACTCGTATGCTATACACATCTGCTTAAATCTTCTAAGTTGTATCATTTTGTGTTTTTTTATTGTTGATACATAAAATAAAATTATAAATTTGATTTTAATATCTCAAATGTACATCTTATTGTGTATCGTACGATTATAAAAACCATATGATGATGATCATGAAGCGCGATGATTCAATGATTAGGCAGACCTTCGAAAATATAAGATACTTGTAATTTTTTTTATTGCTACTGTAATACAAAACAGGGCTTGGAGGATATTTTCGTATTGTTTTAAAACTAAAAATATTTAAAACGATTTTTATCGTTCAATTATGGTTGCTCAAGCAAATCAATTTATTTGTGTATACTGTACAAATTACGAGTATTGAAATCAATAAAATGAAAAGATAAAATTAAAAATCTGCTTGAATTGTCGAAATTAAATCTATATATGCAATTTGCATATCCTTCAGAGTAGGCTTTTGATTCTTAATTATAATTTTATGTTAATTATTAAACATAAATACGCTATTTGTCAATATAAAAAATATTTTAATTTAACAACTTAATGAAATAAAAAAGAATAAAGTACGAATAATATAAATTAACATTGAAAAGTGTTATTGGATTCATTTGGTTTACGTAAAAGGATGACAACCTGACACAGTCAAGATAATCAGGAAATCATAATGATTTTAAGTGCGTAATTTTTTGACACTGCATTTTATTTCGCCATCTTTGTTTCCTTTATTTTGAAAGATCGGGCTATGTGACGGGGGTATTTTAAAGCAAATTGCATTTGGGGAGATCTTAAATGGAAATATAAACATACCAAAATCAGTGAAATTGGCTAATGCCAACATGGAGTTTCCTTATTTTTTGTTGGTGATAACTGATAACGCTTACACTGCTGATATGCATCAAATTTAGAAATAGGGACAACTTGCATAATTGCAGAATACATGTATTTCGTTTGAAAGCATGCATAATTATGCTCATTTGTTTCCCGCATCAAGCGGTTGTTTGATTATTTTGCTACTTTATTTTGAAATCAAAGCATTCTTTGATAATTTTACTATTTGAATGGTTGAGCAGCTCAATTGGATTTCTATATAATTGATTGTCAAATTTTTTGATTATAATTAGCACAATAATTTCTAAAATTTCAAAGAACACTTGATTTAGAAATTATTTATTTCCTATTATTGAGCAAAACCCAGGGCCGACATGTTGGTACAATCACTATTTTCGCTTCGACGAAAACACCGTGCTACTTTGATGAAAATTTACATGAAAGAAAAAAATGTTTACTTCCCAAATACCGTTATTCTATCGAAAATGCATCGAAGCGAAAATAGTGATAGTTACAACATGTCGACCCAGATTTGATACAGCATACGGAATTCGATTCAACTGAAGTGCAACATCTTCACTTCAGAAATTGAGTTACTCTTCATTTAATTGAGTTATTGAAGAGAAGAAGATGTTCGTTTGATACTCATAAATGTCAAAATAACTAGTTTTCAATTTTATATGGTTATATATTTTCTAAAGTTTTTAGACGAAATTTTGAATAAAAACAAAAGAATATTTTATAGTTTGTTTTTGAAAAATTAGAAAAATGGCTCATTTAAGAGAAATTTGCTATAAAGACGTAATTGTAAATAAAATAAATAACCTTGTAAACAATTTTTACATAGAACCAAACCTAAAATATGGTATTAGAAATTCGTCGACGAGTTCCAGTGATAGCGAAGATGAAAGAGATAAACCCCTACATAGAGCCAAGAATTATTATAAAACAACGGTACAGGCGTACAATGACGTCCAGTTTAAAAGAAATTTTCGGTTGGAGAAATTTTCCTTTAATTCTCTCATGAGTAACGTGAAATACCGTTTTCAGAAAATCAACTATTACATTTTATTTTAAATTTACCTTCCTGTATAAGCTTCTTGGAGCCATTAATGACCAGACCCAATTTAACACATTCTGGAGGAAAACTTATGATTCCAAATAAAAAAAAGGTTTTAATTACTTAGCAAACCAAGATAGTTTCCGGCAGGTAGCCACTTTATTTGATGTTTCACAAAGTACCGTACCGCTCATATAATAATCAAGTATGTGACCAATTTGATTTGTACCCATTCTACCAAGTATATCAAGTGGCTGACACAAAAGGAAGCTATAGCAAACAAAAATATGATTTTTTAATAAAGGAGGGTTAAGAAACGTATTGCTTGTATTGATGGCTCGCATATCCCCATTCTAAATTTGGATGAAAATAATGATTACATTATCGTAAAGGTTATTTAAGTATTCTATTGCAAGGAGTAGTCAATTTTAAAATGGGATTCATTGATTAACCGATAAGAATGAGTCAACAATTTAATAACAACAAGTAATAAATTTTAGTTGCTGGGGCTTTATTAATTGGCGAATTGGCTAGTAAATGGATAAATTATACTATACGATCAGTTAAATGATGATCAGTTGCACATATTCCAGATCGTCTCCCATATATCTCATTTTATAATTCCGTTTCCATCCGCCTTCAATTCCTTGATAATTTGTTAAAAAACGCTCCAGTTCCGCCGCAGTTTCCTATTTTTCAGTACTTCTGACGAATACCATTTTAAAATCCAATTTCCATTCAATATATGGCCCAGTTTTATCTCCGGTTGTTATATACCGGAACTTCTACAAAAACTATTTCAGAATTTCATTTAAAACCAAGATACGAAATTTCAAGTAGACCTTAAGATATGATCATATCAAATAATTTTATAAAGATTCGTATTGAGGAATAAAAAAATATGTCTCAAATAATTTGGCTTCTGGTAAACTTTTGGCTCGTAGTTCCAAATAGGATTCCCTTCTTACGATTATGACTGCTGTATATTGCAAAACTACATCAATTCTATTGAGAGAATAGAACTGAGAGGTCCATGTATGATATTATTTTAGTATATGACGTTGTTGTGTTCGATGGCCAATTTCTGCTAATTTTATTAGAATTTCCTTTTCCATCATTCCCAATTTCATTATAATCGAACCTCCCCCAAAATATTTTTCAATTCCAACAGAAAAATATTAGCACAAAACCTAACGAGTACAATAATATGAGTGAGTACATCTACTCAGGACAATCCGGTCTGTAAGACCAAGTTATTGAATAAAAAATATGGCCTTAATCCAAAACCCAAAAATTATAAAAAAAGTTTGTCCGTCCGTCTGGACGTCTGTGCCAATGATATCTCAAGAAGCCGTTCTATTCTATTATTTTCGACAATCTTCTTTTATTTTTAATTTCTTTGATACCACACAAAACCACGATATTGCTTTAAATATTTCCCATATACTCGTGTAGTTTAAAATTGTACGATCATACAACAATTTTAAAACAAGTTTAGTTCAAAAATCCACCGTTTTAGCGCTAGTAGCTAATTTTTCGTTTATTATAGAATACATACTTGTTTTGTCGTATATTGTTGGAAAAGTCTTGAAGAATGCAATAAATGTCGGTTTCCACCTTAGTACTCAAAAATATCGTTGTGGCGCTGAAAACAGTTACAAATTTTAGAATTCCTATATAATCATGTGATATTTCATTTCAGTGGTCTTGGAAAAAGCAACAAATTTGTAACCCACGATTTAGTTCATAAATCCACCGTTTTGGCGCTGGTGCTTAATTAGTCAATATTCATATAATATAGACGTATCGTACATTATTGAAGCGGCCTTGAAGAATCCCGTGAATTTTTCAGAAGCATCTTAGTATTCATAACTACCGTTGGGAACAGTTACCCATACAATCATGTAATATATCATTTGAAAGGTTTGGGAAAACAACAGTGTTTTTATTAGCGCTTTAGTTGATAAATACACCGTTTTTTCGCTTGTAGCTAACTATTGAGTTATTGTATAATACATATGTGAAACATGTCAATGAAAAGATCACGAAGAATGTCAGAAGCATGTTAGTACTTCAAAATACCAGTGTGGCGCTGATGACAGATACATTTTCCGCATTCTGATATGTTAATATCGGTAACTTTCAGATCTTCTCTTTATGTGAATTTTCCGGGTTGGTGCAATGGCAATTATATTTTTAGAAAAGATTTTCTTCATATTTTCATATACATATGTTTCTTACCAAATTTTAAGCAACGCAGAAGTGATTTAATTTTCCGCTTATTTGTGTATCATGTACAACTGTTAAAACTGGTCAAACTCGAATTGGGTCATTTTGCGACTAATTATCCTTACGGAAATTTGTGATGTTCCAAATTTCCAGACCAAAGTTCTGACATCCTCGTGACGTTTCAGACGCTAGTAATATTCCATGATGAATTATTGTCTGAAATTAATCAGGATAGTTTATTGATTACGATAAACTCACAATAAAACTTTTCTAATTAAGGGTTTTAATCGAAATTCATCGATATTTTTTTAAGTTTTTGTTGTTCAAATGAGTGTCGTGCAATACCATAAAACGTAACTGCGATAATGTAGATTTGGATTGTACGACCGAAAATTATGCGATGAAGTATTTCATGATAATGTGAAGGGGTGTAAACTTCCTACAATTTTATAGTTGACCCGATTACGAAATTGTCTTCAGTTTCAATTTGATTTAAAAAAAAAAACCAACCGCCTCATCAGTAATTGAAATTAAGAAAGGTTACTTACCTAACTCCCGCTCGACATGTGATCAACGGTCACATTAGAAAAACAGCTTTGTTATAAAATTTTTTCACTGTTTTCCTAATCCTTTCATGACCCAGAAACAAATTTAACCTAGTCAATCCCACTCATTACGATAACCAATTAAATTTCTTATAAATTGTGTACAATAAATTTGTCACATGCGATAATAATGCACTGATGACTGACTCATGAATTTCTTTATTTATATGTACATACAATAATTATTAGAATTGCGACTACCGTTTTACAGCGTTTAGAGAGAAAACTGTGAACTGACGTATCGTATACACATTTTCTTACTATATAAATTCTGTCGGCGGTAATCATTAAAATTAAAACTAATCGTTTAATTTTCAATATGAGAAACTTAAACAAAGAATGAACAAATCAACATAAAAATTTATGTATGCGAGAGAAATGAAATGGAAATTGATTTTGAAATTAAGTGTGTGTGTATAATGGAAATGATGATTCGTGCGCGGTTAAATAAAACGCCGGCCGCTCACTTAAACACAACTATTTTTGATAATTTATGGCCTCGTAATTTGGATAAAAAATATAAATTGTAGGCCCATATCTTTAGCAATTAATCAGTGTACGCGTACCACACACACACACACACATGTGCATCTGATACTCATATATTTTAAATAATGCTGATGATGATCAGCACGCAATGATCAAAATCAATCAACACCATACGAGATTATAAATTTTAATTACAAAATGGTCAATTGATGTTGAGTTTACAAGGCTCTTATGAGTTATTTATTGCCTATTTATGGAGCGACGTGCTTTGACTCAATCAACATTTTTCGTAATTTAAATTCAATTAGTTTTAGTTATTTTTGGAAATTATTTTTTAATTTATTAATTGGCATACCATAAATATATATATTGTTGTACGATTCTAATCAATTTGTATTAATATATTTAACTCTTCAGTAATGATTTTGTTTCGTTTAACAATTAAGAAATTATTTTCATTGAAATGTATAACAATGAAAGTGTCACAGCAAAGCGACTTTGTCATTATTTTGTTCATTCATACGTCTTAATCGAACGAACAATGGATTTCCCTCTTTTCGCCTTGCGGTCTTATCAATATCGCGTTATTGGTCATAAAAGATAGTTTCATTGCTGAATCCTTATAATAAAACATTATATTCGCGTACCAAGCAAGGTGATAATCTCAATAAAATTCTTCTTTTTAGTATTTATAACCCACGGTTCGCACTGAAATATACAATAGAGAACGGGTTTATAAAATGTCGCGACAAATATTATTTATTTTTTCATTCTAATTTTCTTTATTGCAAACAAATTGGAATTTTCATTAAACGAAATGTAATAATAACATTTAAATTTTTTTTGTATATTCTGATTTTTTTTTGTATAACAGCGCGCCAATTTGTAAGTACGAGATGTGGAACAAAAGGCTTTGTTACGAAATTATGAAATTGATAAATTGTTGTAAGGTTGCTGTAAGATGGAAATCCATTAAATAGAATTATTTGCACAAATTTATAAATAATTTATATAAATAGGAGATTAATTAATACACAGACAGACAATAAATATCCTTGTTGTCTGTCTATGTGTTATGTTATATACTCGTATTGTATACTTAAAGGAATTTTATTAAGTGCAATACGTGAAGTGATGATTAATTGTTACTTGCAGTTATCTGCAGTCACGATATGACATTTATGTAGATGCAAACAAGGGTTAGGTGTAAGTCTATTATAATAAAATAATAAAGCTGTCCCACGTCTTTTAGTTTAACGAGCAATTTGCGATATTTTAAAAAAAGTGCTGCACAGTGTTTTCTTTTCTTGCATAGCATGAGCACATATTATTGATAATTTTAATACTTATAAATTTTAATTGATAATTTTAATACTTATAAAGATACTTATATCGTTAAACGATGAGTATTGCCTCTTAAAATGTTACAAGGCTTCTGAATATGTCTGCATTGAAATCGAGTTGATCAACCATTTAAGAAAGACGCATATTTGAAGACTAAGGTCGGTGTAGCCCTAAACAGATTTAGCAGAATTGGTCTTCAGCGAATCTTCCAGATATTCATATATCGAAGCCTTTCAAAATGTTTAAACCAAATTATTTTCAACGTACCCCAGAAACGACGTAATGTGCACATATTTAAATATTTAGCATTCTGCTGCATTTGTAGCAGGTACGGCCCTGTCTACATTACAACTATTGATTCATGGTAATTCAATTTAGTGCTTATTTATATGGAATCACCCAACGCTATTACTGCTACATCGGTTATTGAGAACTACTTGTAAATAATAAAATGGAAGCATCCCAAGGCTACCTCAATGACTCAGTCCGAATAGAAAATAACATTGAATATATGTTAAATACAAATTATTTGTATACCTTATAGCCTGGACAGACTGCGGATTAGTTAAACTGGTGTAGAAAAATTCAATCAAGCACCCTTTGGAAAAACTTGAATTTGCTAGTAGAATTTTATTTCCTAGAGTACTTGACCGAATTTTGCTAAACCAGTTTGACTAATCTGCAGTCTGTCTAGGCTATTAAGAACAATATTTTTCTTGTGTATATCGTAGACAAACTATTTGTTTCGACTGTACGTTTATGTATTTCATTATCAACCTTTAGGCGTATACAAGAACAGTAAAAAAATCCAAATTATTTAGTTTTATAAAAATGTGTATACGTTCTTGTTTCTCGTTTTAAACTACTTACAATTATATAATAAAATTTTAACCAATTAGCTGGAAATGATAACTTTCATAGAAGTATTTCAGCGTTATTTTTGTTTTTATATAAGAAAGAAATTGTATTGTGTTAATTGAGTTGATTTCAATTAAGTATGTTTCGTAAACATTTGATGTATCGTTTATTACTCGGTTGGATATTTTACACTCAACACTTTCTCAATGTGTTGCAAGGCTTCTGAATATGTCTGCATTGAAATCGAGTTGACCTTTAAGACATTAAGACAATTATTTTCAACGTACTCCAGAACCGAGGTAATGTGCAATAGACAAGTTGTCGGACAATATTTTTTTTTAAATTTAACAAATTTTGTTAAACTTATTATTAGCACACATTTAAATATTTAGCAACCCAAACCCTGACACTTCCTTTGTATACGTGCCCAATTTAAAAATTAAATTTGATTATTTATAACTCAATAAGGATGCCGCTAGAAGTCTGAAACTCCGGCTTCATAAAACCGGAACCCACTTTCATCAAATTTAGAAAATTATTGTGACAAAATGCATTTTTAGAATAAAATAAGTATTTTCTTATTGGTATAGCTAATTATTAAAAACATGGTCTCTAGTAAATTTTGCTCACGAAAATTTTAACTAGCCAAAGATAGTGAATTTATTTGACTGTTGCTCCGTAAATAAATCCAAATGTAACGGGATCCGATTATCCATAAACCTCGATTATCCGGGATTTTTTAGTCTCTTGGTTAATCTGAATTTGATCTGATTAACCGGGATTTTTCATTATCCGGGAAGTCCCACTCATCCCGGATAATCGAGATTCAATTGTAGTTATTTCAAAAAAGAGTCACACTCAAAATTTTTTAAATGATATTTGCTGATTTATAAATAACTAGCTGAATTACCCCAGGTTTGCATTTGAGAATAATTAGAATTATTTTCAATTTCGGATAGTTTGCAGAAAATCTCCAGACGTTACTGTAGTTGCAATAATATGTGTCAGCGAAGAATAGACATATTGATACTTCATCGAAGGTATTTGTCTTTATTGTTTAGCTGCGGCATAAATAATAGTAGTGAGTCAATCAAGATTATTCAATTCAACTTAACATGAAACCAAAAAATAATAAAAAATACGATGTTTCACCAAATTTCCATTATTAACTTTAAAATAACAAAACAATTATATTAAATATTAAATACAGTGTGTGCAACAAGAGCGTGCACGGCAAAAACCTAAGTCAAAATAAAACTACGATTTTTATTTATTATTAAAAAATAAAGCGATTTTTTTCAAATTCGCAAAAATACGTACAAGATTCAAGTATTAAAGAAACAAATGTTCAATCTTGTCTAGAATTTTTGACATCGGAGTAGAACAATTGTTACGAAGGAGGGGGGAAATTCTAGCACTTGACATGCGTTTTCCGATTAAGACAAATGTCTATAAGTGGACATAAAGATATTTGAACGAGTAAACTGGTTCAGTGCCAAAACACTAAAGTGGTAACCAGTAGATACACATCCAGACCTGTTGTGATTAGTCACCCACCCAGCCGGTAGATTAACCATGAAGTTTTAATTTAAACATAGAGTAAATATAAATAATAAAGAGCCATGGGCCTAATACTGAACCCTGGCGAACACCAGCGTCAACAGATTACGACAATTCTAAAGCACAAATAACTGAAAAACTTCATAACTAGACTCTAGGGTCATATAAGACGTTGTCGAACCTAAATCAAATGGCACCTCGAAACATGATGACGTGTTGCTAGATTCAAATTCTAGGTCTTTAGCAATTCTAGTAAAATTACAAAATTAATCGTAAGAAGTTCTTCGTCCTCCGCTAAAACAGATTTGACAGATTCGCGAAGTACTGAATTATCAGGACGCTTATTTAACTTGGTTCGCAGTTCATTTCATTTCTTTTTTCTGAATCTTAAACCATATCTCAATCAAATACTAGTTTGAAATTTTTAAGTTCAAAGCTGACGCTGTTATATATGAAATAATAAATCTTAAGCCATGCAGAGGAATGGTGAATGCAAGTCGACGAAAATGAAGTTACACCTGGGGGATTGTGAATCAATGTTTCAAGGCCAAGATATGATGTAAGGTTTATATACTCAATACTACCGGTTAAAATTTACGAATATCTATGATAATGCCTCCAAAAATACACAGATTTTTAGATCTACAGATTTACAGATGTAGATTTAAGCCGATAAATACGTAAAAACCATATATGAATCATTAGGAAATTTTCATACAACCTTAGTGATATCAGCTAATGATAAATTATGGGCGCTTACTGAACCAGCTAGTCTCGAAACAAAATAGACGGCAACACCACCAGCCTTATACGAAACATTGCACGCACCAAACACAATTCATTAGTGAAGACAATATTCATTAGTGTGACTCAAAAATTCACTCAAAAATATAAACGAGGGCTTTGTATAACATGCATTAATATTGGCAACCAGTACGTCAAAATTCCTTCGAAGTCTTCTACCATTTTGATGTACAATTATAAAATCCGCAAAATCACAATTATCCATAAAAACTAAAAAGTTGATTGAACGGCGACAAATGTAGTGAGAAATAAATCAATACGCCTAAATGATCAGATAATTGTGATAAATATAAATCTGATAGCCAATTAATTTGCAATATTAATGTTATATCCAACTATAGATATGATATCGAATTCAAAATTATTAAATCACACGACGGTAATGAAGTTATTCCAAAATGTGAAAAAATGTTACCGTAGTATTTGGTGGAAACTGCCTTTTTAATGCTTACATACTTAACATAAGCATCTTCATTCATATTTTCCAGAATACAGAACTTACACCCTACAGTAAAAAAGATACCTCGAATCATTATATTACATTCTTATTGTTTCACGATAGCAAATGTTTTTTTTTGCTCCGTATTCAGTTTTAAGGCATCGTCTACTTTACGCTTTTACTTTAATCCGGCCCTAATATGTTTGTCTTTGGACGTTTACTTAGTGGGCTATCAGAACATTTCTCATTATACGAATTCTATCTGGCACCTTTAAGTCGTTTTTATAGGATCGGGCGCCCTCCCTCTAGTTTCCTCAAGTGCAACATATTTTTTTTGTATTACATATGTTGAAGTGAGAGTACTCTCACCAGTATTAGTGAACTATTCAATGGCTACTTAATTTTATTAAATTTTCACCTATTTGTATTATGATCTACGTATATAACGTAAACAAAATGTTTTAGTTAGCCTTAATTTTTATTGTAAGGCATTTGGATAAACAAAAATTTAATTTTTCCATTTGGTAAGAAAATGAACAAATTTTTCGGCGTTCTCACTTTGAGTCGCACGGAATTAGCACATTTTCGCCTTTAATTTTACCAATAATAATCGTTGTTTCAATGATATTCGGCATAACGTGTTTTTCATACATGCGTGAAGAAATTTCCGTGATTAATTTAAAAACAAAAAGCTTTTTTTTAAATCGTCGTTTTGGAAAACATTGTAAGGCAGCACCTAGACCCAAGGGCCCGCCTCTTCAAAAATAATTCAAAAACTGGCTGATTTTGGTATTAAATCCCAGTGCAACGTTTGAATCCCATTATCCATTAGACGGATCATTCCATATAAAGAAAAGTTTTAAAAAATTGAAAGGCTAGAAAAATTTAGTCACGGAGTTCCTACACCTCGGGTCTAATCTATAACGATCGGTTGAGCTACTTAATTCGATTTAATAGAAAGGGTGGGAACTTATAAGGAGGGTCCTCTTGATCTATGGTTGGATTCAAACATGCTACTAGTTTCATATTATTCCTTACTTAAACTCATTCCCGCGATAAAAGTAACAACAAAATTGAAAATTAAGAAAAAAATTGTACCTAGGCCCCTAGACCCCAGGATTCAAGATGTAGAATATTTGTCGATTACTATTTGTTTGTTGTATTTCGTATTCAGTTAGTTAAAATGTTCTAATTATTTGGTATAAGGAGATCTAAGAACTTCGTCCAAAATGTATATTACATCCTAATCCGTTATTAATAGTCAGGTTTGAAGCTTAAAAGCTGTGGAATCTTTTGGAAGAAATATAAATTTAATTGGAACGTAAATGGTTAAAGTTCGGTAATTTTAGTACGAAAACAATTACATTGCAAATAAATGACACACATACAAATAACAATTTTTTACTAAATAATTCCTAACTATTCTTACCTTTAATGTAGGATGCAATAAACAGAACCGTTCAAACGATACCATTAGCATTATCAATTATTTTTTATTGGTACTCTTCTACAAACGGATTTAGTCATTTGACAGAAAAAAAAGAAAACGTTGGACTTTTGTAATGAAGCACTCGTTCTGCCCATTTGCAAGATCGTTCACATTGCCTAGCCTACCCAGAATTGAAAGGGTGAGAATCATCGAAGACTTGTCTTATATATTACACTAAAGATTTAGCCATGAAATGTTCTTTCATGACATATATCACACTTGTCGTTAAACGTGTACATTCATTGAGCGAGTCATTTGGCAAACTATTGAGAATTGTCATAAATTAGTCATTTAGTCAACATACAATCAAAAATCGTCAAAACAATTTTTTTTTCTTTTTCATACACAATTAGAAAAAAGGTAGGAAATAGAAAAGTGCGCATTTTGCAAGAAATTTTCACATGCATGTCATTAGTGCTTTATCAATTCCTGCTGTGATACCTAACAAAACGTAGTTTACTTTAATTATTCATTATAACCCTAGAATTGCTTGTGATAATGGTAAATGAATTCGATTGATTGACAGGATGGATGGATTCGATGCTAACAGAGTTTACGAATAATTTACACACTACATCACAGTCTCCCATATAAGTTTTCAAGCTCAAATCTGTTTGAATGTGGTAGTATTTATAACATGGAACACATATATACTACAAGCATTTAGTTTCCTTTCTGGTTTAATCATCACAAAACAACTGTCTTATTTCAATAAAAATGAACAGAGATTTCGAAAAAAATAGAATCTTTTCAAATTAATATAAAATAAAAATTTTAATGGTTTCCCTCATTATTTTATTTTGTATACGGTGCCCCTGTGAGCACCATGTCTTGCATCTGTCTACATTGCCACTATTGATTCATGGTAATTCAATTTAGTGCTTTTTTAAATGGAATGACCCAACGCTATTACTGCTACATCTGGTATTGAGAACTACTTGTAAATAATAAAATGGAAGCATCCCAAGGCTACCTCAATGACTCAGTCCGAATAAAAAGTAAAATTGAAAATAAATACAAATTATTTGTATACCTTAAGAACAATATTTTTCCCGTGTATATCGTAGACAAACTATTTGTTTCGACTGTACGTGTATGTATTTCATTATCAACCTTTAGGCGAAAATAAGAAAAGTAAAAAAAACCAAATTATTTATTTTTGGAAAAATGTGTATGTTTCGTAAACATTTGATGTATCGTTTATTACTCAGTTGGATATTTTACACTCAACACTTTCTCATCTTATATAGGTCATATTTCTGAATACGATACGAAAACGGGAGTACTAGATTTTAATTTTAAAGTTGATGGTCCGGTTACCACTACAGCAAAGAGGTTTTAGGAAATTCGGTCGGTAGATTCAGTACATTCAGATTAGGTGATTGCAATAATAAAAGGTGGAATACTTTTGAATTTTGTGTTGAAGTAGAGGTAATGGCTAATTCTGGCCAATGGAGATTATGCACAACAAATCAGTCTCAATGTTCAAACACTTCAATGTTCAAATGGATTTATTCTGTTTATCAACCAATTTTACAAAACGTGATTGTGGAGCTCATCTACGTGTGTAACACCTGTTAAATAAATCTCTAGTTTTACCCTAAAAAAATCATAGTTTCTTAAGGATGCTGAACTAAATAATAGCGATAAGGAAGTGATGTTTTTGACACTTTGTACTATATTGAAGTTATCATAAGGTCATAGACTTTCACTTTCCAATTCACAATATTTAATATTGTCATAGCCCATCAACAATTGCCCTATGTAGTGATCTTTATCTATTAATATTTATTATAGATTTTTTCGATTCAATTTAATTGAAATATAATAAAACGTCTTAATATAGAAAATTAATAAAGACGCCGTCTTTGAAAAAAATCCATTAATATTACTTTGTAATATTGCAGTCCAGTGCAACAAACTTTACACAGAAATAATCGTTTGATTACATTTATTGTAAAATTGATTGATTTGTTATTTCGATTTTTATCATAAACCAAAATTAAAACCTTAATTAAAAATAATCAATCATATTTGTGTATATATGATTATGAATTATCTTACATACATATCTTATTAAAATTTATATTGTTTGGAATTCGTTTATATTAATCATAATTAGGGTTTAAAGGTCGTATATTCTTAAATATGCATGTATTATACCTTACCTACCTTTATAGGTGAAAGTTGAATGATGTTGCAATTTTTGTTAATACATTTTTACCATTTTATTGTATTTTCAGATAATAACTTATTTTCGATATCATCGACCACCACAACCACAACCACAACATTTAGGCCATTAATAACATCAACAAATAATTTAATTAAACCACCGATTAACGATGATAAATCAACGTCATCAGAACCATCGTCGTCGTCATCATCATCATCATTATCATCATCGGTATCCGATATTGATTTATTAACACCAGAATTAAATAATTTTGCAATCCAGTACGTAAAACCATCCAAAATTCATGTGCAGCCACTGCACGACGATGATTTGTTGTATGAGTCACGAAAAAATTACTCGATTAGCGTCGATAGTCCCGAGGAACAGTACCAACATATAACTGGACATTTTCGTAATAAATCAAGTAAAATCTGGGATCCCCATCCACAATACGAGATTGATGTGTTTGGTTTACATTTACATTTGATTTTATATCAAGATAGTGGATTTATACATAAAGATATTAAGGTAAGTGGTCGACTCATACATATATGTATGTATATGTAATTAATTATTGTGGTTAGTTAATTAATTTATATTTACAAACATACTTTAATATTATTTATACTGTCTGGTTGATTTTTATCATTGGTAAATGAAATGTTTCAATGAATCATTTTGATTTACTTATAACTAGATATGTTTGTCCGTATGTACTTTGATTACATATGCACACAACATACATAACTTATGCATGGGTATATTTGGTAAATAAATATGTTGTGACATTAAACTGTCACCCGTATTTATATTGACGTTTCTGTTGTATACGTGTGTGTATATATACTTTAGAAGTGAATGGTGGATACATTTATATTTTGACATGTCCGATATCTTAGGAAAAAAAATACTTTAAATTGGTAATTGGGTACCATGTGGTTGAATACGACATGATTAATTGATTGATATTGTAATATGAAGCATGTGTTTAATAGATTCATTGAAAGTATCTTTAAATTCCTATTTTTGATTTAATTTAGGAAGACTTAATTCAAGGGTATTTTGGCACGATTAAAATCAAAGTTTGAATGTCACAGATGCTTGATATTTGGCATGCGATTACTATACTTAATTTTCAGTTTACAATAAGAGAAAATGAATAGACTTATAATAGAAAACTTTTCTTGCAAAAATAGATCAAATTTTAAATTAAAACGGCTTTTGGTTTATGTTTGCTACTAAACATAGCATTTTATAATAAACTAGCAGACCCGACAAACGCTGCCCTGCCCGAATGTTGACTTGCCTGCTATTAGCGGGTTCAGCAAACGTTTCAACGATATTCAAATTTTCGATTAACTATATACTAAGTGACATTTGACATTGGGTTTGACATTTCAATGTTTTCGTTTCATCATTGTGTGGTTGGTTATTGCCCAAAACAAAATCAAAAAATAAGTTAGGTTAGGCAACGGCGTATCGAAATGAATGAGTGGCATATTCGAAATGAGAATGCAAATATCCTCCATCTTTATTAACGCCCCGCACATTTCCGGTGAAAAAAACGATATTGAGATCTAGATCCGAATGCGATGCAGAGTATCGTCGCTCATTGAATCTTTATATTTGTAGAGAACAGAAGCTTGCGATGGAAAAGTTGTCATCAACAATATGACGAATAATTGGCGAATTTGATGAGGCGAGGAACTCAATACTGCATCTGCAAGTGTGAAATCCCAAAGGTTGTCATCTTCCGGCAAATGCAATTCGCGAAGCGCATCGTGGTACGTGTCGTACAAAATACCATGGACTGTTGGCAAGTACGACTGCATAATCGACCTAATGGATTTTCCATGAATATGCCGTCGTATACTTGGAATGCAACGCTTCGCTCTCATAGATGGGGCTCACATTTTTGACTGTTTGTTCCACGCGAGAAATCGTGACATATTATACATTAATGTCTTTGCGAATTGACCGAAAATACCTGGTCGGTCGGTTTTTGAACTATAAAAACTTATTTAGTGTGTTGTTTGGGGCAGTCAATGCTTGTTGTTGTAGATCAATCTCTTCAGTGAAATAAACACACTGCCCTTTTTCACGATGCACGGCGAAATGTATAACAGCTGGGTCTCTGTCGTTTAAAGGAAAACTCAGAATGCGGCCCATTTGATAACGTGTTATTTCGTCGTTATCATTTAAATTATGAACAGCAAATTCAGCCATATCGCTGCCCTTATGACCGTAACGACTTTACCGAACTGCAGAAGTCAACGTCTATGTGTGTTTTGTCGGTTTTACGAATGTGGAACCACCCAGCGGTTGTCAATGTCAACCGTTCCATCATTTGACATGGGTAGTTGGGTAATCAGCGCCACCTATGCTAAATGTTTGTGTACCACATTTCTATATGAATTATCCACAGAAGTTCAACTATTCCTGAACTTCTCAGAAGGTTTTAACTGTCAATTATTCTTGAACTTATGATTTTTTTTTCATTTTATAAAATATTTGGGGTGGTGGGGGAGGGGGGGGGTGAAATTTGAAGTTATATGTTCTGATATGCGAAAATTCTACAAAAATAAAAAAAAATCGTCAAGAAACAAAAAAAATCCTACATCACGATCGCAGTGCCATCTACCATTTCCAATTGTGAATCTTAACCATCCAGGAATCCACTCAAACACACACACACACACACACAGAATTTCATTAAAATATATCCAGCCGTTTAGGAGAAGTTTAGTCACAACCACACGTACAGAAGAATTATATACAGTCAACCCTGTTTTTGTGCGGTCTTTTTTTGTGCAGTTGTTTTGTGCAAAAAAAAAATATTCAGTACAATCTAATTAAGTTCTTTCAAAATTTCAATCAAATCAGAACATAATTGAATTAGATTAATTAGTTAATTGACGTTGGCCATTTTATTTTTTCAATTTTTGATATTTCATCACATTGGGTAAGTATTGCGTCAGGTTGTGTAATGTTTTGAGTTTTTTTCAACGTGCAACTTTTTTAAGCGGTCATATTCTTCGAATAAAAAAAAACTTTTTAAATGTGTTGCGAAATTTACTTTTTCTACCTACTCGTGAAGTTTCGGACGTTTTTTTATGCGTTTTTTATGCTGTCCCTATTACCGCACATAAACAGGTTTGACTGTATATAAAGATTGGGGGTGTTGGGGTGGTGAAATTTTGGAGGTAAATGTTCTGATAGGCAAAAAATCTAAAAAAAATAAAAACAAATTTCGTCAAAAAAAAACATAATTCCTAAAACCCGAGTCCTAGAACCGTAGTGCCACCTACCGGATCCAATTGTGAATCTAAGCCATTTGGGAACCTCAAATACACACACAAAATTTCATTAAAATCGGTCAAGCCGTTTAGGAGGAGTTCCATCACATACACACGTACAGACAAATTATATACATATACAAAAATTGGTGGTGGTGGGGGAGAGGGGGTGGTGAAATTTTGCGGTTATATGTTCTGATATACTAAAAATCTAAAAAAAAAAAATAAAAAAAATTCGTCAAAAACCAAAAACATTATTTTCTAGAACCGATCGCAGTGCCACCTACCGGGTCCAATTGTAAATCTAAACCATTCAGTAACCCACTCAAACACACACAAAATTCCATTAAAATCGGTCAAGCCGTTTAGGAGGAGTTTAGTCACATACACACGTACAAAAGGATTATATATATAAAACGTGAAACTTTTTTTATGCGGTCCCTATTCACCGCATAAAAATTTTTTTTTTTAAATGTGTTGCGAAAACTATTTTTTCGACCTACTCGTGAAGTTTCGGACGTTTTTTATTATGCGTTTTTTATGCCGTCCCTATTAAAACACATAAATAGGTTTGACAGTATATAAAGATTAGGGTTGGTGGGGGTGGTGAAATTTTGGGGTTATATGTTCTGATATGCGAAAAATATAAAAAAACATAAAAAAAAATTTTGTCAAAAAACAAAAACAAAATTCCTAGAACCCTATGCCCCTACCGGATCCAATTGTGAATCTAAACCATTCAGGAACCTCAGATGCACACAAAATTTGATTAAAATCGGTCAAGCCATTTAGGAGGAGTTCAGTCACATACACACGTACAGAAGAGTTATATATATAAATATTGGGGGTGGTGGTGGGGGGGTTGTGAGGGTTATGTTCTGATATGCTAAAAATCTAAAAATTAAAAAAAATCGTCAAAAAACAAAAACATACTTTCCTAGAACCGATCGCAGTGCCACCTACCGGGTCCAATTGTAAATCTAAACCATCCAGAAACCCACTCAAACACTTTCACACACAATTTCATTAGAATCGGTCAAGCTGTTTAGGAGGAGTTCAGTCACATACACACGTACAGAAGATTTATATATATAAACATTGGGGGTGGTGGGGAGGGGGGTGGTGAAATTTTGAGGTTATATGTTCTAATATGCGAGAAATTTAAAAAAATGAAATTAAAAAAATCTCCAAAAAACAAAATTTCCTAGAACCGGATTGCAGTGCCACCTACCGGGTCCAATTGTGAATCTAAACCATCCAGGAACGCACTCAAACACACACACGCATAATTTCATTAAGTGTGTTCCTGGATGGACCCACTCAAATACACACAAACAATTTCATTAAAATCGGTCAAGCCGTTTAGGAGGAGTTTAGTCACATACACACGTACAGAAGATTTATATATAAAAAGATTAATAAGCACTAATCCTGGACACCATTCATTATTTATTGATTTGCCATCTAGGGACAATATAAAATATTAAAAGTTATTCACCATTGTGGCGCAAAAACAAAAAACGTGTCGTTTGATGTAATTTTTCAATGGATCAGAAACGAAATTTTAAAAATTTTTACAAATTTTCTCAAGTCCAATCTTGATGATCGTGCATTCATGCCTAAATTACGGCAGATATACAATTTTCCTAAATCTATCATACATTTAACCACGTATCGATGTATTAGTAAATCGCTAAAGTAACACGATATTGAAACACAAAAAAATAATTGAAAGCCACAATGATCAATTAACTTAAAGCGATATATTTATTATCAATATTGAAATATCACTTCACGTCATACATTGAACGGCAAAATTTTCAAATTTCCAACTCCAGTTCGAGAAACCACTGCAGGCAATTGACCATAGGTAGACTAATATTTTAAGATTATGCTCAGTCCGTTAAAGAGGCGCACATGGATTATAGAAATTTTCTTGACAGTAACAGGTTCAAGTAAGACAAAAACCACCCCATGTCATACGTTGAATGTCAAAAATTCAACATTTGCGTTCCAGAAACCACTATAGGCGCTTGGCCATAGATGAGACAAATATTTTTAGATCATGTCAGGTTTATCCAAGATGCACACACATTTTGAGAAAACTCTTTTGGCAACAACATGGTCAAAAAAGGAAATATCCGCCCATGTCATATGTTGAACGGAAATATTTCAATATATCCGTTACAGAAACCACTATAAAACCTTAAATAAAACTACTAATAAATTAACCTTAAATAAAAAAAAAATTACCTTAAATGTACCAAGCATGATCTTAATAATTTAAGTCTCACCCATGGCCAAGAGTCTATAGTAGAACGGAATTATAGAAAATTTTCAAAATCTGACATGGGGTGGTTTTTGTCTTATTGATCTTGTTATTCCCAAGAGAATTTATGAAGACCCAATTCTAACTGTGTATGCGTTTTCAAAGGACCAAACATGATCTAAATATGTCTATGGCCAGACTAATATTTTAAGATCAAGCTTAGTTCTACAGTGGTTTCTGGAACTGGGCTTGGCAATTGGGAAATTTTCCCGTTCAACATATGAATTACGTCCATTTTACCTTGGTTGTTCTGAGGATCAACATGGAATCAATTGATAATCTAGAAGTTCATCTTTTTTGTATATAATATTCACTAATACATAAAACTTTTTGCTTGTGAAATTTTTAGTAATCTTCCGTTAATTTTTTTTTTTTTGTTTTCGGATAGATTTAAAAAATAGTTCACGCGCATGCCTAAATTTTATGTTTCGTGAAATCTGGATGCAAAAGTTGTACGCGGTTTAGAGGAAAACTATTGATTTTTGAAAATTGATTTTTACATTTCTGAAAAACGATCAACTTTGAAACGACACCGTACAAACTAAATATTTTTTCTCGATGATCATGTATTAATATCTCAATTGCATAAATTAATTATTTGAAAAAATTAACATGTTTAGCATACATGTTTTAGAAACGGTTTGGTTAAATCACTATTCTTGAAATTTATTTTAAAAATAGCATTTGTAGTTTTTTTTACATAAACGCAGAACGTAAGTTGAAAATTAGTGACTACGTTATGAAATTATATGCTTATGTTACAAGCCAATCCCATTGCTATCCCACCTAAAAATTAAAAATACAAAATCATATGGTAAATACAGACACGTTTTTTTTTTGAAAAACTATTATTCGAGACCGCGGTCGCTTAAAAGCCTGTATAGTATTAAAATTGTCAAAAACGATGTGTCCAAAAAATCAATTTTTGAACACAAAAATGTTAAATGTATAATTGAGGAAAATAGAGGTAAATCCTGTAGAGTTGAAGCTAAGCTTTTTCCCATATAAAATTTGCTATTTCATCTATCACACGTCAGAGCAGGATGGTTATATAAAAAATGCATATGGCGGTCTCATATGTCAAAGAAAAAGCCAACCAAACAACTTTTTGTTTTTGTAAAAAGTGACGCGCTAAATTTTGTGTTTTTAAAAAATCGTGATATTATTAATTAAAATAAATAAAATATTATAAAAGAGTTAGTAAATCGTGTACTAGTGCATCGTTTGTTAATAAAAATAAACACTGAAAAATTTGAACATTGAAGCATTCAAATGAAGTGTCTTGTGAAATGTTGCCAAAATGCGCATCTATAAGTGTTGATATAAAATAAAATGAAAATGATGTTAAAAGGAAAGTGATTTGTGATAAAATTATCCATATTTTAATTTAGAAATCAGAAAAAATTAAGTAAAAAATTTTGGTTGTTGTTGTTGGACTTTTTCTTTTTGTAAACAGATGTTATATTACAGTGTTGCATTTTTCTTATTGCTACAAACATATGTACGTGTTTTTTTTTAATAATTACTTTATATTTTGGAATACTATAAGAAAAATTTTTTGCCGAAAATAAAAAAAAATAAATCCGTACTATATTGGAATAAAAATAATTGTGAATTTGTGTAGTTTTTAATTTCGATCGAACAAATTCTAAATTCGACCCGTTGATTTATATGCTTTCTCTTTTACCCTCAGAATTTGACTCACTTGACAGCTGCTATCATTCACTCATCAGTATTTACCTTTATGTTGAGGAATTAATACATGATTATCCAAGTAAAGTGTTTAGTTTGTCTATGCTTAGGTTTCAAAGTTTATCGTTTTTTTCAAACGTGCAAATCAATTTTCTCATTATTAACGTGAATCAACGTGTTGAAACATAAAATCGAGGTAATGATTATCAAGATTAGTCTTAAAATGACGTAGAGGATGTAAAATGTGGTCTAAAAATGTTGAAAATTTCGATTTTTATCGATCGAAAACTTAACGTCGAACGAAAAAACGCAGCTGGGTTGGCCATCGATAACACGTACTCTTGGATGTAGCATTGATTTACGTAAAACTTCATAGTATGGCGGAGAAATCTGATGAATATATGAAGGGGTGTAACTTTCCCAGGTTTTATTGATAAAATGGTCCCGCATTCATAATGTCTCCAGTTGGTAATCAATTCTAACCATATTATGAGATTTTGTGCAGTTCGGTCGCTCTTGAAAGCGAAACCAATTTATCATTAAAAAATAACATATTATGTTGTAAATTTTTAGACCTCCTCCAACCATACTATTAAGTTTTGCTTAAATCCGTGTAACACGGATCGGTTATCTTTTAAGTTAAAAGTGTTAAAGTTCCTATTAGTTCAAAATAAAACTCCTAGACCTCTTGGTCACCTCACCGCGATAAATAAATTATCTGGCTAAAACACTCAGAAAGCCAATCTGTCAGATCAGATCAAATAAAACATTAATTTTCTTAAATTGAAAAATAAATTGCTTTTGATAAGGAATTTATTTTATTGTTGAATCTAATCTAAAAATTAAATTTCAATCGGTTAATTTATACATTTGTTCTCTACCATTCGAAGCTTAAGGTTCAAACAGAATAAATCCGCTCCGATCCGTTCATTTCGTTTCCGCTCCATCCGTTTGATTTCCTAAAACAACATATTCGTTCCGCTTGCCAAAAATAGATATTAATTATATATTATATTTTGGAAATTTTTATTTGTGGGAGATTATTAGAACAGATTAATAGAATTAATACAATTTAGTACGTCTTTTATTGCAAAAACTTCTCGTTTAAGATTTTTTCTGATATGTCAAATACTATGTGAGGTTATGTCGTCCGCAAAAATTTGAAATTGGGTTTAGTGTCCGCTCCGTTTTTTTCTCCTCCGTTCATTGTGTTCATATTTTCGTTTTTTCATATAAATTGACAGTTCTCATAAAATGTAGCGGGCGGAACGGATACATTCTGTTTGAACCTTTACTTATAGAAAACTTCCATATTTGCATACCGCAGAACCTTCGATCCTCTATCGGCAATTTTCAAAGATTTAACTTTATTATGAAAAAATTTGAGTCATCTATTGTTGTTGTATATTACGATAGAGCTTGCACATCTCCAAGTACAAAATATTAAAAGATTTTTTTTCTACGATGCATTGTCATTGACTTTCGAATCGCCTCTACTCTTTACGATAGCGAAACTTTAAAATTAAAAAAAAAAATCCAAGATTTTTTGGATATTAAATAAAAACCAGTAAGGACATTTGATTAAATTTTATAAAATTTTATTTTCCATATTAATTACATCCGGAAAGAACTTTTCATTCGGCATAGTTGGAACATAGCGTTTCAGCAATAATCGGGGACGAAATAAAAAAATATTTTTAATAAAATGAAATAAAATATTTCAGATCAAATTAAACTTTTTTTAGACTGCTAGATAGGAGAAAATTACTTATAACGAAATTTGTTAAGGGTCGATGGGGACGTCAAACGGTAATCTTGAATGACCTTGAAACTCATTAGTTTCGGAGATAACAAAAAAAATCAGAACTTATACTTTTTACTAAGATATACTTTTTGCTCAAACAATATTTTTGCAAAGTGTTTAATTTCAGAGATTTGAGTAAAAATTAATATCCACTAAAGCAAACGACTTTTCGCTACATTCTAAAGGGTTAAATAAAAATTTAATAAATTAGAAAAACAAAATTTGTTTCATAAAAAAGTTTGTTAATTTAATAATAGTTCAAATTGTCCGCTGTTTCGTTCCAAAAAATTTTCTAATAAAAATCGGGTGATCGTGCTGGAAAAGAAGTAGGACCACTTCTACCAATCCATTTATTCGGATACATTAAATTTAGTAATTGCCGGGATACCTATACCTAATTGGGGAGGTGCACCATCAACTTCACAACATTTCATGTCTTTCTCGCCAGGTTTCATTAATTTCTGAATGGTATTCACCAATTTGGGTAAAATCGCGTGGGTTTTTCAGACAGTACAACAAAATTCAATGCATATCGTCGTCAATTTAGTTGAAAACGTTTCATGGTTAATACAATCGAATGCTTCAATAAAAAGTTGCCCAGCTTTCTTCCTAATTTCTAAATTTTTTATATAACTAATTCATCAGATTGACAAAGTACTGGTAAAACTGATAACGGACCGGATTTAAAAATGGGTGTAATATATATATATAATTTCAAAGTTTCCGATGATGCTAAAATTTTAAAGGGTTATACAAAATTTTATTTTATAAATTTGAATCATATACAATTCAATTGATATTTTGAAATATCAAACTTAATACAGGAAAAATAGTTTCTTGTGCCTGTCCAATTATTGAGGAAGTTATACTAATATTAACTCTTTGGCCTAAGTAAAAAAAATAGTGAAGTTACTAATGTAATGGTTTGAGATCATATGCAAAGATTGTGGATAAATTACCTGCAGATATCTTTAAACTATCAACGGTTTTATACCCGACATTTACACATACTTTAAATTGCTAGATTCAGGTTTGCCTTAAACCAGATTTTTTTAAAGTGTGCACATTATGCCATATTCAAATTAGGATATCCGTCTTTTAGGGGTAAAATTCAATTTTTGGGAGTGAAGGAAGTTTTGGTTTTCATATGAAACCTTACACTTCGATCTTCGCTGATTTGTGTTAAAATCGACAAGGGTTATAAGAATCAACATATTTATGTTCTATGTTGCTATATGCGCCCTAACAGTCATGCTTGTTTCTCCTAGATGCTGCCAATTTCGTTTTTGATAGCCTGGATATTTTAAATTAACTTCCCGAATTTTATGTGGACACAAATCTGAGTCTGCAAAAGAAATTTTAATTAATGACAATTTTTCAAATCTTATTCTCTTCTCTTCTCAATCAAATTTGATCCCTCGGTTGACTTATATCGACCAATTTTTTTATTTTTTTTTGTGAAACTCTTAGTTATAATTTTCGTAAAGCCGATTTTGGTAAATTCAACAAGTTACAACAATAACAACCTTAAAACCCAAACTCTCAACTTTTATTCTGCCATCTTTTAATGTTTTGGACAGTTCGTTCATTATGTTGTACGAATAAATGGTATGATATCAAAGGGCCGAATGTCGAAGGGCCGAATTTCAAAGGGTCGAATGTGTCGAAGGGCCGAATGTCGAAGGGCCGAATGTCGAAGGGCCGAATGTCGAAGGGCCGAATGTCTCGAGAGGCCGAATAGGTCGAAGGGCCGATTTTTTTTTGTTTTTAGAAATATATTTTTTTTTATTTTTTTTTTTAATTTAATTATTTTTTTATTTTTTTACATATCCCTTTTTCAAAAAAAAAAAATGGCACAATTTAAGTCAAAACCACACAAATGTGTGGGCAAAAATCATAGTATGTAATGGCGTTTTTGATAAAAAAATGTGGGTAAGATGAAATTTTTACGCCCTGGGGTTAAAGGTTTGGGGGAGGGGAGCGCATTTTTTCTACTTTTGTGGTAGAAATATTGTTAATAAATGGCCTCTTTGTTTTCTGCGACTAAAATAGTCGTAAACATTGTATGGGTGTCCATTAAAATAATATTTTGTCCGAAAAGCCGAAAAAATTCTTAAACAAATTAAATTCACGGACGATTATAAAATTCTTCTTAATTATATGTGTTGGCTTGTTACACATACATAGTGAGAATTTCCTGTGGTTTCTGATTTAGTGATATATAATTCGCTAAATCGATATGTTCTTGTTTTGTATTATCGGTACAAAGCAAGAGTTGGATTTTTGCAGTTTGGTCGTTGCAACCTGATGAGTAGACCAACTTTTTATTAGTACGAAACCAAGCTGCCAAGAAGCTACCTAAGGGAGTTCTCATTTTTGCAAGGGTTTGTGTTCTTTGTGTACACAAGTACGCCCTGGGGTTAAAGGTTTGGGGGAGGGGAGCGCATTTTTTCTACTTTTGTGGTAGAAATATTGTTAATAAATGGCCTCTTTGTTTTCTGCGACTAAAATAGTCGTAAACATTGTATGGGTGTCCATTAAAATAATATTTTGTCCGAAAAGCCGAAAAAATTCTTAAACAAATTAAAATTAAGATTTGATAAATAAAACGGCAGATTTTTAATTTTTGGATGAAAAAATCAAAAAAATATTTTTGGAAAAAACTGGAAATTTTCCAGGAAAATGTGGTGATTTTTCCGAAACTTTTGGCTTGCATCTCCTAAAAATGATAGGTGTACAATCCTATAAAGAATTTTTTTTTTAAATTTTCATGTTACTCGATTTCGGCGATGTTATACGTCATCTACACTTCGCCAAACATTTTGCTTAAGAGGAAGAACAACCAACACAATTGTGTATATATATATATATATATATATATATATATATATATATATATATATATATATATATATATATATATATATATATATATATATATATATATATATATATATATATTGTGTATATTATGTGTATTATATTGATTTTTTTCGCACGAAAATAATTTTAAAAGGAATGCACAATAAATTTTTGCATGGTACTGTAAAAGTACCATGTCAAAAATTTATTTTTGTATGTGTTTTGACCCAACTTACGCATGTTGGGTCAAAACACATACAAAAATAAATTTTTGACATGGTACTTTTACAGTACCCACACATTTGTGTTAACGGGCAGGAAAAGGGATATACCTATTGGTGGCGCATGACAAAATTTTCCTTCACAATGTACCGCGACTGGATACGTGATGAAAAATAGTAAAATACATAAATTCATAAAAACTTCATTTATGATTATTAAAAAAAATTTACAAAATATTCAAAAAAACAACAAATTCAAAAAATTATATTTCTAAAAACAAAAAAAAAATTCGGCCCTTCGACCCTTTGTACCCATTCCGAATAAATAAATTGGCAGCTTCTCCGTAGTTCAACAGGAAATCGCGTTCACTGCGTAATCAAAGAAATAAAAATTGGGAAACATTCTTGAAGACTATAGATTGGATTCCGTTTCCTCATTTACCGAAACGTAGACAATGAATTTTTAAACTTGTCTATTGTGCAGTCCTTCCGACTTTACGAGGGTTATTTATATGACATATTTTATGAAAAATTGCATGAGTGGATGTATTAAGTTGCCCCCAGTCAAGTCAGAATGAACCACTTACCAGAATCCTGAGAGAGTAACGAATATTTCCAATTATTGAACAATTATGCCAGGTTCTCCTAAATTTAATGCATATATAATCAGTCATATCAATTATTTTGTTATTATTTCCTAAGTACATATATTTTTTCTTATCTTTAATCTTATATTATTTTAAAATTTATTTTCCAAATCCTAGATTATTATTCTCCCGAGTTATAAAAAAAATAAAGCTGAAGGTACCATCAGAGTGCATCAAGGAGGAGTAATTGTTCGTTGGGAATTTTTATTATTTTTGTATCTTTCTACGTTTACTTTAAGCTACCGCAAGTTACCTGGGCGCATCACAATTATCGGCTTATAATAACAAATCTCTGTTAAAATTTTACTACAACAACCCAATTGGCTCTTCCTTTATCTCCTTAAGCTGTTACCACAAAATCACTTAAATCAGAAAATATAATTTTTTACAATTTCTCTTCATTGTATATAAATTAAAAACCTTTTTCAGTTAGTTTATAAATATTCAAATTATTGTCAATTAATTGTTGAAAAGTGCGGTTTTAAATTATTTCCAATTGTTTATTTTAAATGGAATGTTAATTAAATCTTTTGTAGTGGAGTTAATAAAAAATTGTTATCATCTTCGATACCCATTCAATTTTTTCAAGATTCAAGGTGTGAAAACCACATGTTAAAGAATTCTTATATTTAAGTTAAGCGCGACATAACATACAATTTATCATATAATTGAATACCCTTGACCCTCAATGTTATCACATTATGCCATGCTATGATAAAATCTTAACTATCGTAATACATTATTTTAACCATTTTGATTGACATATTTAGGTTAAATTACTCGTTTCCTCTGGCAATTAGTCTCGATCGTTTGTTAACATGCATAAAACAACAAATCGCCTCACAAAATTGTGCGTTTTGCTCCAACATAATTTTATAATTAACTGGCGCGCTTATCACAACCATTTAATCAACAATTAAGTTAAATGGATAAATGCAGCTTCATTATAAAAAATGTTTCATTCATTTATAATTAATTAGCAGCCATTAATTAGCATAAATAATAATATACAAACGAGTAGATAAATTTGTATGTGCGTATGCGCACATTGTCAAGCGTTTCAATGTACAGTCAAGCGCGCATTTGAAACATGATACGGAATCGTCCGTATCGATATAAATTCAAATTTTTTCATTGTTATGACAAGACAGGACAGCATAAGTGTTAATATGCCATAATAATAAATTGTTGTTAACAAAATAAATCAGCAAAAGCATTGTTGTGCGGTTACAATAAAAACACATTGCGCATTCAATAAAAAAAAAATTAAATTAATCAAACTGACACGTTTTCTAAAAACCACAGACAGAAAGGTGCAATAAATTTTTTATAGAAAAAAAATTTTCTTTCCACGCAATAATATATATGCGAATGATAAATTTGCAAATATTTATACCAAACAAAAGATGGCAATTTACAATGTGAACAAACGGGTGAACTCACCGAATCTATATAATATGTATGGAACTCCCACACACAGGTGTTGCTGTTTTGTGTTTGATTCGCCACATTAAAAAACCAGTATATGATGCCACCGGACACGGATCTTCATAGCTTCCTTTTCAAAATAGTTTAGCAAGTTAAAACAGCCTTTGGCAGTTTTTGACAAATCAAGGGAGGAAGAAACAAATTTTAAGAACCGAAAAGAAGTTTTTATTTTGTACTTTTAACGCTATTTGCCGTAGGCACTTGGCGAAACACACTTATACTTAATAAACACATTTTTATTAATCACTTGTTTTTTGTTCCGCAGAATATTTTGAATGTCTTTCAAAAAGTTTAAAAAATCACTCGATCGATTTCGACTTGTTAGGTCATCATCAGGAGTATCTACTGGTAGATACTCCTGATGATGACCTAACAAGTCGAAATCGATCGAGTGATTTTTTAAACTTTTTGAAAGACATTCAAAATATTCTGCGGAACAAAAAACAAGTGATTAATAAAAATGTGTTTATTAAGTTTTTATTTTGTTTAATTACAACAAACTGTCCTATTCCACTAAGTGTTATTAACACACATATTTTGTCTATAGAATGTGCCCAGATTTTGCAACGAATTCAGTGGCACGATTATGGTAGTTCCCCGGGAATAGGGGATTTAGGAAATAATTTATATGTAATTTTTATTTAAACATTTTATTTCCGGCAAACTGAGGTAACAAGTTATTGTTAGTTTTTTTTAAAACAAAATTAAATGGGGAATTATTTTAGATATGGAATAATCCCTATTTATAAATATTTCCATCAAACTTTTTTCCTCAGTAGGCCGGAAAAAAATATTTGAACAGAAATTACATACAAATTCTTTCCCTATAGTTCCCAATTCCCCGGGGAATTACCATAATAGTGCCACTGGCCGAAAGTATTTTTTAATGGTTTAAAATGTTCTACGGTAGAAACGGGTTGACTTGACCAGGACCGTAAAATAGAAACATTAATTTATCATAATACATTTTTCTCGACTCTTTCCGTTTCGCCGTTCTCATCATTTTCGTTTTTCATGCAGATTAACAATTAAAATAAAAGAGACGGACTGATATATTCTCTTTGATCCTATGAACATTTGAAACAATTGAATGTCTCATTATAGGTGAATCTAAACGAGTGCCGTCTATATTTAATCTAGACCTTTATTTGTCATAACATTTAATTTATCGTGTCTTAACCACATTTTTATAACCACAAAACACTAAAGATATACTAGATAAACAACTCTACATCACCAGCACGCATTTATGCACCTTAATTATTGTCCTAATGTGATATAGGGTTAACTCCTGTAACTAGACAGATCGTATGTAAATGTAACTTAGTGAAAATGTAGTTAATAATTAAGATGTGGATTTTTGTTCATATTTGGTAATTTAACTAGACGAAAATCTTTTTCCCTGAAGTATTTTTGTGAGTTTTACTTAATAAACACATTTTTATTAATCACTTGTTTTTTGTTTCGCAGAATATTTTGAATATTTTTCAAAAAGTTTAAAAAATCACTCGATCGATTTCGACTTGTTAGGTCATCATCAGGAGTATCTACCCTAGAGGGTAGTTAGTAACCTAACTGTGATGACCTAACAAGTCGAAATCGATCGAGTGATTTTTTAAACTTTTTGAAAAATATTCTGCGAAACAAAAAACAAGTGATTAATAAAAATGTGTTTATTAAGTATAAGTGTGTTTCGCCAAGTGCCTACGGCAAATAGCGTAAAAAGTATTTTTGTGAGATCTGTGAACAGGTAGTAGTCGCTTGGGGTCAGATCCGTAGAATACGGTGGACAGGGAAGCAATTCGAACTTCAATTCGTGTAATTTTTGTCATTGTAGCCAACGACTTGTGACTCTTAACCAGCTTCGAATAGTGCTCTGAGTCATCGACGCGTTGCAGTTCTAAGTATAATCTAAGAAAGTGATGCACCGAATGCGAATTGGGAATATATTTTAATGTAAATACAAATTGCACTTATTCCCAAATATTTATTTCCCGTTCCCAAATGTATATTCATTTTTCGGGGAAAATTTGTTGATGAAGAATTTTATTTTTAAATAAATATTTATTACAAAAATTAAAGTTTCTAACACAATTTCCCAAAAAAATAATGGAGAAAAATTAACCTCAACACTGCTATAAATTGGAATTATTTTTTCCCAATAAAAAAAATCCTAGACGCCAGAATACCCTTTGGGGAATAAACAATTTTCAACTGCTTGAAACACTAAGTCTCAATTCCCTAATCCCGGGAAAACCCAGAATAGGGTCACAGGATTGTCATAAAATTACGATTGTAATCATCTACGTGACGTAGATGATTACGCCACCCACACTCTATTTATTTAAAAATCTCTACAATTTGGAATTACCATATTGTTATAATTCCAAATTTTACAGACTTTTTAATGAATTTTTCGTGATAAGTCTAGGAAAATACAAAATATATGAGTTTGTACTTAAGTCAACCTTAGCACTTTTGACTTGTGACCACAGATTTATTCATCTATTTGTTATACATACAATTTATTTCCACAACTTCACGCCATAAACCAAAGAGGAGCTTTGAAGTGAGCCAATCAATTTTATTATGTTTAAAATATTTTTGTTTTCTAAATTCTCGTTTTCTAGTTTACATCGATGATGTTACCAATCCACTGATGTGATGATCCCCTAAATTTATCAGGCATACAGATAGAATGACGATAGTTCTGACAGACAGACATGGATCTTTCATTTGGCATTTATTATGCTAAAGTTATCAGCCACAGAATCCGTCGTTGGTTGTGGAACTCAAGTCGGCCTGGTGAACTACACACGATCGTTTAATCGTTTATTAAGTTCAACCTCCCTTAAATAAAAAAAAAAATTAAAAATCGAAATTACAAACCCTCGTCTTTTATGTATGTAGGTATTATATAGAATCATTATCAACGCCGAAAAATTAATTTCTTTAGTCCTTAACTTATCATTTCATGGCTTTAGATTCTGACCCTAGCATAGTCTTTAATAATTTGCTTTCTTTTCTATAAATTTATTTATTTTTTTTAATTTTGTATCATCAGTTCCATTTTGATAAAAAACAATTTATGAAACTTACAAGACTGATTCGTCAATATTAGTTTCAGTGAGGCCATACATGCCAAATTTGTCCTGATGTCTCTGTTGAATTCTATAATTATTCATCCTGCTGATTTGTGTTCTTATCTTTCACTCAACTCTACTCAAACTAGTGGCACTTGACTTTACATTCAAACCCATATTTTGTCATTAAAATTCTTTCTGGCCTTTAATACATAGATGTATTAAGATGTTGCGTCTTTGCGAATCCCCGCGTTCTTGTTTTTGTTCCTCAGTGTATTTGAGTACGCTATATACGGTAATAACCCGTACAGACTGTGGATTGGTAAACCCGGTTTGGCAAAATTTGATCATGAACTCTAGGAAATGAAATTCACTTCAGTACGATACTACACGTAAAATTGGAAAATCTACTAGCTAACTATTGGTTTTTTTTTTCTTCTATGTAAGTTTTGGCCAACTATGCCGCATCACAAGTCATTTCATATGGTATAAGCAAAATTTATGGCTTGAATGACTGTGAAAACAAATTGTATAATATGTAAAAGATATTCAGTACGTTTCATAACTACAGTAGTTATGGGCAAAAGTATTTCGATTTTTTATATTTCAAACAAAATGCTTGCAAATTGCAGAGCATTTATTAAAATCAAAATTTTGTTTCTACATTTCTTAAACAAAAATGAAACAGCGATACGAGATAAACACAAACCTAAATAGTAGTGCATTATTTAATAAGTAATTTAATTGGAATTGTATTTTAACACGTCGCAACATGATTTTATTCCACAGGTTTATCTTGTTTTTCTTGGGATATTCTTTTAGTCTTGTTTAATCATCTCGGCATAACCCACCTATTAAATAGCTTATCAAAATACCTAAAAACAGTAAACTTTCAGTAGAGCTACGCAAACAAATATTCTGTAAATTTGAATGCGGAATATCAGTGCAAGAACTAAGTAAACAGTTAAAATCGCAGAAAAGTACGATTTATTAAAACATAAACAAATTTAAATAAAACTAAAACTGTTATAAACGAAGAGAGATGTAACATGTAACAAATGAAGCAGTTGATCACTGTTTAGTTAGAGTGTTTATTAAATGTCCAAAATAGTCAGATTCCATTGTTTGAAAAATATCAAAAAATCACAAATTAATCATCAATAGGCATAACGGTGGGAAGCTTATGTTTTGGGGTTGTATTTCTTACAATGATGTTAGAAAGATAAAAATACTTAATAAACACATTTTATTAAACACTTGTTTTTTATTTCGCAAAATTAGATTTTTTGAATATTTTAATTAAAAAATTTGTCCAACAAGTTTAAAAAATTACTCGATCGATTTCGACTTCTTAGGTCATCATCAGGAGCATCTACTCGCTGTTGATAAAAATGTTTGCATTGACATTTTAAATGACCAGGCTGGCATCGCACCAACTCACTGCAAAATATGCCAAGAATTTTTGAAATGTTCTGGCTTCATCGTTTTCCACAAAGTGCAGATTTAAATCTAATTGAAAATGTTTGGGCAGAAGGCGAAAAAGAGAAAAGCGGCATACGTTAATGCAAAATGGAAAGAAATGGCTGAAAATTTAATCCGCGAGTTTTGGGTCAATTTAACTCTCGAATATCGTAAAAAATTATAGATTCAATGCCAAATCGTTTTCAGGTGGTCATAGACGCAAAGGTACGCCTCCCTACATTCTCTCAACATTCGATGTTAAAAGTTTAAAATAATCCAATTTACATTATGAGTAACAATTAAAAAATTCAAAGTACATACTCACTTCAAATAATGCAGAAGTAAAAAAAAGGAACTGAAGTTTTTCCTAGCATTTTGCTTTTGTTGTTATATTTTTTTTAATTTATAATTTTTATAAGCATTGATTCCAAATTAATATTTTGTAATTAAAACTTAAAAATTTGTTATTTTATTTAAGATAACCAACCTTTCATAAAAAAAACGTAATTTCCAAATTTTTTTGCCCATGACTGTGTTTATCAAAATTGTTTTTTGATTTTGTCAAATAACTGATTAGAAACAATTAAAAAATTTTAATTCCAAAATAAGTATGAAATTCAGCAAAATATAAAGAAACCGTTGCAAGATTGAATTGTTTTTTTTTTGGGGAAAAACAAATTTTTTAAATTTCTTTGTTGCATAACTATAATTTCAACTTTTTTAAAAATTACAAATATCAATAAAAATAAATAAATACCTACTTACTACTGCATACTTCCAACCAATAAATTGATGGTTTCTTTTGTGATATTTCTTCCCAGTTATGTAGAATGACTACTTTTAAATCATTTATTGTCCTGTAAGTAATAATTTCATTATTTATTGGTAATTTTTGCCTTAGTTTTCAAGTAATTATCGGTTCTGCTTCTTTAACCTTAAAGGACCGGAATTAAAAATTCAAACTAAATGAATGACAAAAAATACAAAATCATTTGTCATTCTCATTAGTCATTGAAGCGGAATTTATACATAGAATTGCCACTTACCTTTCTACATTTTCCGAACTAATAATCCCCAAAGATTTCCAATTGCGTTTTGTGCTGTTTTCCAAACACCGACTTATTTGTGGACACCTACTTATTCCAATAAGTCACCTCGCGAGGAGAGTTATTTGAATAAGTACGTCCACACAGAAATGTCTCCAAAAATATGTCTTGACTAAATGTAATACATTTTGTTTTTATTTTCAAATCTAGTGGCCACGGCCAACAAGTCAAGATTTATTTTTTGTTCCATATAATAGAAATTGCGTTTTGTTTTTTGTTATTACGTCACAAATAAGTCGATACAATGAATTGATGGCGTCAAACAAGTCAATAAGTCTGTAATAAGTCGCTGTTCGGAAAACAACCTTGGTCTGGCCAACAAACGGGCCAATCTAATAATGGTATGTAATTTTCTGCAAATCATGATTTTGCAGTTCGGCTCGGCTGTAGAGGAGTGTTATCTTGTTGGAAAATCCAGCTTTCGTGTTTTTAGTTCGAAAAAGGTAGAAGGTGGTTTACTCCTCGCCAAAAAAAAGAAAGTCCATTTGAACTACCACCATCAAAATTCTACTTAGAAAATTATTGTGGTTCTTTTCTGAGATCCCTCCAATAATAGTGAATACCATCTGGCCCAGCAAGATTCAATTTTTTTCATCGGAAAACATCATCTATTATTAAATAATGGTTCTGTTGTCATAAAATAATAACAACATGTGTTTGAATTAGACACTGGTATTAAGATGGCAGCTTTATATTCTCCCGATTTGTTCAAAAGAAAGCCCTTCGTCGAAAAAGGTTTCAATATTTCCATCTCTGAGAAGCACTTTCTATGCAGCATTGCTTTTGTACAACACTAATCTATTCGGAAGGACAATTAGCACTAAATTTTTTTAACATGGTTAAGCATGAGTGAGACAAATGACCAAAAGGCTACTGTTATATAGTCATGAAACCAAGGAATTTTGAAAAATCAGTTTTATTTAAATAAATTATTGAAGTAAGCACTCTATTTGTTTCATAAATCAGTAAGTTCGAACTGTTATTTAAAAAAAAAGCGATTGGATATATACAGCCCAATTCCCTTAGACGTACCACTTCATGCGACGTAACTATGGATCTTCCTGGTTACTAGATTTTAAAATCAAAATTTACTAAATAATTTTGTGCAAAGCTCTCAATGAAACTTTTTAGAATCTTAGTTGGCTTCATTAGTTTGAATTTTTTTTTTATTTATTTGTCACGTCAAAATTTCAAGTGTTAGAAATTGTCATTTGAAGTGATAGCAGTCGCAATGAAATATTTATAAAGCAGAATACTAAGATTTAAAAAACAGCCAGAACGACTTTATTGAACAATTACTTAGTAAGTTTCGATTTAATGATTTAGTAACCAGGAAGATGAGTAGTCACGTCACTTGTAGTGATGCGATTAGGAGAATAGGGGTGATAGTTATGAAACGTACTGTAAATTTTTTTTCAATACAATACGCATAGGCTCGTTCCATACACGGCTTCAGCTTTTGGCTCAAACAAAGTCGTAATAGAATTTTTATTGCTAATTTAAACCCTTATTTTATATTAAAACACCAATTTGTTTGTATTGTTTTATTCTGCTCTCTCGAAAATAAAATTTAAAAAAAAATCTACATCTCCAAAATGGTGGGGGGGGGGGTATGCTACAAAGCCCATTTACATGTGGAAAAATTGTTTTTTCTGGAAATTTTTGTAGGCAAATAAAAAGCATCCGCTATATAAAAATATTCTATATACTAAAAAGAAATAAACATAATGTCATAATTTTTTTTATGATTAATATTAATTTGTTTTAAATTAATTCAAAATCAACATTTACATTATTATCTATGGCGTCTGTTTTTATTACGAATCCTTAACTTTTATAAACATAAATATTTTTTTTTGTTGATTTTGTTACCTTAAAATACTCGGACCGAATATAACATTTTTATTTTAATAGCGGATTTTCCTCAAAAAATAAAATAACATCTTCTGCATATTTTGTATGTTTATTTATTCTTTCTTGTCTGTTGCGTGAAAAAAGTAAATGTTCTATGCTCTTCATTTTGCAAAAGAAACGTATTGGTCGCATCTAAATGGGCTAATATATGGTACTAACTAATAGTACAGGCTTTGGATTAGTAAACCCGATTTAGCAAAATTTCATCAAATACTCTAGGAAGTAAAATTCAGTACGAGACGGCACCAATCTTTTTTTGATTATTGAAATACTTGATTAAAAAAATCGAAAATTTTTTAATTCCAGCAATACACTAAATTCTGGCATACTAATTTATGAAATAAAAACCATTACTTACTTCAATTATTTATCGATAAAAAATAGATTTTTCAAAATTCCTTTGTTTCGTAATATAGTTTTGATATAGTTTCATAATTCCTTTGTTTCATCACAATAGTCGTTTGATCATGTGCCTCGTCAAGCTTATATATTAAAAAAAAATTAAGTATTAATTAACTTTCCGAATAGTTAAGTGTTGTAGAAAAGCAATGCTACGCGGAAAGTATTTATCAAAGATGGAATAAGCCAAAATTCAAGCCCTTTTCGATGAAGAGCTCTCTTACAGTGTTAGGTATTTCGCACTTTTGCCTGATAAGGTTGATAAATTTTTTTATCTTGACACTGCAAAAATATGCCAAGCATTTTTGAAAAGTTCTGGCTTCGTTATTTTAGACTGGCATCCACAAACTCCAGATTTAAATATAATTAAAAATGTTTGAGCAGAAGTCAAGCGAAAGTGGCATACGTAACCGAAAAAAAGAAAGAAATGACTGAAAATGCAACCCACGAGGTTTCGATTAATTTAACTCTCGAATAACCTAAAAAAATTATAAACTCAATGCCAAATCATCTTCAGGTGATAATAGACGCAAAGGGAGACGTAATTTAATATTAAAAATTTAAAAGAATCGAAATTATATTATGAGTAACAATTTAAAAATTCCAAATAGTCAAATAATGTAGAAATTAAAAAAAAAACTAAAGTTTTTCCTAGCATTTTGTTTTTGTTGTAATATTTTTTTTTATTTATGATTTTTATAAGCATTAATTTCAAATTAATATTTTATAATTAAAACTTAATAATTTGTTATTTTATTTAAGATAACCAACCTTTCGTAAAGAAACTTAATTTCCATTTTTTTTGCACATGACTGTGTCTATCAAAATTGTTTTTTGATTTTCTTAAATAACTGATTTAAAAAAATTAAAAAATTTTAATGCCAAAATAAAATTCAGTAAAATATAATTTTAAAAAATCTGTTTGTTCCGATAAATAATAATTGAAGTAAGCACGGTTTCTGTTTCATAAATCAGTAAGTCCGAACTTAGTTAATTTATGGCATTAAAATTGTTTAATTTTTTCAGTTATTAAAAAAAAAATAAAAAACGATATTGGATATATAGTTACGAAACGTACTGTATGAAAAAAAAAATTTCAATACGATACGCATAGAACTTATCGAATATTAAATTTAACTTGACCTTTTGTTGGACTCGGAATATTATAGCGACACGCTTTCCAAGTTTACAATTTTATATGGAGTCTTATGTATTTTAGATATTTGATATATTAAGCAAACAATTTTGATTTGATATTGATCTTAACGGATTTACCGCCGATTATAAATATTCTTAAGCGTATTTTGTTCGCGGCATATTGAATTTACCGTACCTTGAAAAGTAAATTTGCGTTCATATTAAATTGCTGAATGATCTTTAAAAATATTCAAAATGTCTTTTTCGATTTGTGGGAATTTACTAATAACACCTACCATCGATTACATTTAGTTTTTACGTTATAATTAATTATAAATCAATATTAAATTTGTACGGATACGAGTAATAAAATAATTGTTTAATTAATTTTTCCAGATAACTCATGTATGGCCAAATGAAACATTACGTGTCAAAGATGAGCATCGTGATTTTGAGAAACTGCAAGGTTGTTACTATAAAGGTCATGTGCGAGGTGATGAAAAATCATCGGTTGCTGTATCATTATGTGATGGAATGGTAAGTGATTTTTTTTTGTTTTTAATTAATACCATAACACTTTTTTATGGCGCGTATAAATATGTTGCCAGATTTTTTATTTCATTCGTACGATATTCTTATAAACTAACACCTATTACAATAATTTTTATATCACACCTAATTAATATTGAAATTTTGTTTTATTTTAAAAAGATTTGCAAAAAAAGATAAATTCGAGCGCCCAAGATAAAACAAAACGAAAATTTTTAAAACATTTTTCATGTCTTGTACGTGTAGTCTTTATATAATCCGATATGTGTATATACGAGTATGATTATGACTCACCATTTTTTTAAACATCGTTTTTCTTTTATAATCAAATTACGTGCGGAATTATGTAAGATTGAGGAAAATTCATCTGCTAATGTAAACAGCAAGTCTGTGTATATTATATGATGCATAATATTAGACAAAATGAAAAGTTGTTAGAATTATTTCGTTTCGTCTGTTATAAAGAAAACAGATCTCTCTACTTGAGATTGCGTGATTTGGTGTGTGCGCTGATTTTTCTTATAAAGCTACAACAATACTAGAAATTAATTAATTTGTAGATTTTATAGATTTATAATTGCACTAGTTTTTTGGTTTCGTTTTCATTTGTTTCAATGGTGTCAATAGATTTTTAATTGAACCAAATTGTTTAGGCTTCGCGTTTATATTGAATAAATAATTTCGTGTATTATTATAGAAACCTGCTTGAAATTGCATAACATAAACATTAGTCTGGTATAAATCAGAGTTTCTTAATCTTGGCCTAACAACAGTATTTTTTATTAACGGGTGTAAAGTATGGCCTAACTTTTTATAATGAGCAAGTATTTGTTAAACTCTCGATACAACGAATTTTTAAATTTGGATAAATTGGAAATTGGAATTTGCAAATTGGATTGACAGTTATACGAGTAGTAACTAGAAGTAAAATTTAAAATAGCCGTATTTCGTTGAGAATTAAAATATTAGAAGTTAGGTTCCGAATTAGTGGTGTTTGTATCTGAATTTATCATAACAAAGGAAAAATTTTCATCGGTTGGCGTATTTGGCCAACCGGCGTATTTATCAGTAGGAATAAATTTCGTTTGGCGTATATATCAGTAGGAATAAATTTCGAGTTCGCTTGCATATAAATTCAAAAAAAATGAAGGTTTATACAATTCGAATTGGAATCATAATTACTACTGATAAGTAAGCCAACTATGATGAAAATTTTTCCTTTGTTATGATAAATTCAGATACAAACACCTCTAATTCGAAGCCTGACCATTGATATTTTAATTCTCAACAAAATACGGCTAATGTAACGGTATTTCTAGAGGTATGTCGCTAGAGTCGAAAAAGTTATTTGTCCAACATTTAATGACTTCTACGGAAATATCTCATTTGGAATAATACCTTCCATGCGATTTATGAGTAAAGATTAAATGGCTTCCAGCTGGTGCTAGATATTAATGTTAAAAGCAATTAATGGTACCGTGACGTTCAAAAGTTTTAGACCACATTGTGCTAACAAGAAAAATCACTGAAATCTGCTGGCAACAAATAAAAAATCAATACTATTTTTTTGTAGAAGCTTTGGATTTGGAACCAAACAACTAAACGAGCTTTTCATCAAAATATTTTCCTTTGGCTTTCAGAACCACTAATCTTGGCATTCTTCCAACAAGTTTCGATGTTGTTTCGGTCGAAATATTTTTCCAAGCGATCTGCAATTACTCCCATAAATTTTATTTTGATGTGGACGGTGTTTTGCGAACCTGTCGTTTCAGTTCATCACATATTAGCTCTATTGAATTGAGGTCCGGTGAATCCATGTTAATACATTTACCCTGGGTTTCCTTCTACTCCATGAATTGCTTACACAAACGTAAAGTGTGATTGTTGTCTTGCTGTAGGATGAACCATTCTCCTATTAATTTTATCTACGGTGGCAAAGCACAATTTTCCAAAATCTTCGTAAAGCGAAAGCTCCCCAGACTAGCACAGAACCACTCATGTGATTGATTGTTGGATCTACTCTTCTAGCATTTTTTGGCTCGCAGAACGTCGCTCATGAATTTTTCGTTAAGTGTCAAAAAATTCAAATTTGAACTCATCGGTCCAAAAAACAATTTTGAATTGTTCACTTGTTCTGTTTTTATACGCTCTAGCCCACTGCAAACGCTACTCCACCATCGACCATATAGACCAGACTCCTTCAGCCGTCTCTTAATGATCGATTCGCTAAATCGAAGTAAACGGTCCTTGTTTATTTTCGCACAAATATCTGGTGCTGTTTTTCTTCTGTTTCTCTTGCTGGTGACGGTGATACGCAAGCCTTCTTGTGTTCGTTTTTTATAGTCATAGCTTGTAGTATTTCTAGACCGCTCCATATAGTTCCGTATACTGCTGTCTTTGAAACGCGAAGTTTTAGCGATGTTCCAGTCAGACTCGCCTTGATTATATTTATGAAAAAATAACGGAATTTTTTAAATCTTTATATTTAGGGAAACTCCGTACGTATTTTATTCCCTATCATTGTTTAGTATAATGTTATTTGTTTAAAGATTTTAAAATTTACTGTGCTCAATTGGAAATACGCCAACTATTTGTCAATTGGGACAGGAAATACGCAAATTAAGGTATACAATAACCAAATTGAAACTTTAAAGCCAATTTTGGAATACATTGTTGAAGTCGTTAAATACATTTTTTGCAGAGTTCTTAATCTTTGGTGTGTTGTGTATGGTTAGATTTGTCAGAGTGTCTACTATCATCTGTTAAACAAACATAAAAATTCTAACACCTTTTACGGAAATGTCTCATTTTGATCAATACCTTCCGTGCGATTTACGAGTAAAGTTTGAATGGCTTGCATTTTTTTAGTTTTTTGGGGCCGAAGCACTCCCAACCCTTTCGCTGTTTGCTATTCACATCCTACCTAACCGATGTTCGTAGAACCATCAGCACATTGCATTGCTCCATACTAGCCTATACTACTGACATGGAAGATGGGTCTGCCCATAAGCTGTGCACACCAGCAGATGGCTTGCAGTTAGTGCTAGAAATTAATGTTAAAAGCAGTTAGCTTCGCAGGAGTGTCACTATTATCTGTTCAACATACAGAAAATGTCTTTGATAGTTTACGGAAATATCTCAAAATGGTCAAAGAAATACCTTCCGTGACAAGTAAAGATTGAATGGCTTGTAGGTATTGCTACATAGAACAACAAGTTTACCATAAAGTTCTGATAATTCTAATGAAAAGTCACATATACAATCATGACATTCGAATTGTCAGTACTTTTTTACTCAATTCATTTTTATCTTTTGACTTATCAAAATGAGAAATCTATGGTAACTTATTTTTCTATGATTTAATTTAAAAGCGATAAATGGCAACGCGACGTATGATCAGTGTGTGATTTTTCGGAACACTATTTTCAAATACTTTTCCGCTTACTGTGTTTAGTATTCATAAACTTTTTATAGGTTACAAAAGAGCATTAGTGAAATTTGCCCTAAATCTGTCCTAAAAACCAACAATAACAAAAAATGTATAGATATGTTTTTAGAATGTCTCAATATAATGAATTTTAGGACAGACAAATTTGTATTGATCTCTATAAACGACATGTACCGTTTTGCCGGGAAAATACTATAATCTTATAAATTTCTTGGGAAAATACTATAATCCGCTTCTCTAATTGGCGTTTGCATAGTATACTTCTAGATCCTACATAGCAGAAATCCACCTTTACTTTGGCGAAATTGGAAATTCAGGGTGTTTAGGACCAAATTTGCATTGTTCTTCTATAAATCATATACCTAAATTTTCGAGGAAAATACTACATTAAACATCCTGAATTCACAATTTGGCAATGAATTTGATTTTAAGTTGATCAATACAAATTTGGCCGTCGTAAACACCCTAAACCCAAAATTTGATCAAAGTAAGTGAGTTTTTCTATTTGACGGGGTCTAATATCATCTCAGAGTATGTCACTTTGCGTGCAGATTTATAGGAGTTTATCGGAAAAATTCAGAAAATGGTTCGTTAGAATTATAACACTCCAAATCAAATTTTGCTGACCTGACGACATAAAAACTCCCACTATATCTTAATTGGATTAGTGTTAAATGTTTTCGAACATAATTTTACACTAAACTTTATTTAATTTTTGTGGTTGTTTCCTACACTGAAAAGAATAATAGGGTGAAGTCTACAAAAAATATAAGTAAATTTAACCTAAAATCGCTGTTGAAATTAAGCCTAAGTAGCGCAAAGTAAATTTCACAAATTTTGAAATGTGAAATTAACTTCATGCTATGTAAGAATATTTTATAATAAAATTATGTCGTTGCATGTAATATTTACTTCGCATTTTGTTGGTTCAACTTATTGGATGAAAGAAAACGAAAATATAGAATACGTAAAATGAAAATGTTGAATTAACTTTAATTTAAGTAAAATTTACATTTTGCTTAATAAAAAATAAAATCGTGATTTTTTTGCATGATAACAAAATATTTGTTATCACATCGAGATGAGGTCTCACCTTTTCAAAACCAGTGAGATACAAATTTTGAATCTTTTAATTAAAACATTCGATATCCTCATCATCAGATCAGATTATGTAGTTATCAAACTACGAACATAACGTTTCAAACTTCATGAATTTAAATGATGTTTACATCAACTGACCTAGCGAATTATATTAAACATGCAATAATAATTGTTAAATATCGTCGATGTAAATTTAACACACCAGTTTGCAACCATTACCTTGCAAATGTAAATTTTGGTTAAAAATGTATTTTACATTGTCTAAGTAAATTTTACTTGTTAACAATAAGTATAAGAATATAATGACGATTTTTTGATGTACATGATTTTTTACATATGATTAAGTTCTTTTAACTATTTAAAAGGTTTTGTTTCGTTTTATTTAGACAAATTGTTTTTACATTTCAAAAAATGTTATTTTGACCTAGGCTGAGTAAAGAGAACTTATAAAATTTGTACTGAGCATGGGTAAATAATCTAAAATATTATGTTAGTTTTACAATTTTAAATTTACTTAACAGGTTAAGTACAAATCGCATCGATTATTTTTTTGAGTGTATTTGATTCCCAGAACATTAGTACAAGAACGATTAAATCAATGGTTTAATCGGCTTATCCGAATTTAGTATATTATACTAACTACCACATGAAAATGTTCTTAGGATTTAGAATAAATTTCACTAGAGCAGAATACTGAAATTTGTCCTAAAAAAAATTTAGGACTAAATTCACGAGAATTACAAAAGATATATGGATAAGGCTGCAATGATTTCATCAACATATGACGAAAGTCTTTGTAAATTGCGTTAACTACTCAAGAACTACTTTGTAACGTTTAATCAAGAACTAAGTAGTGTCTGTATTTATACAGAAACTAATCAAACCACCGTACGTCTCGGGAAAAATCGGATAATTTTTCTATAGACTCTTTCGTGGTTCGCCTAATCCATATCTTTCTCCATTTCCAGCCGAGAACGAACTGTGATGAAAATCTAGTACGGCATGGTTACGTTTATTGTTTCGACAATTAAACTTTAAATGTTTGACGCCTTTCTACCTCCAAACCGATTTACTGATCAAGCTGAAACTTCTAGATTATTGTTTTCCATAACTTGGAGGTTCCAGCCGTTTGGTCGAAATCGGTTGACGATTCTTTCACACTGACTATTTCATTTTTTGTAAACAAAAATATTCTAAACTACTCGTAAAATTTCACGAAAGTGAGTGGTTTATTTTCTTCTTATAAGCCATTTGACTACTACATTGGACTATAACTCATTGAAGTTCGCGATTTACTTAAATATTCATGACAAAAGAAAGTTGGATATTAGCCACAACATATATAGCCATGTCCAAATTATTAGTCGCACTGTAGAGTTTTTATAAATAAATGTATGTGAAGTGTGCACATTGCGTTGATACGCACTATTTTTGATTTTTAATCTCGACAACAGCAAGTAACTGTCATTTAAGAAACTTATTGCATCGTGTCTTTTTATATTCTCTTTTGACATGTTGTTTTGTTTCAGTCGTATTCTCATGTGGTACAGGTGCAAACGCGTTTTTTTATTTATAATTTCGAAATACTGAGCTTTGGTTATTTTGTGACGTGCGCAGCGCTTCACTTTTGACAACCAAAAATTATCGATTGTGATCTTTTAATCATGGGTAAAACGGGGGACCTTTACCCACGCATAAAAGCTGAAGTAAAGGCTCTCATTAACGCCAAAATATTTTCTAACCGCAAGATATCTCTGAGATTGAAGGTAACTGAAGCTAGCGTGTACCGAATAATGGCGCAGGTAGGGAATGCATTACCGTTTACCGATTTACCGTATTTACCGTATAAAATATATTTCCGATTTATCAGTAAATTTTTACAAATTTACCGATTTTTCGGTAAAAATATATTATAATTAATAGGTAGCATTTCAGTGCCAGTATACACGGCGAATTTCCTTGAAAGAAAGGGAAAGCATATTTTAATCGAACGAAGGATTTACATAAGGTCTAGAATTCCTTCAGTGATTATTTTGTAGAATAATGTAGGTATACTGAAGATTTAATGAAACGAAATGAACTTATACAAGGTGCTTGGACCGACATTTTTTAGCAGATTGGAGGGGGAGTGGGTCATTTGGTAGCTATCATCCATTCAAATGATGTTCTAAGTGGCATGTCAACTGAGATATAATATTTTTTTTTTTTTAATTACCCAAAATCTTGCCTTTAAATGGTCATAACTTTTTTGTTTGTAGTCGTAAATGCACAACATACCTTTCATTGTATTCTGCGAATAATTCTGTGGTTTTATTCTAAATAAATCATTATTTATTACAATTGATTTTAGAAAAATGACTTATGGGCTTCTAAATACTAAAAAAAATATGTTGATTTTGGGAAAACGTCATCAACTTCTTAATTAATTAAAAAAAAACTAATGGTTGTTTTGAAATTAGTTTTGCTTTAAAAAAAATCTCTAGTTTATGCTCTTTCCAGTGGTATACTGACATGTCATAGAAATTACTCATTTTGCTGTCAAAATAGGAGATACTATTTTGCCAGAGTTATTTGTGCCAGGGTTAAGAAAATGTTTTTTAAGTTTAGATTTAAAAAAAAATAAGCAAACTGGGTGTTAATTGTCTTGTGCAGTTCAGTCAATATGTCACTATCTGCTACTGGAAGTGCCCGTGTATTTCACTTTGTTCTTGCTAAATTGTTTATTGTTCCAGATCTCAAAAAGGGTGATAATGCTAGACGGCTGGAGTTTTGTAGATTTATAGTGTATACAGATGTCGAGGATAATAGCGTTTTGATTATTATGTGGACAAAACATAAAATCGAAACTGGCAGATTCCAATGTGAATGATTCTGAACGCACAATAGGCAGAAAGTAAAATATTTAGGTTTCAAGCGTCTGACGTGGGCCAAATAAACGTGGGCGTGATAAAATGTGATTTTCTGGAGATCTGTAATTTGATATTCAATTTATCATTTACGATGAAATAATAATAATGCAGCATTTATTCGTAGAATGTTTATCTCTTTTTGTGTTTTTGACAGCAATGAAAGCACATTTGCGATTTTGGATAACAAATCTCAGTTTATACTTCGTTGCCATAATAAAAAATTTCATCCCGGATGCGTACTCTAGACTGTTAAACACCCTACGAAGGTTATGGTCTGGCCAGTCATCAGTGGCAAAGGCACATTACGCCTGTATGTGGTAAATGTCATAATGAAACAAGACCATGCAAGATGGATCTCTCTGTGGCAGCCCGCTCTGTAAAAACTTTTTTGCGGTAATAAAATATCTCTCTTCTGGATTGGCCGGGTAATAGCCCCGAAATGAACCCTAACGAGAATGTGTGGGAGCTGATGAATAGAAAAGTGGCTAAAATGTGATCGCATTGAGAATTAAAGCTCTCATATCGGCAAAAGGTGGCACTAAAAAGTATTAAAATTGTATGGCATATTTTTGTGCCATATGGCATAATTTCAGTATGCTGTAAAATTTAATAGCTGATTTTTTTTATCTCATATAAAATATTATTTGTGTGTGGAATCATCATCCACAAACGCAAGAGACAGTGCAGTACTGCATTGAGAATTAAAGCCCTCATAGCGACAAAAGGTGGCACTACAAGATATTAAATTTGTATAGCATAATTTTGTGGCATATTGCATCATTTTCAATATTGTTAAAGTATTAATAAATATAGCTGACATTTTTAGCTCATAGAAAATATTATTTATGTGTGGGATCATCGTCCAAAAATGCAACATGCACTACAGTCTTGCGTTGAGAATTAAAGTTCTCATAGCGGCAAAAAGTGACACTACAAAATACTAAAATTTTATGGAATAATTTTGTGGCATATGGCATAATTTTCAGTATTGTTTAAAATTGAAAAGCAGATTTTTTTTAGCTCAAATATTAAATATTCAAATTTTATGGCATATGGAATAATTTTCAATATTGTATTGTTTTTGTGTAAATTAAACCTCTCATAGCGTCATAGCGGCAAAAGGTGGCACTACAAACTACTAAAATTGTATGGCATAACTTTGTGGCATACGGCATATATTTCAATATTGTGTAAAATATTAATATACAGCTGATATTTTTCAATACATGTATAATTTTACCAAAAACCAAATTTAAATAGCTGACAACTAAGATTTTTTATAGCAACTATAATGAGTCTAAAAATTTGGCCAAGGACTGTACAGTGGTTCATATTCTTAAGTTATTTTAACATATTGCCGTTTGGTCAATAAATAAGTCGTTTGGAAATTGACGTTTGTTTCACTCAACATTTATTTACAATTTGATTAAATTGTTTGTCGCAAATTTGTCCTAAAATTTAATTTTTGTAATTTTAAGGCAATGTTAGAACAGACTTCACGGTTATTAATATTATGGTTAATTTAGATTGTTTCAAGGAATGCGGAACTTTGGTACTTTTAAATTGTTTTTTTAATATCAAATATTAAGGGATTACATACAAGAATCAAGCGATACAAAAGCCGGGTTAAGTATTACAACACACGACATGACGCCTATTAATTAGTATTTCATAAATATTTCCTTTCTAATTATTGAACGTCAGATACGAAAATTGTTGTGCTTAAAAGAAGAAAGTAAATTTTACCATATCAAGCACATGATAGGTTGGTACTTATATAAATTGTCCAGCATACAATTACAATTATAGTCATGCACCTTGTTACGAAAAACTCATATTCAATAAAACAACAACGCGAATAATAAACTACCGATCGTTTAATTTATGTATTCATTAAAGACGTGCTAAGTTATCATAAGGCACACAATATGGTTGCGAATAGGTTAAGCGAGAATACATTAAACATCAAATAATTCATATTTATTATTACATTTTATATAAATGCATTCCAATAAAATGAAAACATTTTTCCTTATATTCAAGTTTTTATTCAGGCAATTAAGCAACGTCCAACAAAACTTGTCTTTATGAATTTACAAAAACAACAATCGCGTAAATAACCACGCGAAAGTCTTAAAGAATTTTTTTATGTTTTTAAATTGAACAACAAATAATTTATGTATATAGTGTTAATATGTTACAGTAGACAGATAGACACCATGCATCAAACGAAATGAAATATCTCATCTTAACATTATCTCGTTTATAAAATAAAATATAATTTCGAATAAAATATCGAATTTCATAATACAGATCAGCAAATTCTCTCAAGCCACTTGAAGCAACAATAACAAGAGCAGCTCGTTATCTAAAAGGGAAATTATTATTATGAACGAGAAAAGTTGATTTTATATAATTTACTTCAAATTGATGGATGGCTTATTGGTAATAAACCCTTATGTGTATCATACATAAATATGCATCAATTAACATAAATCAAATATAAATTTTTCTTATATCATATACATATATATATATTTCAGATGCGTGATAAGAAAATATATACAATATCGCTGATTAATTAATTCAGCGTTGGAGAAATTTCATTTTTAGTTAAGTAATCAAAAAGAAAATTATTCAACGTGCGTACATACATACGTCTGGCATTGATTTACATGCAGTTGATTATTAAATTTTTATAAAATATTTACACCTATGATTATATACGGGTGACCGCATTTTAGCCAAGGCTAGTAAAACGCGATTGAAATGTGGTTAATATTTTTAAGGTGTGTGCATTTCTAAACAGGCAACAAATTGATTTTAATTTGAGGAGGAACGCCGTGTGTTAAAATAGCAGTACAGCACTACTTATTGTCATTGTTTGATCCTATTTATTTCCACTCCATCGGATCGCAGCTCCTATTATTGATTTAAACTCGGTAATAAAATACTTGGCAATCACTATTACTAGTCGAACCGATTTGATTATTTTCTTAGGCCATTTCGAACGATTTGATTACTTGAGATGCTTTGGTTCGAATTGGTAATCTTTTGAGAAGATTGGGGATTACGATTTAATTACAATTTGAGACAGTTTTAGCTGGTTTGATACGACCATTGAAAAGTTTTGAGACGATTTTTGGAGTTTTGGACCGATTCGAAACGTTTTGCAACGATCTGAGACGATTTGGTGCGGTTTGATTTCGATTTGGAACAATTTGTGACGATTTTATTACAAATTTGAGTTGATTTGATACAAATTCGAGATATGCGATCAGGTTTAGCACAATTTAATTACGATTTGGTACTATTTGATTTCGATGAAATGTAAAAGCTTGAGACGATTTGGAAAGATATGATTGTGATTTAAGAAGACGATTTGCTACAATCTGGTTACGTTTACAATGTTTAAGAAGTTGGCCCGAAATTTCCATCCCGAGAAGGTTTTTTTTTTCTTAAAGTGTGTGTCTTTGCTAAATCACATAAAAATAATTCCATCCCGAAAATGTTATTGTTAAATTAAAGAAAATATAAACAGCCCGAAAAAATTATAAAATTATACTACTGTTTGCAGTAAAAAAGCTGCATAATCTATTAATACATTAAATCTACTTTAATGATCATCATAGGAAATCACTTTCTATCCATCAGTTTCTATATTAACTGAAAGAAAATATGTTCAGTACCAAATTTCCTTGTGGCGAACTTAGAGATGATCCCTTCTCTTGGCATATGGAGTTAGGTGTGTCAATGTGCATAGAACTTATATTCAGGGGTCTGTTCGAAAATAACGAGGATTGATGTTGAATATTGATTATCCCGAAAACCACTTTCTATGCATATTGGCACACCTAACTCCATATGCCAATGGAGGTGGTCATCTCTGAGTTCGCCACTAGGAAATTTGGTACTGAACATATTTTCTTTCAGTTATAATATAGAACGTGATGGATAGAAAGTGATTTCCTAGATGATCATTGAAGTAGATTTAATTTATTAATAGATTGTGCAGCTTGTTTACTGCAAACAGTAATATAATTTTTTAGGGCTGTTTATTTTTTTCTTTAATTTAACAATAAAATTTTCGGGATGGAATTATTTTTATGTGATTTAGCAAAGACACACTCTTTATAAAAAAAACCTTTCCGGGATGGAAATTTTGTGCCAACTTACGTTTACAGACCATTTGATTATACGATTTGAAACCATTTTATTACAATTCTAAACGATTTGAGATAAGTTGAACCGATTTGATATGACTTGAAACAATTTGGGACTTGATACGATTGGAAATAATTTGAGACAATTCGGAACGGTTTTATCACGATTTTGAGCAATTTGACTAAACTTCTATAAAAATTTGAAAAATATAGTTAAACTTCTATATATATTCTATAAAAACTGAATTTGATCACTTGAGCATTTACTTTACCGAGTTTGATTAACGTATAAATAATATCGACGAAACAAAAAACCATAGTCATTAAAAAGATGATGGTAAAAACAAATAAAATTAGGCATTAACATCGAGTTCATACGACGGATAAAAATCTCGGATTTTTCTATCCGAGATTTTTTTTTCAATATTTTCAACTTTTTTATATGAAAAGAGGCGTGCCCGTTGTATAATTTACGTGATGTAATTGGTTAAAACGATGGGATAGTAAAATCCGAGATTTTTATCCGTCGTATGAACTCGCAGTAAGTCTTGAAACCACCAAGGCCATTTGCATGACTTATTTAAAGAAAAAACAAAAGTTGGAAAGAATCACTAACGAAAAGAAAATTTCTCGTTCACCATGTTAAGGCTCCAGTGGCACTATTATGATTATCCCCCGTAATTAATTAAAAAAAAATGAACTGGGTAAAGAATTTATATGTAATTTTTGTTCAAATATTTTTTTTTTTCTGGCATACTGAGGTAAAAAGCTAGTATTAAATTTTTTGAAAACAAAATTAAATTGGGAATAATTTTCCCTGAAAATTTAGATATGGAAAAATTATTTCCAATTTTGAAATATTTACATCAAAGTTTTCTCCTCAGTAGGCCGGAAAAAAATATTTCAACAAAAATTAAATATAAATTCTTCCCCAGTTCCCTATTCCCGGGGAATTGCCATTATAGTAACACAGGAATGATTTGACGTCTCAGCCCTTTTAGAAAACGTTGTGCTGTTTCTGTGTAGAGATTTCAGCAACATTCTCAAAGAAGGCTATCGGCAACGCTTATCTTATTTAAGTAATTTTTGAACCTATAGTGGTCCGCTAAGCCATCCACTATCAATTAAAGTTCTTGCGAAATTGTGAAGCACCTCGATTGTAACCAACAACATTTGGTGAATAAAATTCATGTCGGTTTTGACAGTACTTTTCGTGTATGCATTAAAGCTAGTATACTGTAACACTATTAAGATTCAAGATGATAGATTACAATTAAAGGTTTTAATTCTACAAGTAAGCACTTGTTGCCTAACCAACATTTATTTATTCGTATTTGTTTCATTTCATAAAACGATAAATTAAAATGTATACGGTGGTTGCGCGTTATCCCAACACCTGTCAATTTTGATAGACTATATAGAGCCGTGAATTCCAGATGAAGGGATGTGTAGTTTTATGAACTTATAAGCTAGAAGATTCTAATAAGTTACGATGATCGGTCAAGAACAGAGTTACCAGATGTTTAAAATCAACTGGCAATACAAAATTAGATCTAAAAAATTTTAAGAAATGATTTTGCCTGACTATTAATTACTAATTAATAGAGCCGACTATATGATTTACTCATTCTTCTATCATAATTCTGAAACTTTCCTATAGTTTTAAAAAAAAGTTTACCAAGGCGTACCACATATACCTCAATTTTGTCCAATTTTATAATAGCCAACATTTATTGGCTGTAAAGAAAAACGTTCTATTCTGTAGTAAAATGTGTGGTAATTGTTCTCGATAGAGATTAATTTACAAAATTATTATCTGAAACAGTCATGATCACGTTATACCACTAAATGTCTTACATAAAACTATCAAAGTTGGTTCTGTCGATATTTAGAAGAGCCAATCATGAGAAATTTTTATAGTTGGTCATTATGCGAAACTTTCCAGTTGTGATGCAACTTGTGCTTTGGTAGTTGCAACGAGGCTGCTTCTGTAGATTTTAAAGCTAACGACTTTAACCTTTATCTAACTAACTCTAGTCCCACCCTTGATATTTCCAATATTAATTTAGTGTCCGCCGAACCCCTTAATTCTTTTTCGTTTACAAATACATCTACTGTTGATTTGCATTCTACAATTTGGGAAATTAAATCGCAATTTACTAGTCTAGATATGGTTAGTTTAAAATTAGTTAAGCGTATTTTTCCTATTGTATCAAGGTACTTGTTACATATTTTCAATTTTATTTTAACGACCTCTTCATATCCCGCTTAGTGGAAGATGAGTAAAATTATTCCTGTTCCTAAAATTAGCAATCCTTTTGAGCTTACCTATTTCCGCCCTATTAGCATTTTAAGTTCTCTGTCCAAGGCGTTTGAATTGGTAGTAAAAAACGAAATTCAATCTCATATCGCTTAGTCTTTTTCAATCGAGTTTTAGAAGGTTCTACGGTACTACCACTGCTTTACTGAATGTTTGTGGTGATATTCGTTGTAGTATGAGTAAAAGAGAAATGACTTCCCTTACTCTGTTAGATTTGTCTAAAGCGTTTGATTCAATTAATCACCAAATTTAATAAGCTTATTTCGAACTTTAATTTTTCTCTCTTTGCTGCTAAATTGATTTTAGACTATATTTCGGGTCGCTTTCAGGCAGTCTTTTATGACAATTCTTTTTCTGACTTCTTACCTGTTTCTTCTGGCGTTCCTCAGGGGTCGGTTCTTGGTCCTTTACTATTCTCAATGTATATTAATGACATTGCATGTTTCATTCGTCATTCTTCTTTTCATATATTTGCTGATGATGTCCAAATATATAGGAATTGTCGCTTAGATAATGATTCCATTCACTCTAATATTTCTCTTATTAATGATGATTTGGTAAGAATTTATAATTGGTCATTATCTAACCGATCCGCCCTTAATGATAGTACACCCCAGTCCATTATAATTTATAAAAAAATCGTTAGATACTTCCTCTTTTCCTGGAATTTTCTCGATGATGAACTTCGTGTATGTCTTTTTATTTTTAAGCTTCTGAGAACGAAGCAACCTCCCTATTTATTTAATAAGTTATTGTTCAATATGTCCCATTCTTCAAATTTACGTTTACTTAACCCTATAAATCTGTGCAGATCTTTAAATACGTCCTTTTCTGTTAGGGGTATTTCCCTTTGGTCTTCTATTCCATTAGATATTAAGAGGTCAGCGTCGCCTAAATCTTTTAAAGCGTGCTATTTAGCGTGGCGCGCTTGAATGACAATGCATATAGTTCTATTTTTGTAATAATACTTTTGTATTTATTTGTATTATTTTTGTATGTAGTCTATAAGTATTCACTTCTTGCAGTGTCCTCTGTAACAAATGAGCTTGAGCTCAATACGGAGGGTACTATACTAGCATGGAGTGGATTTGTTTTTTGAAAAAAATCTGAGGTTCTTATGCCTAATGGAAGTATTTTTTTTGTTGTTCATTTATATTACTTCCATATGTGCTTTTCCTTTACCAAAATTTGTAGTGCCAATGAATAAATAAACAAATAAATACAATCATCTGGTTAACAGATTGAATAATGTACCGATGTCACAAAATGATTATCTGGCAAAATTACATCATACAGTACACCGCAAAATAAATAAAAAATTTTGTTTTAAAAACTGGCTAATAGAGAACACAACAGTAAGCGCGATCGACAATAACGCAAAATACTGTGGAATATAACTTTAACACAAGTAAACAGGTTCGAAGAATTTTACCCAACTACGGATATAACACGGCATGCAACTCCAACAATAATCTAGGAAACTGGCCACAAACTAACACAACGGTAAAAGCAGGTATATGTAAGTCAAAATGAATGTTGGTCAAACGGTTTTATCACCTCAAGATCTTGGTTTCACCCACGTAGAATGGGAAAAGACGTAACGTTCGTTGTATTGAATCCTCAATCCACCATGAAATGATGATGAGGCGCTCGCGTCGGACAATCTAACATTTTGTGAACCAACTATGTTTTGTCTTATAATTAACTTCATTGCGGTGGCAATATATCTTTCATATAGAAATTATCATACTCCGGGGCGCTTACGACTTTTTCGTAACTAACAGATAGTATATCTCTCTAAGTCTAACCCTAAAACAACATGAATTGCCGAAAAATACGAGGGCTGTTTAAAGTCGCCATTTCTGGAAGACCACCTTTTACCTTTTCTGTATCTATAAGAGTCAAAATACCGATTCTTGGTTTGTGGAGCATTACATACCAATTTTAGATTGCCCCGGCTGTAATGAATTATCGCCCGAAGTCATTGATTGGTAGTATGCCTAACAGGATTCTGGCGTTAGCTGAGAATAACAAGGGTCAACAGCATATTAATTTTTTAATTTTTATTTATTTTATTAAAGTCTGAACGTTTAATAAAAATTGGTTATGTCACATAATAAATTTCTACAATTATAACTGGAAAATTAAGCACTTCCCTTTAGAATGTGAATGTACAAACTGCAGAACCTAAAGTTGAAATGCTTTTGTGAAAACCTAGAAATAACAAGTTTTGCAAAATAATATTACCTGGATTATAATCTGACATTCTCTTATTTTAATAATATGGTTACCTGAAAAGCAAGCATATAATATTAGACCTTGACTGAGCCACCGAGACAATATGTCGCCCCATCATATCTTTTTACTAGTATACCTACTTACATCATCATCATCGTTCATTCGCAGTCTATTTCATAAAATTATAATGTCTCAATAATAAACGCAGAGATATGGATCTCCCTACATTTTTGTTAAACAATATCGTAATGACGACGATGTATAAAAAAACATTGAAAACAATCACCGCTGCACATAAAAATTAACTGATCAATTTAACTGATAGCTCATCCAATATTCCAACCCAACTTGCAATCACTACAACACAATATACAATTACGATTTTATTCAAATTGCAATTAATTACATTCGAATTTATTTGGGTTAATACAATAAATTAATGTGCATAAGATCTATAATTATGTTACTAAATTAATTTATTATAGATATTTTAACAAGAATAATAAATAAACAATATAAATTTGCAAATAATTAAGATTTTTTTTAAAAAAATATAATTTAGGAGAATAAACAGAATAGATTTTAACTGCAAAGAAGATCTCGCGATCGCGATTAGGTACTAACTAACTTATAAAAATGTGATCGTGGCAGACAAATTGGAATATTTTTAAAACTAGATGAGTAATTCTTATTGAACTAAATTATATTATGTAGTACACATTGCATAATTGCGCTAAGTATAGCTGGCTAACAACATATGGGTAATTTATTATGTGCACAGTATACGAGTATAGTGTAGTGATTCAATGATCTGTAAAGAGTAAGCATTTTATTTAAATTTAGTAGGAGCAGTCAATTTTAATTTAATTTACAGCCTATCTTATTTTTGAAGTATATGACTCGCTCTCACCGAAGCGTATGTTAGTAATTATGCGCTATGGTTGATGATCAAAATGATTACGCATTTTTTTTATTAGATATTCTATAAATAATGTTACAGTGCTCAAATCCAACACTTGATTCATGGTTATATATTTTATAATAATATAACAGCTATTTTGATCTCATTACCGTTACGTTCATAAACTTGATAACTTTTCGTCATATTCTTTTTGCAACACCACCAAGAACCGAACACGATTTTAATGAAGAAGCCTTATTTAGCCGAAGGTGCTACTTACAAGCATTTCTTTAATGTTTCAATGTGATGAGATATTTAAATATACGTCAGTTTAAATGTGGGCAATCATTACACAATAAAGTACACATACCTGTTATTTGTACAAACAAATACGTTTACCTGGATTGGGGGAAGGGGGGAAAGGAGATTGTTAAACTACAACCGTAAAGTTTCTAGTTCATTTGTTGCAAACGCTTCTGATTCACTTGTTGCAAACTCTTTTCTATGATTACTTACTGCAATCACACAAATACATAAATGCTGTCAGGAAAGGTTGCGCACTAAAAAAGTTAGTCAAACCCCATGACATGGGAGCAAGAGTATCTCCTCCAGGTTTTTAGTCGGTCTGCCCTCCCCTAATTTTTATCAATTATAAAATTTTCCCATTTGCATGCAAAACTATTAAATGAAAATTTTTAAAATTTTGTTGATGTTTATATTTTTGTAATAGTTGTATGACTTAATGTTTTAATCAAGGTGAGGTTACCAAGACTTTGAGGAGGTTTGGTTTCGAACTAATGAAACATTGAATTTTTTGTATTTAAAACATTCGGTCGTCTCATCAGACTGCAGTGTCTAAACTACAAAAATTTTGAAAATACTTTGAACTAATCAAAGTATAATCACAATGCCTTAGCGAATTTTAATGATTCGCTACGCAATTCCCAACCCCTTCGTAACCTCGAATTTTATTGTATTTAACGCATACATGCGATTTCTATATGAAATTTTGGAATTGTGTAGCGAATCATTAAAATTCGCTAAGGCATTGTGATTATACTTTGATTAGTTCAAAGTATTTTCAAAATTGTTGTAGTTTGGTCACTGCAGTTTGATGAGACGACCGAATTTTTTAAATACAAAAAAATTCGATGTTTCATTAGTTCGAAACCAAACCTCCCCAAAGTCTTGGTAACCTCACCTTGATTAAAAACACTATCTGGCTATTATCCAGAATAACCCAAAATTACTTAATGTTTTAATTTTTACAGATTTTTCAGCAAATTGATTTTATATAAAAAAATAGACAACAACGAATTTGAACTTGGAAATATTGCCCATCGTTTTTAAAAACCTTGCGTCATCTTTCAGGTAACATACGAATGCCCGTCGCGAAAGAAACTTGCAGGGTTCGACACAATAAAGTCATCGACGAATTTACGCACATCGTCCAGCATTTTGAACTGTTTATGTACTAAGGTGTGCTGCATTGACTGGAACAAATGGTAGTCGGATAGGGCCAAATTTAGTGAATATGCCGAGTTATGCGACAGTATGACTTGCCTGCTTCCTTACCCATTAAATGGGCCTTAGCTGATCACGTTCTTCGTTCTGACTAGTGCCCGGAATCTATAAACGATATTTTACGTTTGAGATTCTCGGAAAAAATATAATTTTCATCACTCGTCACAATTTTTCACAAGAAGTCCTTTCTTTATGAAAAATTGTGACGAGTGATGAGAAGTATATGTACTCCTAGGTGAGCTGCAAGCCCTAAAAATACTAAAAATTGATTTCCGTGCTTTAGAAGCATTTTTTCCTTCTTGGAATTCGTATAGAATGCAGTGCCAAATGTGCTGTTTATCAGTTGCCATCGTAAACTCTGCTGTTTTGAGATGCTATGTAATTCACGTAGGCCTGTCGGTCAGTGTTCTGAAACCTGAGTTAGATCCTATAAACAACAGAAAATATCGTGAAAATATTCCTATTTTAAATATAATTTTTCTGACGATGAAATCTGTAAAAATTAAGTCATACATCTAATATTTTCTGATGCGTTCACTTATTTTGGCTTTGCAAAAAACCGAGAGGCTTTGATCTTAAAATATATCTCAATGCGCTAAAAACATGCTCAAGTGTGCAACCAACCTGTTGGGTAATTTTCATATAATAGCATCTCAATAAATTTTGAGAAATAAATGTATAAATAAATATAAAATAAATAAATATTGATTTATTTTAAAATTAGAGTTACGAGAGTTGTCTGAAAAGTTTCCAACCACACAAAGATACAAGCCATGTTTTCTTCAAATTTATTTTTATTTCTCTACACAGTCTCCTTGTAAGCCTATACACTTATCCCAGTGATGCTCCCATCTCTTCAACCTGCCCAAATAGTACCAGGCGTCTATCTCTGCAAAATAGTTGTTTAGGAAGGTGATGTCGTCCTCATTCGAGGAAAATTTCTGTCCTTCGAGCACAATTTTCAGCTTAGGGTAAATCTCGCGTTACAAAAATTCCATCCAATCGAAGTTCTCATTTGATTTTTTTGTGCGTTTCTTTGTTTATGAATATATGTGTAAAATACAGGAAACCCTCCAAGAACACGATTAATTCTTTTCGTGCTCTTAAAAACCTACAAAAAATAAAATAAAAAAAAGGTTACGTTTTATTTTTAATTATGATATACAAAAAACAAAATAAAATAGAATAACGAAAATCGTATAGTTTGAACCCGTGTAATTTAAGGAAATGGGTATCTGTGTTCTTCGAAACCGTGTTCTTCGAATACCGTGTTGTTGGAGGGTTACCTGTATTTATAAAAAATTTTGCACTTTTTTCTCATTGTGCATATCCACACTAGGGTAACTTGATTTCGGTAACTTCTTCGTTTGGTTCCCCTTTACCAATAAAACCGGTGCGTCGTAAAAAACCGGTTTTATAGGTAAAGGGGAAAAAACGAAGATGTTAACGGATTCATGTTAGCCTAGTTATGGATAAGCACATAAGTAATGTGCCAAATATTTTTCCACTAAATAAATAATTCGAAGAAAAATATTTAACCTAAAATGAAAGAACGATAAACAAACAAAATAGTCTTGAACTATTTTATGTTTGTAGTAGTCCGAGAATGGAATGGGTACAAAGGGCCAAATGTCGAAAGGCCGAATGTCGAAGGGCCGAATGTGTCGAAGGACCAAATAGATCGAAGGGCCGAATGTCGAAGGGCCGAATGTGTCGAAGGACCAAACAGATCGAAGGGCCGAATGTCGAAGGGCCGAATGTGTCAAAGGGCCAAATGGGTCGAAGGGCCGATTTTTTTTTTTTTTTGGTTTTAGAAATATAATTTTTTAAATTTGTTATTTTGTTGAATATTTTGTAAATTTTTTTTATTAAACATAAATGAATTTCTTCAATTTATGTATTTTACTATTTTTCATCACGTATCCAGTCAGCGGTACATTTTGGTAATGGAAAATTTTGTCATGCGCAACCAATAGGTATATCCTTTTTCCTGCCCGTTAACACAATTGTGTGGGTACTGTAAAAGTACCATGTCAAAAATTTATTTTTGTATGTGTTTTGACCCAACTTACGCGTCTGTGCATTCTTTTTAAAATTATTTTCGTCCGAAAAAAACAATATAACTATATACACAATTGTGTTGTTGTACTTCCACACAAGCGAAATTTTTGGAGTAATTGTAGATGACGTATACATCGCCGAAATCGGGTAAGATGAAATTTCCTGGAAAATTTTCAGTTTTTCCAAAAATATTTTTTTGATTTTTTTCATCCAAAAATTAAAAATCTGCCGTTTTTATTTATCAAATCTTAATTTTAATAATGAAATTCGAATTACACTGTCTGAAACGGGTAACAAATTTCATTTTTGCGTTATTTTAATAAAACTTTTTGATTTTCCGCAAAATTTTTCCCTTTTTTTATTTTTCCAATATTTTTTTTAGTTTTATTTATTTTTAATAATAATAATTGCTTCGTCAACCTTGCAGACACAGATCAAAGAATTTATATCGCTCTTATTGAGTCTTCTGATAGTGCCACAAATGTTAAAACAATCAACTTTTGTAAATATAAAACTTTCTTTTAATGTAATTTTAATTTAATGTAATTTTAATTGAATTTATACAATTCTTCAAGTGGCTAATTTTATTTATAATTTAAAACTAAGTAAAAAAATTATAAAATTTTCCTAGAAAAATTGCAAAATTTTCCGGGAAAAATTACTTGTACTGTCGAAAAGCTGTTAAAATACAATGTTAGTATCCAAATTTAAAAACAATTACACATTTGTACTATTTTGAATAAAATAATACGCAATTTATCACCAAAAAAATGAAAAGGTCAAAATTTTCCCGGAAAATGTGATAATTTTCTCGAAATTTTTGGCTTGAACTTCTTAAAAACGATAGATGCACATAAGAAAATTTTTAAAAAATTTTAGTCTTACCCAAATTTTTTATCAAAAACGCCATTACATACTATGATTTTTTACCCACACATTTGTGTGGTTTGGACTTAAATAGTGCCAACTTTTTTTCGTTTGAAAAGGGGATATGTACAAAAAATAAGAAATTAATTAAATTAAATACAAAAAAAATATATTTCTAAAAACAAAAAAAAAATATAAAAAAAAATTCGGCCCATCGACACATTCGGCCTTTAAATATCATACCCCGAGAATCACTAGATCAATAAAAAAAAATTGTCGAAAAAAAAATTACAAAGCTCCCCGCCGCAAAATCCGTTTGTAAGTGAAGAGCAACATTCATTAAGAAGTTTTTTATAAATCGTCCGCGATATTAATTTATTTAAGATTTTTTCGGCTTTTCGGACAATATGTTATTTTTAATGACATTTATACAATGTTTCCGACTTTTCCAGTCATACAAAACAAAGAGGTCATTTACTCACAATATATATGCCACAAAAAGTAGAAAAATGCGCTCCGCTCCTCTTCTCCTTTTTAACCCCAGGCTACTGCAGGCTAAAGATGCACAAACCCTTACAAAAATGAGAACAACCTTAGGTCTCTTTTTGGCATTTTGGTTTTGTACTGATAAAAAGTTGGTCTACTCACCAAAAGTTTCTGATATGGTTATATAAATCGCCAAATCAATAAGTTCTTGTTTTGTACTATAGGTACAAAGCAAGAGTTGAATTTTTGCAGTTTGGTCGTTGCAACCTGATAAGTAGACCAACTTTTTATCAGTACGAATCCAAGCTGCTCAGAAGATACCTAAGGATGTTTTCATAGTTGTAAGGGTTTGTGTATGTTTGTGCACACGCAAGTACCCTGGGGTTAAAAATGCGGGGGGGGGGGGGGGCATTTTTCTATTTTTGTAGTAGATATATTGTGAGTAAATAGCCTCTTTGTTTTTTTCCTATGCCTAAAAAAATCGTAAACATTGTATAAATGCTATTAAAAATAATATTTTGTCCAAAAACCAAAAATATCTCAAATAAAGTAACATTCATGTCACATACAATCGGCTTTCAAATATCAAACTTTAAAAACATAATTTAGAATACAGTAGATTGTTTTGAATTTCGTGAAATGCGTTTTCGCAAGCGATTTACATGATATTGGTGAATAATCTATATGTATGCATCGTCCGAATTCAAACCAACTCCTGCACAACCACTAAGATAAAATATAGATTTGACTTCCCTAACCTAATTTTCATGTAATCAATAAAAAACCACCGTTGGCAAAACTAAATCAATAGAAAACCACCGTTGGCAAAATCTAGAATGTACGCTTGTGACAAACCTATTTTAAAATTAATGAAGACTGTTTCCCTATTTATGTTGTTAAATAGGTAAAAGTTATGAATATTTTCTTAAATCTAAGATTATTCATAAAAAACCAAAAATATCAACGCAAATTTGTGTCAGTAAAACTTGGCAATTAGAATAAATTGAGTCCAATCTTCTCGATCGTAAAATCGAAATTTTCGAAAAGTTGATTAATTTATACTTAAAGAATAAAGATACTTGAACACAAATGGATAGTGTAAAATATATATTTCTGAGTTTTCTGATAATTCTAAACGGCGTTAATTCTAACGTTTAAGGTTAACGTGATAAGTAACGCGATAACCGAACAATTATAATAATTGTATTTAATAGTAACAGTTACCCGTCACAAATTACGAAAGTATTTTTTAGAACTCCGTGCGATAATTTTCGTAATTAAATACGGACCTGTTAGAGTAATAATTAGTGTTTTACTCAAAAAATGATGTGGCAAGAATCGTTCGAAATAATTTTATCACTCCAAACAGTTTGTGAAGGCTCCCCGAATTAAAAAAAGGCTGACTTAAAAATGGTGTTTCTTCGGACCTAAAACCAGCGTTTTTATTTTATTTTTAAATTGACTTAAAATCTGTGATGAAAATGAAATAAAAAAAGCTGACTTTATTAGTGCATATCATAAGTCGGCATCCAATTAACCGGAACACTCAGTTAACCGGAATTTTAATTTTTAGGATTTTTTTCCTCTTTCTTTTCTCTTTCATATGCATTTTTAATTCCATTTTGAAATTTGCAATTCTTTCTTGCACATTTTCATTAATGAAAGCATTAGTTGAAAATTTTGAATGGCTTTAACCGTTTCAACACGATTTTTTTTTTTATAATGTCGTCAACTAAGTAATACAAAAAATCGAAAAATGAATTGCACAATCATATTGTTTATCCCTTTCAGCCCTGTAGTGACATATGGTCCTAAAGAAGTTCTGACAAATACTAAAAAAATTTAGATGCATGTAAATACTGAGTTTTCAAATATATTTTTAGTATGAATTTGACAACTTCTTTTGGACGATATGTCCCTACAGTGTTGAAAGGGTTATTCATTTCCATATTACAGTAAAATCCCGATTAACCGGAACACTCGGTTAACCGGAATTTAAATTTTTAGGATTTATTTTCCTCTTTTCTCTTTCTCAAGGGAAATTTTTATTTTCCGGGGATTCACAGAAAATATACTTGTTTTTCTGTTTTATGCATTATTCTATTTGAATTGAATGTGTCTTACATGGTTATGTTAGTGAAATATTGAATATGCATTTCTATGTGTATTAAAACAACTGTAAATTTTATGTTTATAATGGGAATAATTATGCCTTTTTAAGTCATTTTGAAAACGAATTCAAAAATACATAAAATATACCTTTCTTGTGTCATTTTCAAATTAAATTAGTTTTTGGAAAACACTTTTGTTAAGTCAGAAAATTTGTTAAAAATATGACTTAAAACGGTCCAAGTCATATAAAATCACCATTTTTAAGTCACCTTTTTAATTGCAGCCTTTTTTAATTCAGGGAGCCGTTTGTGTATTGTTATTTTACTGTAATAATTTTCATAAAAATGTCTATATGGTCGGTATATGTAAAAACTAAGGCACGTGGGTGCAAATAATTTACATGTTGAGGGATTGCAGAGGGAGATCATGACGAATTGAAATTAAGTAAAAAATTAAAAAGTTAAAATTGTAACGGTTCTTTGAGAAAAACTTACTTTAAAGAATCATAGCTCTCAAACGGATGCAGATGCCATATAACCACTTAGATCTTAAATAATCCAATACCATTACGTCAAATAAGACTAAGGTTGCTATCCGATAATTACTTTGGAAGTTACAGTTTAATATATGTGTGTACTTTTTTCTGAACCAAGTTGTTTAAACACCATGTATCTTAAAGGATATAAAAAATTGTTTTTTTTTACAGAATGAACTAAGAAACCATCCCTTAACGGATTAACATCCCAAACTCGATCACTTGCATCATTAAAGCAAATTTACAACGGAAATTATTGCAACCTAAAAGATTTTGCTACTCAGTCGTTATAAAATAAAATAAAAACATTACAAAAAACCTTACCCTTGTAAAATTTTATTCCTTTTTATTCCGAAGATAATTTAGACATAAACTTGGGTTCTGACACTGATAAAAGCCGAGTTCGAACTATGAACGTTTCATTATAATTTTTTAGCTTACGCTTTATTTAATCCGGTTCAGTTTGTGCTTTGTGAACCAACATGTTTTGTTGAGGGCAAGGTTTGATTCAAAAATATATGACCTAAAAGATACCGTGTGATATTCAGTTTTAATCGTATACTGCAAAAAGGCAAACAAAACAGGTAACAATTCAAATACTCCGCTTTCACTATCATCCATTTTTATAATTTACGTGGTTGAGATTAATGGAGTTAAATTATAGTGCCGCGCGTATTTCATTCAAATTACAGTTTTAAAACACGGCTGTTTCAGAGACCACTGTCAGACACATCCAGTTCAGAGACCTTACATTTTATGGTCGCATTTTATCCAGCATTGGAAATTACAAAACATTAGTACTTTAGTTTTTATTACTTTTTATGTGTCCGCTTAGTACTTGCTGTTGAAAGCAGGCTCTTATATAATATTGATAGAAGGCGTGCAACACTAATTGGTATCTGAAACCAAATCTTATGGATTTATATAATTTATTGGTTTCGGTCAAGTGAAAAATAAAACTATTTTTAAAACTGGAAAGATGCGCTTAGTCTATACATATACATAATACAAAATACACATGTGTATTTATTTTCCCAGCCAACCAACAAAAAAAAAAAAAAAAAATCGAAAATTTTGTGTCTGAAAAATATCCGCGCGTTTATTTACATAACATTATAACACAAACGATAATTAAATAATTATTTTCATCTTATGTTTACATATCTAATCAAACTTTTCTCGTATAACCTTGGACTATTTCTCTAGTTTAATTTGGATTTTTCGTTTCGATTTTAGCCAAAAGCGAAATGAGCAATTTAGAGCACGCACACACATTACAAAAAAACGGCATGTACTTGTACGATTATTCATCGTTTTCGCGCGTTTTTGTGTATTCGAATTTAATTTTCATTTACCTCGTAATTTTGAATTGTTTAATTATATACATCTATGTCTGTTGCTCATACTGCTGTACATAAGCAAAAATAAAACCGAGTCAAGATAATGTACATTAAGATTTGTAGTACACTTGGGCGCGCGCATACACCAAATATGTTAAAATAGATAAAATAAAATTCGTTTTAACTTAATTACATATTTGCAAAAGTCGAGGAATTTTTTTTTTGTACAGATGAAAATCTGCTTTAAATCTTTAGTCAATTTATTTCAAACAGAAAGTGTTATATATTTAATGTTTATAAAAAATCAGTATTTATTTCATTTCTGGTGACTTGCTGTGCGCGCGCTCTCTAATTGCCAAGCCAAATCGAAATGTCGGTTGGAAATGCGCTGACATGTGTAGTACGAGAATAGTTAACTAATGTCTGTATAGATTCAGGTTAGTAGGGTAAATTAAAATTATCGTGAGTGTATATATTGCTCATTTGCTGCAAGAGTGACACAATCCAAAATTTTTAATTTTTCAGTAGAGCGATTTGAAAATATCACTCAAAATTGTGTGTATAAAAACGGCGATTTGCAAAAGTAAATAAAACTACGTTCTGGTCAGTAAAATAATTTGTTTTCTATTCCTACACCCTTATTCTAATTTAGGATTCTAATTTTTATAATTCTTTAATATTTTGTAAATTTACTTAGGATACTTTCCAATATCTTAGAATGTAAATTTCGTTCGCGAATTGAGTGATTTTTTTATATGAAATTTTAGCTAATTTCCCAGAAAAAACTACATAAGAGAGTATGTTTTATATTTAAATTAATAAAAATATGATTTATTGGGAATCGTTTGATTCGAATATCTGAGAAATGAGTGAATGGTAAGAAGTTGTGTCACTGTTGCAGCAAGAGCAACTGAGGGATATATAAACTCAAAAACATAAGGTTCAAGTATCTTTAGCTCCAAATACATTTGTTAGCCTCATAAAATCAGCTTCAGGAACTTGAGGTAAACGGAAACAAATGGTTTGCATCTTGCCAGCAGACTGTAAGGTTGAAATGAAGAAAGACTTTTTAAACAAAACAATTATGAATTTCAATGAAAATATCCCGATTTATCAGCTGTTGAAGTTTCGATGATGAGCGTGATTTATATTCTACTATACTATTTTATTTTTCTCTCCCCAATTTAATCCTCGTTGACAGACTGGAATCCGTCGCGTGGTGTTTCTTGGGTAACACTAATTCCAGTATAGTAGTAAATCTGTAACATCGTTTAACTTAGAAGTTTTAAATGAAATTCAAATTGTTTTTATGAAAAACACAACAAAAAGTAGCACATATCACAATATTCTACGTCACTTACCTAATGATCTAAAAAATTTCACTACCAAGTTCGGAAATCTTTTCAATGAAGGATTGTATGCTCTTCGTGTGTTCCACATGGATTGTACAGTTCTTAAAATTTTTGTATAAGTAAATAAATTTTTAAGGTCGCATTTGTTGCTTCAACTACTCCTCGAAGTGTACGATCAGTGGCACTATTCTGGCAATTCCCCTTGAATAGGGAATTGAGGAAAGATTTTATATGTAATTTCTGTTCAAATATATTTTTTCGGCCTACTGACGAAAAAAATGCCATGTAAATATTTATAAATTGGTAGGGAAAATTATTCCCAATTTAATTTTGTTTTGAAAAAAATTGACACTAACTTTTTACCTCAGTAGACCAGGAAAAAAATATTTGAACTGAAATTACATATAAAATCTTTCCTCATTTCTCTATTCCCGGGGAATTGCCAGAATAGTGCCACAGGGGTACTAAGTCGTTGGAAATTATTATTATTTTAAAATATAGATCTTTTGAGTTCTTTCTAAGGCCACTCAATCATCAGTTTCATATCGCCATAGATCGATCGATTGATATGATATATTATATATACCACATCAACCTTTGTGATTTTCAATTTCTTTAAGAGTGCTGCTCGTAAACCCCGTAAGATTGATTTCTGCTAATTTTGTTTGTAAAAAATCCATGTTGACTTAGTTGTTGTTTCGTGCTAATACGACCATGAGTCTATTGCATATTACCAGTTCGAATAACTTCAGGATTGATGAAACTGACGTTATATCTCTATAACATGAAATGTATTTCCGTGATCCAGTTTTAAACTTATTATTTTTCACTCTGAGGAAGAGAAGACACAGAGAAATTACAAAATTGTTGTAGTCCCTTAATACTGAAGCTGGTATATCATCCGGGCTGCACCCATCTTTACACGTTTTGGGAGCGTGACATCATATTTTTGGTAACCGTTAGTCTCAGTCGTTTTAAATTAACTACAAAATTATTTTGGATCATTCCGTATTTTATCTTGAATAAAAGAGACTTTTGAACTTTGTTTGGTAGCAGATTTCGTAGTGTTGGTTGCATGTTGAGAATTTATGCTTACTAGGGTCGGAGTAACATTTAACTGTGTCTTTGTAAGCGTCGTCTTTTTTTATTTTACATTTTTTTTTTAGTTTTCCAACGTACATGAAGGATAACTGATAAATCTAGTGACAGCAGTAGGGACAAATAAATATATTCCGTTACAGAGTAATGTGTGGAATTTGACTACATTGCGGTCAATACTATTGCTGTTTATATCGTCGTTCCAGTAGATGTGTCTGTTTTTCTATAGTTGCAATATGGCTTTTGCTTCAGGTGGCTTTTCATACTGGTTTCGTTTAAATTAATTTTAAATTAACATGAACAGAGTAGTGAAGTAAGAGACCACGAAAACTATGCACAATAGAATTTAACACAACCACACAAGTGCGACAAACATTTTCTAGAAACGAATACAGAGAAGAGTGATTTTAAACGGAAATAATTCTACACTGAACAATTCATCGCAAAATCAAATATTCAAGGGATATTTGAGCTGTTTTCCGTAACTTTAGGCAAAAGTAATGTTGATTAGATTGGAGCGCGATTGAAGCATTTTTAGAAAATGGTCATTTTATGGAAAAATCCATTTCAAGGATTTTTCAATTTTGCAGCATCACTTTACGAGAAAAGTCATATCTAAGCTCTTAGTTAAGATTTCATCAAACGGCTTACTGTTCTAGAGATACGGAGTGGACCATCTGTTAGTCCTTTTTTCATTTGTAAATAAAACACACATTTTGGGATGAAAAGTCGGATAGTTTTATGCCATTTAAGTATGAAAATCAATATCGTTCGTATGCTCACCACAGCTTCGTCTACAGGCCTGCATCCGAACATCAACATTTTCAATAACTTTTTCCAATAAAACGGATCAATGACCTCAATTTCGGCTCGAATGTTGTTTTTAAGTTGTTGAATTGTTTGTGGATGATTAGCATACGCCTTACCTATCAAATAACCCCACAAAAAATAATCAATAAACTTCACAATTTTTCGAAATTATGAGATCAGCAAATTTTGCTGACAGTAAATGGATTATTGCATGATTTGCGTATGGCATGTCGCTCCGTCTTGTTGAGACCAAAGGTCGTTTACACGCAATTCATTCAATTTGGGCCACAAAAAACCAGTTACCATATTGCGATAACCTTCCCCATCACTGTAAGGGCATTTTGCTGTTCGTTTTCAAAGAAAAACGGCCCAATGATGCCACCAGCTCATAAACCACACCAAACATTGACTCTTGGAGGATGAACTTCTATTCTTTATGAATAACATGAGGATTCCCCGCTCCCGAAATTCGCCAATTTTCCTTATTGACGTGCCGATTAAGATGAAAATGAGCTTCATTGCTAAAGATGATTTTTGATGACAAACCTTCATTTTGTTCAAGCCTCCAATTAACAAAACCACGACGATTTAAATGGTCTGGTGGCTTCAATTTTTGAGTAATTTTTTCCTTTGAATTTTGCATGGATGCAAATGAAGGTTACCATTCAAAATGAGTCGTAATGTGGTTCGTGAAATGTTTAGTTCTTGTGAACGATGTCTGGCTGATGTGTCTGGTTCTTTCATTAGCAGCTGCCACAGCATCAGGAGTACGAACTGGACCGAACCTTCCACTGAACCAGTTTCTTCCACTGAACCAGTTTCAATTTTGCTGTTTTTGAACGATAACTTTCATATTAAATTTGGACAATCAAAATGCGTTGTTATCTTGTTAGCGGCTCCATGATGATAAATGGCATATTTTTAACTTTTCATATGTCAAAGAATTTTTTAGAACAGATAACATTAAGTACTAAAATTCATCGGTTGGAAAAAGACCAGCAGATGGCCCACCCTGTATTTAAAAAATAACCCAAGCATAAGCTAATCCTAATTAGTCAAATACCCAGACATATAAGTAAGGGACCAATACGTGGTCCAGGTCAGCTTACGGAAGAAGTTGACGGTCAACGTGCACCTAAAAAGATGAAATATGACAAGAATATAAATGACTCGATCCCTCGATGGTCAAGTACTCAAATGTTCGAAAACCTTTTGACAGAAATCGTTTCTTTTCAAACGACGATTGAGCAAAGAATACGAAACTTACTGAGCCTAGCTAACTTTCGGGAATTGGGAAATCAAATTAAATATATAAAGATTTATATTGTAGAGGTGGTTGCGGAAACTTATCTAACAGTTGGTAAACTGGAGGAAGCACGCAACCATATAGGTGCACTTGCAACCAGAAGCAAATAAATTTGGTTACTGTGGAAAAGACATCAGAGATGGCTGATGCAAAGTAATAAGTTCCTAGTGTTAATTAAAACAATACAGGGAGAGTTGCAAAAAATGCAAGAAATCGTCATATTGCAAAAAATTGTAGTACGCGCAAAGAGACTTGTTCTCACTGTGCACAATATGGTCACTAAATAGAAGAACTTCCACAAAATAATTCGATCGATGAAGTTGATGCTCGTGTAGAGCTGATATCAACACAGTTAGCCAGTGTCTGAAATAACTCAATTCCTATAAGAGAGGAGCTAAGAAACGAAATAGTTTTTTTAACTGTAATCTAAGGAAATTTAGATGTTCTATATGCATAACCTTAGAAGAGCATACCAAACTGAAAGAAACCAAGAAGTAAAAGAGTTAAAATTGTCACTCTTTAGAAGGTCAAGAAATAAGAACGTCCATGAAATATTTAAAGCGAAGCAACGTAGTTTCGAACAGTACGTGAAGGAATAAGGTAATGAAGACCTATGGGGGTTTGTATACAAAATTGCAGCTGGCAAATCAAGACCTCTTGAAGTTTAAAATATCATTAGGAATGCAAATGGAGTTGTCACTGATACGTGGCATGGCACACTTTTGGAGTTACTCAACCAGACGAAACTGGGTTATACGCAGAAATGCGCGAGAGAGTTCCAGGACTAGACAACTTGAGCGCTGAAATAGTTCAGCTTGCATGGCCCATCATAGGGCCTAGCATAGTATAATTATTAAATAGCTGCTTAAAATTTAGTTACTTCCCCACGGTTTGGAAAACAGCTGAAATGAACGTATTGGCATAACATCTCACGTTCTAAGAGTCTGCGAAAACGCTAAGATGCTATTCCACTCCCTAGCGAAAATATCGAGAGAGGGACGGGGACTGTTATTCAGTTTATGCCGCAGCTGATTGGTAGGACGGATTAAACTGTCACCACGCCAAATCATTGGAAAGTGCTCATAGGAATATCCTGCTAGGAGTAAAAACGCCTACCGAACAATGTTTAAAGATGCTGTGTTCCTGACTGACGTACTTCCGGTAGATATTCTAATCAAAAAGCGACTCTGTACATGATGCACATAGTAGGGGTTATGAATATAGAAGGAAATCTGAAATAGATGCAACATCGATTGACCTATGGCAAAGAAAGTGGAATGAATCTGCCATTCCAGACATTAAAGGAAGACTCAAGCTAAAATTATCACTAACAGTTGAAAAACACAGTCATATCATTAAATATTATAAATTAGAAAAAGAAAAAATATTGTATGTTCTTTTGTTTTTTTTCTTAATAAGTTGAGTGTAACTTGTGTTCCCCTAATTGTGCCGCTGTGTGTGTTAAGAAATAAAGAAGATGAACATAATCACAGAAGATCATAGGTGCTAGTTACCGAATGTTGCATAGCCAAGCTCTTTCAAAATATGTTGAGGGATTGAGGAGTATGGTAATAGACGGTAAATAACTGTAAAATTACTTCTTTTTAATTTAAGGTTGTGACTTGTATGTAAATGAAAATAAATCAAACATCAATAATAATAGTAATTAAAATAAATAAATTTATGACAAGAAAAACTACTTTCAAAATATAACATTTTCCTTTCCTCGATGTACATATCTATATAGTACCAATAGTTTGGTAAGATGTCTTCTTGTTGATCTTTATAATAAAACATCGATAAAATAAAGATGAAGTAAAACTAAATACTAAATAAAAAATCAATTAATTTTTGCTATGTACGTACCTACAATGATCATTATTTCGAAAATCTATTTATTTATGTTGTTAATAAAAAAAAAAATGTTCAATTAATTTTTAGTTCTGTTGTGTAAACGGATACTGGATAACGTGTGTGTAATGCATTATTAAATTACCGGTGCTCGTAAATCATTCGCTAGAAAAATGGGTGTGTTGGCATTATGTATATATACGTACATGATCAGTGACATTTTGATGTGTACGAGAAACAAGTATATGCATCGACTATATACAATGTAAGCAGGTGAATCTGCATCGCATATATAACATGAGACAGTTAGATTTAGAAAATGATTTACAAACGTTGCCTAGAATCATTCATCATATCATGTACTCTGTACTCACGTATAGTTATATATATTTTTTTTATTACCGCGCCGGGGCAATAAATTATACACGGATTATCATCACATTTAAATCATAATGTAAATATTAACGTAAACACAAAATTCATTCATTTCAATGAGGTGCTATAAGTAAATAAAAATGTACATAAGCGCGAGAGACTTTTGTGTGAGTGTGCTCATATGTGCACTTATTATTTTATTATTATATGACAGCAATTAAAAATACTTTACATTATACGGTTTAATGACTTTGGTGGTTGTTATGTCATTTTGGTAGATTTTAGAGCGAGCGTATTTTTACAATACGGTACATGACCTTATATTGTATGCATATAGTAATCAAGGCCATAATGATTATGTTGATGTAGAGCGCCGCGATCGCGGAACAAATCCAACACAAATAAAAATTACCAAACGACATTAAATAATTTTCGTAATGATAATTGCTTATGTACCGCGCGAGTTTAGAGATAAAATTATCAAATTTGTAAACATTACTTGTATATAGATATGTACATGCGAGTAAGATAGATTATTTACATACATACAATTTTTTTTATATTTTAGTTGCTTAGCACGTTTGCAAATTTAATATTCGACAAAAATTGTTAGAACGCTCGATGCCAGTTTTTTAAATACACTCATCTGATACGATCAAACAGACGTTTTTCAATAAATTTGATGTCATTGGTAAAATTTTTTACTTGGCTTCGAACGGAGATAACAATCATAAAACGCAACGTACATTCAAAGCACGTTTTATTCGTTTTTGTAAGTAATTCTGTAACATGAAAACTAAAATCTGGGTCAAAATTTTTAATGACAGATTAATTAAATTATTGTCACTTTAAAATTATACCTGTTTTGTATCTTTATATGCGATCGTAATTCTAGAAGACAGTTTGGCACATTTTGCAGTATTTTTATGTACGTGACATTTTAGTATGTTACGTATATTACTCGTACATATTATGAAGTGGTATCCGCTAGATATTCTAAGAGACAACAATCCCAAGTAAGATTATCTTCAATGATTGATGCCGACAAATGTTGATAGTTTCTTATTTTATTTATAAACAATTAAAATAAATACGGTTTACATTGATCTGTTTTTAGTAATTGTGAAATGGTTTTTGTGAGATTATATAGTGTTATATCGTTTGGCTCCAGACTACTTGTATGTGACCTTAACATCTTTATTCGAACTCATTAGATGCTTGTTTACGATCTTTAATGTATACCCAGTTGCTATAATTCGATAAGCAAATAGTATCATTCCGAAATTGTTACGTTACACATGATCATCGGCCGGCGTCGTCCGATTTATTTTCAAGATCAACAAGCTACATAAATTTATGATAATATCGTACCGTGCTTGTTATTTAAATGATTAATTGTGTCACTTCTTATAAAGTGTCCTTGAAAGGCTCCTTTATAAATGATAATATTTAATTTCATTTGTAAAAAAGAAATCAATTGGAATCTTAATAATATTCAAAGTCTAGACCAAATAGACCCTAGTCATAAATCAAGTGCCTAAGATATACAAAAAATATTTACAAAAAACCTGCTGTGAAACTGCTATTTCCGTTCGACCTCTTCGTAAATTATTTATATATCTAAACCAAAATTAGGCAAAAAGCTTTAAATCATAAATTTATGCAGAATGAACTAAAATGTCAAGGGTATACCCAAAAATGTTTACTATGCTCAATCGGAACTTAGATAAGTTCCAAAAACTGGATATTTACCAAAAAAAAAAAATAATAAATTTATATCTAAATTAATCTCGCAGCCACGATTGATTATAAACATAAATTATTATTTATTTATTAGCCGTTTGTTGATATTTGCGATTGCGAGCACATGCAAAAAAATGCAAATTGTTTATACAAGCGTAAGATTTGTGTGTTTGGCCTAAAAGAAATGTCTCAATTAATTGTATATGTGATTAAGTATAACACAGTGTAAACAAAGTGGTTTTGTTGCTTATCATTTTTATAAGTTTAATATCTTATTTGTTTATTCATTTTAGCGTTTTAAGTGATTCAAAAGAATACATGACTTATATTTGCATATTGTATGAGATTGTGTTTTACTAGAATTATGCAATATTTAATTTAATAAGTAAAAATAGAAAATTATTTATTTATTTATAAATATTCATTAAGCTCGGAGGTGCTATTCTTGCATCTAATCTATACGATCTCATCGCCTCTGAATATAAAAGATACCTGTGCTGTTCAATTTGGCTTTCGAGTATAGTAAGAAAAAGCAATATTGAAACATCGCGCTGTATATTTCACAGTTACATACCGCTCGATCGCAAAGCATGAATACTCAGCAACAAAACCAAATTATTTTTAACACCCATAGCATCTCCATGAAAAAATCTCGGAATCGGCGATCATAATTTTGATAGAATATAGACATGATGAAGCACTTATAAAGCACTCATAAGACCTGTGTTAGCTTTTGGAAGGGAGTGCTTGGCCCTGATCTCTAATGACTGAAGAATAGTAACTGCTTCGGGAAACGTCAGATGTCCCCAAAGTCCCCACAACAAAGTTCCTCGTAGAGGAACGACGTTGAGTTAGACCTACTTATATTCGGATGTTGAAATTAGTGGCCGCAAGCAACGGAGCGAGAGCGAGACGGTTGGAGAATAACCGTGCTGTGAACCAATATCCGCTTATGAAAGCAACATAGAAATAAAGAGAAAGGGTGTTTAGTGCTTTGACATGGTGGGTCCCTTAAATTCCTTTAAATACAATATCAAGTTCTAAATCACTAAAATTGTATTAGTAAACAGAACTACGCTGGTAAATGCCATTTAGACATTCTAATTTTAGGGTGTCAAATCTGCATCATTTTTTTCAACAGTTTTGGCCAAAACTTGAGGCCATCGCTTTATTAGTAACTAATTTTGACTACTAGTTGATTTGTTATTTGATACTTATTTATATAAATATGTCAAAAGATGATAGGTTAATTTATACCCATTTCTACTCCTTAAATTGTACATCAAATCGTAAACTAAAATTACATAGCTGTGGAACGATTATATACAACGATTATCAAAGTAAACACTTTTCGGAGCAAGCTCGTTCGCGGGTCATAAACCAACATGTGAAAGCTCTACTCAAACACATTCGCTTTTTTGTTTTGTGTGACGCCAAATAAAAAATCATTTAATCCCCACTTTAACATTTTCAAAAGGCAAACTGACGAAATTTGTGCTCACCATAGAAATATAATTTTCCGTAATTTTCATTCATAAATTGTGGAAAACCAGCAATCCCCTCAAAGATCTGAACAACAAATAAAACAATAGAAATAAAATGTTCTAAACTCCAAGAAACTTGGCAATGAAGATTGCAAATTCCTATCAGGTATATATTCATGACCATCCAAAACATATAGTGGCTGAATGAGCCAACCCCGATTGAGATAATTCCGCATTTATCCATTCAACAACAAAAACAGTTGAATGACTGATTTTCTGACATTAAGTGTTCTAGAAATCAATGAACTTCTGATTCCACATTCTTATCAGTTATATTCATTGTCATCTGAAAAATATAGTAGCTAAATTTGTGCTAATTCAGAATTGGTCCAAATCCATTTAACAACAAAGACCGTTGAATGAATTATTTTCTAACATTAAGTGTTATAAAATCCAAAGCACTTGGAACTTCTGATTGCATATTCTCACCTAGTTTTGATTATTGCCTTCCAACAAATATAATTTGCAAATCCAGAGTTGGCCCAATTTCATTGAACAACAAAAGTTCGCTGGACTCTTAATGTCAGAAAATCGTTGATTGAATGGTATTTGTTGTTCAATGGGATTTGGGGGAAGTGGAATGTAAAATTTTCTTTCCCCGTTTCCTCGGTACCAGGTCTAGCGCCAATTTTTCCCTGTGAGCACTGATTAGCACAAATTGGGCTTAATCGGTATACAAAGATTCATGTTGAAAATTGAAAGTTTCGCTGCTACAGTTACTCTCAGCAAAGGACACACATCTAGGGCAAATAAAAGTTTATCGTAGCACCAATCTGTGTGGATAACTGCAGCAGTGAAATATTATTGCTAGTATTCACGTTCCATGAAATAATGAAAATAAAAAGTTTTTTTCATTGGCAATCTAGTAGTTTGAATTATTTGCCCGTAATTTTAAATTTTATTGTGTGCACTCAAAATTTCTTATGGAGAATGCAAACCTACTCGATTGCTAATGAAAAAACTCTTCATTTTCTTTATTTCGCAGAACGCGAATTGACTCCCAGGAGCAGAAAAAACGGAAAAAGAGCATTTCAAATTTCGCCTAAAGAACGTTCTTTACTAAATTAAATTTGTTGTTGAACTTAACCTAAAAATAAAATTTCAGTGTGTCCATTTATACATTTTCTATTTACAATTCGAACCTACCTGATAGAACTTCTTCGTATTTGCATACCAGATAATCCGCGACCCTCTATCAGCAATTTTCTGAGCAATTTTCTAATTTTTTTCTATAATATATTAATAAAATATTTAAAAACAAATAAAATTAAACACAAGTTTATAAATTTAACTTTAATATTCCGAAAAAATTAAGTATATTGTTGTTGTATAATCCGATCGAGCTTGCACAACTTCTCCAAGTTTGAGAGCTAATTTCAAAATAATAAAATAATATTTCTGGAAAAGGACAAACTAAGTTCGAGTTTTTCATAATAGCTATTGAGTATCCTGTACAACTTACCTTTACATTAATAAAAAACACACTTAGAGATGAGACAAATAAAACCTGATTTCTGGAAAAAGCCAAAAATAATTTAAGACTAATTTTAACATTTTCCAAGTGACAAAATTTGTTGTTATCGTAAAAAATAAATTTTCATTCATAAATTGAGGAAAAACAAACTAACCCCTAAAAGATACTATATTAAACCAAAAAATACACTTGTATACCGTTCAATAATAGTCGTGTTTTAATATTCGAGCACTATCCGGAGCCGAATGTCAAATTTCTACTGAAACTGCAGCTATTATTCACTGGTGTCGCTATACCATAAAAATAAAAACTAAATGCATCCATAAAACAAACATATATCACCTGAAATATACTAATTGACATTTATTTCGACATAACGTTATACACAAAAAATCCATCTTGCTGCGTTTTAAATTTTTATTGTAAGATTTAGTTTCTATTGGTTTCAGGGGTTTACAAAATAAAGGCCTTTTCAAATTTGCTATTGAAATGGATAGCGCTCCCGATAGCGGCTCCCGATAAATAAGTGAGCCAAGATATTTTTTTATCGATTTTTAATTAAAAAATTGAATGAAAAATTTTAGTTTAGAGTTAAATAAATTAATTATATGCAATAATAGCGCGCTAAATATAAGTTTTGACATAGAAAATTGGCTGCTCCGGATACAGCTATCGGGCGCTAATAAAAAAACACGGCAAATATTTGTGTTGAACAACAAATTAAACAATATAGAAATAAAAGCAGCAGATAGCACGATCCTGTCAGATATGTTCATTGCCATCCGCAGTGGGATTTTGTACGCTATTCTCACGAAATTCTCATGCGAATTTGTATGGTAAACGTATACAAATTCTCAAGAGAATTTCGTGAGAATATCGTACAAAACCCCAGGCCAGGTATGTTCAATGCCACCCGAAAAACAAAGTGGCTGGTTTGTGCTAACGCAGAATTGGCCAATGGACTTATTCTATAGGGATTTTTAATCAGAACTGCCATGTTAATTGGTTTCTAAAATACTTTATGCTTGAAAACCGTGGCAATGAACAATCCTAATGGGAATATACAATCAGAAATGCCAAGTTCAACACTGTTTATCAGAAAATCAACGGTCTTTGTTATTCAATGGAATTGGTCCAATTCTGGATTAGCACAAATTCAACCTGTGCTGTCAGGAATATGACTATTCTTGAATTTTAGAACGTCTTGTTTCTATTGTACAATATGTTGTTCAACACAAATATTAGTCAATGGTATACCTCTGCATTTTTCCTGTTCAATATAGTATCTTTTAGGGGCTTATTAGATTTTCATCAATATATAAATGAAAATTTATGAAAATTATATTTTTACGATTAGCACAAATCTCGATAGTTTATTCACCGTTGGAAAGTATTAAAATTAGTTTTAAATTATTTCTGGTTTTTTCCAGAAATCGATTTTTTTTGTTTCGTTTAAAGGGGCGAAATCTGAAATTTTCTATTCCCGTTTTTTTGGCTTCTGGTTTTTCCCATGAGCACTAATTAATACAAAATAAATTTCTTATCCCCATTGTAAGGTAATGAGTATTTGAGTGCTTAATACTGATGGCCAGTTCATTTAAATGACAGTTTTAATTGAGGGAATTGTTTTTCTTAATTTTCTTAATTTAAAGTGGCGTAAATTTCTTCTTGTAATAGATTTTAAACATAAAATTTGTTTTGTGTATGTCAAATTGTTTTTATTTTCTCGGGATAGAATTTGATTATATTTTTTTATTTTTCGGGATGAAGGGATGCTGTATAAGATAGCGGTAAATAAGGGAATACAGTACTCGCCGCAAGTGGCAGCACTATCACAAAAGATAATTTATTTTTGTTAAAAATTTACCAGCGGACATTTTTATTCATTTTGTATCCCTTTTATCGCTAAATAAAGCATCACAGCGGAATAAAATATTAAAAGTGACCCTTAAAATAACAAATTGATTGATCTCCGAAGTAAAGGAACTCGATAAATGAAATCTTGAAATTTTACAATAGTCCGCCTTTCCGCCACTTTTTAACGTATTACGATGAAATTTGACTAGTAAGGTAATCTGATCATGTTGGGCTAATCTTGGCCATTTCATAACCAATCCTAACGAAAATCCCTGATCAATATTACTATCCAAATTTCATCGGAATACGTTATGAAATGGCTTAAAGACTGAATCTTGTTAAAATTTCAAGATCTCATTTGTTGAGTTCTTTTACTTCGGAGACCAATCATTGTCAATTTTTAAGGATTCCTTTTAATATTTTATTCCGCTTTGAGTTTTATTTAGCGAAAGGAGAGATACAAAATTAATAAAACAATTCCGCTGGTAATTATATAAAAAAGGAGTTTTTTCTGTTTTGTGATAGTGCTGCGTCTTGCGACGAGTAGTGAGATCCCCTATTTTTCGGGGAAGGATGCAGCATGCTGAAGGTCCTTTTAATTTATTTAGCTAAAAAACACACCTATATTAAGACAAGTTCAGTACCACCTGGAGGAACATTCCGACAAAATGACTATTTGTCGTGACATTTGCTTATTGGTACAAATTGAAGTCATTGAAAATTTACGATTCGGATAAAATGGCTTTTGACAGCTGCATTTTTAAGTTATATCAGATATATTAAGAGGTTTTTAAAATTATAAATACTCACACATATTTTGTATGAAAACTTACTCCATACGAATCGTAAGTAACTCCATACGAATCGTGATTTAGTATTCACAAATATTGTCACAAAATTGCAAAATAATTTTTAGAACAATGTCACAAAAAATTATCATTTGTCACTTGATCATCTAGGGCCTGGCCCTAAATAGGAAACAAATAACAAAAATGGTATATTAAGGATCTAACAAAAGCACCTCCATCATCTCTACTGGAATTTCTTTTTGTTTATTAAACCTGTGTGCCAAACTTAAGGTAAAAATCAATTTTTAGTCAATTTTTCGGTAAATTCAATTAGTTTCAAAAACTCGATGGCAAACTGATCGAAACATTTGTCTTAAAACTGGTTTTTACCGTAGTGATCGATATGGCACACAGCCTAACTATGCAATCTGTTCTGGGCCCGGAGCACTCCCAACTCGTTTGCGGTTCGCTTTTAACGTACTATACATTCCTTGTCACGCAGTAGCCAAACCGAGGATGTACGGCTATAGGTTCGATTTATGAAGAACCATCTACACATTGCAGTGTTTCATGCCAGCCTATAGTTCTGCACTCCGACAGGTGGTCATTGTTGTGTTCATTTACATCAGAGATCGTAATATGGTGATGAAAAAAATCTTTTTTGCATCCTGCCCCTATCGAAATTCGAACCCGGTAGCCCAAACGGTATTATTGGAACATAAAGAAGCATACATTTATTATGATTCACTTTGCGACAATTCGATTTAAACAATTTATGAATTAAACTTCCGCTCATGTTCCAATATTGTATTATCTCCTATAGACAATGTAATTTCAGGAAAACAATAAACACGGTAATTAACCACACTTTGAATAGCCCTTATGTGGTCACGTTCCACATCACAAACAATAGACCCATAAACAATTGTTACTTTTAATCTGAACTATAAAAAAACAATTATCGTTATGATTAATTATCATTTGTAAATTGTAAATTTAGTTATTTAGTTTTGTATTAATAGGTTTCGTGAGCGATTAGAAATTTTAGTAAGTACATGACTTTTAATCAAAATTTCCGCGTAATATGAACATATGTTATTGACATAATTTGCCTATCCAATCGTTTTAAGTCTCGTGCTCGAAACCTTGAATATCTGCCAATACAATTTGATTTGTTTACGCATAATACAGGGGGAGTCCATTTTAATTATAAGAATTACTTCTAAGAGTTTAAGATGCGCGTTTAAGTATTTGTTGATATAATTACATTTCTTAGTTTATAATGTGGTCATGTGGTGGCTACTTGGCGCGTTAAATTTAAATGATTTGATGCAAGGTGAAACGATCAATCATTTTCGGACGAATGTGCGTAAACTTCGGAGTTCGCCTTTTGTTGCAACCGCATATAAATCGATTTTTATTAATAGATCGCGATTTTATTACTCAAATGTATATACACACTTTGGGCAATTGGCATAGTGCCCGGTCAGCAGACGTGCATATAGATTTTTGGAAAAATTATATAAATTAATAATGTATTTATAGAATTTGGTATAAGTTTAAATCTATTTATACAGTTACTCGTGCGCTTATCGATAAGCGCGATTTATATTACATTTTAATCTCAATTCATTATAAATGGCGTAAACAGCTACTTCTTACGAGTATAGAAGTCAATGTCAAGTTCACAATGAGTTGAATGCAACGGGAAGATAATCAATTGCAGTTTAATTTTATTTTTGCAATTAATATTTTTATCAAAGATTTATTATCAATTTATCAATTTTTATTTATTTTTTTTCCAGATGGGTCATATTAGAACATCGACCGGATCATTTTTCATAAAGCCAGTAGAAAAATATACAAATGAAAATTCCAATATATTACATGCTGTATATCGGGTACCATCATCTGAACATAAACAACCCGATGTCGTAGATAAAACTGATCACTGTGCAACCGCATCGAGTACGGGTAAGTTAAAAGAAAACGTTAGAAGTACAACATTTGAGTAGGAAATTTAGCATTTTATTAGGAAATTTTCGAATAGGATTTTTCGCAAGCAAAGTATTTCCACAATCGCTTTACGTAATCTTTATTACACCGTTTTTGCCTATTGATTCGTTCGAAGAAATAAACTATTAACATACAGCCATAAAATTGATCATTTTTTTTTATGTTTCTTATACATTTGCCAATTAAGTTGACCCGGTCTTCCATCACACATGGGTTTGCGTCTTACGTAACCATAAATAATAATGCAAATCGTACAGAGCATTAAAGTTGAAGTTAAAATAATATAGCTTCTGGGTATAAAAATACTATAGTAATTAAGACAAATAAAAGTGATAACGAAATAATTTATACGTTTCTAATGCGCGATGTTTTAAAAGATATCGCTAGCCCGATTCATCCAAAATGTTTATCTTTGCAACAAGTTTTATGTATTTTCTTGTTATGTACTCTCCTAAACGAGTACGTATGTAATTAAAATATATAGCTACAAAACTTATTTGCTGTTTCTGTATAAGAAGGAAATTATAGTGCCGTTAGATTAAAGGTGAGATAAGATTATATAGAGTTAAATACAAATAAATCAAAAACTTAAAATAAAATTGTTTTACGTTATATGTTCAGAATAGTTTTAAGAGAGGTATATGTTGTAACAACAAGTGTTTTTTTAGTTTTTGTACACAATTTTATGTATTAATAGAAATTAGTAATGGTTGATTGGATCGGTATGCTATATACATGATATTGGATTTTACATAATTCAAAATAAATAAATTTGGAAATTGACAATGCATGACCGAATATTTATGGTAATAGGTATTACTAGAATTCTGGCGTTTTTTTTATAAAATTGGTCATTTTAAAATAAACATAATGTAGAATATTAAAAATTTATTTGATTTAACCGGTTCCCTACCGGTGTACCACCGATATGCCATGTTGAACAATTTTGAACGTGGCATACCAAGCAGAAAAATACAGACAAAGCCCACCAGTACACGCATTATAATTCACCGAGCGGCCAGTGGTCTTTGGTATGCCACGTAGAAAAATACAGACACCGGCCAGTGGACAACCAACATACCACGTAGAATAATTCACCAAAATTCGCCAGTGACCACCGGTAGTTCACTCCTTATAATACTACTGGACCACCGGTATGCCACACACAATAATTCACCGGATCTCCAATGATTACCGATATACCACGATTATTATAATTCTTACTCTCGGTATGTCACGCATCAAAATTAAGGCGTAATTTTACTTTACGTATACGTCGAGAAAATCAGGTAAGGAGTATAAATTTTGAAAAATTTTAAATACAGGATACTATCCCTTTTTAGGAGGGGAAGTTAAATTTCCGGAAAAGTTTTAATTTTTTCAATATTTTTTTTATTTTTATTAATAATAATTTCTTCGTCAACCTTGCAGACACAGACTTAACATTTTTTATCGCTCTTTACGCTTCTTCTGATAGTGCCACAAATGTTAAAAAAATCAACTTTTGTAAATATATATATTTTTTTTTAATTGTGTTTTAATTCATTGCATACCTTGCTTAGAGGATGGGGTATCCAAACTCCCGGTTTTCAAGAATTTATACGATTCTTAATATGTCCAATTTTATTTATAATTTTTAGCTAAATAAAAAAAAAAATTGAAAAAATTTCAAAATTTTCCTGGAAAAATTGCAAAATTTTCCCGGAAAAATTATTGTACTGTCAAAAAACTGTTATGATACAATTCTAATAATTTTTTTTATAAAAATTACACATTTGTACGTATTTTGAATAAAATAATACGCAATTTTTTTTAAAGTGAAAATTTTTCCGGAAAATGGGATAATTTTACGGAAAAATCTAGCGTCCCTCTCCTAAAAACTGTTGATAAACAATCCTGCATTTAAAAGTTTATACTCCTTACCTGATTTTCTCGATGTATAAAAAAGTAAACTTTAGCCAAAATTAGTCCATCGGCCAGTGCAACATCGGTATGCCACCATGAAAATTACTGCCAAACGCAATTGTACTCCTGGTATACCATTTTCGGATCTAAACGAAGTATCCAATGAAACATCGGTATACCACGATAAATATTCTCTTCAAAGACCGGTAAACCACGGCAAAATTTGAAGAAAACATTTTTTTTTTAGAAATTATAATATATATTATAATATCTGTGGCAATTTAACATAACCACTTAAGTCGAGATAAGTGGTTATGTTGAACTATATTCTAATCGATATGATTTGCCGTTTTTTTTTTTCAATTTTTCATCAAAATCCAACTATTTTTGACCGAGATATAAGCAAAAAACCACACCACTTGTGTTTGTTATAGGTGTTTGGTATTTATTGAAAACCACTTAATCGATCATTTTTGATTTGTAGCTTGAAATAAGTGATATTTAAAAAAATAGTTTTATTGATAAAATCAGAAATAAATTTAGAATAAACACTTATTTTGAAATATGTTTTTATTTTGAATTTAATTTTGCGATTGGTATTTACTTAACTCGATATAAGTGTTTTTTTCTAAATGCTAATTAAAAATTTTGAGAATTTCCGGTGAACACGGAGCAGGTAACAAGTTCCTGAAGGTGTTAATAAACGTAGTTTAAAATCCCTTTTACCATGGATCCAAAAATAGTTTAGTTGTATCCCACAATTTTTTCACAAATTAATTTAAAATTTATATTTGGTCCTCCGAAAAGTAGCTAGATAAGTGGGTTTGTTGAATTGTCACAGACATATTTAAAAAAATTATTTATTTGTTTCATGCAACAAAAGCTTTATGAATTTAGCTCTCTCATTTAACTCTTTACCGAAGTCGCGTTGCCGTGCATCGTTTTGTGTTTAATCTCCCATCTTTGGATTTCTGGTCTATTTCCACAAGCGACCCTACATGTTCTTCAATCAGTTCTTCATTCTGTTCAACACTGAGAACCTCATTGAAAATTGGTGAAGTTTTAGTTAATGCTTTTAAGACCGACAGAATGGCATAGTGGTTAAAGATTTGGCATTTGGATTGAGAGATACCGGGTTCAAATCCAAAGAGGCAGGATGCAAAGTGAAATTTCATCAACAGATTACGATCTGCCGTGAAATGTAACACATCTATGACCCCCTATCGGAGTGCAAAACTCATGGGCCGACCCATCTTCCATGCCAGTATAGGCTGGCATGAAGCTATGCAATATGCAGATGGTGTTAAATCGGTCCTTTAGCCGTACGTCCTCGAGTTGGCTGAATAGGCGTAAAGTAAGGACGGAATAAGCAAAACCGCGAAAGAGTAGGGAGAGCTTTGTGCTCCAAAACAGATTGCATTGAAATTAATAAAAAAAGGCTCCTAAGCTCAACTCGATATATAGCCATTGTTAACCGTTTCCGCAATGGATTGTGCATTTTAAATCAACTAGCGTGCCTTTGTGTTTTGTTGAGAGAAAATGAACATCTCTCTTATCTCTCCATTTTCCTACAACAATTCCATCAATTTCTTTGCAAATACTTATAACAATAAATAAAATTATTATGTTATAAATATTTACAAAATTGTGCTAGAGACTCTTTCCAGGCAAAAAGTTGCCAGCTTCAACGAAGTGTAGAAATTATCCACGGTTCTACCTGTGTGAAGATATTCCTCCATTAAGTCTATACAGATTTGTGTTAACGCAGAAGGAAGGAGGTCAAGAAAAACAAATAAAAATCTATAGGTGATTCTTGAGCTGGATTTGTTGAAAACGATTGTGGAGGTATCATGAATTTTATCAGATTGCTACCATCAGCATTTTTCCAAAATATAGATATGACGTGTTTTGATTTGGACGTGTTTTGTTTTCAATTTCCATCTCATCTTCAGAAATATTAGTTATGTCAGAATCAGATGTTTCAGAGTCTGTTGTTTTCCAGAATCCGTTATATCGCCACTGTCAAAACCTGCAGATCGATTTTGTCTCGTGAGTTACTCATTTAAAATGAGTGAAGCAAAAAAATCGAATACGTACACAGTGTATAATACACAATTATGTCTTCGTATTTGTATTTTTCTTTTGTTCGTATTTGTGTCATTTGTATGATGAGCAGTATAAAAATAACGCGATCTGGGCGAATCGGTTTAATTTGTATGGCGCTTGTTTCCTTCTCTCAGCACATTACGTCTGCTTTCGAGTTGTGGAGTGTATTTAACATGCTAATATATTTTATATTTAAGCTTTTTTTATCATAAATTAATTTTATATGTTTTAATAAATTTTTATAAATAAATTTATTTTAAATTTCATAAAATTAAAAAATAAAATGTTAATTATAAAAAAAATTGAAAATACGTAAACAACCCAAAAATATGGCGTTTACAATGGTTAACTCTTTGAGTGCCAAAAAACGCGATCGTGCTCCTCAATACACTAGTCGAAATCACGTTGGCACTCAAAGGGTTAATATGAATAAACAAAAAATGAATGACACGTGGCTTGCATATGCAGTAAAACAATCATACGCAAGAAACTAACACAAACAAAAATGCTACTACTATATCTTTCCGGTTACACTAATTTCGTTTCACACATGTGAGACAAAATCCGTATACTGGTCCACCTGGTTCATTATATAACAAATCAATGGTGTCTCCAACCATTCCAAAATGTCTAACGAATTTTATTATCACTATAAATATATTTTTTATGACAAATATTGTACTTGTACTCACCTATGTCCCTGAGGCACTTTATCTTGAGTAACTTCATCATCACAAGTAAATAAATAAACACCATTCTTTTTTTGTTTTTCCAACCCGAAGCACTCCCAACCTTTTCGCGGTTCGCTTTGCACGTCCTACTTTACGCATTGCCTGCCAAATCGAGGACGTACGGCTATAAGGCCAATAGCCGTTCTATCTATTTGAGATTATAACAGCGCATCTTCAATAGAATTCATTTAGCTTTTTCCTGTGAGAAAAGTATGGAAAAAGAACTTGTGAAAAAAAAATTCTCAAGTTTTTTTTTCATACTTTTCTGTAAGGAACAAGTTAAAGGAATTCTATTGGGGATGCGCTGTAACGCAGATGCCCATTTATTATTCGGGGAATTCCCTTTATATATGAAATCGTATTATAAGTACAAAAAACAAAATTCCGTGAAACATTATGAAATATCGAAAGGAAAGTGATACTAGTAAATATGGCCACCGGTGGTACACTGGCCGCTGAACTAATTTTGACGTGTGGCATACCGAGGGTACACGGGAGATTATAATAATCGTGGTATACCGGTGGTCACTGGCGGGTTTCGGTTAATTGTTTTGCAAGGTATACTGATGGTCCACTAATCGGTATCTGTATTTTTCTGTGTGGTATACCCGTAACCACTGGTCGCTTATATAAAATTGTTCAACATGGGATACCGGCGGTACACCGGAAGGAAACCTGTTTAAATTTGAAGAATTAAAGGATTAATTTTGCAAAACTTTAAATGGATTGGGAGTTCAAGGTGTGAAGTTTCAGAACACTTTCAAGTGTTTGAATGAAAATTTGTACGAGTGTTCAAAACGATGGCTTTGGACATAATTTAGTTTATGGACACATATTCACGCCCATGTACATTTTAAACAGTGTCAGTATAAAAATAATTGTTCTTCTAAAATATGAAAATATATTTCTGAACATTAACAATATCCGTTTGATACACTGTTAATACTGTAAACTTGCAAAGCCATCTGTCTAAAAATTAATTTTTTTTCATTTTGGACTCTTGTATAAATTGTTATCCAAAAATTTCCCTTAAAAATTTCATCGAAAGTTTATTCAGTTGGAGTATGGTTCAAACGAATTGAATTATTTTTTGAATCACTGGAAACAAATAATCTTTTCATTATTGTGTCTACATCGCTTCTTTTATAATTTCTTTTAATGATATCCGAAATGTTCCATGAAGAGCGGATATGTATTTTGGATAAATGACTTTAAAAAACGTGTCAGTTAAACACTTTCAAAATTGTGTTGATAATGCGAACGTTATAAAAATGAGAAGGAAATTTAGATGAAATTTGACTTTGGTTTAAGGTAAACTCAATCATGAACTAGACCTGTCCCGCATTGCATAACCTCAGCGGCTCTATTTCCGTAGTAATATAACCAATCATATACATAACTTTTAATTGGATACGATTGGCGATAATCCAGCACGTTCGACATTTTTACATGGAAAGATCGAACTCCTTGCATAAGCTCATTATTAGCTCTCAGATCATTCAGTGTTATGTCAAAGGCTAGATAGATGGATTCCCTGTTGGATGGAGTCCCCTACTCGTTGGACATACTAGACGCATCAACAATCATCTTACAAGTTTTGAGAACTTGTGATTGAACACTTGCCCACAGGTAGAGTTCTACTACCTGACCATCTCTAATAATAGTTTCAGCGTAGAATGAACTGTTGATGAGGCGTTTGCAATGAGGGTTACTTCAATTCCATAGGAGATGATAGCAAGGACTACTTCACGCTGAGCCCGAATTACTGCCAGTGAATGTTCTGTTAGGAATATTTTTGGTGTGGCTTCTGAAGAATTAAGAAAATAATTCCGTTTAGTTACTCTGACGTGATCAATTACAGTTTCATATCCTTTTCTTTTATAGCAATGGTTTTTGGCTTGTATGTGGGCCCGCAACAGAACAATATTGTGCATTTGTTTTTTTTTATTTCACACTAGAGTAGTATCTTATTGTTCTTGCCCCTGTTTTATTAAAAATCTCTAGACAGAACGTTAAAACCATGGTTATTTAAACAATCGAGCTTTTGCAAGTATAATTTCAATCATAGTCCCGCTTCTTGTTAAAATACATAAAAGATTTCTGATTTGTTTTGAGAAAGAAATAACCTCTGTTTCTGTCATTGTAGTTACATTGTAGTGCAAGATTTCTGCAAGTAATCAACAGGCTTCTTGATATGCGTGGTATATTTGAGTGTTTATAGAGTTCTTACAGCAGCAAAAGAAGTATAGGTCTATGTGAAGTAGCATGCTAAGAAAAAAACAATCAGCATCTTTGCAATGAACCGTATACACCGGAGCTAGGGCATCACTATCAAGATGCCAGTGCAAAATCTTGAAACTATCACAGTTAAAAGAGTGCTGTCAAATTCGTGTCTGGTGGCTGCATGTCTACTGAGCTGGCAGTGTTGGAAACTACAGTTGCTGATTATTGACTAGGTGAACATTGAGTTGAGTTGAAAAACTGTAGCATCCTACAGTCCAGTTGATAAATAATAATCGGTTAGCTACTTCTCGTTACTGCTACGGAAACCAGCTATTTTAATTCATTTGTTGAAAAAAATCATACCTCTCAAACGAATAAAAATAGCCGAAGAGTACTTAGATTTTTAAGCCTTCCTTATGGTGTACATATTTCTCGAAAAAAACTTTTTTCAAAACCCATCCCACGTCCAAACGATTTTTGGAAAATAATGGATTACTCTCACGAATGTCAGCTTCCTAATTACAAACAAGTTTTTGAACTTCATACCATATAGTATCATATCTACCATATCTAGTTCGTTTCTACCGACATGGACCTCAAATCAGTAGTATAGTGTAACAATGTGAGGGCGTGAATGTCGATTACGAGTAAATAAGTGAATATAATGGTATCACAACGTACCAGTAGGTCCAAGTGTGCTGTCAAAAGTGTCACTACGATTAATAAATTTGTTTATTTGTTGTTAAATTTGTTTACACGCAACCATAGGATTTCTTTGAAATTATTCTCTTACAGTTTTCACAAATATTTTGTGCGCACACTTCTTGAACAATCCGTATTTTGTTTTATTTTCACCATACGTGAATCTTCTAATATTTTAACGTTCGGTATATGAATATGGCAGTTAATACCAATGGACTGCAGCATTTTAAATTTATCACTTTTTATAAAACCTTGCTGATGCAGTTTTAAAACAAGCTCACGTTTCATTTCGCATTTTAATTATAAAATTCACATGTAATTATGATCAAGGTTCACAGCCTACTAAGCCAACTGCTAAGATGGAATAAATTTTGAAAAATCTGGGGTGAGATGTTGTAACATCACATTTTCGATACTTTATCGAAGTTTATTTCTCGTTTTCCTAAACTGAAACTGGCAACTGTTTCATTTATAAATTATTTCGTATCTGCGAAAAATGTGGCTTTCTTTAGCTTGAAACGGAGTAGAATACTACAGTTGTTGAATCTAACAACCTGGTAAATGATATAAACTTTGAAATAGCGTGACATTTTTATTTTATTTTAGTGACTGTTTTTCGGAAGACGTGTTTTGAAAATTTAAAAAAGTGAAAAATATTGAACATCGTACTGTGTTTTTAATTTAAAAATAGACGTGATGAAATTACTGTCGCAGGTACTCGTACCAATTATGAAATTCTACTCGATCATAATATAGCTGCACCATATTTCCCCTAAAAATTTATAGATTTCGCCTTCATAATTAATATTCTGGCTAAATTCATTTTCTCTGGTTATACATAACATAACAGTACTAGCATCGTTTGAAAATCGCCAACTTTAACAATATCGCTAGTTGATGCTACTTGTTTTTCATTCTAAGACTGCGTACATGACATCGCGATTTAGTTCGGAAAAATACCATGGTATCGTACTGAATGTATTAAAATAACAATAAAGTAAAAAATATTTCAACTCGAGTATGGAACTAGTAGGCGCCGCATAAAGCATTTCACGAAATTCGATTGGTTTTGAGTTCGGGATTGAGTATGATACTTTTTATTTCCGTGTCAAGTACGTAGCATTTTGGTTAAGACAGTACTAAATTGTGTTGTAAATATTTTATCGGGCAAAATTATGTCAATGACGATCAGAACCTCGACGTTAGTGGCAATCAGTGTCAATATTTGACACTATTAGCCATAAAACAAGTTATATAGCTCTATAACGAGTGACTATAAGGAAATAACCAAATATGCAATTTTTGGTTTCAAATAAGTTTTAAAACCGATACGAAACTTGGAGTGGTTTCAGACACGTTTTTGACACGTTACAAAACGTTCAACGATAGTGGTTTTGGCCGCGGTTTTTTGATACCATCTCATTTCATTTTTACTATTGAGGAACCAATTTTAATAATTTTATTTTTATTTTCAAAAAATGTGTAATTTATCAAACAATGTATATTACGATTTTATCAAACATATAATTTATTTTTAAAAAACAACAACTTTTAAATATAAAAACTTTTTTAAAAAATACGTATAAGAAACTTTCTTATATTACAACAAATAATTTATTTAAAAATTTAAAAATTTTTAGGAAGACCGGATACTACTGGAATTACATGTTTTTACATTGTCCAATGTAAAAACATGTAATTCCAGTAGTATCAAAAAAAGGAACTGACAAAGGAAGAATTTCCGAAACCGGTCTTCCTAAAATTTTTTAAATTTTTAAATAAATTATTTGTTGTAATATAAGAAAGTTTCTTATACTGTATTTTTTAAAAAAGTTTTTATATTTAAAAGTTGTTGTTTTTTAAAAATAAATTATATGTTTGATAAAATCGTAATATACATTGTTTGATAAATTACACATTTTTTGAAAATAAAAATAAAATTATTAATTCGCAACAAAAAGCCACGGAAACAAAAAATGGAATCCATTCATTTATATGGTAACCAATTTTAGTTAAAAATTCGAGATTTTTTGAAACGGTTTTAAAGGAATTGTAAAATTTGTATTAAAATTACTTTTAAGTTTTTTTAAAGCGGTGACAAATAGGTTTGTTCTTGGTTTGCAAAACACCGTAAGAAGAATTCTACCAAAAAAAGACAAAAACCTGAAGCACTGTAACAAAAAGCCCGAAAAATTCTGTTTTAACATGGCTTGTAAAAGACTAAAAAACACAAAACATTGGATTTTGGTTCCAGTTTCAGTAACAAATTATCTAATCAAAATCGGTTATTAACTGGTTAAACTGATTTTTCCACAATGGCGTCATTCGCCATGTTTATCAGGTGGCATTGTCTCTAAAAATAAATTACCCTAATCCTAAACCAGCACTTGTAGTACAATCTAATGAAAATGGTATTAGAATTTTTTACAAATTAATTGCAACATACCGGCATAGTTAAACCGCGAGAAAACTACCCCTAATGGGTGTAATTCTTTAAAAACCATATTTCTCGCTTTTCGCCTGTCTGTGAATTTTTGCTGTATAGTGCTGGGCACTGGCATTTTTTTTTACAAATTAATTACGATAAAATCGCATAATTAAAATCATTGTGTCGTACTGGTGGTGATACAGAAGTTTTTACAAAATAAATTACAATATATTGGAATAGTTCAGTTCCCAAAATCTGTACCTAAAAACTGAATTTCTTTAAAACAATTTTTCTCTGTATACGTCATGTGCTTGCTATAATTGTATCAAACTGCCCACAATTAAGATGAAATAGCTCATCGTGTACCTACAACAATCGATCATAATGCATCAAAACTTCACAGAAATGGTAAAAGCGTGGTGTGACAAAAAATATGGTTTTTAAAGAATTACATCACTTAAGGGTAGTTTTCGGGCGGTTGAACAATGCCATTGTAATTAATTTGTCAAACATGCCAGTACATACGATACCCAGTACGATACAACAAAAACTTACAGAAATGCAAAAAGTGTGGTGTAGCTTTGTCTAACGCCAGCCCACACACGATTTACAGCATAACGGGACTTGTAAAAAAATTCTAACTGACCTCTAAAAAATTTCTACCAAATTTGTAATTAATTTTTAAAAAACTCCAGTACCATTTTCATTAGATTGTGGTACAAGTGCTTGTGCGCAGCATTAGGATTATTAAAAATAAACTAAATTCTTTGTGTTTATAAACAAAATAAATTCACATTGACTTAGCGAATTATTTTACAGGATGGTAAACTACTAATAAAAATTTCAGTGTTTGGAAACCATTCAAAAACTTTTACTAATGTCAAAATATCAAAGTTTCATAGAAGTCGTTCAGAAACGTTTAAATTATTCGAAATTGAAGGGATGGTGAAACCGATTCAAAAACACAAGTTACATAAACTCTTAAATTAAACCTCGATTCTGGTTTTTCTGAAACTTTGGTTTCATTTTGCTACTTGGGAAGGGCGATTACTCTCCCTAATTCATCTGTGGTATAGTTTGCAAGCTCGAGATCTCGTAACAAAATTTGACATTCGGGTGTTTTATACCTGGAATTTACATTCGATTTTTTGAGGTTCTATGCAGCATTATAATAAGATAGTTTTATGATGGAATTTACAAAACCATAACGACGGATCTAAGTGTTTTTCTGGGTTTGAAAATTAAAAAGGATATTAATAAGTAATTCTGAAGCTTAACTCCAGTATCACGTATAAAAGGATTGCACCTACAAATTTATTACAAAAAGTATTTCATCTAGTCAATATTATCCCACTGTCAATATGGTCGAAACTTTTCACCCATAAATGAAGAGACCAGAAGGAAACAGTGTCACGTCAGGTGAGTTTTGAATAACTATTAGTTATCAATTAGATTTCTCCTTTCTCGATTATTGACTTGTCCCAGAAAATTTTACTAATTTCTTTACGAATTTCATTTAAAAATTTCTCGAATCGGAATGATCACGAGAAGTATTTCTTAGCCACATTTTTCTTTATATGTATTAGTTAGTTATCCCTGTATAAGACGAAAATAGAAGGTTTTTATTATAAATTGTATTTAATTTCAAAAGACCGTTAAGTATGACTTTAAAAAAATTAATAAACATAATGATATCTCAAAGATTAAAAAATATAAAAACAAATTTTAATTTTCGTTTTATAACGAAAATCTCAATCACATACACGAAAACCTCAATTTAACGGAAGCCCGATTTAACAGACAATTTTTTGTCTACTTTTTCTGATAATTCCGTGTATCGGTTTTATATGCTGGATGAAAATGGGATTCCTAAATTATTTTTGGAAGAAGTTCTTGAATATGGCCACCTGAGACGGAACTCGACCAATTCTTAACGAGGTATGATGCGATTGGGGGTTAGCTGGATGGAAATGGGAACTTAAATGATTTTTTGAAGAAATTCTGAAATATGATCACCTGGGACGGCACTCGATTAATTCTTTCCCGATTATAATGGGATAGCTCTTATCTTTTGCACTGTGTAGATGACTTTTGGGCCAGATTACTATTATTTCATAATTTTTTTTTTATTTATCTGGTACCGTCTTACTTAGAGTATTTTTGGTCTTGATAATTAAATATTAACTATTATATTAAATACATAATATGACTAATTAAATCAATTGAGATTTGAAATAGTTTTGTTTCTTTAATTCTATACTTTGAACCATTTTTTTTAAATTTTTCGAGTATAACTCAAGTTTCGTCTTGTACAGGTAATAACACTAATACACATGCAATTGAAACAAGTCGCAAATGATTCGTAAAAACTTCCAATACGTTTATGGACGAAGTTTCTATATGGAACTGAGTCACCAACACGAAACAAAGGAATAAAGAATTTAATTTAAAACTTATCGGTTTTGAAAAAAGGTACAAATTCAGGTTCCACACTATCGGGATCCGCTAATGTCATTTTGTAGAAGATCAGGTCACTCTGACCCGTTTAAAAATCAAGGACACTAGGCATTGATACTATGACCTTTCTAGAAGCCGAAGACATCAATTTGCTATTTTACCATAAAATCGTTCTGTCACCAGTTCGACGTAAAAAATATAACAGCGGGAATTGATTAAAGAAAAAAATACTCATGCTAAAAATCGAAAAGACCAATGGCGTGCAAACAACTTTCTGTTCTTCTTATCATTCTCTTGAGTCGAGTCTTATAATATAATGTTTAATTCGATTATTATAAAATTAAGCTTAGCCCAAAATCTTGCGGTATTACTGTCAGTCCACTTATTAATCCACTTAGTATAAAACTAAAAATATTAAGATCATTTAACTTAACATTTTATCATGAAAACAAGAATTTGAAATCATAACAACTAAATTTATTATAGATAACGCACGCACCTTCAAAATGATTAGATTACCTATAATCGTAACTTATATACATTATTCTATCTGTTGCTATAATATGTATAATCCTTGAAATTTATTTGTTTATCAAATCTTGAATTATACTCGTGTCTATGGTGATTTAACAACAGACGCATGCATTTTCAAACAAAACCTGTTAAACTAACATAACTATTATTCAAAACTACTCGTGAGTAATTCAATCGCCCACTTTACGTTTTTACATATTTTTACTACATGCCATAACTCAATCACCACATTATGCGAAAGAAATGAAAATCTTCAATACTTTACTGAACGGAGTGACCAAATCACGTACGATACGCACCGGATCATTAAAAATGAATTATAATTGATCAAAATCTTGTATTTATGCGTATGTATGGGTAAATAGTTTTCAAGGCAACCAACTTATTTCTGTTGATTAACTGTGATTTCTTTACAAAAAATAAAAATTAAATCAATATTTGTTAACAATAAAGACAAAAAACTATTTAAAAAAGCTTAACTCAAATAAAGTTTCGTCGTTCAGTTTTTTTTTTTACAAAGAAATTTCCAAGACAGATTGACGCTGTTTCATTAATATGTATACAGGCGTACCTCGTACGTCGTGACGATCGATCGCAAAATACTATTCGGATCAATTGTCAAACTTGTTCTAACATGTTCTAAAGGCACGTGTAAAACTGTGTATTCCTGTTGTTGGTTATGTCACTATAAACTAATCAATACGCTAAGAATATTTTGCGATGCGTACAATTTTCTTAAATCATTATAGCAAATACAATTAAATATTTATTACTACTCATGATCATCAACATTATTTTGTTCATTAAACTTAGTTTTGGTTGCGAGTTATATACGTACACTGGAAAATAGTTTATTGCCCCATTAATAGATAAAAATTATAATAATATGAAATAGAATTGAATTCTATTAAGATCTTTAGTCACAGTTAATAATAAGATCATAAAGTGTTTGTGTATATTATCGAAATATTTACATTTAAATTTCGCGCGGTTATTTATGAACTTGATCTTTGGTTTTCTAAAGCAAACTAACCGAAACAAATTTTAACTGCGCTAGTTTTTCTTGTGTTTAGCATCGAAACTCAATAGAAATTTACGATGGTCATGAATATTTTATTCAGTATTCTCTAGCTTATAGAAAATGAAAAAGTTGCTAATTGGCTGCGGTGCGGTGTGGTGTGTTCATTAAAATCCGCGGCTATTCAAAAAATATGTGGGAGCGGTGCAATTTAGTGGACGTTAATTTGTTAATTCAATGTGCCCGCTTTTTAATGCATATACGACAAAATTTTTAATCCGATAAGCATGATCAAATATGGTATATAGATTTTAAGCCGTGCAGCGTCTGCGTAGGTGCGTACGCATTATATTTTGAGTGGTGTCATTTCATCTTTGCAAATCATTTCTAGAAAAATGGCTCATTTTAATGCAATTCTAATGATTATGGGAAGGTAAACGCAAATTTGGGATATAGTTAAGATTGATGAATTTTTTATTGTCGGTTAAACAACAAGAAAGCTTAAACCTAAACTAATAATTGAAGTTAAACTAACATTTCAAATTGGATGAAAATATAACTGGTGTTAATTTATCTAATTATTTAAATTACCTTTATTGAACCAATTGTATTAATGGTTAAATTAGTACCACTTTCGATTTTTTACAAATTAAGATATTACAACTAATAATAAAATAGTCAGTAAAATTCTGACTACAACATTCTTCTTGCGTTTTGCTTGTCTGGTAAAAGTAGTGCGGAGTTTAAGTAAGAAATTGCAAAACTTCCAAAATTTTAGATATTTTGTAATAGTATTCAAATTCTATGTTTACCACTTTAAACTAGTGAAGCTTATCCCCAAACTAATCCAAAAACAACACAATAACAAAAATATTGTAACACTGGTAAATGTATACATTCAGGCGAATTTAATTATAACATTTCTAAAAGTATGAAATATTTTAATTCTCCAAGAATTACAATGTTTCCTGAAATTCAACTATTTGATTTTTTAATACATTCCAAAATCATTCTAATGCTGGGCCTCACTTCAATTTTTTTTTGTCTAAATTTTCAACTGACTAAATTGATGGTTAGTTCATACCAATCGTTATATGACGGGCACAAAACAAACCGCATCTGATGTTTAATTAAAATCTGCTATATCTGCTACAAAACAACTCTTATCAGTAATTGATAAATCGAAACTAAGTTTGCAGTTTAGAACTCCGAAATATCGGATAGAAATTAGTTTATAAATATTTTAATTCAAAAAACCATCGGAATAATGGTAAGCAAGTGTGGAATTTAGTGCTTTTAAATGGGATGGTGTCTGGAATTTGTAAAAAAAAAATCAAGACTATTTGTTTGTTGTGATTGGCTGATACTTCCAAGTGTAGGGCCATACCGCCAATCACAACATGCAAATTGTCTTAAAATATTTTTTATAAATTCCAGACACCATCCCAAGTTAAAACCACTAAATTCCACAACTTGGCAATCATTGGTCCGATCATTTTTGATTATCAAAGAATTAAGTGACTTTAGCCAAAGATGCTTCCACGTGGAGGGCTATACCGCCAATCACAACATGCAAATTGTCTTAAAATATTTTTTACAAATTTCAGACGCCATCCCAAGTTAAAAACACTAAATTTCACACTTGCCAACCATTGTTCCGATGGTTTTTTGAATTAAAATACTAACTTGGCATAACTTGAAAAGGGACTACCTTAAACTATTTAAATCGCTTGGACGTGATTTTATTATTGGAGGTGACTTTAATGCAAAAAACACCTATTGGGGATCTTGACTTAAGATTTTAACGTCGTAAATAATTGCTTCAAGCATGGCAGACATCAAAATGTGAGTTTTATTCTGGTGGTTCTCCAACATACTGACCCAGTGACGGAACGAAAATACCTGACCTAATAGACTTTTATGTAGCAAGAGGTATATCCCAGAACTACAATCACATTGAAGACAGTAATTCTCTAGTATCGGATCAGTCCCCGGTTACCATGACAGTCAGTGAAATGATAATTCAAAGGGAGAGGAGTGTACCCAGATTAACAAATTCAAAAACCAACTGGGATCTCTTTCGTGAAGTAATGGAGAAAAAAATCAATCATCAAGTACCGATAAGAAATTCTCACCAGGTGGAAGATTAATTAAAATAAAACAATTCACTATGCTGCTTTGGAAAGTACCCCTTTATACAAATAATAAGAAATTTAACAAATCCTATCCAATGGAAGTTAGAGAGTTGGCAAAAAAACGACGGGCACGTAAAACCTGGCAAATAATCTCTTCTTAAAAAGTTAAAAAAGCATCAATCAACAGTCTGGAAGGCGACGAAGGGACTTAAAAGACCCAAAACGCAAGTGCGTCGACTTAAAAAGGAGGATGACACCTGGGCAAGAGGTCCTAAAGAGAAGGCTGATCTGTTTGTGGAGTATCTCGAGGATACCTACCAACCACCACCAAGGTAAACGGCCAATGAAAATATAATGTCAATCCACAAGCTAGATGATTTTGATATACGCCCAGTAACCAAAGAATTTAAAGAATTAAAAGAAGAACTAAAAAGCAACATGAATGTTAAAAAATCACCAGGGTATGACTTGATTACTTGCCAAATAATCAAGGCTCTACCAGATAAAGGATTTCGTAACCTATTACACACAAGCTTTCGGTTAAAATATGTTCCGTGGCAATGGAAAATAGCAGAAGTAATCATGATAGCAAAACCTGATAAACCACCTAACGATAAAAAATGATTCAGGCCAATTTCATTGCTGCCAATTATGTCAAAACTCTTTGAAAAATTATTACTAAAAAAACTTAAACCAATAATTGAGGACGGACAACTAATTCCTCCACATCAATTTGGATTCAGAGAAAAGCAGACCACAATTGAACAGGTGCATAGAATCACCAACATTATTGAATGAACGTTAGAACGTAAAAAAGTATGCAGTATATTTCTGGACGTCGCCCAAGTATTCAATAGACATTTTCGTGCGAAATATGAGGATGAATACTCCGAACTAAATAAAATCTCTGCCGGTGTCCCGCAGGGACACCAATTTTGTATATATTATATACAAGGGATATTCAACAACAGATGAAAGAATCATAACCACCTTTGCAGATGACACTGCGGTTTGTAACTGGGCTAAGCGCTGGAGAATCAAGCTTAATGAGACGAAACCTACGTACATTAACATCTACCGATAGAAATTAACGCACGACTGGTGCCACATGCAAACAAAGTAAATATCTTAGCATGACAAGAAAAAGAAAAAAGAAGAACTTAACATTAAGTTCAGAAAAATGTATTGGCTCGTAGGGAGAGGCTCTGAATTTACAATTCACAACAAGCTTCTGTTATATCGGGGATGCACTAAGCAAGCCAAAATGATACAGACGTTTCAAAACAAGGTTCTTCGTAGCATCGTAAATGCTCCGTAGTACACAAGAAATGAAGACCTTCACAGGGACTTACAGATGGAATACATCAAAGAACACGAAATAAGGCTCCAGGAGCACGGAAACCCGTATATTCGCCATATGATAGATAACCTTGTCGTTGAAAGAAGACCCCAAAGAACGAGGCCACTTGACCTAGGAAACTTACCAAATTAAAATTATAGTATTTCAACCATTGGGTTTCAGGTTTTATCCCCAACAATTCAAAATTATTTAAGAAATGTAAAATTTGTAAAAATTTGAAAGGTAAATTGCTAGATGAGGACAGTCTCAGTTGTAATTAATAAAGAAAAAAAATCACTTTATTGGACATCATTCTAAAAAATCGTACGCGTAGATTGTATATAGAGAAAATATTGCTGCTGTAGCAGCTAGTATTGAAGTAGACGAGAAAATGTTCATCCGTCGCAGATCACAACAATTGGGGTTGTGTTATTTGAGCGCTGAAGCCGAACGACTTGCCACAGCATCAACATTTTAATGAGTGGGCCTTAGAACGTCTTGAGGAAAATCAGCAACTAGGCTCATTTTTACTTAAATGGGTACGTTAATAAGCAAAATTTTCTCATTTGATATGATGTGGGAATGCAAGAACTTTTTTTGTTTAGAACCCATTTGGAGCGGTTTATATCAAATCATTGGTCCGTATTTTTTCAAAGATGGCGATGGCTGCAACGTTACTGTCAGTAGCACTCGCTATCTTTTGATGATTTCGTACTTTCCCAAAATGTATGAACTGAATCTGGTTGATATGTGCTTCAGCAAGACAACACCGCATGGCACACGACACGCGAAACCACATGGACTTATTGAGGAATGAGTTCGGTGGGCAATTTATCTGACGTTTTGGTCTGGTGATTTGGTCTCCTAGATCGTGTGATTTGATGCCTCTTGACTATTTCTTATGGGGCTACGTAAGCCTCAACAACAATTGCAGAATTGGAAGACAGCAAATTTCATACGTTATTTCAATTTTAATGTTATTTTTTTAACTTATAAACCAAATGCTTAAAAAATCATCCTTTACATCCCAAGGTCATTCTAAGTACTTTCTAAGCAGGTGAAACTTAGTTATACGATTTTCTAATGTGTTTCTATGAGATTCAAAAATTTACTTTTCAATAAGCCTTAGGTGCATTCCAAAGTCATTCTAAGTATTTGCTAAGCATTAAGCAATGCAACAACTCACTAAAGTTCATGATATATGCTCAGAAATGTTTTAAATATCATGGGTCCTGTCGGACCCGTTAGAAAATCATATAACTTACTAGGGCACTCTTTTGGGTCTAGGCAGTCCAGTATTACAATGGCAATGGAATGTACCAAAACCCCATTAAAAAATCACATTTCTGATTTCTGTAACCATTCTAGTTCTTGGAAAATTGAAAAAGTTTACAAACGTAGAAATTTTATAGTATAAATTCGCCTGAATGTCTACCTACGTTTACCAAAACATTTCAATAAGTTGGTTCTTGTGCAGTTTTTGGATTAGTTTGGATCAACGTCCCTAGCATATCACTTTACGTGCACTTTAAATTTCATGAGCACGAAAACATTTAATTCCTAATCCTTAAGTTTGTCAATCGTTTGGTTCAATCGAATATTCAAAAATACTTTAGTGTGTTCGTTCATACTTTTTCAAAACGACTTTACATATAAGGGTTAAATAGAATGGGTTTCCGAAAGGGACTTTTGAAATTGGATTTTTTTAAATGGGTTCATCCAAAATAAATTTAGATATTCCGTTTTATTCCTACATATTGAATTGTTTTAAAATCTGTAGTGCTGACAACTGCTTCAAATATATCTTATAAGCGACACACAACAGGACCTATCGAAATCGTAAGTAGTAATACATCAAGAACTGGATTTCTATCATCTTGGCAATCAAATTCAATTCCGTACGTAGAAATTGTGTCAAAAAAATCCAAAACTGCTGATATGATTAGAAATCTGGATCAGTACATTTTGCTCATTTTGGACGGTTAAACAACTGAAATATAAAGAAGCTAAGCTACCGACAATACATCGCAAATATTAGAAACGCTGACGCCGCCCGAATGGAATATTTAGGAAATCTTAAAAATGTGTACAGTACCGAAGTTGGTCTAGAACGATACAATACTTTTAATCCAACTGTTTCATTTTCATGCTATCAATAAATAAGATTTTCAAATCAAGTTATTTTTATTCACTTCATTTATGAAAATTTGGCGAACACAAGCCAACCATAAAAGAAAATTAACGACAAATACTAAACTTGTCATAAAATAACAAACAGGTTCCCCATTTACTTTTTATATATTTTACTCCATGGAAATATTTAACGATTACTAAAAAATTTATTCAATGAAAAATGGACGGTTAATTATTTATATGCAAGCTAAATATTTCCACGGAATAAAATATTTTAATCAAGTTTGCGATGATTTTTTCTGATTTCGCAAACAGATTTCATATAAAACATTTAATTGGCACACAACTAACCGGCCGTTTGTTATTTTTCTGTGCAGCGCGACATAAGTAAAATTCTTTGTATCTGTAGGTTGATCGTCCGCGGACTGAGTAGCGCATAGTCGACCGGATCATACCAAGAACGGATCAATATTGTTTGCTTATGTACTTTGTTTTTCCAATTTTACAAGGTAGGCTAGCTTAACAGGGTTAACGGATAATAAAGGCGATTAAAGGCAAGAAGTTTGTAATTGTTCCCTTAGCGTAACGTGAGCAGTGGCATTATTCTGGTAATTCCCTGGGAATAGGGAATTGGGGAAAGATTTTATATGTAATTTCAGTTCAAATATTTTTTTTCCGGCCTACTAAGGAGAAAAGTTTGATGTAAATATTTATAAATTGGGAATAATTTTTCCACATCTAAATTGGCAGGGAAAATTATTCCCAATTTTATTTTGTTCAAAAAAATTACCACTAGATTTTTACCTCAGCATGCCACAAAAAAAATTCTAAAATGGAAATTACATATAAAATCTTTCCCCAATTCCCTATTCCCAGGGAATTACCAGAATAGTGCCACAGAACACTTTGATCAAACAGTGATTGAGTGAAGGAAAATTAGATTTTTTTTTTTTTTTTTTTTTAATTCCTTTATTTCATTGAACATATAAGTATACAATAGTTTACAATATTTAGAAATAATATTAATGGCAACAAACTAAACTTACAACAATTTAATAAAAGCTTCAGTTTCCCCAGTGGATTTATTGTCCTTTGAAGGGGTTTACCGAATTTAATTAAGACCATAAAATAAGTATGTATAATAACAAAAATAAATAAATAAACTATATATTTACAAAGATAAACAAACGTGTAGATATTTAATGCAATTTTACACCCTAGAGCAGAAAACGCGAGATGTTCGAATGACAATATTCCTTAACAGCTTGTTTAAAATTATGCAAGTCTCGTATTAATTTCACCGGTTCTGGTAATTTATTATAATTTAGCGGGCCAATATATAATACTCGTTTTCTACCATATTCATTATTAAACGCTGCTCTACAAATATTATGTGCAAATCGAGTCTGATACATATAGGCAGGCGTACGAAATTCCAAGTTATATAAAGTACCGTCACTATTAGTAACCTTATGAACATATGCCACAATGGATAAATTGTTCAACGCTAATAACGGAAGAACACCTTTAGCGACACTAGAGTATAATTCAAAGGTTGAAAACAAAAGTGGCAATTTATATACTGCTTTTAGGCCGTGTCCCAAACACCGACTTATTTGCTTATACCGACTTATTCAAATAAGTCTGCTATCGAGGTGACTTATTTTGAAAGCAAAAAACTTATTTGATCATGTAAACAAGCAATATACATTTGATCATGTAAACATGAAAAATTCAACAAATTATCAAATATTATCAATAATTTTCAAACATTAATGATATTCCACTTAATTAATAACTATTAATACAATATTGTCTTAATAAATTATATAATTAATAGATTTTAGTGATATAAAAATATTTTAGAGATATAAAGAGGATTAATAGAGGTGTGCTTGCATAAAAAAATTGTAGCTTGCGCATTTCGCGCATCTCAGTAATAATAATAAATTTTCATCGTGTTTTAATAACTCAAGACACATTTTTATGTTTTTATTTATTAAATAATTCATTAAAACAAATTATTTTTTATGCATTTTAATTTTTTTAATTTTATTATTAAATAACAAATTCCTAAAACATTTGTTGTTTGCTATATCTGTCAAATAAGTCAGCAAATCGATTGGGACGACTTGACCGACTTATTCAAGATGGCGTCAAATAAGTCAATAAGTTTGAAATAAGTCGGTGTTTGGGACACGGCCTAAGAGCTTTATTTTGTTGAGATTGCACCTTACATAACCTAGACTTTGCCGACAGCCCGTAGCACCAATGCCATAACTAAGCCGCGAGTGAATGAACGCAAAATAAATATTACGCAGCACTGATGTAGGGATAAAATAAGAAAGTTTGCGCATATAGCCAACCAAAGGGGCTATTTTCTGGCAAATGTGATCAATATGGCTTTCCCAATTTAATTTTGAATCAAATATCAAACCTATATATTTGTAACTGTCAACTGTTTCAATATTTATGTTGGATATACTTAAATTAAAAGTGGTATTAACAGTTTTATGTGCCGATTTAAATAACATAAATTTTTTCTTCCATAAATTTATGGATAGCATATGGATAGCATTTATGGATTTATGGATAGAAATAGAATTCCGTTAGAAATTCCCTAGAAGTGTTTAAATCAATGTTTTATTGTTACAACGTATCATCATAATTAAATCGACCACAAACATTAGTAGAATATTAGCGTGGATTTGCTTCCTTCTGAAATGTCAAGTACGGTCAACATTCAACAATGATTAATCGTCGTATTATTGTATGTACATTTATAAGCGACCTTCTAATTTCAGCTGCGCGAATCAAACTTGGCAATGAAATAAATAAATCAAAATATTTTGCAAATGAAGAAGATAATTAGATCGTTATTAACATTTCAATTTCACATAGGCGACCACACGTTACATTCATTCTAATATGTTTTAAGCATAGTATCTGGTATCTTTACGAAATTTATAAAAATAAATCGTGGATTAGCAACGCGATATTTTCTTTCGTATATTCTATCGTATATATAGGTCATAAATAAAATGTATTAATCCCCCCGATTTTTCTCATTTACTGAATTAGATCGTCCCGCACTTAACCGTTTATGCGTAGATATAAGATGATGTGAGAATTAAATTTGATCAACAACTCTAAATAAGAATATTATTTTAACGACGATTTATTTTCGCAAGGTCGTTTTAATTTCTAACATTTTATTTGAATAATTAGATCAGAGTATATAGAGTGACGGATTTATAACCAACAAAATACTAATATTTTATGTTATCAGCATAAAGTACCACGCCTAATCAATCTGAGTTAGAAAATTACAACGAAAACGTCTTGAAGGTTAAAATCAACTTATGTATAGTTAATTGTGGGAACCGGATAAAATATGTCACGATAATATTTTTTTCTTCAGTTTTGTGTTTTGTTAGATTTTATAATTCATTCATCATCTTCATCAACAAATACGAGTATATATCACCCATGGATCTTGGGTTTCTTCATTATTATAAAAGATATTGTACATTCGATGTATGTACAATGTAAATTGTATACATGATGCAATCGAATTAAGCACATAAAAATATTCTCATGAAGTTTTTTTTTGTTGTATATAGACGATTAGATATGCGCTCAGCTAGTTAGACATGAGAGACAATACACTATACTTAAACTAGTAGTAAGTTTATGATGCGCGGATGACATACAAATAATATTCTTAAGCGGTTGTTTTTATTGTAATGTAATTACTATCAAAAACAATAAAATAAAACGAAAATGTTGAAAGATAAATTTATGTCTAATTTACATATTTAATTCGTTTTGAACAATTTTTTTTTCGAAAATGGTTATGAAATTGTATTTGAAGTTTGACTTATCTTTGAAATCTTCGTGAGGATTTATTTAGATTTTTTTTGATGAACATATCTAAAACATTGTTTTGTGTAGGTGCAAGTGACTTGAAATATATATCAAACAACCCTACGTCCGTATTTTAAACAATAAGCGAGTATCCGGTAAGAATAATTGGAAGATGAACATGGATTTGGGCATACGATAGATTAAATCAAAAAATATAAATTTAATTAAGCGAGATACAAATTGTTGTCGGTGGACAAAAAGCGTGTGGTAATCTCTAAATTATGTCACGATTTCTAAAGTTGTGAGAAAATTTGATAACTATACAATATGCATTATATTTCTTACTTAAACCTAGCAAATGAACTCAATGCTCACTAATATTAGGGGCTAAGGAAAAAGTGATGATTTCGTGTCACTATGCGACTTAAAAATTAAGTCTAGAGGTTACTAAGCCCGACAATAGCATAGGGTTACATAATATAATCTTGGTTTTAGACGGCATTACTGACCAGGTCTTAAACTTTCATTGGTTAAGGCAAATGGTATTTTCACTTAAAATGAGAAATGATAAAACACACATTTGGGACTAATAAGTCGAGAGTTTGTACCGACAAATATTCGTACTCTGTTTCTAGTCCCAAAGAGGATTTTGGTTGATTGGAAAAATATCCTTTTAACTCTTCGGAATTTTGAATTCACTTCACGGATTCCTTTATTGAGATTATCATACCTCCTCTATGATCCGTTGTGAGTTTTTCGCTATTGTCTGATTTTTTCTATTTCTAAGGCAATTAAAAATAAAAAGAATTTGAGTGTAACTATGGGATTCTTGCTTAATTAATTTGACATGAGAATACCTTAATACGTAAGTGTGGTACGAAAAATACTAAAATCTGTGTCTAAATAACCACTTTTCATGCTAATCCACATTTTTAAAATTTGTCTTTGAAGAGGACAGTTAATTGTTAAAAATAAAACCGCAGTTCTCAAGGCGGCTCGCTATTTATTCTTGTTTAAATTAGGTCTGTGGATTTTAATGTTTAGCATAAGGTCTACACACGGAGATTAAGGGTTGCGTTTTCATCACAATAACAACTTCAATAATATGCACGATAAGACGATACACAAAAAAAAATCAATGGGCATGTACCCATTGAAGACAAATCCGATGATGTTAAATTTATCTTTATGTTTAGGTGGACGACATCATAAAAAATATTCTAAACCACTACATTAATCTCAATTGAAGTGTAGAAATGACTACGTTTATCAGTCAGAATAATTTACATCAAACTAGCAATATCAACCAACAGGTGTTCACACTATTTCTCGGTCGGTATGATCACACTTTAGACGTTTGCGTTGGTCAACCTGTGAAAAACAAATGATTTGAAAACTCAACTTGAACCTCGGCTAAATTTGAAATCTGAACAACGAGTCGGGTATAAATTAAGTGACTGAGTTTCATGGGCACTTGGAATGTACTCCAGAACAAACAAAATATGCTTCTCATTGCGAAGGCAGATTACCTCGTAAGCTTTCTGAATAAAATACCCCAGACAGTGGTAGCAACGTCATCGAATTTTGCTTTATATTATAATTTGGTTGTCACCAGCATATATTTCCGACTAACAACGCTGACTCTGGCCACTTCGTGGTAGTTGGTTGCAAACTATACTTACCATACCTTACCTTATCAACAACAAACAACCAGCGCTTTCAATGAGCTACAATGTGTCGCGTAACAATCACGTAACCCGAATTAATTACAAGAATACCGTTTCAGGTAATCTAGAAAACATCATTATCAACAATTATTGGTCAAACGTCACCTGGGGCTAAAAATACCCTAAAACAGAAATTGCATGAAATAGAAATTATCCGCAGCTGAGCAGTGGATTAGCACCACTTAAACAAGAAAAAAAGCAATTGTATCCTTAAGGGACTTCACCAGAGTATATGAACCGCACCAAACACCAAACCAACTAAACATTTTGAAACGGGAATACCCTGTAATAAAAAAATCAACGAAGAACGAACAAAAAGTGTAAAAACTTATAGATATACATAAAAAGAAGAAATTAGACAAGAGAGTTTTTGAAAGAGTATGTCATGGAAAACGACGTATTTTCGGAATTAATGTTTTGTTTTTAAAAAATGGATTTTTGCGTCATCAACTAATAGTTCGACTTTTATTTTATTTAAATTCGAATATAAAATCAAAAGTGGGATAAAGTACTTAAATACGTGTTAATAAAGTGCATTTGAATAAAATCATAAACCAACAGTTGTAATTATAAGTAACGGAACTTTGTGGTATATAAAAATTACACAGGGTGAACCCAATCAAGTTGTTATGGATTTTTCAAATCTTTTGATTTCGAAATTACGGATCGAGTGTGGAAAACGTGGGTTAAGCAATACTGGGAAGCGTAAAACGTTAGCGGAACGGTTAGAAGTGTATGAAAGTGAAACGTCGCAATTACAAGTGGACAATGAAAATGGTTATGAGTTGCAGCAAAATGAAGGCAATTTTACGAAATTGAAGATTGGAAACGTTAGTAGTAGTAATTCGCGCGAAGTGATTGAACAAAATACTTGTGATGCAAACGAGCCGAATGATGTAATATTGCATTCGGAAAATGTATTTTTGCGTTATCAACTAACAGTTCGACTTTTATATTATTTAAATTCGAATATAAAATCGGGTTATAATTGTAGGAGTAACTAACATTTCAGAAATCAAAACCAAGATAAATTCTGTAACTCGGAGCATAAATATAAAAACATAGCTCTGAACAATGACGTATGGAGCAGTCAAGAAATTATCAGTATAAAATAAACCAACAAGCACTAAAGCTTATCTCGATTTACGGAATTGTGAAAATCGGCCAAAGAAAACGAACATCAAATTAATACAATCCTTCCAATACAAATCAATACTGTGTTATAATAACATAAAGTGTAGAATAAAGGAGTAGCGCAGAACATGCTATCGTATAAAAAAATGTCACTATGTTTTACTATGATTGCAGTTTCAAACAGCATGATCAGATATTAGAATCACCTCCAAAATGTATGTTAAAACCCCAATCCATTTCTGCGAACCAAATTTTTTTTTTTTAAAGATTTTCGGCTTTTTTTTATAGACAAATATTATTTACTATGACATTCACAATGTTTGCGACTTTTCGAGCCAGCAATAAAAAGAGGCCATTTACTCATAATATACTACCACAAAAATTAGAAAATTAACACCCCTCCATTTTTAACCCCCAGAGTCATTTGTGTAAAGTACACACATCCCTTACAAAAAATTGAGAACCTCCTCAAGTTCTTTCTTGGCAATTTGGTTTCGTACTGTAAAATGTTGGTCTACTCATCATGTTGCAACGACCTAACTGCAAAAATCGATCTGTTCTTGTTTTATACTATAGGAGCAAGATGTACATTTTTGCAGCTTGGTCGTTGCTGATGAGTAGACCAACATTTTATCAGTACGAAACCAAAATGCCAAGAAAGAACTTGAGGGGGTTCTCAGTTTTTTGTAAGGGATGTGTGTACTTTATACAAATGACTGTCGGGGTTAAAAATTGGGGGAATTAAATTTCTACTTTTTGTGCTAGTATACTATGAGTAAATGGCCTCTTTTTTTGCTGGCTCGAAAAGTCGCAAACATTGTGAATGTCATAGTAAATAATATTTGTCTATAAAAAAGGCGAAAATCTTTAAATTAATAACACAGACGAATTTAAACTTCTTAATTTCATTTTTTGTTAAATGGCGGAGTTTGTCACAACATAAACAAATTATAGAGTTTCGTTCAAAATACATGTGAGAATAATAATATAAAGAAACGTCATTGATTAAAAAATTAAGGATCTTAGTAGATACCACCAAATGTGAAGTTAGTAGATACCACCAAATGTGAATTTTAAGAAATATGCCAGTTTTGGGTGGTTTAACAACCCACTTATCAAAATTAAGCGCATCATTATTTAATGAGTGAAATTTGAGCTAGCACAAAATATGAAAATACTCAAACATTTGGTTTTGCCCACCCCTTAGGGAATATTAAAAAAAAACAATTTATTAAATAAATGAGTTAACTACTTCTTGAACAATTTTGTTAATCACTAAATAATTAGTTTTGTTCACTCCCATAAGTCTAAGCACGAAATATTTAAATTTACATTTAAACTTTTGGGTGAAAATCTTGTGAAGAATTATCCACACGATGATGAATTTTGTGAACCAACTAATTATGTTAAACCGGTATACGGAATATTGAAATTTCCACTTAAACTTTTGAGTTAAAGTACAAGAATGTTCGTAAATCATCATTCGTAAATAAATGTTAGGAAAATGTACACCTGATGATGAATGTTGTCCACCCATTTATTGGTTTTGCTCAATACCAAACACCTATGTACGAAATATTACAATTTCGACTTAAACTTTTGAGTTAAATTATATGACTGTTCGTAACCTAAGTGCTATTGTTGGCAAATAGTTTAAGTTGATAAAATTTCGATATTTCATTGAATAATTACTTTATAGGCCCTAATGCTAGTCAAATTTTATCAAACTGTGCAGATGGTCTGAGTGGGGTATAGGGTTGTAATGTGGCGAAGTATCGCTATTCCCGTATTTTCTTACGTCAATTCATTGAGCGATCTGGCACCTCAGTTTACCATGTTTTCTCATTGATGCCACTATGGAATTGGGAATACTGGTGTGTAATTTTGCCAGGTTTGATATGAAACTTGGCAAAGAAAACTGGCGTTTCAAATCAACATGTTTTCCTAATTTAAGAAGCCCTAATGCTAGTCAATTTCAGTGCGATGGGAAGATTTTCATATAGAAACTTACGGTATAGTCCGGTTGTTCAGATTCACTTGTTTTCCCATTGATGACATCACATCTATAATGTTAGTGAAATGTAGAGATGTAGTTGCCGTCGAAGACAGGTACCGTGATCCAGAGAAGCTTTGCATTTTCCCTCGAGTTCCTCTTCACCGCACCTGGCTTCGATCTGATCCTTAGCGATGCTTGGTTGATGCGAGTTGACATTGTACCACCGCATTTTGTTGGTTTTATCACCAGAACGTCCCTGTTTGTACACTAATTTAGTTTTTGCGGCACGCCGACGAGATAAGATGCAAAAATTGCAGATGATTCATTGCGATTAAATACAAGAAAAAATATTTCTTTAATTGATTTTCGTGCCGTGCTGCTCGATCGAGGGATTGATGCGATGGAAGATATTTCACATCCGAAAACGTAATATTGACATGTAGCGAATTGCCCGATGTTCTATTGCATACTATACTTGGTGTGTTATATATATAGGCCCACCGATAGGTGTCACTCCGACTGTCGTATAGAACCTTTAACCGTAATTTCCGAAAATTATGGAGGTCGTGGAAATATCTTTAGCATTGCCTACCAAATTTAATTTTTTATATAAAATCAAATTAGCTGATCATTTGGATAAAGCGGACTTGTAGGGGCTGACGGCTTAGATAGCTCTCAGTACAATAATTGGCCAAATATTTCAAAGATATGAAATAAAACACGGGCGCAGCAAATCAAACCTCTATTTATTACTTTATTCTTGATCGTGTGACTGACCGTGGAGCTGATTGTGTCAAATTTGTGTGTAGTGTTCGGATATGCTGAGTTTGACTTGTTGATCTATGCTTTGGTTCAAGATATTGTTACGTAATCAGTTTACTTATCTGTTATCTATCGAATATTCAAGGTACTACAGTAGCAATATTTGCAATTAGCACAGTGAGAGTAACTGTATTGTAGTAATGCTGTGTGGTAGCAGAGAGAAAAAATTCAATGTATTTTTAATTCCTTTTTTGCGTTTAATGGAGAGACAAAATGAAAATCGCATACCTTTCTATATTTTTGCCCGTCGCACTTAAAAACGAAGAAAATCCAATTATTTTATACACATTTTCTGTTCATACAAAATAATTCTCTCTATTTTTGTTCTCTTTCGTATTTGGTTTGGCAAATTGTCTTGTATCGATAACTACCTGAATTTATTTTCACGAATATTTGGTTTTAATCCGTAGCTTTATTTGTAGCTATAGTAATTTTAATTTTTGAGGTTAGGCTAATCGCGGCCTACTCAATTTTTTTCCATAATTTGGAAAAAAAACAACAAAAAACTAGGCTGAAGAGAAAATCTACAAATGACCTTGAGCATTCTCAAAGGTTCCTTCTTAGAATATCACATACAGCTTTTAAAACTTGGCTTGTAAATTCCGATTTCAAATCTTTAACAACATTAATGGAATGTTCAAACACTCCATAGAAATTACCAAGATGTTTTCGCTTCATTACAGTTAGTTTGAGTGGTGTATACGTTTTTGGTATTTTTTTTTTTAACTTTGTGGCTTTAATTTTTTCCAGATATTTTGGCTTTAATGCCTTCTGCGTACTGATTATTAAATAATTAAAATATTGTTAATATACTACTTTAGAAAGATATAAAAAATCTATTTATAAAAAAATCATTACCTTTTAAAAAATTTTATGCATCTCGTATTTGAAATTGTAAAAAAAATGAAAATACACAGATTTATCAACAATTTAACTAAAAAAATCTGTACAATGGATCAACAACTATCAGTACAACTCTTAAACATTAAAGGCATTTTAGATAAAAAATTAATAAACTTAGCTATAAAACACTGTAATAATGACATTGATAAAATCAATAGGGAGATAACAGTTATAACTTCATTAAAATATACTCAACTTCTAGAGATTTATATAAAATTCACCATACAGTTAAAAACGTAGTAGCTTTTATAATTTTTAATAACAATGTAAGACTCAATAATAAATTTTCCAAACTAACAAAACCATACAACAATGCAATGCCAAGACTCCTTCATAGCCAATACAACGAAAGCTCAATTTCTGGAGGAATCAAAAATGTTATTAAGCTTTGGTCCAAATGTCTCTCTTGCAAAAACTTTAGATAAAACTACTAACATTAAATTATTAGCAGACATAGAGTACATTATAATACCACAAACCACATACATAGAAAATAAATCAGAAGCCAGAAACCAAATATCACATCACATAACGAAACAAATACACAACAATGATTTAAACAAAATGGACAAAAAGATCTTAAAAGCTTATCTCACTACTAGTAAGTTCCTGAAATAAAACAAAAATTTATACATCGTCAACAGTGACAAAACAACAAAACCGTAATAATGTATGCTATATAGTCTACTAATCAAAGATGTCAACCTTATTAAATGACCCGAAAACCTACAACAGAATTGAACTAGATCCAACCAAAGACCTAAACAACAAAGCTAAACCATTAATAGGAAACATGATACAAAAGGAAATTATTGACCCCATACAAGTCCGAGAGCATATGGTTTACCTAAATTACATAAACCGGGACATCCACTAAGACCGATAGTATCCACTATTGTTTCACAGTCTTATGAAATTTTCAAATATTTAAAAATAATTCTAAATCGATTAACTTGTAACAGTCCATATAATATATAAAATTCATCGGAACTAATGGCAAAATTAAAAAACAAAAGATTCCAAGATAATGAAATTCTTAGCATCATTTGATGTGGTATCACTCTTCACAAGTATTCCGCTTATCAAATCATTCCAAATTATTCACCGGAGGTGGAATGAATTAGACATATACTGATCGTACCGTCCAAATTCCTCGAACTATTAAGATTTTCAGTTATCGAGAATAATTACCCATTCTAGCTGACCTGGTAATGGAAGACCTGTTTGAAACCTCTAAACAAAATCCAATGGTACCCCACTATATTGTGTATAAATATGTTAATGATATCTTGATAACACTACTGTATGACATGATCTCAGAACTCAATGATACGTTTAACCAATTCAATAGTAAAATAAAGTTCACTGTAGAGATTGAGAACAACCAATCCATAGCTTTTCTGGATGTTAAAATCATTAGAGTTTCCAATAGTTATCTAAAGACAGACTGCTATATGAAACCAACAGCATCGAGCAGATTTCTTAATTACCTTTCAAAATACCCCTTATCAATGAAAATCAATATTGCCGAGCCCTTTATCAATAGAGTATTAACAATTAGCGAGCCAGAATTTCACAATCAGAATATTAGGAACATTAAATAACGCCGCCCTAACATACATTCCCAAGACTACTGAATACATCAGTGGATGTTTTAAAAACAGTGGTATTGATACAAAATTCGGTTCAAAATCTCACAACACAAGTAAGAAACTTTTTACAAACACGAAATCGGAATTCAGCAAAGATTACCAAAACGGGGTAATCTACAGCGTACCATGTTCAAACTGCAATAAAAAATACATAGGCTAAACTTGCAAGACACGTCGGTGTAGACTAAAACAACATAAATATTTCATAAATATAAAACTAAGAAAGGGTGGTACGTTATCACAACCTGCAATAGACAAGAAACACATAACCAATTTCAATAGTGCAGAACTAATAGACAGAGAACAGAATACTCGTAAACGAGAATTTATTGAGGCCGCAAACATTTTGATCGACAAATCCCGATTAATTAATTATAAAAGCGACTCCTTATTTATAAATGAAAATTATACATCTAACATATATTAAAATCTTTAAAAGCTCAAAATCCAAAATAATCCATTCTACTTTTAGGCAACGAATCCCCCATATACAACATGTATAAGTTGACCACCCAGAAATTAGAAGTTTATGGTCAACTTAGAGAGGTGGTCAAGTTAAAAAAATATTTAATGAAAAATGGTATTTTAATATAGTTTTTATTAAAAATTAAACAAAAATCATAATACATACATACAAACATGCATATACATAACTTATTTCAATATTTTAAATATAAATGTATGTATGTAAATGGAATTCATGGAATTCAATCACACATACTTATACATCAAGATAATTTATAAAATAAACTATACATAACATAATTCAGGTATTTAAGGCAATTCGTTAACTACTCCTTCGATTTCTAATTGCCGATCAATAAATTGAGCCTTTTAAAACAATTTTGTATAGTTATGTCGCTGACTCTATCCCACGCATCGCCTATTCATAAAACTGCGTCGAGAACGTTGATATTCTTTGTCAACAAGCTTGCTTCATTGGTGTCGTTTTGTTGGATGACGGATCGTAAAAGTTTATTACGATAATGGGATTTAAAATTTTTTATAATACCTTGGTCTAAAGGCTGTAATTTGGAAGTAGAGTTAGGTTGCAAAAAGAAAAATTCCAAATTGGATAAATTGTCCAATTTTGGGTGTGCTTGACAATTATCGATTGTTAAGAAAAATTTTCTATTTTTTCTTCGCATTTGGGAGTTGATAATTTTTACCCAATCACTAAATAATTCGGACGTCATCCATGCCGTCTTGTTTGACTTCCAATTAACCGGCAAATGTTCAATATTAATGCCCTTAAAAGCTCTTGGTTTGGCAGCTTTACCAATTACGAGGGGTTTCAATTTCTCACCGGTGCTACTACAACACATACAATTGTTAGGCGTTCTTTCGATTTTTTGCCGCTTTTGCAAACGTCACCTTTCTCAACTAGACTCCGGTCTTGCATCATTTTATAAAATAAAGCACATTCATCTGCATTGAAGATGTCAGCCATATCGTAGCGTTTTGCTATGTCTTTAAATTTTTCTATGAAGGTTTCTACTGCATGGCTTGTTACTTAATTTTCTTCTCCACACAGGATTTTTTGGCTAATGTTTTTGCGTGTTTTAAAGCTGTCGAGCCATCCATTTGATGCTTGAAAATTTGTTACTCCAAATTCTTCGGCAAATTTTTTTGCGGCTTCCTGGATTATTGGAACAGATATTCTGGCATTTGTTGATCTCATTTTCCGAAACCATTTAAGTGTGGCTTCATTTATATCAGAAAATTCAGTTTTTTTCGTTTTCTCTTTAGTTCACCATTTTCCGAATCATAACCACCACCGAATCATAACCCAACATTTTACGTATTTAATTGATAAATTTACATTTCATTTTCATTTATTTCAACTCCGTGCAATCAAAAGTTATTTATGATAACATTTTAGTTATGAAATCTATATACTACTGATATTTAAATCATAATTTTTAAAATTTATTTACCAAATTAAAAATAATAAATCAACGGTTAAAAAGATCAGAAAAATGTTGGCGCCAAATACATGAAACTTTAAATCAGTAACTAAACGGCAGATGTCTTATGTTGCTTCAAATTATAATTATCACTATAAATATTTTCATAATATTTTGACAAATACACACAAACAAATTATCACAAAACACATTTAAAAAATTGAGTCTTAATTAATTCTACAAATTATGTATATGGCTATTTTGAGGTTATACAAAATAATAATTCGGGTGTTACCCGTCATTACTTAACTCGTGATGCCTAAAAGACCTGTATATTTTAGCAAAATAATTCTCATGGTTGTAGGATTTAACTGGTGAAGGCAATGCCCTCCACTATGTGCAATAATATTTCCAAGCCTGCACAATACGAAATTTATTTTGTTTCATAAAAAATGTCTACACAGCTCCCACTATAAATAGGCACTATGTTGCAATTGAGAAACATAAAAACATAATACATTACACGGAGCATTCTTAAGCTATTTGTAATATGTACAAATGCACAAGAAATTATTTTTAACACTTTTCTTGTTAATTTATCTTATAACAAATAAATTAAGATTAATTTCCCATATATATATATATTATATTTATATTGTTAACACACAACACTGAAAACCAAATCGTACAGACACACCACAAGAAAAATCTAGAGACACAAATAAGAACATAAAAAAATGTCACAGAGGTTACCCAATGTAATTTGTCATGTTAGAAAGGAAACAATAAAATGCTATTATATTGAAAAATAATCGAATATTGAAATATATTGAGTTTAATTTTATTTTTAAAATATTTTATAGTTTTAAAGAAGTTGTAAATTTTATTTTATGTATATACCATGCCAATGATCTTTGGCATTTTACGTCTGTATGTTTAATTGTTGTAAATTTTTCTTTTTGACAGAAATTACAGATCGAGATGATTTTCATGTACGTGCGAACGGTGGTGGTGAACATGTTAGACGTAAACGAAATATTCCAAATTCAGCCAATAATGAATACACCATGGAAGTATTAGTTGCTGTTGATGATTCAATGCATAGATATCATGGTGATGATTCGATTAATTCGTATGTGCTCACGTTGATGTCAATTGTTAGTGTGTTTACTTTATGTTAAAAATCGAATTTATTTCTTAATGTTTATTTTATTTCTTCAGGTTTCAAGTATTTATGCAGATGCTAGCATTGGGAATTCCATAAATATTGCTGTCGTTCATATATTGAAGCTAGGCGAACATTTTAAATTTGAAGAGGCACATGGAACTGGTAAGTTTGATATAATTTTTGTCTATAAAAAAGATATTTTTGGAAATTAGGTCGCAATAATCTACGCCAGTTGCAAAAATTAAATAATTTTCCCGTTTGTATGCAGTTTTATTTATGACTAGTATATTTAGATTCTAGTCTACAAAAAATATTAAGTTGTCAAATCAAAAACACATGTGCAATATAAATCTTCACTGTTTCTTAATACAGTCGCCATTACTTAAAAAATAGCCTTAACCAAGAAAATCAGTCATGTACTTGCTATGAATGAAAAATGAAAATAGTTTACACAAAAGACTCAACAAATTCTCTTTATTAGCCCGAAAAATTCGCTTCTTAAGTACATGCCCATAGTCTATGCCAAAGTCCGCTTCTGACTATTTAACTCTATACACCAATACCTTGGCAACCCCGTTGTTTCACAACACAAAGTGAATTGTGATTTACTATTGGAAGCCATATAAATACAGAACATAGTATGTTCGCATAAAGATACAGAATTGATAACAGAAATAAAACAAGCTGCAAACTGTAAATCTAGTTGCATTAATTCTTCCTTAGTCAGTTCACGATTATGCGAAGTTAGTAATTCTTCAGTGTCCAACTCATTGATTCCCCCAAAATTAAAATGTTTAGCTAAGTTAACAACATTTTTAACTAAATTTGGTGCATCATCAGCTTCTAAAAAATTGCCTCTTATGTTGTGAATAAATTCAGGCCATATTTTTTCCCCAAACACCATTCAAGCAAGTTTTATCGCAAATGCACAGAAAGCCGATCCTTTTAATAACCCTTCAAATCTCTAGTTTAGGATTTTCAGACTGACAAATAAGGAGTGGTTTAAACTTAAAATCTCCATTGCCATTTCCTCCCAGGAGCAAAGTTATTCTTTCTTTGCTCACTTTAAAATCAAATGCAGACTTTTCCGTTTTGACTAGCTTCAAATTTTTCATTTTTGTCACTAACACTGTCGGTTGCAGTTTCGTTACACGATGATTCGCTTTTTATACTGTTGAATAACCTTTCCGCTTTCGCCTGAATTGCCATTTTTTTAATAGAATTCTCTGTGTAACCTGGTTTTGAATCCAACTTATAAGCAATGATTCCATTTTGATCATCAATCTACTCCTTGCACGAGTCATTGGCTTAGAGCATCTAAGGATCTTGCCGACTTAGCAGATTCTCTTATTTTATGTTCATCTTGATCTTGAATGGATATGACAGTTGTTGCAGCTAAACCAAGAGCTTTAGTTTTCACTATAGCTTTCTCGTCCTTTTCAAATCGTCGTAGATTATCGAATTTTATTTCAAAGGTGATAGCTTTTCTTTGTTTTTTAAAAAAATTATAAACTTAAATAAGAATGTTGCAGATGCCGTAATATATGATAATTAAAGAGGAAAAAACAAAGAAACACTTTATAATATGTAAACCGCTTTAAAGCCTTTCTTAAAACTGACGCCATAGCTACTGAAATATATGCATACAATTAATAAAATACGTACTCGAAAGCAACACTTATGACGAATCACTATGGCATAATAATGAATTATGAAACGACATTTAATAAAATGGGAATCCCCGATATACAACTAAAATAAAAAAATATCAACAAAACCCAAAACAATGCAAGTTCGAAAATACAAAAACTCAACGATTTTTTGGGTCTAATTTAGCAGTAACGCAACTCCGAATAAACGCAAAGTATGATGTCCTTTAACCTTCGAAATGTGAAATTTATCCAAACTTATCCCAAAAACACAAAAATAACAAAAGTAAACTTATTGACATGTGACTCTTAACTTGTGAATTTTTATAATTTTATTAAAATTACAATACAAGTCCATTTTATCTTGATTTTTAAAAATGTTATCAATTCTGTTTAAGCAGCGTCACAGGAGCATCACATGTCCCGTGAAGAAATTGTTAAAAATTTGTTTGTAATTGAAATCCTCTGCTAAGACTCCGTATTAATAGTTGTTTTGCTTTTGCAAAACCCGCTTGTTTATTTGTTTGTGTATTTCTAGTAACGGAAAATAATTGTTCATCATAGTTGGCGTATTTATCAATAGTAATTAAAGTAGAGTCGGCCTTAAATAAAACAAAGATTTTCGTAAAACCGGTTCAGGGGGGTTATTATGTAAGCATTACGAGTACGAGTTACGAATTACGACTCAAACTAATTTTGACAAATTATGAATGAAAACAAGAAAAAAATAGATAGTACGACTATTGTCTCGTATTTATAAATGTTTACGACTAAAACAACAACAAAAAGTCGTAATTACGACAACTCAAAATGTTTTAAATAAAAAGGCCTTTTGACGTCATTTGTCGTAATTCGTAACTCGTAATGCTTACATAATAACCCCCCAGATTACAATTACTACTGACATAATAGCCAACTATGATGAACAATTATTTTCCGTTACTGGAAATTTACAAACAATTATTGCTAAAACCAAAATTTGCCTCTCCCTTCAAACAAAAAAATGTATACACCCAATTCTTTACGGAAACGTAAACTTTGCGACCGATCTTTTTCATCGAATACCACACACTATTTAAATTTTTGTGCACAGCTGATTTGTGCTTTAAAGCGATGCCACATACACATTTTTACGGACGATTTCTAAAAACAGATTTGGCATTTACGAATTAATTAGAGCATATTTTTGGCTAAAATTAATGAGAAAATATTTAAAATATCTCAAATTTGTAGCTAAAATAATAAATTTGCAATTATTTAATAATTCTAATTGAAAAATAATCAAATTTCTATTTAGTCGTTTCTAGAAATGATTTTTGCTCTGAATGGTATAATTTTACACGTGACGAACGCACAAAAATCTAAAAACGATTTCCGAACGCATCAAAAAATTTTAAACGATTTTTTTTCTGTTATGTTTTTCTTTCATTACTTGAAAACAAATGTCAAAAATTTCAAAGAAAAATTTATTTTTCAAATTTAATATTTTTATTAAAAGCTCCTCATGAATATGGTGGAACCATGATTAAACGTATGATTACAATTTTTCACTTTGACATTTGAACAGAAATGGCGGTACGCTCAAAACAAAATATAAAGAATTGTTGTTGTAAAAATCGTCCGTATTTTTTTCTTGTATGTGGCGAGGCAAAATAAATTTACGCACGAATCGTCTGTAATTAGATGTGTATGTGGCAACGCTTTAAATAAAACTTAAGGATTCCCCAAATATAAACTAGTAGTAGTAAACAGAAGATAAAAGTGGTCAAACCAAAAAAAAAACTCATCCCAAATTACCAAATGTAGATATTCTCATATTATTAAGAATAGAGGCGGGTATAAACGAAAATGTCTTTTGTTTTAGGAAATAAAATGTATTTAAAAATAATTAAAACCGAGGTAATTCTAAAAAATGAATCCAAATGATCACCCATAGTATAATGAAGAAAAAAATGAACTTACCTTTTTTACTACCTAGGTAACAAAATGTCCATTACATCTCTAAATAAATAATTTGGGACATCAAACATCATAATTTGGGACATTATTGCTTTTTAACTACGAATATTTAAAAAAAATCTAAATAATTTTATTACGAAAATGAAATAAGGAACGAAAAAACCATTACGAAAATTTTAGTAACGTTCCGTTGCGAAAATTTTCGGAATCCAATTTCAAAAATACCATTTATAGCCTTTCGTTATACTTTGACACTAGGGTAGGTTTCATTGGTTGACACTTGACTTTCATTGGTTGACCAATTTTGGCCCATTGTGATCCACGCATTCACGCCACATCATTAACCCATTCACCTATTCGCGGACTCACACAACTACAGTATACCACCTGCACATTGCAAGCTCCATGTCAACCTGTACATTGACGTGGACGAGAGAGGGTCTTAGTTGTGTTTATTAACATCACGGATTGCAATCGACGATGAAAATTCGATTTTACTTTGACACTAACACGGTACCAAACATTTTCGTAATAATTCAGGAATAGAGCCCCTGACATGGAGTACTACGTGATTAAAGGTATGATTTTAACCATTTCTAAAACTGGCAGAACCCATCCAGAAGAGCGTTACAAAATACTATTTCGAGTTATAGGCTAAGTAATGCTCTATTTTAACATGTTGGTTTCATCCATTCCAACGAAAACGCTACTTTAAAAAAGTTAGCGGAACATACGAATAAAAATAGAAGCAAATAGAAAATTAAAGACTTAAGACTGTATGGTACTGAGAAAAAAAAAATTGTTTTTTAGTATCGATATTTAAATTTCCATATAATGTACACAAACAGTTTGTTTATTTTGTATAATTTGCTTACTAAACTTTACTTATATTGCTTATTTGTGTGAAATTAATTAATAAATTTGTTATTATTCATTATTTATGATCTAAACATTGCATATTTCAACAAATTAATAAGAAACACTTTTGATTGCGAGACTTGCCATCTAGGGACAGTAAAAAAAATATCAAAAGTAATCGTCATTGCGGCGTAAAACAAAAATTGTCCGAACCGAAAATTTTAATATTTTTAATCTAAATTTTATATTTTCTACGACATTTTAAGACCTTGATAATCATGTATATATTAATACTTCAGTTAAGTATTTAACTTCATCCAGAAACCGAATTAGGTCAATTATTAGTTTTTTGTGTTGAAATTTGATTTTTAGTGCACATCGTGTTTGGCAATTTGAGTACCATACAGCCATAAATGTCCTAATACAAATGTTCTTGCTCCACACGATATTGATACAGCATTCAGATTTTTAATTTTAAAGCTTCCAGTGGCCATATTTTGGTAGTTCCCTGGGAGTCAGTTCCCTGAGGAAAGAATTCAAATATAATTTCTGCTTTACTGGTAAAAAGTTAGCGGTAATTTTTTGAAAACAAAGTAAATTTAGGAATAATATTTCCTGCCAGTTTCGCTATGGAAATATTATTCCCAATTTATAAAAATTTACACCAAACTTTTTTCTGCATTGGGCTGAAAAAACAGAATTTCCTAATCCCCGGGAATTACCAGTATATGGTCTCTGATCCCAAAAGGCTCATTCACAACATTGGGCTTCACTCGTTTTTGAGCTACCATAACCGAGGGTAAACGCGAAACAAGCGATAGTGAAATGTGAATCATTAAAGGATCGACATAGGCTACACAAATTTAGCATTAAGGAATATCAAGGCGGATTCAGTGTTGCGTTCTTTCGCTCCTTCCTTCCTTCTAAAAAAACGTCGTTTTTAGCCAATGAAATTATGTTCTGCAGAAAGTGGAACTGCAGAAGGTAGAAAGGAACGAAAGAATGCAACACTGCTGAATCCACCTTCACTGAAGTGTCATGTGAATCAATTTGGTCTCATTTAAAAATGTTGGTGTCCACTCGTTCCTATCATTTTCAATTAAAGTTAGCAAAACCCAATTTGATTTCGAACCATTTTGGACCGTATCTGTAGATCATGTTTTGCATTATAAATTTTGATCTCCATTTTCGATATGAGTTCTGTTAGTTTTAATTGATAAAACCTATTAGGAGTACCTAAATTCAAAAGAGTATCTTTAGGCAGTTATATCATGTTCTAGTTGGCCTGACAGGGTGCTCTATGAGATTATGTAATTTAATTTTAAATTTCATTAATATCCCGTCAGATCCATTAGAAATTAATGTAAATGCTTAAGAACACTGCTTTGGGTCTAGACATTTTGCAATATTTCTGATCATAAAATATCCGTAAGTACAACAAACACACACAAACAATTTTGCTTTAGTTGTTTAATTGTTAATAAAATTTAATTTATTAAGTTTTATTATTGTTGTTTAGTTTGGTTGTTCTGAAAAAATTGTTCTTAGGTCGACATTCTGGTCGATCGACTTAATTATTATGATGCAAGCATCTCCTTGGATAATTATTTCTGTACCCCGGAAGCATACAACACTATGTCCAATTTTTTCACAAAATGAACTCTTCACATTGTGTTTCATTATGTTTAATTCTCTTTCTAATAGAATATGAAACTATGTAATCCTTAAAAACCTTACGGTTCACATACTTGAAATAACACCATATGCAGTTTCTGTTAGAGGCAAAAGGCAGTATCTGGTCCTAACTTCATATACCTCTGAAAAATTTTATTTTCACATAGTGTCGCTTGCCTCCGAGGTACAGATTTATGAACTACCTAGAACTTTATTACCTAAATCAGAACAAAAGATATTTACTATACAAATACAAAACTAATTATTACCAAGAGCAGCACATTTGGCACCAAGATTTGTAGTAGAATTATGAGCTAGTAAGAAAATGATAAATGGTCCTTAACTCTCCATCCCAGAGGTTTGGACCCAGGTTTCAATTGATTAATACACTAATCTGTATTAAGCTTAAATTAGAATTTTTGACAAAAACGTCTTCTTCTACAAATAATAAGTCTCTGTCAATCACAGACGGATTGATTGGTCGGGATGAGACTTCATAATTAAGCTTTTTTCATAAATTATAAGATCCTAGATGTTTTTGATCAACATCGGGCCACCGGAAGTGGCAGCTTCTATAGCAGATTTCCGATTTTTGCAAATATTTTAAATATTATATCATTTACGAGTAAAAACTAAAAAATTCTAAATTGAATAACAATACTGGTCCAAATCAGTTTTCAAAAAAATTCGGCCCTGTACAGGCCAGCCCATACGTCGAATGCTACAGCACCAAAAGTGGTACATTCCATAGGAACTTTTTCTTTGTATGCAAATATTTTGAAAAATATATGACATTTACGAAAAAAAAACTATTTTCGGAAAAAAACTTCATACTTAAATTTTTTTTTCTCCATAAATTGAGAGATTCTTGCTTAATTTGGTAGAAATCTGTGTACCGGTAGTAGCATCTTCAATGGAAGCTTTTTCAATTTTTGCAATGATGTAATGTTTTGCATTTACAAACAATGACAAAGAATTCAAAGATTTAAATATTAAATTTACAACCAACAAGAGTTGACCTTGTAGCTTTAATGAAATGTAAGCAGAGATAACTATCTTTGATTATTCAATTAAAGAAAGTCTGATAAGTTTAATTCGCGTTAGAAATCAAGAATGGTGTACTCATTGATCTACCGAATTTTGCAGACACTGTCTAACGGTACTATGACTTAGACCGTGGTGAGATCTTCGGAGTTAAGTGTCCCCTTCCTTGTAAAATGCATCAATTGCATTAATTTTGTTGTATTGATCGATATTTAACTTGTATTGATCGCTATTTATAAATTTTAACAGTACTCTAAATTAAAGCATGGACAAGTTTTTGAAAAGTTGACTTTGGCCACTTGCTGTTAAAATAATTAATTAATTGCATAGGATAATTAATTGCATAATCATGTCGCACGGTCAAGATTATACATAAAACGACAGAAGAATCATCTTTAGGACTTAATCTTTAATAATACCGCTAGTTCCCGCTAGATTAAAATGATGGATTTTTATCATTTTGAATTTTATTATTTTAAATTTAAAATTTATTGTTTTAGATTTTTGTCGATTTGTGCTACTATCTTTTGAAAAAATAATCAGAATTTCGACGTTTATGTCAATCGGTACACATAAAACGAATGACCTGATAATACCAATTTGATATATTCTTTCTTTGATATATTAGAGGAGTATCGAACTTAGACCGCGGTTCGAGTTTGAAAGTTTACACATTTCTATTTAAAACAAAGATAGGTAATGTCGAATCGTAAGATTTAAGACCGCTCTTGATTGAATTTTTGATACTTGAAATTTTTTTAACAATTTATTAAAATTGGTTGGTCATTCGGTTTTTTTAATTTCAACGACATTTCAATAATCAGGAATTCAAAATTCAGGAAAATTGTACATTATTTGGCGTTGCCTTTCTGAATCGCTCGTGCACCCTAATAAAACGAGAGCACACAGTGACAGCATACAAATATTTTTTATCGTACTTACCTTAATTATTTCTAAATTTTAAATTAATTTGAATATTTTCCAAGTTATATATTTTCTTAATATTTTCCAGGTGTTTCTGCATCGAGCATGTTAAACAAATTTTGTCAAGAGAAAAAAAAATATACGCGTCGTTTTGATCACGACACTGCGCTGCTACTAACACGTGAACAAATTTGTCGTAATCCCAATCAAATGAAATGTGATACACTAGGTTTAGCTGAATTGGGCACTATGTGCAAATCGTATTCATGTGCAATCGCACAAGATAATGGACTGTCAGCTGCATTCACCATCGCCCACGAGTTAGGACATGTGTAAGTATACAGAATGCATTTTTTATTATTATTATTACTTTTTTAAATTTTTGGTTAATCTTGTCTTGTGGCGGCGGGGCTACAATGCAATAAAATCAACAGATCAAAATATATTTTACGATAGAATGCGGCAACTAAATAAAGCCATGCGTCATGGAAAGAGTAAAATTTTATTAAAAATCATAAATTATGATTGTAAAAATGGATTTTTGTTTTTATTGGTTGGACAGTTTTTTTTATAAATAATTTGTTGTTTTATGTGTTGTTAAAAAGTTTTCGAAGATTAAGCTAAAATTAAATTAAAATTTACGCGTGAAGTACACTATTACTCCGAGTTACGTTGAACCATAAATCCATTATATGATGCCTAAGTTATCAGATAGAAACATGGTTAGAAATGGCGTGAGCTTTATCCTAAGTTAAAAAATGTTTATGAAAGGTTTAGGAAAAATTTCATACCCGTGTATACAAAAATGAAATAATTCCTAAAAAAAATTCTAAGTACAAATTTTGTTTTTAGTAGAAATCTAGCACCAAAAAAACCAGGTCCTTATTGTTACGGTTAAATTAATTGATCGGATTTCCAAGGAATACAAGTCGAGATTTAGAAAGGTGGTCATCGATCTCTCTAGGTTTTTAAGTTAGATCTCCCAAAATATCGATTGGTATTCCATGGAAATGTGAACATTTAATTAAACTGTAATGATAAGCTTCTGGGCCATGTTTGGCCGTTCCAGAACTTCACAAAATTCTGCAAATCTCATGGGCATAGCCATCTGATCGATTTAACATAAAAAAACATAGTGAGATCATCCCAAAATCTCGACTTGTATTCTTAAAAATTAATTAAATCCGAATGATAAGCTTATGAGCAATGTTTATCCATTACAAAACTAAATGGCAAAATTCTGAAAATTTCCATGGGCATAGTCATAGTCATCGATCGATCTAACATAAATCATAGTGAGATCGATGACCACCTTCAAAAATTCTCGCCATGCATTTCGTGGGAATCCGAAAAATTATTTAAACCTTATTGATAAGTTTCAGGGCAATGTTTGGCCACTCCAGAACTATGACAAAATTCTGAAAATCACGATTTAACATAAAAACACAGTGAGATCGATGACCATCTCCCAAAATCTCGTAAAATTAATTAAACCGTAATGAGAAGTTCATGGCACTGCTTGGCCATTCCAAAACTATGACATAATTACGAAAATCACCATGGGCACAGTCATTGACAAACGTATGTTCGTTACTAATACACAAACACGATCTTTATTTAGGATTGTTTTTATAAATTACTAACTGACAGCAGAGAAAATATTTTTGACCTTCACGAAAATTGATTTTGATGAGAGAAAAAACTCGAACTTTTGAACTTTTTCATCGAATTCAACACTTATGTATTGAAAAGTTAATGAAATGTCGATTCAAACTGAGGCATCTATCGAAAAATGAGTTAATTTTTGGATTTTTTCTCCCAGTGTGGAAATGAAATGGAGTCAGGTTGGAGTTCAAAAGAAATCAATGTATTTTATTCGAGTGGAATTAAATCGAATACAGACGCAAATCAATACAATGAACAACGATGATGGTTTGCTAACCCTCCAGCGGGAATTCCAGATTTATTCCGCACACTTCTGAAGATTGATCTTGCTATTTGTTGTGCGACCGCCAAACGAGCCGGGTCGTAGTTCAAATTAGATTAATTCTCGGAATTACAACATTCTCGCCTTTGAATTTGCCCTTCATCAGTTTCTTCACAGCCAATCGCATTCCGTTACACAATCTCGGATGGTTCAGATTGCGGTTGGATATTCGCGGCAAATCAAGCGGATCCTTGTTCTTCGCTGCCGAAATCGCTCGTTCGCTATGCCAATCATGATTCATAAATAATATCGGCAGATGTCCGGAAACATTTTCGTGATAAGCCTTCGATGTGGTGAATATGAAAAAAATTCGAGGGAAACGAAATCAATCCGACCGCAACATCAACAGGAATTTGATAATTGTCAACCGCCAATAGTTGTTTGAAAAAATCAGCAGATGAGTCGTTCTGTAACGCGACTCTCATGTTCGAGCTCGAAGATTTCGAACGTGCGTTGAGTTCATCTACAGCTGTTGATCTCTGCCAGCCAGCAGAATTATCGCTCTTGAGTCACTTCGTAAATCTTTCATCGTTCAATTGAACGCTACTAATGATCATTTATGTGTCATTGTGCACTCGTCCCAGATGATGATTTTGCATTCTTGCAATACCTTGGCCGTCGCCGAGTTCTTGGCAATTGATCACATTGGCTTATCATTCGTGTGAATATTCATCGGCAACTTCAATACAGAATGTGAAATTCGCAATGATGCAACAGCTAACGCTATTTGAGATCTTGAGCGAGTTGTGGCCAAAAGCACTGAAATCATGATGGTTTTACCTTTTCTACCGTTTCATTCGTTCTTTTGCTGTGCATTCGAAAGCGGGACATTTATTCGTACTATTTGGCGTATCTCGTTGTTTATTTCAAGCTCATAATTCGATGTTGAAGAGCGAACTCGATGCAAACTATCGTCAGCCATCTCGTCCTTGTATTTTTCCACAATTCCAATGTCATCAATGGATGACACTTCGCTATGATGATCGCAAACAATGTACGAATTTGGCATCGGCAAGTGTTGAGTCCTAATGTACGTCTTTTTCTAGCAAATCCAGACGCTAGCAAGCCTCTCGATAAGTGGCGCACAACACACCATCCATAGCACGAAGCGATTTGAACGAAGTAGGGCCACGAACATGGAACAAAAGCAAATGAAAATAGAAGCATTCGTCTTGTCGTGGATGAACGGTGTACAGAGGGTCAAGCGCATCAATCGTATATAATCGATGTGTCCTGCAACAGGTTGACCTTTCTTTGTGGCATTAATCATCACACCTTAGCGCCATCTCTTATTTCTCGCGTTAACCTTTTATTATTTAACGTTTTTATCAATCTATTTCACGACTTTCTACGATTTTTCACGCTTTGCATCGACTTTTCAACTTTTACAGCGTCCAAAGGCATCAAAACATAAAAAACTTCTGTTTCTTCTGTTTTTTTCCTGAAGTTTCCGAGCTTTCCACTCAGATTTTCCAATTTTTCTCTTGTAAAAAACCCCGTCTCTTGTAAAAAAATGCGCGAAACCCCGTACAAAACATCATTTTTCGATTTTTCGTATTTTCTTTCGTAAGAACCATCTCCTGGCAATTGCAAACACAAAAAAAAAGATTCAGCCGGTCAGCCGTTCTCAACTGATGCGCGTATATCTTCTTAATAACCAATTGATAACAATTTATGGTGGTTTTATTGATTTAATTATTTAAGATGTAAGTATACGTTATACAACAACCAAGCTTTTATAAAATATCTTTGAATACAGATTTAATCTCATTACGAAATGCAACTGACCTTAAAAGTTATCTGGCTATGAACTTGAAAGTTATTTAATTAGAAAAATGTTATTTTATTTTAGTATATACATATTTCTCTGCGCCGTCTTTTTATTGAAGCGATATAAAAAAAAGAAATCTCTGTCACTTTTACTCTCAACTTTTTAATATTATAACCGTTGTCTTAATTAGCTCTTAATGTTAATTAATATTGAATCAAAATAATGATTGGTCTTTTTTCGCATTCGGTAAATTAATTTTAATTAATTCTTATCTGAAATTGTTTTTTAAAGAGACGGGAATTTTGTAAACATTGAATTTTAAAGTTTGTTTGATGTTTAAGTACCGAATATGCGGCTACTTAAAAGATTATATGCAATGTAATCGGACAATTCGAGTAAAAGGTTTAACCAGGTTCATCGAGTAACAATAAAGTCGAGTTTATTTTCGTTACAATTATTTCTGTCTTCACTAAACACAACACACATGTCTAAATATTAATGTAATTAGCGCCGCATTTATAGTTCAACAACATATGCTATTATTATTTATCACATGCGCTGTTACTTTGACATTTTTTTTTATGTTCACTAAACATAAATATACAAACAGAACAACATAGCATACAGCAATTTTTAATCTCTAACTATACAACATTTAAACTATCTCAATTATTAAGAATAATAATATTCGATAATGGATGGCGCCTAAGATTATAAATTATATAAACTTATTTATCAATGACATTATACTTCCTTCTGTAAAAAACAAAACTAAATGAAAAAATAAAAAAAATAAATAAAAAAAACAAATCGCGAATATGAATTAATAACAATAATCATAATCTAAGAAAAACAAATAAATATTTCTAAGCTGAACAATCAACGACACAATAATAATATTAAAGTATGAAAAATTTAATCGTGATAAAATTATAAATTTTTTTTTCGTTTAGTTTTTGCCTTTAATAAATGATTTATATTTATTTGAATTGAAAATGAAAGAAAAATTTAAATAAATATAAAAAAAATGTTTTATTTTTAAAAACAACCATAAATTAATAATTTTCTATGAAAATAATTATATAGAATTAGAAAAACCACTCCTGGATTTAAATATTTGTAAAAGTTGTGTATGTTACACAATTATGGCGAGACACTATACAAATTTGGATTGTAGTCGTTTCTAAAGTATTTACTAAAATATCACTGATCATTTGTTTCAAAAATTCGTGGAAACTTTTTGACCGACAAACTTATTCTTTCAACATACCAAACTTAAATGTGTTTACTTCGAAAGCAAGTTACATCAATCGCCCCGGGTCCAATCTCATTAAGTTCAGTGGCCAGGTTACGATGTTTTCCGTTTTTTATCTGAAAGTAAGACATTAGTCCCGACAAGTAATGTATAACCACAACCAATAATCCAGTTCTGCGGCCGTAGAAAGTTCATTCATTTGTTTTACCTAACAGTCTAGCAGTTACAAAATTACATTCGACATTGAGGATCCACGATAGCCGCACATCAATATTGAAGGTATCACTGAATAAAATATTACTCGTTTAACATAATCAAATTGAGAAAAAGTACTATGTACTAAAATCATAAATCAAGACATCCAACATTTGAGGGACGGTAACCAATGCTAAGACATTTTCAATAATTTCAACCCGCTTCCACTTATAGTCCCATACTTATAAGGGCCACATGCACTTTGATGCCTTCGGATCCACTAATGGTTCCCGAGACCATACCGCATAGTGACTATATATGTTCGAAAATGGATACATTGAGCTATTTAAATCAGTAAGCCCTATCTCAAACCATTTTGAACGTATAAAGTCACAATGCGAGCCAATCTCTGAGATTTTTGGTATTTGGTTTATCATTTTATACAGTATGGTATGTGATTTACGTAAAAATTTATAATATGAGCATTTTAGATTTTTTAATGTCAAACAATTTCTTTTATTTTATGAATAATTATTATAATTATTGTTTCGAAATATTTCAATATAAAATAAATACACTGTTAAAACTGCACACTTCCATAAATTTTTGTCCATGAAATAAAATTGTGTCCAAAAACTTCACCAAGAACACTCGCATAAATGTTTGTCCAACAACTTTTGTCAAAGAACTTCACACCGGTGTCTAAGAGTTCAAGTATGAGATTCGAGAAAGGCCGTCAACGTACCATTCCGTTGGAACAAAAATATTTTTCTCGTTGTTTTGAAAGTTGATTTTGCGATCAAAATGTAAAAAAAAAAATTTTATGAGTCTGGATGTCTGTACCGAAGATATTCTCAAGCTCACGTTATTTAAACATTTTTCGCCATTCTTCTTCTATTTGTAATTCGGAGAATTCAAAAGTTTTTGGAACCAGTACCTAATGGAGATTGGATATATGTCATATAAAATCACTGTAAAGATATTGCTTTACATTATTTTGCCCATATAGTTTGGTAAATTTAATTAACGCGCCGTAGCATTCACAACTACCGTTGTGGCGCTGGAAGCAGTTATCTCATTTTTCTACATCACTTTAGTTGACAAATCCACCGTTTTGGCGCTGGTATTCATTATCATAGAATATAGTGTTGCTTATCGTTGAAATACTCCTGCAGAGTGCCACAAATTTCGCTAAAGCACCTTAGTACTCAAAACTACCGTTGTAGCGCTGGAAGCAATTATATTTTATTAAACCTTATCAAACTCGTGTTTTTCCTAAATCCAGAAGACTTGTGATTGTCATGACATTAATTTATATGTATAGATGAATAAAATATTTATTCTAAGAATATTTCCCCAAAGAACCCAGACTAACCGCGTGGAATGCGGAATATTGCGGATGGTCAAAAACAAATTTGTACAAAATCAATGAAGGGATCAGCATTTTATTCTGAGTCGTTTTGCGACGATTTTTTTTTAATGGAATAAATGGATTTTTTCCTGGGTATAGCGCAATGATAATTATAATCTCACAGAAGTGTTTCTTCATATAGATATATTTACCACCAAATTTCAAGCACATCAGAACAATTTTAATCTTGCGCTGCAGAGTTAAAACTACTGGAAGAAAAACAAAATTTGTAAAATATGATTGAAAAAATGTTTTCCTGGCCCCTATTCTTGAAATCGGTGGAAATTTCCGTAATCGTAATATAATTTGCTATACAATTATTTATATTACTAAAAATTTTCGCCGGCTACTTTAATCATTTTTTCAAATTTGTATGAAAGTTTTCTATTATTTATTTACTCTAAGGCTGCGGGCCAATAGCCGGGTAACTATGGTAAAAACTATGGTAAAAAAACGGATTTAGAATAGATTTTTCGATCAGTTTGCCATAGAGTTTTTGAAAAATAAATGAATTTACCGGAAAATGTACTTTAAATTGAATTTTACCCGACTATTGGCCCGCAGCCTAAGCAAATAATTCCGTATCGATTTACCCATACGGAATTTTCCCCTTAGTAGGGGGAAAAATTAAGGTTTCTTAATTTGAAAAAAGATATGAAATTTAAGAAAATGATTAAAGTGGCCTGCGAAAAATTTTAGTAATACATATAAAGAATTGCATAGCGAATTGTATTCCAATTTCGAAAATTTCCACCGATTTCAAGAATAGGGCCCCTGATCCTAATGAAATTTTTGTTTTGCGGGAAATTTTCTTAACAGAAATATGTGTTGTTCCCAAAATACCAGCAATTTTTCCGGGTTTGTCAATTTTCAGCCCCTAGAACTTTGTATTTAAAACGGTGAGGTTAATACCTAGTGGCTTCTTTACCTTTATCAACTAGCAAGAAAACACTTCTAATAAACTAAATATTTATGACTTAAGGTATACGATAATAGGTCCGAATCTAAAAGAAATTTTTTCCTAAAAAATTAAATTTAGGCCTATTTTTTATTTTTGCGAAATTGTTCTCTAGCTGAAAAATTAGAATTGGTAATTTTCTAAAAGTTGGTAGGACTCAGTAATAAAACACAAAAACTCAGTAACACAAAAACAGATATAACGTTGGTATTTGTATTCAATAAGCACAGGTAAAAGTTTAACTTATAATTCGAACATATAGCTGATAAAATATCAATAGGGACTTATTAAAACCCGTTTTGTCAAAAAGCACCGCCTAAGGTCTGCCAAAGTATGGTTATTCTATTGTACTTCAAGAAACAACTGTCCGACCAAAAAATACTCCGTTCTACATTTTTCTCAATACCACATAGCTTTAATCGACCAATTTACTTTCAACTTGCCATATTTAAATGTAATTCTAATTCAAATTATATATTGATACCTCTAGCCCGGATCTAGTGGCTTTACGATTTTTTTCTTAATTACCTGAAACCATCGTATGAGTAACATTCTCAAAATCCAAATAGCCCTAATCGGAATAAGAACAGTTTTTTTTTCAAATTATACCAGAAGAAGAATACAATATCTAAGAAGATACTTTGGCACCAACCCAACAGATTTACACGCGGGAAATCGATAATTTTCACTTTAAAAATTCAGCTCAAAATGGCAATGGGAAATGCTGGCTATAATTCATTGATTTTATAACAATTATTTATCCGTGATACTCCGCATTCCCACGAGGTTTATCTGGGTTAGTATAAACGAGAAATATCACAATATTTTCTTGATCTGTATAAATCAATTTCAGGATGGCCAGACCAGTTTTATTTTGTTCGCCATCCCGTATCGTCATCCCGTATCGTCATCCCGAATTTGTGGATTACGACGTTAATTACAAAATTGTTGCTTTTCCAAGAAAATTACCAAACCAAAATGGGGGAAAATGTATCTGCCAATTGTGTCGCAATGGTGGTTTTGGATACTAAGGCTCTTTAGCAAAATTTTTGACGTTTTCATGATATGTGACTATAATAAGTGAATATTGAACTACCAGCGCCTAAGACGGTAGTTTCTAGTAATAACGCACCTCATCTAAATGTTTGGCAAACATTAAAACCTCATTGAACAGTTTTTGTAGTTGGTAAAGAGCAAGTGGTGAAATGTGTGAAACTTTTATTTTTTAAATTCGTTTACACTATAGTAGAAACTAAGTTTTTAAATAACAAAGGTGTTATTAATATTATTGTCCAACAGCAAGCGTAGAAACAAAAGAGAAAAGAATACTAAAAATTTCATACATCGATCCTTTTTCTTCTTTTGTCGAATTCAATAGTTAGGCCCCAGGCTTTCTTATTTGACCGCTGATGCACATAAAGCTAATCCTTTTAATAACCCTTCAAATCTCTAGTTTACGTATTTTTGACTGACAAGTGGTTTAACCCTTTGCGTGACATACGAGTGCAAAAAGTTAAACTTAAAATTTCCATTGCCATTTCCTCCCAGCAGCAGAGTTATTCTATCTTTGCTCGCTTTAAAATCAAATGCAGACTTTTCCGTTTTGACTAGCTTAAAATTTTTCATTTTTGTCACTAACACTGTCGGTTGCAGTTTCGTTACACGATGATTCGCTTTATATACCATCGAATAGTCTTTCCGCTTTCGCCTGAATTACCACTTTGCTTAATAGAATTCTCTGTGCAAGTTGGTTTTGAATCCAAATTATAAGCAATGATTTCATTTTGATCATCAATCCACTGCTTGTACGAGTCATTGGCTTAGCATCTAAGGATCTTGCCGACCTAGCAGCTTCCCGTATTTTATGTCCTAATAACCTAAACCAAGAGCTTTAGTTATCTCTACAGCTTTCTCTTCCATTTCAAATCGTCGTAGAATATCCAATTTTGTTTCAAATTTGATAGCTTTTCTTTGTTTTTAAAAAAAATATACACTTAAATAAGAATGTTACAGCAGGTTGAATAGAGGTCTGGAATGTAGGACTCCCATTTCACATATTTCAAGTTTTAAGATCTGTCGCGTAAAGTAAGGAAATCATTTTAGACAACTGTACTGAATCATTTACAAAAAAAATTATTGAACTTAATTTTTATTATAATTTTATATTGATAAAGCTTTACAAAAAAATATTTAATTTAATCCAAAAGAGGATGCCTCTGGAATTCACGAATTTTTCCTTTGATGTTTGCCATAAGGGCTCGAACGGCGTTTCCATCCATTTTTCGTTGAGTAGATTGATAAATTGTTTTCAATTCTTCAACTCATTACATAGTTCGGCCATCGTTTATCGTATTTATTGTCGATTTTGTGGAAAACGGGGTGCTTTTAAAACCACACTGGCAGATCGCCTGCCAGACCAACAGATTTTCTTCAAATTTCTATTTACGAATTGCAGTGATCGATTCATCCAGTACTTCTCCAGGTTTTATACAAAATTGTGGACCGGGTAATGTTGAAAAGTCCATTTTTAGGTATGTTTCGTCGTCCTTAATTAAGCAGCTCGGAGATGTGTTAATGAGATGTTTGTAGAGCAATTTTGCTCGTGTTAACGCAACATTTGTTTGCTTTTTCGACCGTTTAAGAATTTTCTGCTTCTTCTAAGTTTTTAGTCCATGATTTTTTTTGATTCGCTGAACCATATCTTTTGTTGTTCTATGTTTCTTTGAAATATCCCGAACTGACTTAGAGGGAGTATTCTTTAATGTCTTTAAAACGTTTAATTCTAACTTCTTGTTTCGCGTTCCTCTCGGTCGCTCTCCTTTTGGTTTTGATTTTACTGTGCCTTCATGGAGGAATCGATTTATCGTCTTGCAAACATTTGATTTTGTTGTTATGCAATTTTTTGCGATCACGGAATACGAAGTTTGTTTATTTTTCTGCCATTCATGCACAATTTTTTCGCGAATATCTTCTCTTTGATATTGCATTTTTACTACTGTCACAAACAAACGAAAATAACACAGTTTACTTTGTTTAAAAAAAACTGTACTTTTCAAAAAACAAAAAATAAACATAAACTATTTTTGCGTTTTAGATTTATATAAGAATAAATTCGGTTCTATAGTTTACCTTATTCGGACATTTACCGATTTCGGACTTTCACCGCAACATATATTCTATATATCAACCAAGTTTTTATCACCATTGTGGTATCGGTAAATTTGCGAACTAAAGTGCTTATAAAAACAATTGTTGCTTTTTTCAAAACCTTGTAAACGATATGCTACACAATTATTTTTGAAGTAGAAAAATGCAGCTGGTTTCAGTCTCGCAACAGAAATGTTGAGTAACATACTCCAAAATACGTTTTCAATAGACACAAAACTGTGGATAGTGAACTAAAGCAGTGAGAATAAAATTGTTGGTTGCTTTTTCGCATTTCAAAGGCCAATTAGGTCAATTAGAAAAAATGCAACTGCGCCAGAACGGTGAATGTTCATAAATCACATGTGTTGGTAACAAAATAGAGGCTTTTGCAAACCTTTGTAACGATATGCCATATGATTATATGGATTTTAAAAAAAATGTATCTGCTCACAACGCCATGTTTAATACGTTATACTACTGTTTAATTTGGCGCTCGAGTTCGTAGAAAGTAATAGTAAAATTGAAACTTCGCGATGTATGTTTAACGAATCAGACCAACTTCATGGATGGTGATATATTACGTGATATGGCGCATGATATCTTACTTCTTTGCCGAAGACTTAGCGATATCAAGAACAGTTTCATATCGCTCGATCGCTACACAAGCAAACTTGGTTTGGAAGTGAACAGTAGCAAAATTAAATTTTTATCCACCCAATGGCTTCTCCATGGCATAATTCGGAATCGGTGACCATAAATTTGACAGCGCAGGAAACCCTCAATACCTCGGCTCAGTATTAACATCATCAAATGATATGCAGGCAGAAATAAAAGTCCGTCTGTGCTGGCTTTCGGTAGCGAGAGCTGGGCTCTGACCTTTAATGGCTGTAGGATGGTACCTATGTTTGAAAGGAAGGTTATTCGTTCCATCTTTGATCCAATTGAAGTTGCGAACACGAATATGGGATGGCAACGGTATCATTGGGTTCATCAAAACCAATCGAGTTATGTGGCTCAGCCACATTGCTAGGTCTCCACAATAAGAGCCAGCCGGCGGATGTCGTACAGGAAGGCATCGACTGCGCTGGTGGGATGCAATCGAACAAGATATACCCATAATAGGATGTTGAAACTGATGGGGAAGGGCGATGGTTTGAGACGGATGAAGGACCGCTGTGCTGTCACCTGTCTTCATGGGATGTGAAGGCTGGAGAGAGAGAGAGAGAAATATCGTTGTATTGGAAGGTTTATTTGGTGATTTCAGGTTGCAAAAGCTTCTCATTTCTCCAAAATAAAATAAGATTGACGAGATATAAATTAGAATCATACAAGCCATGTTGGGATACCATCGGTACAGACATAAAGACACATTTTTGTTTTACTTTTATGGCATTTTGAAAGGGCGAGAGAAATGCTTTTGGAATCAATTTCTCCCCCCCCCCCTCTCTCTTTCTCTCTCTCTCTCTCTCTCTCTTTCTCTCTCTCTCTTTCACTCTCTCTCTCTCTGGCTTACACATCCCTTCAAGGGATTTTGCCCCCTGCACTATGTTCCTCCATCCGTCTCGGCCCATCGCTCTCGTCCCCCAGCTTTGAATCCTAATATACATATGTAGATCTTGTCCGATGCCGTCACGCCAGTGAATGCAGTCGGGGTCTTCCTCTACACGCACACCGGCTGGTTGCTCATGGAATTGTGTGGACCTTGTAACGTGGTCAAGCCATCTAACTCGATTTGATTTGATGAATATAACGCAACATCCAAGAAGTTGCTTTATATCGTGGTGGGACGAAAGACTGACCCGAGATGTTCCTGAGGGTTGCTAAATATGTGGTTTTACTACTGTTCACCTCCAAACCATGTCTTTTTACGCAGCGATAGAGCGGTCTTCGGCTAAGAAACACGATATCATCTGTTCATCCAAGAATTTGACCTGATTTATTAAATATACAGCGCGGAGTTTCAATGTTGCTTTTCCTCACTACGTACTCAAGCGATAAATTGAGAATCAGGCGCGAATCCTTCTTCCCAGTGAGGTCCCTTGTTGAATACCAGATTTTATTACAAAGGAGTCTGACAGGAGGAGACAGTTTCTTCAATTACGATTCTTCACACAGACCCAGACGTTGTTAATTTACATAGAGAAACGAGTTTCTCTGCAATTCTTAGATATATGAGAGCAGCACATAGGTCCTAGCGGTTTATCCTGTCATTAAAGGCTTCCACAACTTTAAAGGTTTTTGAGGAAAATAAAGAATTGAAATAAAAATCATTTACATATAATTTAAATTTTTAACGACCAAACGAGAGCGGGGGATACAATTTGAAAATTTGAATCGGTACCGACCGGGTTCAAATCCCGTTAGAGGCAGGATACTGATTCGATCGGTGATTAAAATAAACATAACTATGAGCCCTAGTCGAAATGCACAACTCTTGGGCCGACCCGACCCATCCCGTAGGCTGCATATGGGTCTACGTACATCGGTCTTATAGCCGTACGTCCTGGAATTGGTGATCACCGGCGTCAGCTAGGTCGTGAAAAGCGAACTGCGCAAGAGTTGGGAATATTTTGGTCTCAGAAGAGATTGCAAAGATTAAATCATAAAAAAAATTTAATTAGGTTTGTATATTTTAAAAAATAACAGTTATAATGTATGTGAAGTTAGCCCAGAAAGTTCCCAGAAAAAATAAATTATTGCATCAGGCAACACTAAAGTTATACGTTCATTCCAGTTCCAGCACACGATTTCATTAGCAATATTTAAGTTGACATTAATTCAGTCCAAGAAAGATTAAAACCTTGTAATAAAATTGATTATGGAAAGAAAAAATTATATTCAGAACCAAGAGCATATTTCAACGTAAAATTGCCTGAGATTATGGTGCGGGTCACAAAGGTAGGATTGGTTTGAAATTTATATGGTAAGTGGTTACTACCAAGTTTAGTAACTTTCGGTTTCTGGTAATTGTCAAGACAAACAATTCATATATTCGGCCAAACACGTGTGAGGCTGTAGCGCCAATTAGAACGGTACGATTGACTTGGAATTTGTATGGTCGAGTCGTTGCTATTAGGTTTGGTTTTCCGGAACTCTTTATTTCCAGGAGTTATTAAAGCAAATCCCTGTCAATTGGATTGGCCCATTCAACTAAGAGCCTGTACAATGATGATAAATGGTTACTGCCAGATTTGGTCTATGGAACCGGCGTGTTCCATAAACCAAACGTAATAGTAACGGTTGGTCATTATCCTTCCAACGTACCATACAAATTTCAAGTCAACCGTACCATTCCGATTGGCGCTTCAGGCTCACACGTGTTTGACCCAATAAATGAATTGTTTTACTTCATGGTTCCCAAAAACCGCAAGTTCCGGATATCAAACATGGTAGTAATCGCTGATCATTTTGTCCATTGCCGTTCATAAAAATGTCAAGCCAATCCTATGTTTGTGACCTGCACTATAATTTCTTATGGGCTGAATTAATGTCATTTTAAATATTTTTATTGAAATCCTGGGCTGGAATATTATGTTTCACTTATGTTTCTCTTTTTATTGTGCCCAACATATTCAGCGTACGCTTTGTATAAACTGTAATTCTGTATCAGATTAATATCAAGTCGGCCCACCTTTTGTAGAACATACTCTTTATCTCTTTTCCATAGATTAAATTAATTTTTGGGTGAATTTATTTTAATCCATTCGGATATGATTGCCTCCTTTAACGTTCTTTTTCACGTGATAAAATGGTTCAACAACCTTAATCGGGTTAAAGTATATGAACTTTGTGAAAGTAAACATAATTGCTTGGGAACATGATAAAATAGACATACTGGAACAATATGCTCAGTGTGTTTGCAGTCGTTATCTTGCTGGAAGACCCAGTTTGTATTTCATAGCCGTGACTGATTGAATTAAATTTGTTTTTAAAATAACTAGATATTTAAGCTTCTCCATGTTGGCCTCAACAAATACTTAATGTAGGCGTACTTAATCAAAATTTTGCAAGGATTGTTGAATAGAAAAGGTTATTTTTCTATAATGGGAGAAATCACTCCAGCGAGGAACCTCTTATAAGTAACAAAGAAAGTACCTTTTGGAAATCAGTTGTTTCTAGCAAAAGGGGTATGTATGTCCTACGCATGTGTCGGCAATTAAGTATTTATTAAAGGCCACGTGGAGAGGCTTAAATTTCTAGATATTTCATTGCTCTCAATCAACAAACATTAAATTCATTAAAGTAAAGTTCGAAAAATTACAAATTATAATACGTTTCTCCACTATTCTTTCTTTTCCTTCCTCATATTACTCTCCATTTCCTCCTCGCTTCTTTTTTTCTTTTTTTTATAGAAAAAAATAAATCTAAGGTAGTGTGATAATCGAATAATAGATTTAAGTGCCTATTCCATGGGAAAATCTTACTGACTGTATCTTTTTACTGCAAAAACGAAAACAAAAAAATACTTAAAATTCCATAAGAGTGACAAAGAAAACAAATATCTTTTATTTCATTTTTATAGCAAAATTTATGGTTTAATTTTGACAGTTACATTTTGACATAACCTAAAATTTTCATAAAAGTTGTAATTTCGTTTCGTTCGTTTCAAACAAAAAAAAATTGTAATCGCCATTAATTTTATAATTAATTTATAATTTTTATTAATATCACCATGGATTTGGAAGATTTGGATTATTTAGATCTTGATTCCGAGTAACCGTCGCACTCATCCACATACCCGGTAATGTTTGTAATTTCTGCGGACGCTGAATATTCATCGTACTCTTCACCATAGCTGGCAAAAAAAATTTGTATCGGGGAATTGCCGCTGTCTTCCAGTTGCGATACTTTCTCAACCCGGATATTTTCCAATACGATAACTTTTTTACTCGATGCTGTAATTATATAAATAGATTAATACAAAATTCTCACATATCTAATAATTTCGTCAACACACAATAAAATATTTTGATGCTACATCCACCAAATAAAATAATGCTCAATCAAACTTACCGTAATTTTCCATACTATTTTATTATTATGTAGTTTAATATAAAATTATTTGTATTTTATAACAAGTATTTAGATTTCTTTTGTATATTTGAACACCTAAAAAAACGTTAAAAACACTAATATTCACTAATGTAAACAAAACTCGAATTTTAGGTATCGAAATAAAAAAACAAACTGACATTTGACTATAAAAATGGCGAACGATTTATTTTGTGTGAGTGTGAAAAAAATTTCTTATCTTTACATAAATTTTTTGTAGATGTGTTGACAATGCTGCCATAAAAAGTGCTAAAGTTTACATTTTTTTATAGCACGTTATGGCAGCACACTACCACAATGATAATTATTTTCTCAGTAAAATTTTACTGACAAAAATTTTTGTTTCGTACACAACCAGTAAATCTATATTTTTTTCTCGCTTTTATTTTTGCAGTCAGTAAAATTTTTCCATGGAATAGGCACTTTATTCACCACCTCAGTTCCTTTTAGTTCCAATTCTCAACAGTTTGTATATAATATGAACTCGATACCATTTTAAACATGAGTCTGGGTCGAAAAGAATTCATTTTGCTTTGTTCACAACATGCAAACAAAATTGAAATTTAATGTAGAGCTAGTAAATGTGATTTCGTGTTGATTAAACTACACTCCGTTACTGGCCTTCACCAAGACATACCAGGCCGAATCCCATTGGATATTATAGAATACATACCGACTCAAACCATCAGAGCACCTTTCGCAAATGGTAGATTTAACCACGTTTATATAGAATACATTCTGGTACTGAGCTCTGCCTCTGACACACTTAAGACATACCAGGCCGAACCCCTTTGGCTGTTAAATAAACTCGATACCAGATTGATCCAAACCATATCTCTATTCACAACATGCAGATCGGTTTGAAATTAAAACTAGAACTAAGTACTAACTGTGTAACCTTGTTTGGTATATAATACTTTTCATTACTAACCACCGATATATCTGGACAGATCAGACCATATCTTTTTGATTCTCTTATTAAACTAGAGCATAATACGACTCAGTGTAGCGACCCAGAAAACATTTCGTCAAAGGCCTTTTTATTAAGCATGTTTTTAGACAACAAAATCGACCATTCTAAACCGAAAATCGTGCTGATCTTTGTAAGACATTCAGTCGCTATTATTTAGTTAAGTAGATTTAGAATAGTAGACAATTTTTAGTTACTATCGAGAATCAACGAGCTGGCCCACTTTGCTACACAGTGCTAAATCAGTTAAGTTTATTTAATTTAAACTTTTATTATTTTTAATTTTGATTTTAATATTTAAAATTTTAAATCAATTTCTGGGCTAGACTAACATTTCGAGATTTATCATTGTTCAATTTTAGCAATTCATTCATAACTCCCGCAATGTAACTTACACAATAATCTATATAATATTGTTTTTTTTTCTTATTTCAGATTAAATATGCCACATGATGATGATCCAAAGTGTCAACCATTTACAAATAAGGAAAAATCACAGCACATTATGTCCCGAATGCTCGATCATAACACACATCCGTGGTCATGGTCAAAATGTTCACGGCATTTTGTAACCGAATTTCTAGAGTAAGTATCAGATTTTTAATTCGAATTTCATAGTAGTATTCGTATACATATGGGGGCAAACTACAAAATATTTAATTGACGTCAATAAACTCATAATAATTATTTATCTATAAAACCAAAAAAAGATTTTTGCTTCTAATTTTCTAAATTAAATTATTTAAAATGCTATAATGTTTTAATTAAAAGACACATACTATATACAATTCAGCACTAAAAATAATCAATTTATAATTACATACATGCTCAACGATTTAATATGCAAATTTCGAAATACAATTTGCATATAAATATTTTTCTGTTATGTGTTCGTAAATTGTTATGGTAGAGTTGTCAATTGTAAACGGAATATAGTTAGAATTTACTTGAACGGTTTCAAAATGATTTTTTTTTTCTCGATACATGGAGGAAATGTCAATTCGTTTATTAATGATATGCATTTAGTAATATTATAAAATTTATGTTATGACTTATGATTAATGGTTCAATTGAACGAAATGTGTAATAAAAATAGTCTGCATCTAACATAAATATCGTTACTTGCTCGTATATGTCAATTGAAATTAAGATTTACGAGATGTTTAAAACTAAATTATAAAAAAAATAAACAAACGTCAACAGTGCTATCGGATATTTCAAAATTATGCCACACTACTATTATTATTTTTTTTTTATTAATATGGAGATTGACTAGAGATTATATATCGATATAGGTATAAAAGAAGTGAAGTGATGCCATCTTATAGAAATAGGGAAATATGCAAATTACAAAAAAATATGTAAACGAAAAGCAGTTGACAATGACTTGGTGGCATGACCATTTAAAAATAAAAATCTGTCATTTTCATCATGAATCTTATATTTTATTTTGTATGTATTGTTAGATCAGGACTACGAGGAAGCTTATAATTTTTAATGATGTAATATATACAATTTAATTTATGTACGATATTTCATAAAGCTTTGTAAATTTAAATCGAATTGGTGTTTTCAAAAACTGTATCATTGTTGTCTGTCGAAAGTAGCGTATATAATTCATTTTGGCGTAAACAATGTCGACAATGCGTAGAGTGTGTAGAATATTCGTAGACGATGTCGATTATTACTGTTTTTGTTGTTTTTACCATTTTTTACCTAGTACTTAAAACCAGGGTATCACTTCAAAGTTTTCAATATTGTGAAAAATATGGTTAACATAAAATAATTCGATATATTATAAAAAAAAACGATTAAAAATTCGAAAATTAATTATAATTTTCAAACGTTTTATTTACAATGCCATACATATGTTTTTTCATTAACAAACTCTATAGCGTCACATATTATTAGCATTACTGGACAAATGAGTAACTTTTCTCGCTTACCAATTTACAAATGTTACATTTGGTCATTTCTTTTCAAAACCACATATATTGAAAAAATACTGGACCTAAACTAAATTGTTAAACATTTGTTTTGGAATATTGGAAGATAAAAAACTACCAGTGTCAGGTGCCTCCGAGTGAATTACCTCAGAATATTAATTTGCAATGTTTGCGGTAAAATTTAATTTAAATCTGCCAAAATTTTCGACTTTTTCGTATTCATTTAATTTTCCAACAATACGTGACATCGTTCCTTCAAAGGCAACAAGGCGCACTAAACTTTGTTTCTGCCTTTTGAAATTATACTACATCACTCGGTAAATTAGCGTACACCGTACAATGAGCAGCTCGCGTGATCTGCATAACGGTCAATATGCATACACCGGTAGGTCCCTTAACTTCAACCCCAGGTGTTTATCACCTGGTCTATAACAGTTACTACACAGTTGTCTGTGTAATGTTGTTCAAGAAATTCAGAAAATCAGAACATATGTAACGAAGTTTTTTGGTACAATTTATCCATAGTTTACCCAGCACTGATTATTATTAATTTTGCATCGATCGTTTTGCGGTTTATAGAAATGTGTATTGGCTCTATGATGATGACTTATCTCAAACGAGAGAGAAATTATGGTTAACGGGGTTTGCCATTTGATATAAAATGGTAAATTTGGTACGATGGGGAGTGTTGAGTTTGGAGTTTTGACCATATTAAATATATTATTGTTGGTGATATAAAAATTATTTTTTTTTGAAAATCTCAAATTGTTTAGTTAAGCTTAATATTATAATTTATAATTCCAAATAAAAATTCAAAAATTACTATATAATAATATAATATAAAAAAATAATTAAAAATCTAAACTAAAATTAAAACGTAAATACTTTCATCGGTTAATTAAATAAATTGTCTAATACGAAATTAATCTCAGGCACGGTTTAATTTTCGACGTACATTTTAATGAAAGACAAAATGTGCTTTAGATTAAGAATAAATAACTATGGGTAAGATCAGTCAAGTGTATAGTTAAATAAAAACCCATAAACATTTCGAGTGAACACAAATAATACAATCCAACTGATAACTAACTATATTAGTGTAATTGCGAACTAAATATCTCTTCTTAAATTATAAGACATATTTTGTAATTAATATAAAATAAATTTACAGATCACACAAATCAAATCATTGCCTGGTGTATTTTCCTATATCCTTGTTTCCTTTCCTAACGCATTTTTCATAAATTTTCTTTATGTCCCTTGCAGTCTAGCAAGACCCACTGATGCTTCAGGAAAACCCATTCCAATTACCCTGAGCTCTAGCCGGAGCCAAGATGGCCGCATCGAAGCCTCTATATCGGTTTCGTTACAGTGGCGCCCAAATCACGGTCTTACCATTTTATGGTTAAATTTACAGTATTTTTTTTTTTATAATTGGGGTCATATACATTCGCATTCCGATTCCATTTTTACTGGATGTTAGTGTTAATGTATAGACTTTCAATAGTTTTTCATATTATTATTTTCTTGCATTTTCCTAATTTTTTTTTGTGCATAGAATTTTTTGTCGACCTTAGTAGCAGATTTCAAAGCTGGAGTTAAAGTTCCGAAATTTATTTTTCCTGTTGACTTCAATGTTAGATTTTTTATTATTATTAAAGTATTTCAAATCAATATCAACTATACTGTCTTTCCCCCTCTGGCATTATATCCCATCAACGGACTTGGCCGCTTCATATGAGGTTTCATAATCAAATTTACATTTTGAATAAGGAGTGATTAATTCATTGATCCTAAACCAGCCGTGAAATGTTTTCCTTATCACTACCGAGAATCAAACCCGGGGCCTCCGGTCGCTAGAGCAAGCATGCTGACCACTTTTCCATCGACATTGATGTTATATTATCCGTGTAGATGAAACCAATCACTTTCCTTCCTTATTAGATGTTTTCTCCCTTCCTTTTCTCCTTCCTTAGGAATGTCCGGCCCAGGCAATGATATAAACCTGTTCGGGTTTTACTAACTTTTAATTTAAGAACGTTTCCTTCGCATCCTCCCGAGCGTATGTACATTCAGAACATAATCCAGCAAAAACCCGAGATCGATACACAATTAATTGCCGAATTATAATCAGTTTTTTTTAAAATATTTAAACCATTTGTAGATTATTATTCTAAATTGGAGAGATTACAATAATTTTGTGTAAAGAAAGTATTGTTTTATCGTCAATCCAATTTTTTTTATAGTTATTATATTTTTTGATCGTTTTCTTAATATATAAATTTAATATTGTATAAATTATACAATAGAGTGAGAGTTTAGATTTCATAAGGAGTAGACGTGTTTTGTGTTCCTCCTTAACTAAAATTTTATATTTTGTGCATAAATAATAATAAATAAATCAATTAATAATAATAAATATGTGTTGTAGTGTATTGTTGATATAATACACTACATAATATGTAATTAAGTGATGTGGTGTTTACATAATCTTTTAAATATTGATTTGTGTATAGAGTGCACGTGCGATTTTGTAGAATATATGCGTAATATTATATAATAGTATATAATCATTTTCGTATATATTCGGCAACGTTGCATGAATGCATACATGCACATTAATGTTTGATTCATTATGTAACATGTATAAAGAACAATGTATATAAACAAAGTGTGCACCTGCAACTTTAGGATTTAATTAAAAGAGAAGTTTTTTCATATTATATTAATTAATGTATTTTACGTATGTTTCCTTGTAGATGCGTTTGTGTTTGAACACAGTATATAAACAGTATGCATACGTATTTACCTGAGACTCTACACAGAATATTATGGGTGAATTTTGTATGGACGAGTGTGCATAATACATATATTTATTTACAATTTCGATTTGACCCTGAATGTAAACGCTCGGTGTTGTGTAAGGTTTTCTTGTGTGTTGGTGTTGCATTTGATTGTTTTGCTTTAATGCACGATTTACATTTTTTTTTTCTCAACAAATTTTTTACTGAAAAATAGAGCTGCACGCAAATAACAAAAAGTTTCTAGTTAAAAAGAGTCAGCCATATATAATCAACATTTGCTCAAATTAAAAAGAAAAAATCCAATTTTATTTTACTGGAATTTGTTTCGTGCATCAATCGTGCATAAATCGTACATTACTATTAATTACCATACATATTTTCTCAAGTTTTTTTTACGATCACAAATTTTGTTGTAGTGCGGCTTAAATACAGTCAAACTCTTATAAGTCGAATCACTAGTTGCAAAAATAATAAAATGTTTGAGGTAGAGACAATTCGAGTGAAGGAAATGAAAAACCAATTTTGCTTGAGTTTTCGAGATATAGAAGAATAGTTCGACTTATAGAAGTTCAACTTAAAGAAGTTTGACTGTAATATCCTCTCATCACATAATATTGTTCTTGTTGTACTAGTTTTGTGCGTAAATTTTGCTCATAAATTTCTGTATGTATACATTTATCTCTGTTTATGTTTCTTTTCTATTATTTTGATTCGTTTCCGACATCTACCTGTTTTCTGACAATAGACCATTTTCCTCAAAAAAATTTGACAGCTGAGGCTGTATGGCAAACCAGAACAAACTAGAATTTATTTGTAATTTTTAAAGTTTATGACACAACTAGTAAAGTTACTAGTAACTTTACTAGTAAAGTAAACCACAAACAATTATACTGTTAAATTTTAATAGCATTGTGAGAATTTATGAATAAAATAAAAAAATCGAATTTTATTTTAATGGTTTGTCATAGACGTTCAACTGTCATAATGTTATTTTGACGTTTGAGAAAAATGGTCTATAGGAGGGAATCGTTTGACAGAGATCAGCATATCCCTTTTTCTACCAAAAAAGATTTTTTTGGCCAGATTTGAGTCCGAACCACACAGGTGTATGAGTGGAGGGACATAGTGTCTAGTGGCGTTTTTGATAAGGGGTTTCTCTTGATTTGAGGTACAGCCCACACAGTTGTGTGTGTAGTTGTGTTTTTTTTTTCTGACGAAAATAACTTTGAAAGGGGATCGCAAATGTTTAGGTTGGTTCGAAGCACATACGAGAATGGATTTTTGATGTGATTCCTTTCGGCTACAGATACAGAAATGTATATTCAATTATGTTTTCAACGTTCGGACCCATGAGCTATTTTGTCTTATAATTCTTCATCAGTTATTTATGATTTTGTTTTTTGTGTTTTTACATCTTCAACTCAAATTAACGAACCATCAAAATACTTCTTGTAATCGAATGTTGTTATCGTTACCATTTCCAATTGGACTTATGTATAATAAATTAATATTATTATTAATATTACTTTCTCTGTTTAAGAATGAGTAAATGTTTATTACATACTTAGTTCGGCGAGACAGTTTTGTTCTATATTGAAAGTGAATGGATTTTTAAGGTAGCTAGTTAAATAAAACGTTTACGATATTGTTCTGAAATTTAATTAGCATTTGGCCTTATAGACTGTAGAATTTTTAGGCCATCGTATGTAAAAATATATGCTGTCGGGTCCTTACGAACCAACATCCCTTGCGTTAAATGGTGTTACATTTCAAAGCGGTTATAATATACAGCATGAGATGAGATGACCCCAAGATGCCAATCATTCCAGTCGTAATATGACTGATGACATTCTTCTCCTAGGTGTGATATTTTTAGAATAACTAACTTAACTAACCTATCAATGTTGTTAGACATTATCTTTGCTGCGGTTATCATCCTGTTTATTTACGAACATCGTATCCAGGTTACTAACATCCTATCCCCATAAACCATTTATGTCGAGGATGCAGGCATAATTTTGGAATATGTATAGTAAAATGCAGAATTTTAATACTGTATAGCGTATATTCTAGGAATGTGCTATACATATCTAGGATCACCATTGTAGTTGGCCTGTTGGCCTGTAAGTCTCTATGATATCATATCATATCATCATATATTTACTTTTTGTGCTTGTGTATGCAGATGTTTTACGATACACGTGTGTAGTTCTGTGAGCTCGGTTTTTTGTTGTTTTCATGGAAAATTAACGCACGCCTTTCATCTGCGAGCGATGACGATATTCTATTTTGTCTGTATAATGTATATTGTTTTTCGTTTCCCGATGCGGTAATGCTTTGGTTTCTTATGCATTGTATTGCTGATGTTCATAACCTTGCATGTGACATTTTGTGTGCATATGAATGTTTTACGTGTGCGAGGAATAGGGACCGATGATTTTGAAAGTGTTTCTGTTTTTGATAGTTTTTACGTTTTATTTGAATTTGTTCAGTTTCATAGGCTTGTTTTTGAGAATGTTGGGTGATGATGGGATTGCGATGGACATCTCTATTTATTGTACCTATTTATATTTTTACCGATTGGGAAGGGGTACACTTTTTCTCTATAATGCGGAGAACTGCATTGGGTTTTGTCGAGTGAACCAGTATGTTTGATCAATTTACACAGGGGCGGCGGGGATATGGTGTAGCTGTTAATTACTAATATAAGAAGTTAAATTTGCAGTGTTGCATGGAACCCTTTCCTGAGGCGTGGATTTGTGTGTCCAAATTGGTCTCCTTGCTGAATGTTGTGGATGTTTTGAGGTATAGGATTACACGGTACGTTTGTGATCTTTCATAGATTCATCACGGCTTTGTGAAGCATTGGCTTTACTGATTGGTGATGTTGACGAATGGTTACTTGGGGGATAATGGAGGTTTCACAGAGGGAGAATTTGAGCGGTCTGTTGCGATCTTTCGGAAATAACTGTATGTGTTGCAGTTTGTTTGGTTTTTTACTCTACTTTACGTAATGTAAGGGAAACATATTGTTTGTTGAATTATCTCATAGGACTTCATGGTCATATGAGGTAATTTGTTCGGGGTTTCAAGAATGTTCGTGAATTTCTTTAATTCCAAAAGCGAAAATCAAAAGAAAGGTGTAACAAATCATAAACAATGATTTGGGTGATGTACCCTCCTCATCTTTATGGTGAGTGGAAGGAAGATAGTCAATAGAATGGTCCCAACTAACAAACTAACCTAAATATTATAATAATTTTTTACTAACAAGGGAATTTAGAAATGGTTATGGTGCACTTATGAGAACAAAACACCGAACTGTATTGTGGAAAAACGACAGTTTGCTCAAGTAGGTTCTTTATAAGTTAGAACATTTAACAAATCCTTTTCCAGTAGTATTAGAGACCCTCGCAGGTTCAGGATTCCTAGTCAGTTCGGTCACCGAATCGTGTCTTATGTAACAGATTTCGTTTGTATAATTAGGTGATATTCGAATGAAGCAGCAGTAGTTGCATGTGCTCAAGTAATTCAGTTGCTGCGTTGTTCGAACAAATCTGTGTTCATCTTGACATGGGCATACTCAGCATGAAGTACGTTATAGGTAACCAGCCTAACAGCTGCCCTGCGTTGTATATATCTTATCTTATCTTTATCTTATCTTATCTTATTGTATAAATTATACAATACGTTCACATTCAATTCTCTCCATTTGGAAAGTGATGAGTTTCTTATTGACTGCGAGTTGCGGCAAATAAGTTGTTCGAAGGATAAATATAAAACATTAGATGGTCGTATCAGGGATGAGCAAAATAATTCTACCCAAAGTTCATGCGAACCTCATAATGAAGTAAAAAAATATCCTCACAATGAACTTGTAGTATGTGCTGCTAAACTACAACACCTGAAATCTGCTCTTTTAAACTTTTTGGCTCTTCTAAAATTTCTTATCGAACAAAAAGACAAATATGCTGTACTGGTGCATAAAGAAAAGAAACCAACTTCAATCGAGCCAGTTAACACTGTTGCACAAAAACAACAAGATCCCGAAAGATTTTCTACACCTAAAATAACAAATGTAATTGCGCCACCTTAAATGGCAATGTTACAAGTTCATCCAAATACTTACCAGATTTTTTCTCATTTTAGCGTAAGCCACTTTCCTGTTAATCAAACCTAGTTGCCGTCCAATTTAAATCAATTGCTCCATACGCTCAATTTTCACAATTACCTCTTCGTGCTCCAACGAGAGTAAACTATGCACACCCGAAAGTCAACGTGATTCCACCTGGCATACTTGTTGAAAATGGTTCTCAAGGGATGACCATCCAGAACGGAACGACAAATACGTTCCCTCAAAATAACGAGCCACCCATTAATCAATCAGCTGCAATTTTACCTACATCTAAATCGCCGAACCATACCCCAGTTTATAAATGGAAAATTAAATTTGACGGATCGTCTTCTAGTATAGCCGTGGAAAATTTCTTTCAAAGAATCGAGTATGTGGTAGCGACCCAAAACGTTCCATTGCCACAGCTACTAAATGATATTACCTTTCTGCTGGATGGGCCAGCACAGAAACACTACTGGCTGATTGTTGTACAGAACCCGACTTGTAGTTGGCCTCAGCTGGAAAACTCCTTCTTACACCATTTTCAGGATAGAAGAACCGATGTAGATATTTAAAAACTTATTGACAATCGAAAACAAAAGCACGAAAAATTATTCGTTGATTTTTATTATGTCATTCTGATCTTATCAATGCCGATGAGATTCCGGTGGCTGAGAGTGAACTGTTAAAGATTTTAAAAAAGAACATGCGAGTAGGCTTGATTGTTCATCTAGCGGGAAGGCCATTTTTTTTTGGCTTGGTAAGCACATGTATTTTCACAGAGGACGCTTGTAAGAGTATTAGTTACGTGCTGGAATCGTATTCAAAATACCATTCACACAATGTTCTCCATTAAACCTTGGTTCTTCGTTTCGAAATCATCGGTTTCACGTAAGGTTGAGTATCATTTTCTGACCCACCGTGTGGCTCAATAATAAATGATAGTGGTAGTAACTGCGGTTCTCCGGAAATAACACACTTGTTCACTAATTCTGTAAATGCTATTCATTCTCCTCGAACGTTGAATTATAATCCCAGAACACGTCCACCAGTCATGTGTTGGAACTGTCAAATGAATGGTCATTACTGGATGGACTGCAATCTACTCCCGCATATTTTTTGGTATTCTTGTGGGAAACCGGACGTTATGAAAGCCTATTGTCCACCATATTCCCTGACATCCGGAAACTCAAGTCCGGAAATGAGAAATGCCGGGTGGTCGTCTCATTTCTGTCAAGCGCATGAAGGACCCCCGCTCAGACCAATCACCAGCACCAAATCATCGATTCCGTCGCCAAAATCGCCGAATCAACTATTTCAGGCGACTCAAAATTACTTTAGGATAAACGACCTTATACGGTTGTCTCTATCGAGGGATCGGAAATTCGGGGCTTATTAGACGGTGCTACCATTACTGCGTTAGGAAATGGATCAATGGAATTTATAAATCGTCATCATCCTTACCTATTTACGTAAACAGTTGTTTAATTATTTTATTCTTTTCTGAAATTTCAAGTAAATTTTTTATAGGGACATTTTTTGAAATTACGAAAAACTTGGCTTTACAATCGAATCATTTAATTATGAAAATGAATGAATAATAATTATTGTTTCTATATGGTGGTTCATAAAATCTCGAAAATTCTCATGTGCATGGGACCAGAATTTACTAAAGAAGGTAAATTTTTATAAAACTAAATTTTAAATTGGATATAAGAGAAATCTGGGGCATCACTCTTTATTAACTTACTTTACTAATCTACACAACTAAACGGAATTAGAAATAGAAAATTAATAAATTTATGTTCTGCTTTAGTTTAAATTTAATAAATAAATACTACACTAGGATGGCTGACATTAAATGGCTGACATATTTCAAAATGTGTTTGTTGACTATTTTATTAAAAACATAAAATTAAAATTTAGATGTTTTGTTTAATTTTTTATTCCAATTTTATTTTCCAATTACCACTGTTCCTTATAGCAACTCCAAAAAGCTCTTATTTTACTATTACGGCTCTTTAAAATCGTAGATGGCTCTGATATTATATACGCAGGACTACGTCACTGTCATCCATAGAAACTTGGATTATTTTTTTTTCAAATTTGAAGTAGAAATGAAGTTGCATGCAGCCGAAACGGTATTATTAACAAAGAAAATTATAGAATTTTGTTGGTTTCTAACAAAAACAATAATTTTCGACATGTCAACATTCTCTACCTTGTCGACGTATCTTTTTTGATTGCCTACATGTATTCTGTACACATGTAGAATGCTAATTATCTACGCGGTGTAAACAATACGACACAACACTAACTTTATCAGGCCGACCGGATTAATTCAATTTTTCGAGAAAAAAAATTCCGACCCAGTTCGAATGTTTTTCATTCCCAAATAAATTGTAATAACATTTTGTAATCCGATAAATCGTTTGTAAAGAAAATCTATTTTATTGAATCTGCTCATGCGCATTACACCTTGACAAAAAAAATTAATTCACCCATTTTTTACCATCCTTGCGTTTTCTAGGGAAAATTTCAGATGGTATAATTAGTAGTACCAACCTTACAACCTATTTTTGTTTTACACCTAGAATCAAATATCATTTTAAGTAATTATGAAATTCCCCGTTTAAGTGGTTTTTCATGTTTTTAAGCCTAACTGATTGGGAATTTGAAACAAAATTCAAAATAATATTCATTTAATATTTTTTATGAAATGAACGTGAATTTAGTTGTATACATATTCGTAAAAAAGTATCAGGTTTGTGGAATACAATTATGTAAAACGTGTTTCTGAACCGTTTATTCACATTCTGTATTCACTTTTATTATTTTTTTGAATTTCTTTTTTAGAATGTTTAAAAATATTACACACTCTAGTGGAGCTGAAGCTATGATTGAATGTATCAGTGATGACGAGGAATCTTGTTATTTTCGGGATATAACAGTGTTCCACAAAAAGAAATGTACTGGTGTGTAAGTCCTGAGATGCCATGCCACGGAATAGAAAAATCAAGGCGTGTAAACATCTGGCAAATAATAATAACATAGACCGCACAGTTAAATTTTACAAGGTATGTAAATTTTTGACCACAATCTCATCGAACTTCTCGTAGTTTGGAAATTTTAACCACGCTCTTTCAATCGATGTATCCATGTGATCATGTACCGGTAGGCACAGATGCAAAATGTTTATGAAAAACAAACCGGTACGATTTGGATATAAGCTGTATTGTCTTTATTCTTCGATGGGTTACATATATAAATGTTTCCCTTATACAAGAAACGAAACCAACTTTACCAAAGAGGATGGCCTGGGTTACAATATTGTGCAAGAAACTCCACAACAACACATTTTATATTTAGACAATTTTTTTACATCGTACAAATTGACGGTTGCTCTAAAAATCAAAATTTTTTTGCGACAGCAATGGTTCGTGAGAATCGAATGGCAAAGTTCCCAATTACCCCAAAAAACGTTTCCAAAAAAACGGAAAGGCGCTACTACGAGACTCAGTTCGCTTCTAAAAATAGAATTCCTTCGATACAATGGAACGATAATGACGTTGTCCGCTTTTTGACAAATTTCGAAGATAAGAATTCAGGCGAGGAAAGCGTTTATAAATATTCCATGCCATAACATAGTGGATAGTGAGTGCATTCTTAAAATAGCAACATGGGAGGGGTAGATCTTTCTCACCGATTTCTATCACAATATAGAGTGCGAAATTAAGGTAAACAGTGGTGATGGCCATTTTTCACCAACAGTTTGGATTTAGTAGTGACAAATGCATGGTGCCTTTATAAAATCGTATCCGAGAAACCTGTATCTTTATCAGATTTTCGGAGACATATTACTACTGCTATGTATATTGACAATAGCATCTGAAAAAGAAAAATCAAACACTGGCCATGGACACAGTTCTTATTTATATCCTAATCCTTACCGGCAGTTTTCAAACAAAAAACATGTAATTATTAAAATAGTCGCCAATGTCACAGACAAACGTTTTTTAAATATCAGAGTTGCCCAAAATATGGTACTTATGTTCCGCTTTACATTAAATGTTCAAAAGATTTTCATAAAACAACTTAAATCATACCGACCAAATGGCAAAGTGGTTAAAGGTTTGGCGTTTGAATTGGAAGGCACCGGGTTCGAATCCCGATAGGGGCGGATGCAATAGGAGGGGATGCAATAGGTATCAAAAAATTACTATAGGCGGCATGGGCCGACCCATCTTCCATGTACATTACTAAATCGGTCCTATAGCCGTCTTCGATTTGGCAATAATTGCGTAAAGTAGGACGGGAAAATGTACCGCGAAAGAACTATGAAATTTTTTAATCTAATTGGCGGTGATTTCACTAACAGCCCAATGTTCGGAATCGTTGCTACCGATTTTATTTGATTTATTTCTGCCCGAGTGATGAAAACGAATCTTTTGAATAATTCAACACTCAATAATGACCTCGTCAGTGATTTCATATGTATGGCAGGTTATTTAATACCTTTCCACTAATAAAAAAATCACTCGGCTAAAATTAAAACACGCAATCGATATTATAAAAAAAAAAAAATTAATCGTTCGATTAATTTCATTTCAAAGCTATAAAAATCTTCATGATTCATTTTAATGAAAAACTTTTAAATATTTATCTTACAAATACAAGAAACAAAATATAAATATTTAATGAAAAAAGCAAAAAAAAAAAAAAACTAAAATAAAAATAATTCGATTTTCTTATAATTCTGGTTCACCCAAGTCTTTCATTGAAAGTAAAATTATTCTTGTGTCTTTCGTTTTATTTACATTATATTGTTGACCACCTAGGGTGATCATAAAATTATTTCACTAAAACCTATTTTTACATTTATTTTATGCACGGTTATTACCGCAATGGCATTATGTAATTATTACTCTGTCTAATGCCAACATGCCTAATAATGTGACAATATTATTGAACTGACCCAATTCTATATATTTTGTTATATTTTATTATGGTGTATTAGGAAATTGACCAGACAAATACGATTTTGCAGGGTGATTAGCACACCGTAATCGTGATATACCCTGCCCTGGTGACCAATATGATACGTACATACATACATATATGTATACATATATCATTAATTTAGAAAATTATTATTTATCGTAAATACTAAAATAAAATACAAAAAAAATGTCATCACACATCTAAATTGATTTAGGTTGATGTATTAAATCGAGAGAAAAAAAATGTGCATTAGATTCAAAATAGAATTTTTAGATAAATTTAAAATTTGGGTTAATAGAAATAAATTATTTATTATTCGAATTACATATTTTAATTGCTGAAGGACAATTATACACGCACTTTGTATAATATTCCAATCTATTTAATATTCAAAAGCGTGTTTACATCTTTCGATTCGGTATACGATCATCTGGCCTAAAAATAATGTAAATACTCTCTGCTACTATAAATCTTGTTTTTTTCTAACGGGTTCTGTCATCTATATAGACTTATTGATAGGTTTATAATAATCGGGTGTCATCACCACAAGGCTGACATACCCCGTACAATTTGAGATTGATATCAATACCAAGGTTGATCGAAAAAACTGTTCGAATTGGAAATTTCATGCTTAACCCGCGCTCAGAACGATTTCATAAATAACACGCTGCTCAACACGTCGTATCGCTTTGAGAACTGAACAAAAGACAGGGTGTGGAACGCTAAACAGGGTTCCCTCTAACAGGGTGTGTACCGTTCAAAAATTAAAAAGCCACTATTTTCATTTGAAAATATGTATAACAAATAATTTGCTATTATTTTTTATTCACCAAAAGACGATAAATATTTACATATAACTGCATATTGATGACTATCAAAATGTATGTGTAGTGTAAGAACACCTTTACAAATTTTATTGTTTTAATTGCTTATTTTTGCTTGAACTTCATTCATTTGTGCCAGTTTATCATTTTTCACCAATATTTATTTCGCCATCTACGACGGACCGCTTATTTTTTTCGAAATTGTACGAAAACCACTGTTGGGCATGTACAATGTAAAAAACGTTTATTACATTTTTTGTAAATAACGTAAATTGCATAAAAATTTGTGTAATTTACAAAAATATTTGTAAAAAACGTTAAATCTGCAAAATAACTGAAATTATTGTATAATTGTCACAAATGTGTGTTTACGTCATAAATATCAATCAACCAGTTCATTTAGACATGCAATCATAATTATTTTTAACTTTTAGTTATTTACAGTCGCAAGAAAAAAATCATTTATGCGTCTACACTGCCATCTGTTTCCGTCTCGAACAAGCTCTACTAAATAAACATTTACTGACATATTGGCCTTTTAATCATCGCCTAGTTAGTGTCACTTTCTATGAGAGCGAAAGGTGATATTTGTTTATACGAGAAAAAACCTCATTCCATTTTATTATTATTTCATCATTTATTACATTAATAGTAAACTAATTGAATATTTTACATAATATCCAGTCGAATTGAGAAGTCAATCACCTTTCGCTTTAGTTCCAAAATATTCCGTCAGATGTCAGCCACTTTGCGTTAAAAGGCGAATAGACTACTATAAGTGGATCTGACGGCAAAAAAGTTAAACTTGTTGGGTATATTTTCCTAAAGTACGCCATGCTAAAATTTCATGGATAAAAACCCCCTTATTTTTAATGCATTAAATGTCACATTCCCAACTTTAAGAAAAAATAATTAAAAGTGCAAATTATTTTTTTGTATCGTAATAATTACGTGCCATCTATTATCAAATCTGTAGTATTTTACAAGGTTTCTGCGTACGAGTCAAACAAGAATAAAAAACTTTGATAACTCGGAATCTGCAGAAAGTGCCTAAGATAAAATCAATGCAGTCTCCAAAGAGTAAGTTATTATGATATACTGGGGCACTGCCACCACGGGAAAGCCACACATAACGTATTTGGTGACGATGAGATCAGACAATTAACGATTGCATGTGAAACTTATACCTATGCACTAAATTGTTTTATCATTTACAGAAGGTTACTATCCTTTGTGCCGGCATACATGCCTACTTAGATAAAATGAAAGTTTCGTGAGGCTTACTCGTCTAGATTTTGCGAGCGATTGATCAACATAAAATATTTACGTCCTCTGCTAAATACCTACCAATGTTAGGATATGAGAAAGGGATTCATTTCATGATACCGAGCATCCCATGGTACCTGGATTAACTAGTGCGAAAATGTTTTCGTGAAATTTTCATGGAATAGTCTCTTTTAAAAAACACGTATTTTCCACTATTTAACATCACCAAATTTTGCCGTTTGATATTCTTCATCTAAAGCCAGCAGCCCAAGATACAAAAGTCTCGATAGACGTGAAACTCGATTTGCTTCACAACTTCAGCGCCAGTCTTTTTGCCATCCTGCGTCTTTGGAGTTGAAGCTCGGTTCCCTTAACAAATTTGTATATATCGCTTTTCCTGCCCGGTAACACAATTGTGTGAGTACGGCAAAAATACCATGTCAAAAATTTATTTTTGTATGTGTTTTCAACCAACTTACACATTTGTACATTCCTTTAAAACTTATTTTCGCAGCTCTTTTAATAAATTTTGATAGACACCATTTATCCCGTTTCGATACCCAAGATTTCACCCAGATTATTTTTTCTGTTTCTTTTTTCTTTCTGTTTTTTTATCGGTCCATTCGACTAAAATTTTTTTCAGGAAAATTTTGATAGAATCTTTTATGTAGTGTAATTTTCAAGAATTATTTGATCAAAATCGTTTTTAAAAAAATTGATACAAATATTTTATAAAACATCTTTGTCAAACATCTTTTATAGTGTAATTCCGGCCTTTATCACATAAAAATGTTTGACATTTCCTTTATATTGTAGAAAATATAAATTATTTGTGAAAAATACCATTGAAAGAAAAAAATTAAATCCTAAAATTATTTGACATATTAAATTTTATTTTCAACGTTACACAGTCAATTTTAGTAATAATTAAATAATTATTAAATTATGTAAGAGATAGCGCGCTTGTCATGAAGGAGAATTTTTTTATTAATTTCAGTGTTTACTTTGTATAATGTAAAATATAAGCTTAGGTAAGTTACTTGTAAAAAACTGCGTAAATTACATCGTGTAATTTACGCGTCATCAGTGACTAAAACAGCTAAGGCGAAACATAATGCCACATATTACTTACACTTATGTATGTCAGTACTATATAAAAACTTAACCTCAATCTTCAAACTTTTCATATGTGTAGTGAGAATCTAGCTGTCAATCTTCAAATGGTTTCACTTAACAAAAAAAATCGTGAACGCTTTGCTGATTGCTAACAAAAAATAATAATTTTCGACATTGTCAACAAACAGTCTACATTATGCACATTGTCGACACAATTTTTTAAGTTATCTACATACGTTGTCTACAAAAGTAGAATATTGACTAATTACTCGATGTAGATAATACGGCACAACTCTGATTGTATTTACCGACAAAGTATTTTCGCTTGCCTTTGGCTTTTCTGAAAATTTAGTACTCTCGTTAAAAGAATTATTTTGGAAGTTGGATCAACTCAAACTGACGAAACCTTTCTGGTTTCTAATTTTCATCCACAATTTCACTAGTGTCATCCACACATTTTCATCCATCCCACGCACTCTGAATGGATGGCATATACAACCGTTTGATAATAGGTATCGCTCTCTTCGTAGCTAAATGTAATAATATTAATTCATTATTTATAATAGTAAAATATGGTCTAGGTTTGTTGTTGCTAAAAATGTATTTGTAACATCAAGACCTAGCTACTCAAATGATCAGTTGTCTCTTTAAAAAATTAACATTTCCTTTCAGTCCTCTCCGTACAAACTTTTAAATGCACATTGTGACTAAGTCCCTTTTTCACACACAAACAACTTAAAAGTCGGCACGAAACGAATCTTCCTTATGTGCTTCGTGCTTAAGCCACTTAAATCATAATGCAAAACTTAAGCTAAAAAAAAATATATTCCGTTGTTTTTCCCGAAAATATTAAAAAATATTACCAATGATTTTATTTTTACAAACACATGAGATAACCTAGATGCACGAAAGAACTTCATTTTGTTTGAAATTAAGGTTTACTAAGAAAAGAAAATATTTACATTTGTAAATCCACATTGCAGCCCGAGTTAAGATTAATAAAGATAACGAGTATTTTTAGGTTATGTGCACATATTTCCCCTTCCATATTTTATGGTAGATCCCTTATTATATACTAGCAGAACCCGACCCACATTGCTAGCGCTAAGTGTGTGAATGAGCTATGTGTTTGATGGAATCTGTAATGCTTTCTGATAAACAATATTTTTGTTTTGCCGTCTTCTGCGAAAATAAATAATGATGTTGGTTTTTCAACACGCGAGCATCCAGCGTAGAGTTGTCCGTGTGCAAAACATGGCATTACCAGATTTAAACCACATACTTTCAGCGGCTGATGAGATTTATTACTCGACATAGCAATTGCTGGACGTGCAGGCAGTTGGATGCATTTAAACTCAAATGGCATAGCTGATGGTATATTTGGTATACGTGGAATTTTTTCACCTTTGTATTTGCCAATTAATATGGTGGCCTCAATGATATTGTTGAGTAATTTTTTCACAACCAATCTAGTTCCATTACAAAGGCGTGGTTGGCTTAAATTGCGTATAGAATTATTGTCGCACCAAGGTGGTGTTCCAAGCAAGTTGAGTGAATTAAAAAATTCAATTGGGTAATTAAAAACTTCTTCTGGATCCATAACGCTATCTAGGTATCGATTTGTATGATTTTATTTGGCCTGTAATTATTTGGCCTGTAATTGTTTTGAATGTCAATGTTAACACACGATCGCTTAACCAGTGATCATTTGTAAAATTGTTTGCGGGATATATGCAGAAAATTAAATTGTCTTTGAATTCAACGACTGTAGAAAAATGTGAGGGAAATATTATTAGTCCTGTTGCATTGTGTGAACTCAGTTTCCCATTTCCAACATTCAAAAATTGCTTAGAAAATAAAAGGGCTGATGAATCGTTTTGAAATCGCACGAGCATGTTTTCTGAAAGTGATAATTTTTTAAAAATTTGCACAAATACGATGTTTTCAGACACGCATTTAATTCATCTTGTTGATCGTGTGATGATTGGTAATAATGTTTGTCTAAAGTCACCTGCCAATAATATAACAGCACCCTCAAATGGTTGTTGGTTGCTGCGTAAATCTTTCAACGTTCTATCCAAAGCTTCCAACGATTTTTTGTCAGCCATTGTACAGATTATTATATCTTGCATTGTTGAAGTACCTTTGCCATTCCAGATGTTTAGGAAATATTGCATGTTGGTGTTTCTGTTAGTTGCATATTTATAGATAACTTCAATGCTGAATGTGCCGTTCTTCCACCATTTAACAAAGTGGCTGAAATTCCAGAGGAGGCATTAGCCAATGCAATATGTCTTCTGAAATCACATTGTTATACTTTGTCCATAATACTAAGGGGTTTGAATGAAAGCATGGTGAAAATATTAACGAGAATAATATTCGGATTTGATTGGCGGAAGCAGTAAGTGTTGCATCTTCTAATGAATTATCCCAATGATCATCGTTCTCAAGAAAATCTAAGCGTTGGCATGCTTCGCGATATGATTCGTAAAATACATTATTTACCGTTCTGAAATGCTGAAAGATGTTGGACCACGAAATTTATCAAAAGCATAGGCAAATAATAGCATTCTACATTATTTGGATGCATTTTGTATATTCTGTCTAATGCATCGCTTGAAAAAACATTTGGATGTCCAAGCGTCCTATTTTTCGACGTTCAAATTGTTTTCGAGAGGTGTTCCAAGTGTAGTAACGCAGAACTTTGGAATACAGTAATGTTTTAGCAAAATAATATTTTCGACACAAAGCAAAAAAAGCAGTTAATGCTGTCTCTGCTGGCTATGCTGCTCGTTCCGCAACATTTTCTGTTGTAAAATATACTCGTTGTCCATTTTCCAAATGAACGGCGAAATGTACTACTGTGGGATATCTCTCATGAATTGGAAAAGGGAATATGTGCCATACTGCTTCATTGTCTTTATTCACATATTTGCAAATGTATTTTATTGATTTAACAGAATATCAATATTCTACATTTATATGAGCTTTGTATATTTTTGATAATAAAGGTGGATATGGTACTATCCAGCGGTTATCAATTTTAACGTTAGTATTTAGGTAGTACATACTTGCATTGATCTTCCATTGTCTTCAAAGGATCGACAGCGATACCAGTGGATATCCATCGTTGCCTGTAGTTATTTCAGAAATTAATTGTCTGGGATATCTTTTAGAACATTTACCATCGATCATATATATGGCGAATTTATGTTTAATGCGCCATGTACCATATTTTGCGTAACAATTTGGAAAAGTTCAGGATCATTTGTTGAGTCGGGTATTTCTGCAAAAATAATGTTGTCGATTTCATTTGCCTGAATTTTATCCATGCACCATAGAAGAATATGAGCATGTGGCAGTCCTCATGTTTGACAATAATATTAATAAAAGATTTTAATTTTAACACTTGTGCAGTGATATCATGTTGATTAGTCCTGAGATTGTCCTGACAATAAGCAATTTTTATATCCGTCCAATTCGGATCGCATGATGTAAATATAATGAATAAATCGGGACGTCCACAATTGCGAACGTATGACATCGCATCCTGCGCATATTCCTGCATATGCCTCGGACTTCCGGTGTAAGTTGCTGGTAAAATTGTAATTCGATCAAGGTCATTTACATCGCCATTATCTTCTGCATCTCGCAGATGAATGTATTCTTTGTCGTTGATTTAGCCGAATGAACAATAACCGCTGTGTTTCTATTTGGCGTACATTTTATTCACTACATACTGATGATATAATTGGCAACATTTTAAAATGTGACTGTCTTGATTTTCACGAATCATTAATCTGTATGCATAATAGTTCATCCAGTTCATCGTTTTGTTTGTTATTCCACCTGTAAAAGTGATAAAACCAAATATACATTTTTTGTAATTTTTCTAAGATTTAAATGCAATTGTTTATTTGGGAAATTACTATTTACCTAATGTTGAGTATTGAAGTGCGTCATAAGATCTGTGAGTTTCAGATACACGTTGCAATTGATCATTTCGACATTGTAAAATGGTGTCTCTACAATGAGACATAATGACTTCAACCGCTCTTATAACTATTTTGTGACTGTCGGTGGGCATTTGGTCAATTACAGTTTTAAATAATTTTACTAATTAATTATGCTGATGAAATAAATTTTGCAGACTGAAGAATATCGCGGTGTATTTCCGAAGTAATTTCACATATTGTGTCTACTTCGTGATTATTATTTCCCAGCAAATACATTTGAAGAAATTTGTGTTGTCCGTCTGGGATTGATACTCACGACCTATAGAACATACGTATAAACTTTTATCAAAATTGGTACAGTAGTTCTTGAGTTTATTGATCTAAAACCTATTATGAAAACTGTCACTCCTGATGGACCGATTTCGATCAACCGTTACAAAAACACTTCTCATGACTCATAGATCATATTTATAAATTTTTATTAAAAACCTTGCAAAAGTTCTTAAATGGAAAGTTTTCTACGGAAGCTGCAATTTCCAGTGGACTGATTTTGACGAAGACTTTACGACCCATAAAACACATGCATACATTTTTTATCAAAATCGGTGCAGTATAGTTCTTGAGTTTTTCGATCGGAAATCTCCTATGGGAAACTGTCACTTCTGGTGGATCGATTTGGACCTAATTTTACCCCAGCACTTCTCACGGCCCGTAAATCATAAATTTTTAACAAAATCAGATCAGTGATTCTTAAGATAATAATCTTCTATGGATGCTGCCACTTCCGGTGAACCGATTTCAACACGTTACAGACACACTTCTCAGTACCCATAGAACATACATTTACAGTTTTATCAATATCGGCAGTTTTTGAGTTAATCGATCGGAAATCTGTTATAGAAGCTGCTATTTCCGACCAATTATGACCAAACTTTACAAAAACCATTCTCACGGCCCACATATATATATATAAATTTTTATCAAACGCGATGCAGTAGTTCTTGAGTTTATCGCTTACGAACCAACAACTTTCTTTTATATATAGAGATTTTCGTAAATTAAAGAAAAAATAATCAGAATCACATCGTCAAAATAATATTAAACGTTTTAAAATGTTTAGGACTAAATTCATTGTCAAATTTGTTAGATTAATTTATAGTTTAGTTTTTGTAATTTATAGTCAACATTTCCTAGATTTTTCTTCTTGTCCTTCTCACATGTTCAGCAATTTTATGTGTGTTTTCATACGGAATACCGCCATAACTTTTAAACCAAGAACAACGGGATAAGACTTTGTTTTGCTATTTTACATCCCTATCATTATGCATATTTATTTGTTTTTTTTCATATAAGAGATGTAACATCTTCGCAAGCTGATGCGTACTGACTTAGATAAAATTACTTGCGAGTTTTTTTACAGATAAATAACAACCAGACAAGTACGAGAAAACAATGTGTAGCTATATATCAAATTAAAAGTAAAATTGTTGCCGTTTAGTACTAGACAAATTATTATTAATGAGTTGACAGCAATCTAGATTATTAGATCAATGACAAGTAGATTTAAAGAAAATAAATAATTTCGTATGTATATATATGTATACACTTCGTTACAGCACATTAAAACCATTAAAAAAATATGAGTTCCCGATATTCATTCTTTTGAATTCTACCGCTATTTTTTTTCTATACTGAAACTTATATAATGGCATCATTATTCAAATGACTAAAAATTGTTTTTCTAGTTGGCTTTGAAAATGTTGTTGTTTTTGTTTTTCATAAAAATATAGAAAACAAATTCATTTTTATTGTTACACGTGAATAAATCCAGTTCATTTTCCTTTCTTTTGTTTAGTTTTATAAAATAAAGAATGATAAATACTAAATTGTAATTGTGTTGTCAATTTTTTTTTTTAATGAGAAAAGATAAAAGCTTACACAATGTTGAAAGGGGGAAAAATGATGCGTAACACGATCAAAGACATTGGAGCCAGTTGATAGCCGAAAAACTAGGCCGTAGTCACACTATTATGCTAGATTATTTAAGAAATCCTGAAAACTATGGAAAAAATATGAGAGACTGGAAAATATGATAGACGTAAAATAATTCGTATTGCCTAAAATTTGGCTCTTTCTGCTCGTAGAATCAAGGAGCAAGCCGATTGTTATGTACAAACCGTTCGTAACACAATTCAGAAATTTAGTGTTTTCAGATAAAAAAATTCAATTTGGACAAGCTGAATCGTTTTAACTAGTATTTCCCTGGCCAAGGTAAGAAGAGGTAGTTCTCAATCGACATCACAGCAATGAAAGAGTGGTTATGGTATAGAAAGCTATTTCATACTATGGTGGGATTAAGCTACATAGCTTTTCAAAATAAAGATTTGATGGAAATTCATATTTGTCTGTTTTGGGTTCAACATTGCCAAAGTTCCAATCTTTGGTTAAAGTTCCAATATTATGGAGAACGGTTGGAAATGTCTTTCTCGCACGATTAATAATGGGGTAAACAGTGTAATAATAAGGAGTCGTTTATTAAAACCATCAAAGCTACTTGGGCCGATATTTCCTTGAATTATTTGAAGTCACTAAACGATTCAACGCCAAATAGAATATTTGAGCTGATTTCAAAAAATGGATGCAGCACTCATGATTTAAAAAAATATAATTTTCCAAAAATATTTGGTGTATTTATCACATTTTGATGAGAAACAAACAAAGGAACATTTCTAAAGACAAATAGATTTCATACTTTTTACGCTATTTGCCGTAGGCACTTGGCGAAACACACTTATACTTAATAAACACATTTTTATTAATCACTTGTTTTTGTTTCGCAGAATATTTTTCAAAAAGTTTAAAAAATCACTCGATCGATTTCGACTTGTTAGGTCATCATCAGGAGTATCTACATATAGAGTAGATACTCCTGATGATGACCTAACAAGTCGAAATTGATCGAGTGATTTTTTAAACTTTTTGAAAAATATTCTGCGAAACAAAAACAAGTGATTAATAAAAATGTGTTTATTAAGAAATAGATTTCAAATTATTAGTCATTTGATGAAATTATCTGACTTTCAGTATAGAAAAAAATTGCGATAGAATTCAAAAGAGATGAATATGGGGAATATTCATTTTTTTTAGTGGATTTAATGTGCTGTAACGAAGTGTATTGTGACATAAGCAAAAATGTATGTTAAATTATGTATGACCGCCAAGTTTATTTTATTCTTTACGGTTTTACAAACATTTTATAATTATTATGGATTTATTCTGCTGTTTCTCACAAAATAAAAATAAGTTCAATTGATTTTTTTGGCAATTGAACTTTATGTAATTTAGGGAGGTCCAATTTTTTTTTTTTTGCTTATCGCTTTATAAAATACATACCATTGTATCGTTTATAATGCATACGATCCATCGCAACTAAAGACGGAAAACATTTTGTGCATTGTTCTTCAAAATTGTATGACATATGAAACCCATAATTTTTTCAACAAAACCATTAAAATCGATTATTTATTGTAATGTCGCGAATAAATAAAACAAATTTCGTTAATATTTTTATTGGCGGATTAACCCTTTATATATCAATAATTTTTTTTTATCTTATTTATAGAAAAGATCATGGTAAATGTATGTTAAATAAACCGGTACGCGATATGATCGAACCGCAATGGCCTAATTCACAATTAGCCGGTGAAAAATTCTCAAACGATAAACAATGTGAATTAGTATTTGGATCACGATCGCGGATATGCTCCTATATGCCAGTATGTAGTCGATTATGGTGTAGCCAGGACAATAATGAGCATGAGGGTTGTCGTACGCAACATATGCCGTGGGCCGACGGAACAACGTGCGATACTGATAAATGGTGTCAGAAAGGAGAATGCGTTGATCGAAATCGTACCGCATTGAAACCGATCGATGGCGGTTGGGGACAATGGCGCAGTTGGGGTAGCTGTAGTCGAAGTTGTGGTGGTGGTATACAAACATCTACGCGAGAATGTAACTCACCGTTACCGTCAAATGGTGGAAAATATTGTATTGGTGCTCGAATTACTTACCGATCGTGTAATAAAGAAAATTGTGCATCGCACACGCACGACTTTCGAGAGGAACAGTGTCGCGAATTTAACGGAAATAATTTTGATATTCAAGGATTGGATTCGAATGTGATATGGGATCCAAAATATGGTGTATCATCGACCGATGAATGTAAATTATTTTGTCGTGTACACAAAACGTCAAACTATTTTTTATTAAAGGATAAGGTGGTTGATGGTACGCCTTGCACACACGACAGCTTTAATAAATGTGTGAACGGAATGTGTCGCAAGGCCGGATGTGATAATGAATTAAATTCCAATGCTATTATTGATAAATGTGGCGTTTGCAATGGCAATAATGATACGTGTGTTGATGTTAAAGGTTCGTTCCGTGCCAGTCAAATTATCGGCCAGCAAAGGAGCTACAAGGGTATTCACTATTTCGATATTATGCGCATTCCAAAGGGGGCATCTAATATTATAATTAAGCAGAACGGATCCGAAAACTATAATAATTATATTGCGTTGAAGGAAGATGATGGAAAGTATTTACTGAATGGTAAAAATTTAATTACACAATTCCCCAAAACATTCCATTATGCCGCGGTGACATTTACCTATAATGGGGCAAATTCCAGTACTGAAATAGTTAATACAACATTTGCAATGAAAATTCACAGGGATTTAATAGTTCAGGTGAGTCTTCTTAAAATACATAATTCATATTTAAACATTAATTTTCCGAATATTCGTACAGATTCTCTCGCTGCGGCCAATGAATTTCAACGATAATACTGAATTGCTACATTATGAATATTCGCTTCCAAAAAATGGAACTAAAAGGCACCAATGGCACTTATCGGATTGGAGCGACTGTGATAAACATTGTATGGGTACAACATCTAGAATCGCACACTGTATCGAAATTAGCAGTCGGCGTAATGTGTCCACGGACTTCTGTAATAAAAATAATAAACCAGATGATGAATATAAAACATGTAATAGTAACTGTACAGTAGGGTAAGCAGATTGTAACTTGCTACTGAATTAAGATTAAGGAGATTATTATTTTTTTTTTTTTTTTTTTGGTTTAGATGGGAATTAAATATGTCAGAATGTTCGAATGTGTGCGGTGACGGCCAACGTACGCTGAAGTACCAATGTGTATTAAGGTATGTACGCTCAAGCCATTCAGAGGTGGTTGAGGATACACAGTGCTCGAGACATCTTCAACCAGCAACAGTATTAGAACCATGTTACGGATCGTGCGATTATGCTACTTGGAGCTACGGCGACTGGGAACCGGTAAGTGTTTATAACAATTTTCGATGACACTGTAGATACATAAAAATAATTTTGCTATAATTAATCATTTTGTTTTTGGTTAAAATACAAAAAATTTATACGTAAATTTAAAAAAAAAAAAATATTTAATATTTTGAAATATGTATATAAAGTGTTCACATACGTGTGGCGGTGGAGCACAAAAAAGAACACTCACATGCTTGTCTAGCAATGTTGGCTATCCAGTGGACAATCAGTTTTGCAAACATTTACCACAAGAAAAAATAATACAATCGTGTAAACCAGAGCCATGTTACGAATGGGCGTATGGTGAGGAATCACCGGTAGGTTTTAGTAAAGTTTTTCTTTTACATTTTTTTTTTGTTTCTTTTTTATTTATTTATTTATTTATTTGATTTTTGAATTGTCCCAAAAAATTGTTTTAAAATCACAAAATTAAATTGTTTGACCTTTACACATATTTTGCACACACCCACAATTTTATTCAGCACAAATTTTTTAAACTTGAGTGAGAAAAGCTCAGTGTTTTTGTTTTAAGCTTTGTCCCAACAGAAACATTAAATTTTATGGGTAAGACCAAATATCTAGAGATTTAATCAAGAAAACATTTATTTAAATTTTTTGTTTTTTTTTTTTTAGAGAAATAATACAATTCAAACGCATGTTTTAAAAATTTATACAAATATTATACTCGTACATTGGTTATGCGAATGTCACCAAATAATCTGGAAGTTTTTAACTTACATTATGTGGAAAAATTGCACGATTTTTCTTTAAATTATTTGAATGATCCATTTTCTACTGTAAATATATAAAAATTAAATTTTACATCATTTTATTACATCTAAACAGATATCATTTATCGTTATCGAAAAAATGTAATCAGATAGAATTAGAGCCGATCTGATGATACGTTTTGTAAATATTTTATTATTCTACCATATTAATGGGGGATTCTTCATAACTAAAAAATAATTTTAATTTTAGTATTATATCATTCATTTGTTTCTTAGAACATTTTGACGAATCAACCAATTGGGCGTAGAAGTTTAATGCCAGAAATTTTTTTCTACATATTCTTAATTTTCAGCCAATTTTAACAAATATACCAAACGATATGCTAAATCTCTTACCGATTGATTAGTTCATGATTTAGTTACATGAATAGAAATTCTTTAGATATGTGCACTGCTCTTCACTTTGATAGCAACGATCAATTTTTGGAGTATTTCGAAATCGTTCCAAGCTGAACATTGTTCAAAATGACAAAATATTTTAATTAAATTAGATTATGTATAGTAGGCCCGAACAAAATTAAATTGGGAATATTTTCCCCTGCCAAATTAGATATGGAAAAATTATTCCCAATTTATAAAAATTTACATCAAACTTTTCTCCTCAGTAGGCCGGAAAAAAAATATTTGAACAGAAATTACATATAAATTCTTTCCCCAGTTCCCTATTCCCGGGGAATTACCTGAATAGTGCCACAGGTGGTCGTTGTTGTGGTCGATCTTCGACAGAACTATTCAGTTGTTGTATGGGTACATCTACACCGGTGATAATCTGCGAAATCGTATGATGAACTGTCCGCTTTATTAAGTGATGTTTCTACATCAACCGTTGATATCGCATTCGGTGCCATAACCAGGTCCAATGGTAATTGGTTGGATTCGGTATTATTATTCTCGGAGTAGCGAAGTCTTGATTTATTGGCAAAATACCGTTTTTTGTTGATACCGCATTTCCAAAATTGTTTGCTCCGAAAACAATAACAAACCATTTTGAAAAAATTTTAAATGACGCGTTTGGCGTATTTCACAATATTTACGATTGACATATTATATGTATATAAATATGTGTATGAGGTAGTTAAAATGGAAGGAAAAATCTACATTTCCATTTTTTGATGTACATCAAATTTTTTTGCTATATTTTCCCCTAAAAGAACGCGAAAATGTGATTTACATCAAAAAATTTTGATGTACATCAGAAATTTTTGCCAGTTTTTTGTAAAAAGAAAACGCCATAAATGTGTAATAAGTTTCCCTGCCAATTTAGGTATGAAAAGTGATTCCCAATTTATTAATATTTACATCCAACTTGCCTCCTTAGTAGGCCGGAAAAAGATATTTGAACAGAAATTACATAAAAATTCTTTCCCCAGTTCCCTACTCCCGGGGAAAAGTGCCACTGGTGACTTAATTTGTTGTGCGTTTCGGTTTGGTGTTGAAGTTTGGTAAGTATTTCCAAGTTGGTTCGTTGAGAGAGTTTTGTTGTCGAATGGCAATGTTTTCTCATTGCCATGATATGAGAAGGATACGCTCATCTTCTCGATCCAAGTCTGTTCCCGATGTTGACGTGAGTTACGCATTCGTAAACGTCGGGAAACATTGAATGGTCTTCAAGACTGACCAGACTTCATTTTCCAGTAAGTGACCCTGCGTTGTCAGTATGCGTTCCTTAGGTCGAACTGCACATGATCCCGATTGCATAAGTGTCTTGATAGTTGATTTAGCGTTTTCGGCGCATGGACTGCATGATCGCGTGCAAGATTTTTATGCCAGTACACATTTTCTCGAGCGAGTATTTTCATTGTTTCGGTACCCGAATGTGTCTTATGCAGTTGTCGTAAAATCTGCTTTCGGTATCTTCACGGAATGACGATAAGGTCACAATTGGCAGTACTTGATAGTGATTCACGTCAGTTGTCAAACTGCGGTAATTTTAGGGTGACAGACAAGACACCGATGGTTTCCTCGATCTGATCGTTTCTTTCTTTCTCGAGTAATCACGTAGTCTACTTTTGTCAACTTGGGTTGATGCGATGAGTCGTGGTAAAATATATCGACCGTTCCAAAATCATTTGTCGTTAATATAAATGCCTACGGCTAAATTCGATTTGTGGTGTACACGGGGATCTTGTTTTTCGAGCCAGGAAGTGATAAGAATAAGTTTGAAGTTGCAGGTTACCACGATAGCAAGACCCTCTTTCACCACTTGAGCGTCATTTTTCTCAGCTATTTTTAGAGTTCGCGACGCATGCGAAGTCTGTTTCTCCATTCCGTCTGGATAGGTGTGGTAAATCGACTGCTTAGACTTTGGCAGAAAGTACTGGGTCGTAATGAGTAGTGGGGAATTCGGATGTGAGAATTCGTTTGAATTTGTCAAATGATAGTTGACATTTGCGGGTTCATTCCCATTTGATGAAGTTTAATGCTCTTAAAAACCATTAAAGATGGATGGATCTGTGGTAATGCCCTGGCTATTTACAATCATCTCTAAATAATTAATTTCATTGCGAAAAAATTACATTTAGTTAACTTAATTCTGAAAACGTATTCTTTCAGTCATTGAAAAAGTCGTTTTAGGACCGCATTGTGAGTTTTCTGGTCCTTGGAGTATATAAGAATATAATCGAATTAAGCACTGGATCCCTCAAGACTGGCCAGCATAGTAACTAGGATTTGCTGCAAAATACCGTGGCAGGATTTCAGCCCGAAAGGTAAATGAATCTGAAGAGTCCCTTGAGTGTGTGAAGTATCCGGAATCAGTTTGATTTGCCGTCAACTTCGATTTGTTGGTAAGCATCTGACAAATCGATTTTGTGTTCACTTTATTACCGGTGAGTTGTGTGAATATTTTCTCGGGAATTGATAGTGGAAAGATCGAATGCATATCCATTGGCATCGTTGATGATTGCGTCTTTGACACGTAGAAAGTGCTCACGGATGCTCCTAATTGACTTTTTGGATGTCGAAATACTTGAACTGTGGGAAGGTGAAACAATTGGCTTATTCAGCTGACAATAACCGTCCATATGAACCACATTATGACATTGGTTGCATTTGTGTGTCAGAATCCCGAAAACAGTGAATACCATCATAGAGGTGACATGGTCTGAATGTCCCAGATTGTTTGTTGGTGGGGGTTAAGTTACTCGGCTTACCCATAGGCTGTTTCGACGAAATTAAAAGACCTAGTTGCGTATGCTTCATGGCGTATGACTGGTTGAGAATTGGATCTTCCACCAATATCGCTGTGTTAGGTTCTCCTTTGATTGTTCGTTTGCGTTATCCCTATCTAATTCTGTTAGAAGATGCATGCGGAAATCAAACCTTTAAACTGATTATCCCTTATATCTTTCAACTTGAATTCCTTACAGACATTTAATTGAATTTTAACCAATATTTCAATTCGAGAGATAATAAATGTTTTTCAACTTTAAATTGGTTCAAAGTTTATAGTATGTAACTTTTGCTTTACAGCAAATACCCAGGAATTTGAATCCCTAAATTTACTTTTTAATTTAATTTTAATCATAATTATATTTCATAATAGGAGATTTTAAAGTGATGATATTGTTGGAAAATTAAAAGAACCAACCGTCAAAATTTTAGAACAATATTTTCGGTACTTTTCTAATACTTCGCGTACTGTAAAGAACATGATTTCGTACTGTATAAAACGTCAACGGCAATTTAATGTAATCAAAAAAATTGAAATGGATTCGTCAGCTGACAAAGTTTTAGCTGTAAGGTAGCTTTGGCTAGAAGATCAGCGATTTAGTTTCCTACAATGTGACTGGAGCTGGCACCCACAAAATTATAACACTTTGAGATCAACAAAGAAGATTGAGGAATTGTTTACATTCACTAACGAGTTTCGAGCCCGGCCTTGCAGTCACTGCATAAAGTGATGTGACGCCAAATAATAAAGCTTCAGCTTGGAACACCGTACAGAATAGACCTAAGCACTCTGATGATCTGAGATTCAGCGTAGGACGGTAGAATACAAACCCTGTATCACAGTTCAATCGCAGGCAATCAAAATAAAAATCTAGCGATTTGGAAAGCTCATTCCTGAAGTTCAGTTCTTTTCACATTAACTTCGGGCATTAATGAATTGTACTTAAAAAAAATTTCGATGCCCCACAAAATCACTGTAGCTGAGAAACATAAAGAATAGAATAAGTGGAGTCGAGGAAAAGACACCAGTACCTGTCCTACAAGCAACATTTTGGTTAGCCAAATTTTAGTTAGCGCGGTCTATTTTAATTAACCATTTGCGATAATATCGAATGATAAACTGAAAAAATAAATTATTTAAAAGAAAAATCGAAAAAGATCGATAAAAAAATCGAAATGAAAATTTATCCTCAAATTTCGACTAAGTCACAATATGTTAAGACTATTTTAATTCGTTGGTACACTGCCAAGAGAATGCGAGCTGGCGCCTCCAAACCCATCACCTTTCTGGTTTCATAATTTTGAGAAATATAAAAGAAATTGTTTTAATATTTAAATAAAAATTTGATATTTTATTACCCTGATCCAATCTTCGTTTGTTTTTTACCAATTCTCGTTTTCGGTGAATTGCTGTCTTCGCCGAAATATCGTTTTCAGTGAGGGCTTTTTTCCTCTAGACGTATCACTTCATGCGGTCGACTATGGAACTTTTTGGCTACTAGATTAAAAAACCAAAATTTACTAAATTGTTTTGTACAAAACTTAATTTGAAAACAATTAAAGTGATAGTAGACGCAAGAAAATATTTCTAAAGCAGCATACTATGATTTAAAAAAACAGCCACAACGAGCTCTGTAAGAAATTATTTTGTAAATTTCGGTTTAATAATCTAGTAACCAAGAAGATGAGTAGTCACATCGCAAGAAGTGACGAGACTAAGGGAATAGGGTTGAAAAATGTTTTTCGGTGAATTGTGCATTTTTTACATACATTTTTTTAAATTGTGAATTATTTATTTGATTTACACAGAAATTGGTTGAGAAGGTTATTCCCAATTATATTTGAACATGAAATTGTGGAATGAATTTAAATGAATTTTCTGGCCTACTGAACGTTTGCTATACATTTATAAATCGGGAATAATTTTTCCGTCTCAAACGTGTAATGTGACATATTGTGATCTAGGATGAAGAGGGTAGGTGAAAACCACGTAAAAGTGGACATTTTCAGATATTTGAATTTATGGGGAAACTTATTATGAAGTTTCACTCCAATTAGTTTATCCGTTTGGGCTATGGAGATGCTAGTTTTAAACCTTTATCGTAAATGTTATTTTTCAAAATATTTGCAAAACACGAAAAAGTTATTATGAAATAGCAGGTTTCAGTTAGACGAATTCGTCAAAATTCACTTGGTTCTCCAAAGTTATGGAAACATTTTCATTCCGACCGGTCAATCCGTCTCTTTTGGACAGATTGATTTGATTTTTCAAATTTTACATCCGCAGTATCACCGAAGTTTAAAAGAGAGGTTTTCAAAAGAGGTCTATGTGTTTGTGGTGCCTGTATACTAGATTTCTGATATTCTGATGATACCTACTATTTTCCAGGAATAGCCAGCATCGAATCCTTCGTTTGCATAATTATGTTATTTATTAACACTGGCAAAAACTGACAAATAGAAAAAATTCCAAGAATGTTGTACTGGCAAAGAGTTTGGAACTCTGAAAATTTCCCAGTTGGCTTTTCAATCCTGACCTTTTCTCATTTGATGATAATTTATTACCTCTCTCTCTCTCTCTCCCGTTTCTCTCTTCAATAGTAGTTTTTATAGTAAATTTCTGGCATTAAATTTATTTATTATTATTTATTATTAGGTTATTATTACCGATATCGAAAAACTGAAATTGATTGAAGCATACCAAAGCGTTTCTTCGATATACAAAACATAAAAACTCGATCATTTCAAAAGATTACAGTGGCATGAGGTATAAAACCAGCTTGCGATTGGCTTTAAGGCCGCTTGCATTATTAAAATTTGTGTTACCTTATTATTAAATTTTAGTCTTGTGCCGAAATTTTTTGAAATCGTTTAAGACCTCGAGTTGATCTGTATTATTTCTCCTAAAATGTGCAAGATTAAATTTTGGCAATTTTTCGAGCATTTTAGATCTTTTTTTTTTGTTATTATTTTGATATTTTGAAAACATGTATTTGTTTTATTTATTTTATTTTAATGATTTGTGCAACTTTTATTTTATTTATTTAAATCAAAGTTTTGTTAGAAAGCGTTTATTTTTATATATTTTGTGTCCTTGTTTAGTTTATTATTTTTTTTTAAGAGAAAAATTTTACCAAAAAAAAAAAATTATTTATTTTTGTCTAAAATCTATATCATGAAAAAATATATATATATAATTTAGTGTTCAGTCTCATGTGGTGAAGGCACGTATACCACAGCACTTGTCTGCAAAGAAAATAATAAAATTGTTAATGCAGCTTTTTGTCAAAATATGCCACGTTTGAAAGAAATTAGGAAAAAATGTACAATGGAATGTCGAAAGAAAATTGAAAGATTTGACAAGGTAAGAATAAAAAACCAAATCACAATGTTTAAAGGACCAAAATTTACTTCTCCTCTACTACTATAGGTGATGATGATGATGATGATGATAATTTAGAAAAAAAAAATTGGTCAATCTTTTTGTTGCTTAAAAAAGCTTTCAAATATTGGTTCCTTACTTATTTTTAATTTCAACTTACGCCTAAACAAATTTATGTGTTGCATTATGTCACTTAAAAATTGGTCGCTTATCTACATTATATGAATATTTTATGTGTGCTTTAATTTTGTATATCGCTAGAAGTTGCTATTTTCATTTAAAATATCAAAACTATATCCAAAGCTGATAAACTATTTTACGTTTTTCACCCTAACTTGTGTATTAGAAAGCTTTTGAGTATTTAAGTATTTATATTAATAATACAGGTAAACTATTTGCTACCATATAGATAGATTTATCTAATTAAACAATTTTATGTTATTATTTATGTTTTATGTGTCAATTATATAAACGCATACAGCGAACACTTTATATATACTTAGTTCTTTAAATACTCGTAATAAAACAAAACCAGCGCCATATACAACATTATAAATATACATTGCAACTAAAATCAGCACATCAAAACACCAAATTAAAAATAATTTTCTATTTATTCTATTTCTAACATCTTCTATACCTCTATCTAAGACAAATCTATAAAAATTCATACAAAACCAAAATAATTTGTCAAACTTTTTTAGTATTTGGTTTGGTAACACAATAATAACTTTAAAATTTCATTAAAAAATTTGTAAATTTAAAAACGATCACATCAACATCAAAACTAAAACCAAAAAATGATTAATAAACAAATCCTATCCAAAATATCGTCGAACTTTTTATATGTCTAAACACTAATCCATAATGTGTATATCTCATTTTTAATTTTTTTTAAAAAATCTACGAATGCATATAGGATGGTACACCAATGATGAATTTTGTGAATCCAATCCAAGCGGTGACCCGAAAATATGATGTGTACATGCCCGACTATCGTGTACATAAGACTGACAATAGTTTTCAATTTGAGAGGTAAGATGTATATTTAAAACTAAATTAACAACTAACTAAATCATACCATTTTTTAGATATGACTGGAAAACCGGCCCCTGGAGTGAGTGTTCGGTTACGTGCGGCCGTGGTGGTATTCGTAGACGTAGTGTTGTGTGTGGTAGTGTATTACAAACTGTAGAGGATAGCTATTGTGTAAATACTAAACCCATTGAAGAATTGGCGTGTGGTGAAAGTACACCATGCCCCGAATGGAATTATAGTGATTGGACGGAATGTGATAATACATGTAAACGGCATCGTCAGGTCGTGTGCCAAAATCGGACGACAACATTCGATCGTGAAATGTGCGATGAGGCGTCAGAACCACCGAGTAGTGAAACTTGCTGCCGGTATCGATGGAAAATTGAATTTGGACCGGTGAGTATTGGCTGGCTACTATTTTAGAGCAGCTCAATGTTTTCTATCATTTTATACAGTACGATCCATAACTATATAACCACTCGTTTTTCCGGATTTTTTTGTTACATTAAAAATAAAATAAAACTAGTGGGTCACAAAATACACTTAACTAATAATAAAAACTATAGATAACCACTTTTTATTAGACTTTCGAACTTCAATAAAATAAATAAAAATTACAAAAAAAAATATGTCGTTGGCCCCTCTTTGTTCTCGGCCAACGCCAAAATCCTGTTAGGCATACTTACATGTTAACCAGTACTGATGTTATTCCCGCCATCGTTCTTATGACTTTTGCCTTTTACTCCTTTCATAAGGGAACCACCAACCTAACGAACAAAAATGTTTTTTGTCAAAATAAAGGGTTTTCCAATAAGAGTGATATGATTTCTTTAAAAAAAACACACACTAATTGTTAAGGAAATTGAAATGTTTTTTATTTAATGTGAAGTACAATCGATACAATTATGTTCTGAATAAAGCGTCAATCAAATGGCCTTCACGACTTTTTCTGCAGGAACGAATTCGATGAATCCAATTTTCGAGCACTTTTTCCACTAAATCAAGTCGTATGTTATGAATAGCATGTTCAATATTGACTTTTAAAGCTTGAAGAAAGATTGATTTATTGCTAAAGACCAATGACTTTAAATAACTCTACAAGAAATAGTCTAATGGCGTTAAATCACAACTTCTTGGAGGCCATTCAATATCACAATTTCTTGAAATAATCGAATCTCCAAACTTTTCTCGCAATAATTCAATTGTTGCACTTGCCGTGTAGCACGTAGCCCCGTCTTGTTGGAACGAAATGTTGTCAAAATCAACTTTTTCCAATTTCGGCCATAAAAAATGGTTATCATCGATCAATACCGATCTCAATTGACAGTAACGGTGTTACCAGCATAATTTCTCTTCTTCTGCTAGATCTCAATTTAAAATTTTAAATCATTTCTTGTATATTTATATATTGTCGAGATCGAATCAAATATTAGAAACAACCCTAAATGTTTCTGGAGTTATGTTGATTCGAAACGGAATTGTAGAGGAATACCCTCGCAAATATCTTTCAATTCTTTGACTGCTAGTGATCCACAAAGTATCACTGACATGTTTGCAGCATTTTTTGAAAATGTGTATGTCCCGTCTTCGAGAGGGAATGACGAACTTGTTTTTAGTAATAATCCAAATATTCTATTTCAGTTTACTACCGATGACGTTCTGCACGCTCTGTTGAATGTAAACGTGAATATGAGTTGTGGCCCGGACAAAATTCACCCGCTTGTGTTGAAAAAGTGTGCTTCGGTCTTGGCTCAGCCGCTGACGAACATCTTCAATTTGAGTTTGAAGAGTGGAGTTTTTCCTTCAATTTGGAAATCCAGTTTCATTAAACCAATTTTCAAGAGTGGACGGAGAACGGATATCGAAAATTACCGCGGTATTTCTATCTTATCGGCTATCCCTAAATTATTTGAATCGATGGTCAAGGACCGCATCTTTTTCTTGACTAAAAATTCCATCTCAGTAAACCAGCATGGGTTTTACCCCGGACGGTCAACTGTGACAAATCTTGCTTTGTTCACAAATTTTTTGACGTTAGCATTAGAAGGCGGTGATGGTGTTGAGGTAGTGTTTACTGATTTTAGCAAAGCTTTCGATAAAATTGATCATTGGTAAAGAAGCTGGGACAGCTTAACATGTGTGATGCCCTTCCTTTAAAATGGATCTTTTCATATTTGACGAACAGAACTCAAAAAGTTTTTGTAATTAATATTTTATCTAGAGACATAAGTGTTTTGTCTGGCGTCCCACAAGGTACCCACATTGGACCTCTATTATTTATTGCATTCATAGATGATGTGAAGCGGTGCTGTAATTTTTGTAATTGTAAGTTTCTGATTTACGCTGATGACGTAAAAATCTTTTGTAAGATTAGAAATGATCGCGATCTACTAAATCTACAACAGGAATTAAACGTTTTTTGCGACTGGTGTGGCTTGAATAAGCTTTTCCTGAATGTTTCTAAATGTAAAGTTATGAACTTTTCTAGAAGACGTTATGGACGTTATGGACCTGATAATAGTTTATTCTTAAATGGCGTTATGATAGAGCGAGTTCATTCTTTTCTAGATTTAAGGGTTTTGTTTTCACGAGATTTATCGTTTAAGGACCATATTGACAGATGTATTAATAAGGCTAATTCAATGTTAGGGTTTTTAATCCGTTTCTCCAAAGATTTTCATGATCCATATACTCTAAAAGTCCTTCTTGCTTCATTTGTTCGATCGCACTTGGAGTATGCGTCAATTGTCTGGAATCTATTTAATTTATATTAATAAACCTAATTGTAAATACCAGATGTAAAATTAATACTGTTGGTATTTTATTTATTTAAATAAATTTCGAAAAAAATACGGACCAATGATTCCACCAGACCAAAAACCACACCAAACTGTCACTCTTTATGCTATGCTGTCACTTTAGATGAATGTAATGGTTTTTCTGAATAATTTGTGGATTTTCTTCGCACCAGAATCGACAGTTTTGTTTATTTACCGCACCACTCAGATGAAAGTGTGCCTCATCGGAGAAGGTGATATTATTAAAAAAATCCTTATCGTTTTCAAGTTGTTTCAAGGCAAAATCAGCAAATTCACGACGTTTACGGTCTTCCAATGACTTCAGTTCTTGAGTAAGAACAAATTTTATACGAATGCAAACCCAAAACTATTCTCAAAATCCGCCAGGTTGTGGTTTGAGACAGTCCCAATTCATGAGAACGTCTTGGAATCGACAAATTGTGGTCATCAGCAACACTTGCCTGAACGGCAGCAATATTTGCATTACTTCGAGCGTTTCTTTGTCTTATTGGCACTTAAACATTATGTAAAGAAAATGTAAGCTCAAAATTTTCAACAATTCGACGAATAGCGAACACACTTGGACGATTATTACGACTATAAATGGCAAAAGCGCACAAAAATTTGCAATTGGAGAACGATTATTTTGATAATAAAACTGAATAATTTGTGAATGTTGTTCTTGCGTATATCTCACCATGATGAAATTGTAAACATTACTGAATATAATGAAACAAAAAATGACAGATCATGGCATATTACAAATGGCCGAAACGTCACTTAAAAATCATATCATTCCTATTGGAAAACCCTATATTTTTCTCACTTTTCTGTTAGGTAAAAGTCATAAGTTTTCTACTATGGATGCACATTTATTTAGCTCATCCACATTACCCACCATTCTTTATAAGAACTGTCTTTCTATTGCCTTTCTAAAACGGACATATCTACCACAGAGAAATAAACCAAAGCAGAAATCCCGTTTAAATACGAAGGTACAATTAGCGGCTACAGAATAGATTTCGCAGATAGCGAGAACATAGCAGATCAAATCAGATTCCGCTATTGGATTTGAAAAGCGCTAGGCCAAGAAATTTTCTAATACTTATGTTACCAAGACGCTCTATAATTCTTTCGTTAGTCTCATACTTGAATATTTCACCAAATTTGGTCACCATACCAACGGGTCAATACAAAAATAATTGAGACGTACGATGTAGGTTTTCCGCTTTCGCGTTACGTGGATTACCTTGGCTGACAGATTTAATTTAGTACCCTATACGAAGATCGCCCGAAGCATATTAATCGGCAAAACCTCGAATAAGCTGCATTTATTTTTAACTGCTTAATCAAAAAATGCACTCAAAAGTATAGGTCAGGGCATTCATTATCATCATTAAACGTTCCTTCGACACTGAAAAATTTTCATTCTAAGCATTTTCCCCTATGTCACCGTTTCCGAGATAAAAGCCTGGAATTTAAAAAAAAAACTCACCCTGAAAAAGATACAAAACTCCTATAAATCAGTATTCAGAAACTGGTTCCTTTTCGCATCAATAACCAAAAAGTGTTTTTTTTTAATAAACGGGTTCAGTTGAATAAATTAACAATTTCAGCATTTGTAAATGAATAAAATTTAAAAATTGGATTTTTTGTAAATTATTCACATTCCGTGGGAAAAAATAAGAAACTACAGTTGTCAAACAAAAAAGTATGAGTACAGTTGGCAATATTCGTTTGTATACCTTAAACCAGAGATTTTGTTATATTAGAGATATACAAAGCCGTATATATTTTTTCTACTGATTATTTGTTGTTGCAAAATCACATTGAAACCCTGGATGTGTGTTAGTTTAAATTGTTGAAAGTACATATACGAGAAAACAATACACATTTGCATTTTTCATTTGGTTTTTTTTTATCATTTTTGTAGATTTATTGATATTACATTATAGAATGAAAAGTAAAACAAAAATAATGTATGAAATTTTAAGCTCGAAGTCGAAAAGAAATAACCGAGAAAAATTATTATTATTTTGGACATATTTTTATTGTTTGGATTTTAAATGATTTTAAAATATTTTGGTAGTATTGATTTTTTTTATATTTTTTAAAGAAAAGGTTTAAATTTTGTATTAACGTAAATTAATATAATGGAATTTCATTAGTTTTTAATACATACATTTAAGAATATATTTTTATGAACTTTTAAAAATTTAAGCCAATTTATGACGAATAAACTGCTTGACGATCATTGAGATTTAGTTGTGTACTGATATTTTCTTACGTCTTGTAAACCCCGATTCTGGTCTCTTGAAATCAACAGAACCTTTTGATATCAATTTAACTGGGAAGTTTTACGTGGATTAACACGGCCGACATATAGTTTTCTAAGTAACAGCACATTCCTCGTTGTGATCCTTGATTCTTATAGATGGTTAAACGGGAGTTCGACTATATCAAATTTTATTTTTTCTGCTAATATTTTTAACAGTTGAGGTTTTTTACGGGTGAAGATCATCACCCCAGCGATTAAACGAGATTAATATCTTGTTCACGTGGTCCGTAGTGTAGTGTAGTGTAGTTATGACTACAGCACTTATATGACCGTTCACCTGGAGGTGTAGTGTAGTAAGTCTACCATTACGCCCCTATTGTTGAAATATTGTGCTAAGGATGTTTGACATTTCTCGATGTTTTATTTTAATTTATATATTATTGATTGTGTTTGGCGTTGGTGTGTTCTTGTTTCTTTGCGAAAAAGTAAAATATTTAGTATACAAAGAACTCGAAAAACCGAATGATATTGAATCGAAAATCATAACAAACAACAACTGTCAAAACTAAATACACTACACTACGCCAAGCGTTCACGTGGTGCGTAGTTGCAAATTCACTACACTACACTACAGCATTTTGACTGTAGTTGATAGTACACTTTGGTACTGTTTTTTCTCTGTTCACGTGGTGACATAATACACTACACTACACTACACTACGGACCACGTGAACAAGATATAGAACTCAGTAAAAAATCGATACGATTTAAATTACTATAATATGTATATATATATTTTTTTAATAATACATGTAGATGGGAGTTGCCTTTGACTTTCAAGTCAAACGGTTGATATTATTTTTTTTTTGTTTTTTCTCGGTTTTCAAATTATTTTAAATTGTAAGGATTTTCTTTATAATAACTAACCGAACAACATAAAACATCCCGTGGCTAACTTAAAATTAAATACGACAGATGAAAATCCCGTTAACCAGAGCATCATAGGATATGAGCTACGTTTTGTATACCAATAAGGGCTATTCCAAATATGGGCATAAATAGCATGAAAAAAGCTGTACTAAATATTCATTCCAAGGAATATGCACAAACAGAGCCAACATATCACATGTTGCTTATATCACCATTCCGAAAAGCCGTTACCATTCATATTAGATTTTTCTTACAAATATATATTTTTATTAAAATTGTTCAGCTCACTCCAACCTCCATATTTTTATTATATTTAAAAAAGAAATACCCAATGTAATATTTAAGAGAAGCATCGATCGTCTATATCTCCATCTCCATTTAAATTAGGCTCTGGGAGCACAAGTAAATCTTCAAATTCAAAATTTTCAATCTGGTTTGAATCATCGGATTTTATTGAGTTTTCAGTTATGTTTCTCTAAGCAGGTGTTGCGTATACTTCATAATTCTCCATTTAGTTGAGACTAGATGTATCTTCTTCATCATCATTTTCACAATTTGAAATTTTCATCTTAAGCACATTACCTTCGCAACCATTCTTCTGAACTCCAAAATCGATGTATTTTTACAATGTCCTCCTTTCCCTCGAATAACCGAAAACATATTTTCAAGCGGATCTTGATTAAATCTTGAAGTTATTGTGAATCTATCACAGTTATCTTTAAATAAATAATTAGATAACTGGAGAATTGCATTTATTATTGTTATTAACCCTTTGAAACAGAAATTGGGACTTTTTTCTGACATTTTAAAATGCCTATGTATAATTTCATAGAAACCAAATTCTCAACTACGTGATTATTATACTTCAAAGCACATTGGTTATTGTTTTTTGCATACAAATTTCTGCTAATTTATCTAATTTTTCACAACAGTTGGCTGTTGCAAGAGCATATTTTTTATTTTCGGTAGAAAATTTATAAAGCTCATGTTCTTATTGCAGCAGCTACAGTCCGAATGAAAATTTGAGTTACCAATGCAACTCGCATTTTTTCAAACGTATTTGGATATATGTAAATGGCGATAAGTAATCTTAGGGCACAGTTTTGTAGAACTGTTTTTTTCGTATCGTATAGTTCTCTTAATACTCTCCAGCTAACTACTCCGTCAGGCGTTTCAATATTTGCTTGCATTAAATTATTTCTAAATGATTTCAGTTCCATCATCTGTGTATCCTTCAATTAAATAATTTTTTATGTCATACTCCAAATCTCGTCGGATGTTCAATTCATCGAACATCAAAACCGCGTAACGATTTCCAATTGATAAATTCGCAGTTTTTTTTTAAATTTTCGACAACATTTTCATTTAGTCCGGGTGCAAGGTTTTTAATTGGCATCCAATTTATAATTGAACTCTCAGATGGTAAATTTAATTTTAGATTGTCTCGAAGAAATCTTTAACATGCTGGTGATATAAAATATACGTTTTGGGCTATGTTCCGCTCGTCTTGAAGATATTTAGCGGTTTTTGAATTTCGACATAAAATCCGCGTGTGTTGTAATTGTGGTTTTTATGAGGAATTAATTTTCTGTTATTTTGAAATTGAAGGTAAATTAAAGTTTTTCGATTTTTTATGTATTTAGTTTTCTATGTGTCGTAATGTTTTTTAAATGATAAATATTTTTTTTTATATAATTCACTAATTTTAATATATTTTATACAGTTAGAGCAATCTGCTTCGACACTGCAAGATGTATTTGAATAGTGTCTAGAAGATTTTATGTTCTCAAAGAAAATACTCATTTTGGGCAATGTCCCACTGTCTTTATATCCATATGTTTTTATATTTTTATGAATTTTCGGGCAGATTTAAATCCGAAGATGAGTTACCGGATATTGGCATTGAATCAACAACAATACCATATCAGGGTCACCTAAATATAATTTTGGGATAACATTTTTTTTTAATTTTCGTTTTCCTTTATCGATCTCATCGAAGTGCTTTTCACAAATAATTAATTTTTTTTAAACTATCATGTTGGCGCATGAGATTCCACTAACCATGTGATTTTCTTTATCAAAAACTGCCATTATAGAAAGAATGCATAAAATAAATAATAAACTAAAATAATTTTTTACGTGACGAGAAAATAACTGTTTCTAAAAAATATGAACAACTGAAAAGGTACTTATTTTCTGTTACACATTTATCGAAAAACTCGATTCGTCAAATAATGTATTTAAGACAATTAACAAACTAAATTGTTATTCTAATTTGTATTTTCGTTATTAGAAACTAAAATTTAAACAAATTAAATTATTTTGTACTAAAATAAAACGAATTATTGTTGCACTGTTTGCGTAACTCATCCACACCATATGAATTTTCTAGTCAAACTAAAAAATATTTTTTTATTGCAACTATTGAAAAATATAGCGTGGAAAGGGTAATAGAGAAAAAACAGTATTAAAATTTGTAAATGTGTATTCTCTTTTATACTATATGCAATATAAAGAATGTATACCAATACAATACCAGGATCAGGATAATTTACAACAATGCGATAATAGAAAAACGTATATAGCTTTGTATATCTCTAATATAATAAAATCTCTGCTTCTCTGTCTGTCCACCAAACTTCCTACTTTTCATTCGGGCACTTCCTGACGTGAACTGAATGGACACAATTATTATATTTTTTTTTTATTTCCCTCAAGTTTCGATCAATAATTTTTGGCCGAGTAATTTCGGTTTTTTTTTCATTTTAATTTTCTTCTTACACCCCTGAGCTCTAGCCGGAGCTACATATAACCACGTAGACCGCTGCTGCCGTATCTGTTAATGGAACTCTCCGCGTATCGCTACAGAGGCATCCAACTTGGAACTCTTTGTGTTCCGTTGGAGTGGCGCCAAGCGGGGTATTCCGATACAGTATGAAATTGTTTTATCCTAATCGGTTAAAAACAGGGCAAGGTTCAATGAAATACGCAATTTTCCAATAACATATCCAGATTACAATGCCATTCTCATCATTTAACCTAAATTCTATTCCAATCGACTAAAAAATAATTTAGTTATATTTTGGAAAATGTACATGTCGCAACAAGGTCAGTTTCGAAATCATGATCTGTTGCTGTTGCTCCCTGACATTCGAGAAAAAATTTAGAATTTAGACCCTGAACCTACCGGAGGACTCCCTTAACATATCTTCTTGAAAATAAAACTCAAGTGGTTCCTGGCACTAGCAAAAAATATTTCTCACCAAGACAGTCCCACCTTTTCAAAATCGTTGAAGATGAAAACATGTTATAAAAATGGTCTTTGTCCGCAGCTATATGTAATCACAATCTGTAATTCTTGGTACTCGAAGATAATAAATTCCAAAATCCAAAGTTTATTAGATAATGAATGAAACAAATCAACTTGCGTTTAGGCGCAACGCGCCTAAACATGACGCAATATGCTGAAAAATTCTGCAACATTCTATAACGTTCTATCTTCAAAGTCATTCATTACTTCGTTCTATCGCTTCTTGGCACTGTAGGACCTATAAACAAATTGTTAGAGCCGAAAAAAATTAATAAAAAACGAATTTTCTCGAAATATTTATCGTAAGCAATTTCTAATCCTTAATACGGGCAATGAGGTAACAGCATTGAGGGCAATTATAATCAAAAATCGTTGTCTCGTTTAAATCGTACTAACTAATTTTTTAAAATGAACCATCTTCCAAACGTTGAACCTCCTAATTGTTTCCCCCAAAATCGGGACTCATTGCATTAGATATCTCGTATTAAAAAACCAGCAGTTTTATAAAAACATTTAAGCGGAGAAAAAAAGGACCGATTCTCAGCGGATGACGTCATAAACGAATTTTCCAGCAGTCACAATTGACAACTTGTATTCGAAAACTCTCTTTCAACAATTTTCGCCAAAATCATTTGAGCTGAAAAAGTAAATTTAAAAAGAAAAATCTGGGGCCTCACTGGAGGACCTCCTAAACGACTTTTTCCTAAATCAAAACCCATCGTCATATGGGAACAATATATGTTCGAATTTTACTATGATTCCTTGGAATTTTCCGTATTAAATGTGACTTAGTGACAGTAGCAATCTTCCACTCCGCGTTCAGTATCTCTTTATTTTGGAGCTAGCCTTCAACGTTTTTCTTTAATGAGGCTGTTATTGATCCTAAGTTGTACGAACTGTCTCACCTGGTTCTCTCTCAGGCCAATTCTTTTGATTGATCTTCGGCCATTCCTTAAGGGGGAATATAATTTTTTCAATAATACAAGATAGTTTAAAAAAAACTGGACGAACAGTTAAATTAAAGATTTTACTTAGCTCCACTGAAAAGGTGGGATTTCATATTCGGTAACTCTAAAGAGGTGCCACCTGTGAACTCTGGTTCATAGATCTAGAAAACGCTGAATTTAACAGGTACTGAAATGAAAACAAAGTTAGTTTTGAAGATAACTTACACCGACGTGCATAAAGATCGTCGAATTTGTTTGACCAATTTAATTTTTGTATAATATGCCTCGAGGTAAAAAAGCCTTACCATGGAGCAACAACTTTAACAGCCGTTCTAAAATATTTTTAAATTTACCACTACGTTTGTGGCTTAGCAGATTATAGAAATAATTTGTAGCTTAGCCCAATGAACCTAACCTAAATGGACTAGGTCTGCTTTACAATCCATAAAAGCGAGTTAAAAATTCCTTTATACAATTATAGAGAAAGAGAGTTATACAGTTATAGAGAATCCATTCTAATGGTATTATTTAATTTTTTTCAGTGTTCATCAAGATGCGGTAATGGATATCGAATGGGCGAGCGAATTAAATGTGTCCTAATCAAACCAAAAAGTAAAACTAATAAGCATCCAGTTAAAAATGCTCCAAAATTGGACGACCGATATTGTTCTCATTTGAAAAAGCCAGCATTCCATAAACGAAAGAAGGCATGCAAAATTTCATGTACAACCGCAAATTGGATAGTATCGGATTGGACAGCGGTAAGATTTGTCACTTATACACACTTAATCCATTTAATAATCATTTTCTATTTTATATACTAGTGTCCCGCTGGCTGTGGATCCGGAATTCAAATACGTAACGTGACATGCATGGCCAATGGCAAAGTTGTATCGCCCAAAGAGTGTGACATGAAACGTAAACCACCAAAAAATCAATCATGCGATAGTACAAGACACTGTCACTGGCGTACCACACCTTGGCGTGAATGTAATTGTAACGGTTTTAGAAAACGACGGGTCGAATGTATCGACAAATTAATTGGTAAAGAATCAATTCAATGTGACGATCGGCTGCGGCCGCATAACAGTGAAAAATGTACGGCACCGAAAAATTGTTCGTGTAAACAGGTCAGAGATTTAACAAATTCACGACGCGATGGTGAATACACATTGTTCGTGAAGGGAAAACATGTGTCCGTCTATTGTCATAATATGTCATCGGCCGATCCACTTGAATATGTTACACTTAAAGCGGGTCTTTATCAAAATCATGCATCATATTCAATGAAACGATCGAAAAATCCGTCAACGTGTCCGTCAGCGCGGACAGACGAAATGGATGAGCCTAGTTCACAATATGGCAAAACAATATTCCATAAAATTCGTGTGGTGCTACAATCGCTGCGTGTTTTAGAAAATGATTTTACATTTGCCGAAAGCGAGGGTATTCCACAAATGTATGGTACCGCTGGTGATTGTTACAGCAAGGCCGAAAGATGTCCGCAGGGTATCTTTACGATAAATTTAGAGGGTACCGGATTTAAACTACGAAGGAATACAAGGTGGGATACAAAAGGAACAAACGCGTCTATTATTTATTTAGATAAGGTAAGTCGAAGCATAAAAATAATTTAACAAATGTTTTATTAATTATTTTTTTTAAATTTATATTTTCAGTTTAAACCACCTTTTAAGAAAATTTCGGCACGATGTGGTGGATATTGTGGAAGCTGTTTTCCATCGAAATCAACATCATTGCATTTAGATGTTAGCGGCTAATTTTTAGTTAAAAAATAGATTAAAAAACAAAAAAAAAATAACGTAATTAAATATAAAACAAAATTATTTAAAATAACGTATAAAAAAATGCTTTCGAAAACATAACTCATAATTATTAATTAATAATTAACAAATTAAAAAAGAATATTTTCTGTAATAAGAAAAATATTAAATTTTTTTTTATAAACTGGAATTTTATTTGCTATTCAATTTTTCGAATAGTATTCCAGTAATTATTTTATTACTATAAAAATTATTACAACTAATTTAATTAATTAATGATTTCTTGTAATTCTATACCTATACATAAAAATGATTAACAACTTATACACCTAATTAATTAACGTATCTAAACACTAATATAATTTTATATATTTTTTAATTAGAACGAATTTTTAATTAATTCTATTAATAATTTAATTCCATTTTAATAAATTTAACAAAAACAAAGTAATTAAGACTAAACAAATTTACTTGCCCATTGACATTAAAAAAAATTAAAAAGAAAAATCGCGTATTTTGAATTTGATTGAAATGGAATTATTTTATATATTAATAGAGAGAATATTAATTAAATTTAATAAAAAAAATTGCATTTATTTTATTGTCACACAACAAATATTGTAGAATGCAATTTATATTGAAGAAGCTTTTTTGTATTTTGTATACATAATATATTCTAGAAATTTGAATCTCATTAATTATCTAAAAATCAGTCCAATCATAGCAATAGGCGAGATCACGATAATCTAGTGTTACACGCAATCCAAAACCACTCATTTTCTAATAGACTAAAATAGTACAAAACAAATTTTTATTTAATTAGGAAAAACCAAATTTTTATTAAATAAATAAAATTTAAAAAAAATTACAAAAAATAAAAATCCACCAAATTATTAATTAAGATTTTAATTAATTTTAAATTTAAATTATTTGCCCGTTTTTAATTATACATTATTTTAATAATTGTCTAGATAATTAGAATTTCCTTCATTTTATCTTCCAAATACACGTCCACATTACGCAACATACCTACACAGCCACACACACTATATACATATATTATTTTCATCTCAAAAGATCATAACCCGTGCTTTCGTTATGCAAAAGTGCCATAGACTAACTAACATTACATAATAAATATTTAAATGTATTTAAACAACAAATTAAACAAGAGAAACATAAATAAATTAATCACGATATTAACAATTAATTAATTTCGCATTCGAAAACATATTTATTTTCTTTTTTATAGAAATGAAATTATAATTATTATTATTTTGATAATAATTAATCTTAATTAATATTATTATTGGAAATGACAAAATTTTTCTTTTATTATTATTTTATTTAATTAGTCGATATTTTGTTTACGTTGATCGTTTCAAATAACAAAGATCGACTTTTTTAAATTAAATTAGATATTGAACAAAAATACACTGCCACAATGATTAATTTAAATAATTAATAACATATTTTTGTTTAAATTTTTTTATGATTATCCGAATCGTTTTATTATTATTAATAAGTAATTAAGATCAAATTTTGTCATTTAAAAATTAAAGTAATTAATTTGCTCACCGTTTTTATAAACGGTTGTTACATTAATTTACAATCATTGATTTTATTTTAAATTATAATAACCACTCTTATATAATTTTCATCATAAAATATATAAAATATAAAATTAAATTGAAATAATTTGATTTAAATATAAACTAAAATAAATAAAAAAAAATAAATAAATAATCTGTGATAAAATATAAATTATATTCTGATTATAATTCAAAAGAAGCATAAATTTAATGTGATAGAAAAAATAAATAAAAATATATATTTAAATAAAAAAAAAATTATTTTTAAATAAAGTGGTTATTATAATATATATAGAAAAAAAGTTAAAAATTTTATTTAATCGAAATCAATATATAGAAAAATAGATTAAACGTATTAAAATTAATTTCGAATTTTGATTATAAAAAGTTGTAAAAATTATTATTTTTTTCTAAATTCTCCTCGGGTTATTTTAAAACCTAGAAGTAAAATTTTAAATGATAATTTGTATAAGTGAAATTATTTTACTTTATGTAATAAGAATTTTTAAAAACATAAAAATAAAATATTATATATAATTTTATGTGTTTAGAAAAATTATGTTTTGTTTGTTCTTACTCGTTTATAAAGTCTTACGCTCAGTACACAAAATTGGGCCTTTAAAATTTAATACTTACTTTTATGTGCCCGGCTAATCCCAATCAAAACATTTAAGGTCCCAAAAAATATGTTTTGAATAAAAAGCTGAGTAGAAAGAAAACAAACGAATCGTATGTGCTCCAGGCTATTTAAATGCTTATTACACTTAAAGGTATAAACAGAACCAAAAATACATCGACAAGTTATGTTGTTACCAATTTACCCTGTCAAGTCCGATTCATATCACTATATTGTGAATACAGCTATACAAAAATACTGAAAATATTCTTACAATAATTACCCAAAAATCCATTAAGACTTAAACCACAATGACAACAATTTGCGTGGACAACTCGTGAACAATGTCGATAACACCGAGTACTCGTCGGTAACGTAGGCTATGTGATTGAATGATTGCCACAGTGTTAACTCTACTCCGGAGATTTTAGCTAATGTAAATTAATATTTCATTAAATATACAGTAAAACCTGTCTAAGTTGACCACAAAAACGTTTCTCATAACACACGTAAATATGGCGCTTCATCTGCTTGCTAATCTGACCAGTTCTACTCTGTAAGTTTCTGCATAACTCGTTGGTACAGAGAGAAAAGGAAACAAGGTACGAGTGGTGCTCCGAATGTGTTCCGAATTACTGTATTCTACGGAACTAGAACCAGATAAGTGATCTGTTCCGTAACGATGCCATATTCTTATTTGAAGTGGATTTGTTTTATTTTTGAGAAAGGAAAATGTTACATTAGAAAAAAGATATTTTGAGAAAGCAGCAAATCGAAATGTAAATGCTGTCAAATTCGTCGGCATGATCGGCTGTCTAGTAAATCCGTTTAGTATGGTAAAAATCGGACTTAGAACAGATTTTTCGATCAGTTTACCATAGAGTTTGTGGAAAATAAATGAATTGACCGAAAAATTTACTTAAAATTGGCTTTTATTCGACTAATGGCCCGCAATCCAAGCAAGCAATTTGCTAGCAAAAATCCTGGTTACTCAATCAATTTTATCAAGGACTGGTAAAACTTTATTTTTTGCGATCGCACACTAAGTTTTGCGGCTTCAAAAATGAACAACAAATGTTTGTGTTGTTTTACTGTGCAATTGCAAAAATAAACAAAAAAAATTTATAAAATATAGGCTATGTGCCAAACTTCAGGTAAAAGCCAATTGTAAGTAAATGTTTCGGTAAATTCAATTATTTTTCAAAAACTATGGCAAACTGATCGAAAAATCGGTTTTTACCGTAGTAAACGATTTACCTTAAGTTTGGCACACAGCCCATAATTTGAAATTCAAATTTTCGTGGTAAAATTAATTGAGTAGCCAGGGTTATGGTTAGCAAATTGTTTGCTTGCTAGCCAGTCGAGTATCTATCCAAATACAACAAATATATTATTCCTGCTGACTGACTGTACTTAGTGGTTAGTTCGTATCCGATAGGAAAACCACAAAAATATAATCCATAGCTGTAGGCCTTCCCTTGAACCGAACCTGGTCCCCATAATCGACCACTAAAAATTAATAAACGAACAAAAAATCCTAGTTCGCATATTTTTAACCCGATATTCACAATATTTAAACATCCATTGGCAAAATTATTTAACACCGTACAAAACCAAAACGAAAATATCAAAATTGTGCACTAAGAAGAAACCTTCCATCGCGATAAATACGATAAACTTAATAGATGGCGTGCAAAGGAATTATCGTATTAATATATTTGATCAGGTATAACATTAGCAGGAAATCAAATGTACTGAATTTTTCAGGAACAGAGTATTGAATCCAGCTTAAAAGTACTGCCTGCACCTTTATCAGCTTCACCAATAAATATTTCAGCAATTTACAAGCGGATTTCAAGGTTAATTAATTTAAGTCTGACGGGACTATGGGAGCCACATCAAACAAAATAAATGCTATTTCGCCATTTTTGTTTAACGCATTCGCAATATTAATTAATGAATTCTGCTAAAACAAAGATTAGGCAGCGATAAGTTAGCATAATATTAATATTCTCATGTTCATGTTTTTGAAAATCTACCGTTATTTTGAGTGATTAGACAAGCACTGGAATTGTGACTGTTGAGCGCCCTTGTTGTTATTATAGAGAAAGCATCAAGAAACGCATTGAAACTGCGCTAATTGTAACTCTCCATTTTATTGACGAATTACTGTAATCTTTTAAAGTAATCTTTCTAATTGCTTCATGTCAAAGTTCCTATCACAATTGAAGTAAATTTTATTATTAATCATGGTATTTCGGGCCGAAGAGAAGAGGGGCTAAAACAACCCGAATTTTTCCGGTTTAAACCGAGCGCACCCAAAAATCGGAGTATTTTTTACTCTAGTTATGTTGGAGTTTTTTCGGAGTTTTATTGACACCTAAAATTTATTTTGCGTTAAACTTTAAGTTTTGTTTAAGACGTGGTTTTAGTTAATACATATATAAATAAATATGGTCGTCTTACGAAATAAATGTAATTTTCGATTCCCAGGTGAATTTCTTTCATTAAATTTAAAAACATTTCATCGCCTTAAAATTCACTAGATTCAAACAATAATTTTTCTTAAATATTTTATTTAATATTAATTGTGAAAAATGTTCACTTGTTATCGCTTTTGTTTTGACGTATAATATACCGAACTCAAATATTAAATGCGAAGTAAAAAAAAATAGCGTTCATTAGTATACAAAAAAAACCGGGTTTTTTGATTGAATTGAAGTTAACTGTGGTAAAAAAATGGGGGGGGGGCGGGGGAAACCGAGTAAAAAGACACTAGTGAACATGCTCATTCTTTATATAGTTAATATGTTCTTTATCTTCGTTATATTATCTTCTAGCGGAGTTTTTATCTCTATTTTTCTTCCTGTTCTAGTACAATTTTTTGCCACTCAATCTGCCTCGTCATTTCCTAAAATATTCAATATGTCCTGGAATCCATATAATTTTTACCTATATTTGATTATTTTTAATAAATTTTATATTTGTCTTTCAAAGTATTTGCTATTTTGATCTTTGCGTAGATTTTTCAAAGATATACATGTAGATAAAGAATCCGTAATAATTGAAATACTGATAATACTATTTTGTATGGCTATCCTTATCGCTTCTAGCACTGCTACTATTTCTACTGTTTTTCTTGATATTTGATCCTCAATATTGTAACTATAAGTCTCCATATTATATTCATTAAATAATCCAATTCCTCTTGTTTTATCTTTTATAGATCCTTGCTGCTTTAAATATTCTGATACCATCTGTTTTTGTTCTTTTTTCTTGCAGCTTCGATTTACTGACATTTTACTATGAATGTTCGTGTTTATCAACAAACTTATATCCTGATTAAAAATAATTTATTGTGGTGAATCGTTTGGCAATTTTTCAAACTAGTTTTTGTACTTTATGATACTTATCCATCATATTCTTATTTGCTGTATTATTTTTCAATTCCTGTCCTAGTTTTGTGTTGTTATATATGTATATTGTATATAGTTTTGCCATATACATATGTATAATTGAACAAATTATTCTTTAAATTAGCTGGAAGATCACCTGCTTCTGCTATTAATGCTGTTACAGGCGTGCTATTTGTAAGGTCTACGCATATTCTAAAACTGGTATTTTTTGCATTATTTCTTGATATTTGAAATTATGGCACTATGGCCCTTTTCCAATTACTTGTAAATTGAATATTTCGGAAAACGTATTCTCCTTCAATTATGCTTCAGTCATAAATCTAAGATACAGTCATAAATATGATCATCAACCATACCTCGGGATTTTATTTCTTGTAAATACAATAAACGTAATAAAAGGGAGCAAAGCATCGCCTTCGCTGGTCCCCACGGCATAGCCAATTATTTAATCGTATCATCGATCGTATTTCGGGGAAGTAAACACAACAAAACTTTGAAACAGACAAAAAAATACTTATACTATAGTAAACAAAAAAAAGGGTACCAAAGATCAACAAGAAACACGGCTCAAAACAAACCAAACGCATGATATAAATTATATCGTACGCGCATTTAAATTACGCTAAACAAACAAACTCCATATAAGGATCATGTTCACACAGCGATACCAACATTCATTTGATAATAATACAAAATTCACCTTAAAAGCCGCACAAAAAAAACAACTAACTTTCCAGACCCAACCACAAAATATGAGAAAACCAACACAAGTCATTCAAACCACACTTCACAGCTCAAATCACCACACACAACACCAACCATCAGCTGACACAAAAAATAAAAAATATTTCGCCAAGGACACAAACCGAAATAAAAACCACACCATAAAATTGGACCAAAACTCAAAGAAAAAACTCACACAGGCACGGAAACAGGTATCCACAAAACCTCACTCTATTACCCTTCAGCACCCTACATAAGCCAGTCCGGAAGATTACCCAAAAAGAGACTATTAGAATATGTAAAAGACGAAACCAAAATGAACCATCTAACAACCAAAAATATCAGGCCATCTATTTCGAAAACAATCCACAGATACTACACTAGTCAAACAGAGGTGACGTCATGAACCGAACCGAAGAACATACAAACACAAAAACAATATACACCTATTGAACTACTGAGACAACCCGAACACTAATAAAATCCACGATACGATCCCGCAGAACACACATCCCTACTAAATACCAATTTCAACATTCCCCCGATATACCTAGAACCCCGAATGCGTCGCAAATTGAAACATCGCATTCCGATTTCAAATACATACATATCACATTTATGTAATCAAATGTATACGTGTGGGGTTCCCCGATTAACATTTCATGAATTTGAACAACTTCAAGCATTTCCAGAAAAAAAAACATTTAAGTGCAACAAAGAATTTTAAGCGATCCAAACTGAAATTTGGTTGTAAATATCTACCGTCGCAATTACGAAACGTCGCAACTCGAATTGTCGCACATCGAGGCCCCGGTGTATAAAAATAATTTGATTTTATACTCTACAAGGATAACAATTACAGACTTGTTACTGTAAGCTTCTACAAATTTTATTTTATTTTTCATTTTCACATTGTTTCGTCTGTTTTTACGAAAATATTTTTCCATTCTCCCATTCCACACAGGGTTTTTTGTATTTTGGTATTTTTTCAAGGCAAACTAGTTTTATTTTGTTTTGTTCTGCTCTCTCTTAAATAAAATTTAAACTAAAATGAGTCAAAAATGCCCTTGAAATATTTTTTATTTCATTTGTTTGGGTTAGTGTGGTTGCACAGAAAATTTGTTTAAGCCGCAATTAAAACTTGTATCATTGGTAAACGGGGAAAGAAACGAGGATAAATCCGGTATTTTTTTTGCGTGTGCCATCAGCCATTTAAAAATTACACACAATACTATGATATCCTCTCAGGAGAGCAATAACAACATTCAAACCAAACACAAAACATTCAATCAGCTATGCTACACACAATTTTGGTTTCTGGATTCAAACTACTGCGCAATAGATTTTAATTTTTAATTTAAACCCTTATTTTAAATTAAATCATTAAATTTTTTTGTCTTGTTTTATTCTGTTCTCTCGAAAATAAAATTTAAACAAAAATCTACATCTCAAAAATGTCCGTAAATTTTTTTATTTTCATTTCAATTTTTTTCATTTCGGATTCACGGTCAAAATTTTTACGTCGCAGCTGCGTAATAAAATTTTTGTCCGTGAATCCGAAATGAAAAAAATTGAAATGAAAATAAAAAAATTTAAGGGCATTTTTGAGATGTAGATTTTTGTTTAAATTTTATTTTCGAGAGAAAAGAGTAAAACAAGACAAAAAAATTTAATGATTTAATTTAAAATAAGGGTTTAAATTAAAAATTAAAATCTATTGCGGAGTAGTTTGAATCCAGAAACCAAAATTGTGTGTAGCATAGCTGAATGGATGGTTCTACATTAGATATCAAAAAAACGATTTTTTTTCGTTTCTTTCTCCGTTTACCTATGATACCGGTTTTAATTGCGACTTAAATAAATTTTCGGTGAAATCACACTAACGAAAACATATTTTTTTTCGAGAGAGCAGAACAAAACAAAATAAAACACAAATCCATATACATTATCTATTACGACTATTTGGCCTTGAAAAAATAATCAAAAAACCAAAAATCTCGGGTGGAATTGGGCCCCATCCATGAAAATGTATTATTGATCCTGTAGATCGTATAAAACATCCAATGTGTGTTTTTATTATTTAATAAACATTTACACACACAGGCACAAGCAGAAAGTATATAATTATTATGTAATATATAAGAAAAATATAAATATGTATATAAAAAATGAAATGAAAAAGAAAAAACTTTTCTAGGACGGTATGTTGTACCATCACTTCAAATCGAAATTCCAAAAAAGTCGAATGGCGGTATGTTGTATCATTTTCGAAAAGTAAAAATGATACAACTTTCACTTTTTCGATTCGACTTTTTTCGAATTCGTTTTTTTTCGATTCAAAGTGATGGTACAACATACCGCCCCTCATCTCATATATTGTGCGTCGTTCGTTTACCTATACATAGACACCATAAAAATATATAAAACGTCGTAAACCTCGCAAAACCACATTTTCGGTGGATCGTACATTGTATATCCCGTTGTACAATTAATATACAAGTCTCCATGTATAAATTATGCACTATAATCATTATATCACTTCACTTAATATTTATTTATTATTTTTACGTAGGTAAAATACAACACAAAATTTAATTTAATTTTTTTATTCATTAAGAAGAAAGACAAAACTCGTCTTTCTCTTTCGACGATCAATTGCGACTCCACTTATGCTTATTTGAAACTTATTGGCTTATTTGGCGCCATCTTAAAAAAGTCAGTCAAATCGTTCCAATTCATTGTACCAACTTATTTGTGACGTAATAACAAAATTCAAAACGCAATTTCTATTATATGGAAGAAAAAAAATTCTTGACGTGTTTTTCGTTGTCACTAGATTTGAAAATAAAAACGGCATGTATTACATCATCAATTAATAAATATATAAGAGAAATCAAGTAGTGCAAATTTTATAAGTCAATTTCTTCGAGGTTAATCTTATTTTATAGTTTTGATATACATATTTATATACACAAATTTATTTTTTTTTCTATATTTAATCCATATATACGTATCTTATAAACCGGATCCGCCCGAAACGCGATATTTCAAAATGCGATATTTCAAAAAAAGATATGACAAAACGAGATATGGTACAAAATGCAATATTTCAAAATGCGATATTTCAAAATGCGATATGGTACAAAATGTGATATGGTACAAAACGCGATATTTCAAAACACGATACGGTACAAAACGCGATATGGTACAAAACGCGATATTTTAAAATGCGATATTTGAAAACGCGATACAGTACAAAAAACGATATTTCGAAACGCGATATTTCAAAACACGATATGGTACAGAATATGCGTTGCGAAGCGGCGGGAGCGCAGCGACCTACCTGATACCGATCCTATATACTATCGTTCCTATCGATTTTCAAATTCCTATAAACTGAAATTAAATTTCCCCTTCACCCGCCTGATATAACCCGATCCTAAACTCCCGTTTTGTACCATATCCCGTTTTGTACCATATCGCGTTTTGAAATATCGCGTTTTGAAATATCGCGTTTTGTACCATATCGCGTTTTGTACTGTATCGCGTTTTGAAATATCGCGTTTTGTACCATATCGCGTTTTGTACCGTATCTTGTTTTGAAATATCGCGTTTTGATAATTCGCGTTTTAAAATATCGCGTTTCAAATGGGACCCCTTATAAACATATCAGCATAGTTATTTTATAGTTCATTAATGTTGTTAGTCTTATACAGATTGAAAATAGTAAAACAGATTAACCTCTGAATGTTTTCATGAGTCTGCTTATGTATATGTAATTTGTTCTATGATTACATTTAGTCAAGACACAATTATGGAGACATTTCTGTGTAGGCGTATTTATTCAAATAAGTCACCTCGCGAGGTTACTTATTTGAATTAGTAAGTCTTCGTAAATAAGTAAGTAATTGGAAAAGGCCCTATATCTTAATCTGCATTCAATTAAAGCTTTATGAACATTAAGAGGTTGCTTGGATGAGCTCCACCTTTTTTCTTAGCAAATATTTTTATTATATTATTGCTGTCATGCAGTTATTTTTAAAATTTTTATGATTTTCACAGTTTTTTCATCAATTATATACCCCAGAATTTTTATAAAATGTTCCTCCTTTATTTTTATATTATTAATCTTTATCTTGATGGGTTCTAGGTTTCTTTTTCTACTTATACACATATATGAGGTTTTATTTGAATTAATTTTTCAATTTAAATCTTCTGCTTCTAAATTGGATTTTCTTAAAAATTCATTGGCCGTTAATTCCGCTCCCGTAATCTGATTTGCTGCTACTGTTATTATAAAATCATCTGCATATTGTAATATTTCGACATAGTTTCATTAATGTATTTTTGAAGTACTGACGTTTCATTGTTCTTTTGACCAAAAAAAATCAAGTTTTTTTCAATGTACACCGATTTTTGGAAATTGCAATTTTTTCGTAAATATTTCCCCTCCGTGCCCCTATACGTACTAATACCGACAAATTTGAAATGACAATTTCCCGTTTATATTTGTTTTTCGTTGGCTTTGTCACACCAAAGTGTCATTCATTTTATTTTTGTATTGTCCATATCGTAGGACTAGAACTATTTATCAGTAATTTAAAATAAACTGAATAATATTGCCAAGATAAAGTGCAATTCCGCAATTTAAAAATCAACATTAAAAAGATGGAAGAATTATTCGAGACATGTTTATCACCATCGTCATCATCCTGTTCGCCATCAACATTCAAAAATAGATATTTGATGGGATCTTCCTCAGAAGATGACGAATTTTTGGAAATGCAGGCTGAACTGTTTAGAAGAGCTAAAATGGTGCGAGTTAAAAACGTAATTAATAACTATTACGAAAATGAAGTAAGTTTTATAAACACTTTTATCATTATTTTGTGTACTAAATGATTATTTTCATTAATATGTATGCTGTGTTTATTTATGGTAGAGTTCCTTCGGAATTTTCGTTAGTCGAGAAAAACAGCGTACGTATTAATACAGTATTTGAAAATTCCCAATATTATAAAATAAAGGTAAATGGCGGAAGAAAAGCTATTTTAGCAGAAGCGCAATGCGTAGCTTTTCTATGGTAGATATATAAATTAATTGCCCATTTAACTAAAATTTTATTAATTAAAATTTTTAAATTACGTTAAGGTTTGTGGGGAACAAAGAAACTTATCGCGAAGTATCAAAATTATTCAATATTCCAACGTCAGTGGCTCATAAACATTTCTCAAATTTTTTGGAGTTTCTATTTGAAATTTCTAGCAAGTACATAAAATTTCCAAAAAATGATTCAGAAAAAATTGAAAAATTCAATGCTTTTGAACAAGTAGTGTTGTAAATATATTTAATTTTTGGAAAGATTATTTATTTTGTATAATTTCAGCTCGCCGGGTTCCCTAATGACCTGGGCTGCATAGTTGGCTGTTATATTTACATAAGAAAGCCTATTCGAAAAATTCAGTCAACTTGCGTGAATCAACTTGGATTAATATCACTTACGTTGCAAGCAATTTGCGATATAAATAAGAAATTTCTTAACGTGTTTAACGGTTCTCCTAATAAGATACACGATTCAAGAATATTTGTCTTGTCCTACGTATCTAAAAGGTTACCAGCACAGTGCGGGGAACAATACCATATTCTGGGTGATGCTGTCTATCCCTTGAGGTTACGGAAACTTAAAACAACGGAGAAACAAAAAAATTTAACAAAAAATACTGCGAAATACGAGTAAAAATAGAGAATAGTTTTGGTTTGGAACAAAGATTCCGTCAACTCATACCGTTCGATTTCGTGGAGCGCATGTGTAAGTTTATCCTCAGATGCTGTGTTTTACATAACTTGTGCATCGAGAAAGGCGATTTGTGGGACGCGATAGATGATGGACAAGATCAACAACAAATTATTCCCAGCGAAGCAGAGAGAGTTCTAGAAGACAACGAAAATACAGAAACAGTTACTATAGCTGTGTTGAAACATCTGGGGAACATTAAACGAAACCGTATTGCCGAAAATTTTTAATTAGTAGTATTTAGTTTATTTTATAACATTGAAATAAAAACCAAGACTTTAATAAACTGATTTATTAAAAACAGAAATTCTGTACGATAATATAACATAAAATATAAGCATTTAAGTGAATCCTTTACATAAAAAATTATTGAAGTTAAATTTTATTTTAATTTCGTATTGATAAAGCTTTACAAAAAAATTTTTTAATTTAATCCAAAAGAAGAAGCATCTGGAATTCACGAATTTTTCCTTTGATGTTTGCCATAAGGGCTCGAATGGCGTTTCCACCCATTTTTCGTTGAGTAGATTGATAAATTGTTTTCAATTCTTCAACTGATTTCACAGTTCGGCCATCGTTTCTCAAATTCCGTTTCATAATTGCACGAAATCTCTCAATCGGGCGCAATTCTGAAATTTACATTGTTCGCGGCTAGCCACTCCAAAGTTTTATTCGTGTAATGCGCCGAAGCCAAATCCGGCCAGAATAATGTGGAACTGTTATGCTTTCGTACAAGTGGTACAAGGCGTTTTTTCAGGCACTCCTGTATGTAGATATCAGTATTTATTGTCGATTTTGTGAAAAACGGGGTGCTTTTAAAACCACATTGGCAGATCGCCTGCCAGACCAACAGCTTTTCTCCAAATTTCTCTTTACAAATTGTACTTCTCCAGGTTTTGCTGTATAAAATTGTGGACCGGGTAATGTTGAAAAATACATTTTTAGGTACGTTTCGTCGTCCAAAATTAAACAGCTCGGGGATGTGTTAATGAGATGTTTGTGAGATGTTTAGGAATTTTCTGCTTCTTGTAAGTTTTTAGTCTATGATTTTTTTTTGATTCGCTGAACGATAAATTTTGTTGTTCTATGTTTCTTTGCAATATCCCAAACTGACTTAGAAGGAGTATTCTTTAATGTCTTTAAAACGTTTAATTCTAACTTCTTGTTCCGCGTTCCACTCGGTCGCCCACTTTTTGGTATTGATTTTACTGTGCCTTCATTGAGAAATCGATTTATCGTCTTGTAAACATTTGATTTTGTTGTTTTGCAATTTTTTGCGATCACAGAATACGAAGTTTGTTTATTTTTCTGCCATTCATGCACGATTTTTACTCGAACATCTTCTCTTTGATATTCCATTTTTACTTCTGTCACAAACAAACGAAAATAACACTAGTTTACTTTGGTGGAAAAAAAACTGTACTTTTCAAAAAACAAAAAATAAACATAAACAATTTTTGCGTTTTAGATTTATATAAAAGTAAATTCGTTTCTATAATTTACGCGACATACATTATTTAAAAAAACATCAGTCTAAAATTTAAAAATACTGTTATTTTTTATTCAGAATTCATTAAGAATTTTTAATTTTTCAGCGTGGCGCAATTTTCTACCATCTTCTTTTATGATAAATCTCGCTTTGTTCTTCCTCGCTTTGTGTGAAGAGCGCATCTACCTCCTTGCGTCGTTTTTCTTTGTTATTTAAATATTTATCACAAATCACTTCTTGAATTGTTTCTTTTATTCGTTTTTTTGGGACGAGTGTTTTTTCATCGTTCTCGCCGCCGTCTTTGACTGTTGAAGTTCTGGCTTTTGTTGAAGTTGTGCCTTCATTCATCTGTAGTTTCGATACTGATTGCCCTACAACTTTTGTTGTGAACAAGGTGGCAGGCATTTGGACCTTTTCTAGTATGAACCCCTCTTCTATCGTGAAACATGACATAATGGAATCATCGATTGCCACGATTTTAATTATTTCCTCTTCATACCCCGTTTCGGAAAAAATTTTCCCACTTGTACTATTATTTTCATATGCCTCTTTTTCATTTTCATTGTACACCAAAATTTCTGCGTTTCGGCGAAAAACTTTCACATACCCTTCTTATTTTAAAATCTTTTTAGTGGGCCTACATCTTGAGAATGCTCTGCAACTAAATTTAATAAAAATTTCATTTCACCATCTGACTATTTTCTGTTGCTGCAGCCACCTAAATGGAGCATAGTTTTAATTCTTATAAATTAGAAATATTATATTAATTGTTTATACTCGTATTCATACGTGGAACTATTTGTTGCAATCGTTCTTTATGTTCAATTGATGATTGAGTTTCTGCTTCACTGTATGAGAATCCAGCGAACTACTAGCCAGTTCAGAATTGATGTCGAGGACATCTGCAACCACTTCGGACTCATCTCGATTATCAATTATGATTCGACCTACATTGTATTTCATGCATAATAGTTAATATTTATAGAAATTTCGATAGAAACATGTAATGTTAAAATTAAAACATTTCATACATATCGCAATTATTTATTTTTAAATTAAAATAATCCGCTACTTCATGGTAAAGGCTCTTCATTAATTGAACATCTAAAAATTTTTTTAATTAATTGTTTAATTTTAAATTTTAATAATAATTTTTGCTTACTATTTGGGTTATGTAGGAGCACCTGGCTATCTTCCATCATAACATAATTATCCAATAAAATTTTCTAGTTTTTTAAAATATCCGTAGTTGGTATTTTTTTGATTGGGACAGCTTTGGCGAAATAAGTGACTAGAAATGAAATGAACTAAATAATTTGATGATGAACAAAATTAAAAAAGAAATATCCCACACAATCAAAAAACGTTAATTTTCTATTCATGTTCTTTTCATACAATAAAATTACATTTTTTTTTAAATCAAAAGAACATCACATAAGATTATGTAACTTGCAAGTATAAATATTAAATAAGTCTGGACTTAACGGATCTCCTTGCGGGATGCTATTACTCGTAACAGTTTCTAATCTGTCAATCCCATTTTCAAAAATTATTCCGCGATTTATTAGCGATTGATATATCCATTTGAATTAATTTCATTGTATCTACTTTATCAAATGCTTTCTCTAAATCAATTGAAATTATTATTGTGCATTAATTATTTTTCTTAATATATTAGATAATTTTCAACAAATTAAAAAATTTATTTGGTTTATTTGGTTTTCCCACCGTTATCAATTTTACTTGTATCCATATTTCTGGATGCTCTTGATTTTCCCAGGGTTTTTTGATATATTGTTTGATTTTACTAATACATGATTGTCTATTTATATTATTATTATATATTATTTATTTATTTAGATTATTATTTATTGTTAACCAAAAATCCTACACCACCATAATTATCTGCTCTGTGTTTTATATAAACTATGTTATTTTTAATTTTTATTTTTTGTTCATGTTTCAATTATAAAAGTTATATCTGCGCACTCTTTATTCATATATTCAAACTTCTTATATTTAATTGTATTATTTTAATATTGTTAATTGTACTACTATTATTCATATTACTATTATTAATTTATTTACTTTTACGATTATATGTGTTTTTCATTATTTTTTATATTCACTTTTGAGATATTATGATTGTTTGTTATAACTTTATCTAGTTCTATTAATTGTTGCATAATTTCAGTTAATATAATATCGGTGTTTGGAAGTATTTAAGTAGCCGTGTGTTGTTGCCGGAATATTTCTATTTATAATTTGGATCGTTAACATTGTATTTTCTCTTCTAGATTCTCTTCTTGGACTTTTTCTTTAAATTCATTTATTTCTCTTTTCATTATTTCTATTTTTTTGTGAATTTTAAATTGAAATGTTTTTATAAGGTTTTATAATGTTACGTGCTACTATATTTGGTGCTACTCCATAAGACATCTTTTTAGTTACCATTAAATATTTGATTTTTTTATGGTTTTTAAACTCTTCAAATATAAAACTGCTAGTTATATGACGTTTTTCCCCACAATAATAGCAGTTTGCTTGATTTTTCCACTCTGTTTTAAAATGATCTGGATTACTATCAGCACAATTTGAACATTTTTGTTTGTCATTGCAGTTTTTTTAATGCTCGTATATTAAATATTTCTTACACAGAAGGTGTTTCGGAATAAAATGAGAAACTCTTCTTTGAACTTGATATATAGCAATACTTTCTGGAAGACGTAATGATCCATACATGCCTTTTATTGCAGTTGTTGGTTCAGCTTTCTGCTCTTCTCTGTTCCATCGTGTGATTCTTTCTACTTTTATGATTTTTGCACTAGAAGTACTATCATGTTTAATACTTCAGTATCAGCATTTATTGAAATTTTATTTATTGATTCAATCAAAAAATTTGGTACATAAGTGTTATAATTATGAAGCCTTTGTAAACCAGTATTTTTTAGGATTTTATTTGCACCATCTAGGTCTCTGGTTTCAATTTTAACTCTGTTTTTCCCACATTGCTTAATCGATAGTGTTATTCCTAAATTTAATGATTTAAGGTTTCTGCAATTGTTAAATCTTCTATCCCCTTTTTTCTATTATGACAGTATAAGGGCCGATATCCGCCGGCATATGTCTATGAATTATTTCCATATTGAATATTTTTGACTTCATTATTTAGTTTTTGTTCAGTATCTACTTTTTCTTCCTGTTGTTTGTATCAAATCATTTAACTCTATAGTTGGTAGAGTTGCCTACTCTATAGTTGGTAGAGTTAACTAAATATTTGACCATTATATTTTTATATATTTAAAACATAAATAAGTTTTTATTTTGATAATTTAATATAAATTAATATTAAGATAGTTGTTAATACAATTAGTTTATGAATTATTTTATATTGCTTTAATTGAATATTCCATTCACAACGTGAGACTATTGTCAGTTAGTGAATGAATGGTAAACGATTATTATTTATTTTTCACGAAAATTTCCTTTTATATCCACTATATTGTTTTGCGTTGCTATTGCGACCCAAGTACATTGTTCACCAAATTTATTGATCAAACGATAAAATCATTTGCTAATTTGGATTACGACAAATAGATGGCAGACCGCGAAGAAAACTAATAATTAAAATGACAAAACATAAAATTCAAATATTACTTGAATTTATTAAACGACAGTAGTTTGTTTGGTAGTATAAAAGCCGATTAACAATAATAAGGTAAATAAATTCTGATTAAAATCTTGAAGATGGAACACCACAACTCCTACCTTTTCGTTTGTTAAGACTTCCATTTCTTCATCTTCTGTTACGTTCACCATATTAATATTTGTTTTTTATTGAAGATTACACTTTTTTCCATTTAATCGTGTAGCTTTATTAGCTTTATAAATTAATTTTGCTTTTGAAATTAATTCATTTCTGGAATCTTTGTTGTTTATATTTCACTTTAAATTTATTTATTAAATGTTCATTTACCGAGCTTGACGTCCTCGCGTCGCTCATGTATCCCGTCAACACTTCACTTATTTTATATTGGCTGCGGGCCAATAGTCGGGTAAATCGTTTACTGTGGTAAAAATCGGATTTAGAATAGATTTTTCGATCAGTTTGCCATAGAGTTTTTGAAAAATAAATGAATTTACTGAAAAATTTACTTAAAATTGACTTTTACCACCCGACTATTGGCCCGCAGCCATTGTATATAATTATACACGATTTTACTATTGTAATTAATTATATAAATTGTTCTTTTAAGTAGAAAATATTTTATAAATTTTAATTTAACTTGTATGGAAAAATTACACTTGAAAAAAAAACAATTTCTCCAAATCTTACTTAGCTCGCTCATTAAACGCAACTCTAGTTAGCCTTGCCTATTTTTATCGGGAAAAATTTGGTGTCACCGTTTCGGTCAATTTCAATAATTTTCGCTTATTTGGAGTATTTTGATTAGATCTGTCTTTAAGTTGACGCAATATATCGCCTCGTTCGGCTGCAATCATGGTTTGATACAAAATATGACCGGATTTCAAAACGCGAAACTTCCAATAACATTCCGCTCGTAAATTGCCGTTTGATTCTAGATGAATTCAAGATCAACCAACGTAATGAAGATCACCACTTCAGAGAGATTATTCCTCAAACTTTAATTTGGCGTAAAAGCTAAGAACGGCTTCCAAAATAACGATGCGATTATATTAAAAATTTCTGTTTATTCAGGGATTGCTGAAAAGAGGACACATTTTATGATCTTCTGGGGCCAAAATAATTAACGTTAACATAAAATTTTGGCTATTTCGTAAAGAAGAATGGAAAGTTTTTTAATGATCGTTAGGGCCAAACTACTAGCCTTTGAATCCAATTCAATAGACCAAAACTTGAATGTAAATATCTCCTTAAAACGGATGCTCAATATTGTGGATTTTCGCCGTTTTGAAGTGTCACTGTATGTGTTGCCCTATATCCCTTGTTGCCCTATTTCATTTAATTGTGCTATTTTGGCGAACTTACCCTGAAACGTACTTACATTTTTAAAGGCGGTTTCGGGATGATTTTTGAGCCAGCTTCATATACGTAAAATACGGATACATTACCAGTATATTGGAACATTTATTTTATTTTACTAGCGCTACATCCCATGATGGATTTGGCCTCCTCAATAAGGTTACATTATCAAATTAATTTTAAGATTAATGGTTAATAAGTTCATTGACTTCTAGCAGAGTTGCCGGAAGGGGTACACCGCTGCTTGATGAGCAATACTGGCATATCGGGTTGGACGATCTCATTTTTTTCATTTTACATTTTTTGTATCATGCAGTGACCCAAAGTAGTACTAACGTCGATGATGTTGTCGCATTATGTGTCTCTCTGCTGTGCACCCCACCCTTCTCCATTATTAAACGAAGCTTTGTAAAATTAAAATTGAAATAGTTCTTGTTTAGTACTAGACAAACTATTAATACTGACGACAGTAATCGTAATTTGTACAGCAATGTCAAATATATTTGAAGAAAATAAGTAATTTCGTATGTACATTACATATAATGTGACATACACTGCGGTTCACTTGGTCAAACGCACTTGCAATTTTACTTTTAAATGTAAATTTTACTGTAATTTGAGAAGTAATCAGAAGAGAGATAAATCTCTACTTAGTAAATCCATAATCGATAATTAATCTGAGAAAGCAAATTAACTTGCCTTTCAATTTTTTTTAAGATAAGTTCGCGTTTCGGTTCAGTTGACGCAAATTAAAAATATAATGAAAACACAGTCATATTTTATATTTTTATTTTAATATTTTTTGGATTAAGAAATTCTTTAATCTTTCTATCTATTTTTAGTAATGTGTTTGAAACAAACTAAACAAATCCCCCATTCATTAAAATTACTACAAAAATCCTGCCAGGGGAATGCCCAAATAGCTCCTGAATTCATCCTAAAAAAACATCCCAAGTCATGTACTGCTTTTCGAATTCCAATCTTTGTTGCTTGCGCACAGGGTTTAGTGTTTTTTTTAATATTTTGAATTTTAAAAATAAAGCACTTAAAATTTCTCTACGAACTGTTGGTTTGAGGGCATTAAGCTAAGCCGCCGATCTGATTTCGTTGGTGAAAAGGGACAGAACTGTTCAGAACTGTCGCCTACATTATGTACTTGGTAGTTGCTTCCATATGATGCACTGCCTTTTAAATAATTTCAGACAGCATGCTCACTACGCTCGATTTTATGGGCTATAGCGCGATTGGAAAATTCCTCGATGGAATTGGGAATTGGAGGAAGATGAGCAAATATATAAAAAATATTTTTTTATTTATAAGGCGGCCGCATGAAATTTGCTCGACTGTCGAGCCGAGCCAACAAAGTTAAAAGTGTGTGATATATAATGCAAATTGTTGTTGTAATGCGTTGTACCGCCGTTTTGAGATCACACATCTCTAACTTTGTTGGCTCGGCTCGAGAGTCGAGCAAATTCATGCGGCAACCTTTACTGTTTCGACTTTTAGAGCAAAGAATGTTATGAAAATAATTTTTTATTTTTTCCTCACACACAGTCAAATACTGGGTTATGAACAGAAAAACAAAATTCAATCGTTTACTTTCGGTTGCAAAATATTCTAATGATAGATGATGTTTATCGTACAAATAATAATATGTGATATACATTAATAATATTAAAATAGCAACAGCTCGATTCTGGGTTTCCTGTAGGAGAAGGAATTAGGAAAAATATTTTCACAGTATTTTTGTCACAAAATTTTTTTTCTGGCATACTGTGGTAAAGAGTTAGTGTAACTGGATTTGTTTTAAATTTTAAGCGGAATGAAACAAATAAAAAAATAAATATAAAATTGCATTTTATTTACGAAAGAGGGACGTCATAAACAAGAAAGTAAAGCCAAGGGCCACACATGGGGTGATATGACACGAGTTACTTTTTTACTCACACAATTGTCGCTTTTATCAGTCGTTCTTTGAAATTTCAAAAATATCTGAGTCATAAGGCATCTGCATGTAATAATTTGTAATCATACTATAAGTAATTTTCGTGCAAAAATTCTTGATTTTTTTGAACATCGAAGATGTTTTTGGGATCGCATTATGCTGGAGATATACTCGACGTTACTCAGACGTTTTAAAATGTCAAAAACGTCATTACAAGTATTTATGCTCAAGATAAACTCAGTAGTGAATTCGCGTTTTTGGCATCTTTTGACATTTATAGAAAATAAAAAGTGAAGTAGATTGCATTATTGCTTATAAATTATTTTAAGAGTACTCGTAAATTAAAATAAATCAAGCAAATCGAGTGAAAAAATTAAAACTTTTGAAGAGCGGGATATTGGTTTACCTTTTAGCCCAACAAATAAAAATTAAAAAAATGAATAAAAGTTCAATAAAACGAAATCGGCGGTGTTTCAGAAGGCCAGATAATGCAAACCGCTCATTCCATGTTTTTTTTGAAGTGGCCTTTAAAAACATAAAGAAAAACAAAGATGAGTTTTTTAAGCATACTGGAATGACGAGAGAAACGTTCGAATTATTGCTCTCGCTTTTAAAAGACGAATTAACAAAGCGAAAAACGTATATGACGATCACTGCTGAGAAGCGGTTGATTATAACCCTATCGTGAGTAGAATTATGATTTCTGAATTCCTTTTCATGTTTATGTGTTTGATTTAGTTACCTATCTCAAGGTGTGAGCCATGAATTTCTCGGCTGGAGTTTTCAAATAGGTGGATCAACAGCTCGGGTTATCATAATAGAGACATGTACTATTATATGGCAGATTTTATCACCACATTACACTCAGAGAAAAACATACTATTAAATTCGCAATAGTACAACTATTACTTTTGTGGTATACTTTTTCTTATTAAATCTACGATTTTCCATTATTTTATACGATTGATTCAATAGGATTGACATTGTTGATTTTTAGTCCAAACATAGAATTAATATTACAATAAATACTATTAAATTAACAGTATATACCTTAATACATACCATCTCATATTTTTTTTGTAAACAGGACTATTAAATTGATGGTAATAACATTAATATTATAAATTCTCTACTATCAAAGCAATATTTTGTTTGTTAGTATTAAATCTCTCACTATTAAATTAATAATAAGCACCGTGATATTTAACATCATACTATTAAATCTAGGTTAATAGTATAGTGACTTACGCTCACGATTCAGTACTTATCGAAAGCTTAACAAGAAAGGATTCTTTACGGTCTAAATAAAATACACAGGTTAATTTAATTTGGTGTTAAAATTATTAGATAATATTAAGTTTAACGTGGTGGTATTTATTTAAAAAAAAAATAAAGGTGAATATATAATGTGTTCAATAATATAGTTATGTTAAATTAATAGTGCCGGTAAAAATGTGATTCGATGATGAAATAAATTTTTTGGAGGTGCGATTCATATTTTCCACGTGTTTTTAAGTGTACGGTTATGTGCTAAAGGTTGTGTAACAAACTGTAACTGGCTTTAAAAGTAAATGAAGATATAATTGAAAATATTTTTAATACGGTTAAAATTCTGGCCTAATTTTACTTTACATATACATCGAGAAAAATAAATGTGATGCCGCCCAAACCCCCGCTTTTCCACAATTTATACAAATCTTAAAGTGTAAAAAAAAAATTGAAAAAATTTCAAAATTTTTCCGGAAAAATTGATTGTACTGTCGAAAAACTGTTAAGATATCCTAATATCAAAATGTTTATAAAAATTACTCATTTGTACGTATTTTGAATAAAAATACGTACAAATGTGTAATTTTAAAATAAAAATACGCAATTTTTTTTAAGTGAAATTTTCCCGAAAAATGGGGTAATTTTCCGGAAAAGTTTAGCTTCCAAAAACTGCTGTTAAACAATCTTGCATTTAAAAATTTATACTCCTTGCCTGATTTTCTCAATTCGATGTATACGTAAAGTAAACTTTAGCAAAAATTTCTAATATAATATAACCGAAATTTTTTCCTCACAACCTTGTATGAACGTGTCGAAAAAAATTATATTACGTCACATTTTATAAATGCTTTTTAATTTATTGGAGTTTTGCCATGAGAAAACAGGACCGAATCATAATATACATTAAAACTTCAACATCTTGTAATTTGGAAAAATTAAGGCGACATGGCTGACGAATTTATAGTCGAACCCTCCTGTGAATCAGCTATACCTGTCATCGAATTGGAAAATGAGTTACATGACATGATTTGTGGTAGATGGGTTTGATGAAGCGATTTATCGGCTTGCTATTGGTAAGATCGTTATTCATTTTTCTTAACCGTACAATTAACAATAATAATAATATTATACATATGTTTGTTATTTTTATTTTTATTTTAGATTACGATTTTGACATTGAAAGCCTGTTAGTTGTTACTGACTCTGAATTAGAAGATTTATTTTCAACTCCCATATTAGGAACAAGGGCGAAGTTTCGCTTTCGTTTAAATTTATGGAGGAAAAATGTAAGTCTTATATTTTGTTGTAATAAAGAAGTGAGTTATTTTAAATACTCAATTGGTTTTTACAATTTTCAGGATATACTTGGTATTGCGTAAAAAATACAAATTTCTTTTTATTACAGACCAGTACTATTTCTGTGTCAAACTGCTGTCGGGAGTAGATTGAAGCACAATCGCCAGTTCCATCGCCCGAGCCGGAATGCATTGCTTCTATCCCATCCTCTCATAATGAGATTACCACCGCGAAACTTCTTTCAATCCTAAATAATTCTGAAATAGGTGTTGAAGTTTTAAAATATTATGAAGAACATAACATTCTGGATGACGCAAACAAAGATATATTGACGTCACTCATAGTGGAATCATATTTCAATAACAGAAAGATAATGGTCATACGGGATGTAGAAATTGCAATTATTGCAATTCATTCAATCTTTCCAAAGGAATGCAAAGTGAGGGGACGCTTTTATTTATATTATCTACTTTTAAACAGGACAAGTGGTACAGTGGATAAAGCTTTGGCCATTGCACCGGGCGGTACTGGGTTCGAATCCCATCAGAGGCTAGATGCAAAATTACATAGCATAGTAATATTTATTTATAGTTTTATTATTTACAATCAAACTGTGTAATAATAGTATTAAAATGAATTAATATTAATAAAAAGTGTATAATACATTTGAAAAAAGTTTATTTGTTTTAATTTTTAATTTGAGGTACAGGTACGGTTTCTAAGGTACATACAGTTTGAATTAATAGTTCATACAATAGCTCCTTTAATAAGATCATCCTATTATTTTAATGGTTAATCTCATTATTGTGCTTGCTTTCTAATACGATTTATCACATTAAATTAATAGTATTCCTTCTATAATAATAGCAAATACTATTGTGTTAATAATACGATTATCCTTTTATATTTATAGTACATCAAGTCAATTTTAATACTGTAAATTATTATTTTAAAAATGTAACACTATTAAAATATTAGTAGACAGCAACCATTATTATAACAATTTAGAAACTATTATTTCAAAATGATATTTACTATTGACTAAAATTAATAGTAAAAAACTATTAAAATAATAGCAAATTACGTATATTTTATAGTATTTTTCTCTGAGTGTATGTAGCAGAACCTAACATCCAGGATTATTGCCAAATTGCACAAGGTTATAAAACAAAATGGAATTTACCCAACTGTTTGGAGGCGATTGATGGAAAACATATTTCTATAGTGTCCCCCACACAGTGGCTCCGAATTTTATAATTACAAAAAATTGTATAGTGTTGTGCTACTAGCAGCATGTGACGCAGACTATATATTTACAATGGTGGTCATTGGCGCTTACGGAAGCCAAAGCGATGGTGGTAATTATAATAAAATATTTCTGGGATAATATATAATACGGTTCTTAATTATATTATTTTTAATTTAGGGATTTTGTTACAAAATACTTTTAGCAAAAAACTGTTTTCGGGCGCACTGCCATTGCCGCACTGCCATGATGATGATAACTTGCGTAATACGGAAATAAAATTTCCCTATTATTTTGTTGGAGACCCGGCCTTCCCTTTAAAAGATAATTTGTTTCGAGCATACCCCGGAAAAAATCTGCCTCATGAAAAAAAAATATTTAATTATCGACTATCCAGAGGAAGAGTGACGATTGAGAATGCGTTCGGTATTTTGGTAGCTCGGTGGAGAGTGTTGCGGACAACGTTTAATTGCTTCCCGAAAAATGCAGAAAAGGTAAAAATTGGCTACATATGAATATTTATTTACAAACTTATTAAAATCGTTTTTCTTATATGTAGATAGTATTGGCAATGGTCGCTCTACATAATTTTTCGATGCTAAATAAACTTAGCCACTCAAAATATTGTCCACGTTTTTATACTGATGCAGAAGACATTGAGGGCAACGTTATCCAAGCACAATGTAGGATCGAGGTTGATTCGACAGATTTTAACAAGTAAAATTTAAGGTTTGGCTCAAATAATGCTACGCGAAATATTTTCAGAGTGAAAGACACTTTGATGGATTATTTTAATAAAGAAAGAGCAATACCTTTAAAAAATAAAATAAAATAATATATATTATGCTATACAACGTATATATTTCAGTCTTGTATTTATAAAGTTCATTTCAAAAATATATTTAATTCAGGTATTTCATTTCTTCATGATTTTCATCAAAGTGTTATCACATATATGATTATGTTATAACTAACGATATTTAAGTATACTATTGGCAGCCTGTCTTTTTGTAGCTTTCCGCAGCCCATCGAATATAGCTCTCATTCTCACAAATATCACATCGTCCGGATTTTATGCAGCTTAAGGTGGTTTTAATATAATTTTCCATTTCACCGTCCTCATTGCTGCTACTTCGCTTTTTTATTTTTAATTATCCTTACGACCTAATTCCACTTCAACGTAATTAGAACTTATGGAGGATCTCTTACGGCTCACCAAATCAGATTCACTAACACTGGTAAATGTTTCTAAATCTGCTATCTCGTCTCCCGTTTCTTTATGGGTATCAGTAAAGTTACTGATAGAACTGTAAGAATGTGATATAAAAATATTATAAGAACATAAAATAAATATCTAAATACACATATTTAAAACACTTTTATCTTACTTCCTATATTTGATTAAGTCTGTCAGAAAGAACATATTTTGAAAATATTCCCATTCCTCTGTATATTTTGCTTTGCGTCCGGAAGGTTGTTGTTTTGATTTCAATTTTCTTGAAAACTTATCACGCAAACTTTCCATCGTAACAAAGTCTCATCTAAAAAAAAAAATTATTTTAATATTAGTATGTACTTACTATACATAACCCTACATTTAAATTTAACCTGATTCGCCAAGTTCCATTCCTATTGTCTTCCAAGTTTCAAATTTTTTATGGGTATTTTTGTATCCCCTCGATGATTTGTTATACAAAATTTCATTTTCTTTTACTAAATTTATTAGTTTTTCTTCAAAACTCATTATAAAAAATTTGAACAGCTTGGAAGAAAAAATACAACGCGACTAATTTTTACAAACGTCAAAATGATAACAAAAAAAAAGTTACTTAACACTAAACAACAACAAAAAGTTAAAGTTAATTCAACTTTTTTTTTTACTTCTGAGTCGCGTCGAATATAATCGCTTTAGTAAAAATTCATATACTTCAACATTTTTTATTTTCTTAGTCACGTCGGTCGCGTCGAGTTTATCTCCAGGGTTATATAGAAAAATGCAAGGAAATGTTGTCCCAAGAATATGCAATGAAATAAAAATAAAAAAACAAAAAATAAAGTATGTAAATACGAGAGAACCAAAACAAGCTGGTGCGCCAATTTTGTTTTGTGCTCTCTCTCTCTCTCTATGCACCTAACTTTTTTATTTTTATTTTTAGGTCTATATAGACACAAGTACTCTAGCCCAAAAAAAATCAGTAGGCTTAAGCTTTTTTATTTAGGCATTAACCAAAATTTCAAGCCCCATATTTGATGTTTAAATTTTTAGCCTAAGGCTCAAAGTTAGGATTTTTTTTATTATAAACGGTTGATATGAATTTTAGTTTTGTATTTTTGGATGTGTTAATTTGTAAAATAATTTAATCTAATAAAAAACTGCAAAAGAAGTTCTATAATCCTACTATTTTGTAAATTTTTCTCAAAAATCAGTGTGTATGATCATTTTCGTACTGACTGTACATTCCAAAAAACAAAGAAAAGTGAAGTTCGTTTGCTATGTTTAAATTTTTATTCATTACTGTTTTACTGAGTAGGTACTACTTTCTCTCTCTCTTCTCAATAAAAATATATTCTTGGTTCCACGAGAAATTAAAATTGCAGGTGCGTCTAATCAAGTGAGCCGTCAGCAGAACTGCATGTTAAATTATATTATGGTGACCGTCAATTTTATTTTATTTTTTGTGGGTTTACAAACATTTTATAATTATTATGTATTTATTCTGCTGTATTTCACAAAATAAAAATACTTCACGTTAAACTTCAATTGATTTTTTAGCAATTAAACTTTATGTAATTTAGGGAGGTACAATTTTTTGCTTATCGTTTTATAAAATACATACCACTGTCCCATTTATGATACATCCGATCGATCGCAACTATAAAAGGCGGAAAACATTCTGTGCATTGTTCTTCTACATTATATGACATATAAAACCCATAAATTTTATGAACACAACCATTAAAATCGATTATTTATTGTAATGTCGCGAATAAATATATGACTGATTTGACCGCAATGGAATAAACTGTAGCGTTGTCTAGCGTTAAAATAGTATAAACACTTTTCAACTCTGAATTCCTTTCTAAAAAATTTTTTTTTAATTGAGCTCAGAAAAATTATGAGAAAACACTTAACTCGAATATTATAAAAAAATCGATAAAAGGAAAATGAGATAAGAATTTGCAAAACAAAAATATAATTTTTATTTGTATGTAAATAGCATACACACTTCTAAATGTCAAAGGCAAAAATAAAAATTAAATTAAATTTAAAAATTATAAAAATTAATTTATTTTCAGCTGAGTTATTTATTCGAAAACATTGATGGTAATCATTTACGACTGATAATCATTTCAGCCACCTCCAACATCAAATTGTACTAATATCAGAAGATATGTTGTTATAGCTGTGGCCATCTGCAATTCAGAAAATTTGAGTGATAACTTTTTACACACATTATAAACTTACTGAGAATATTAAACGGCAATCAATATTAAAAAATCCATACGCACTAAAGTATGTCTTCTGATGTCGAAATTGAAGGGCTACTAAATCAATCTGCAAATAAAATTAGTAATAAAAATGCGAAACATGAAATACATTGGAATAACTAACATCATGAGTACGCCTCAACGACGTATAGCCCGTAATGTATTTTTGAAATAGTAGCAGTGTTTCAGTGGATGCATCCACAGTTACATTACATATGATTGATAATACGATTAGAGGAGCCACTGTAAAAATTAGCCATCCGAATAGGACATAAATGATTAAATGGAACCAAATATTTTCACCATCTGGCGTCTGCTCAAAAAAATAAAACGCCGTAAATAATTGGGATGTGCCCGAAACGAAAGTTAAGGCTGAAACAAAAAAAAAAAAGAAACAAAACCAAAAACAAAATTATTGATACTCGAGTAAATGTTATAAAAAGGCAAAACTTATACTGCACCAGTAAATGCAAGTGACGAAAAGCTCCATGCTCCATTTACTAATATTATGCAATGACTAAGTTCCTCGTACAACTTCGAAACAATTTCAATTTCGCTAAATTTGCTATTCAAACAATAAGTAACACCAGGCAACGGACACTTCCAAAATTCCTTTTTTAGAAAAGTATTAATTTGGTCAAACCGTAATTTAATTTCCCAGCATAAATTCACGTACAAAATTAGAAGCGTATAGTTGATAAACGGTGCAATAAAAAACGCTAGAAAAATTCCAAATGATTTCAGAGTGAAAGGCGTTGATGCTAAAAATGTTAAATTCGTATAAATCAACAACAGTACACTATTGATTAGAAGGCTCGTAATTAAGAAAATAAATTTTATTCGGGTGCCGCCATAGCTCAACCGAATTTTCAGTTTTAATAATTTTCGATCAATTCCATTTAATTTTTGGAACAATTGTACGATGTACTTCCCGTAAAACTGATTATTGATAAAAATTATTGTGACGGATACGGTTTGGACGAATGTTTGAATAATGTGCGCGGTTAACAATAATTCATTGTTGTGGAATGCATGAAATGTTGGCGTTTGTTGCGAGTAACCATACAAGAAAATTGTCACTATCAAAATTATTATTTGAATCGAATTATTGTAAACTCGTAATAATCGGTTGCGTTGTGTGTTGTACGAATAGCCAAATATTAACAAAAATATTTCGATTGGTTTGAAGGATTGTACGAGCGGATATTTGTTTATGGTATCCATTCGATGTATACTCCCAAATGATACAATACGTAAATGTAATTTAATTACCATTATGCGTTAATATTTTTAGGCGAATTAAACTTTAATGAACGCATTAAAAATTTAGAAGAAACTTTGAATTTATTGGGTGACGGTCGCTTTATCGTAAACAATTTATAGTGGTTCAATTTAACGCGAACATTTAACCGTAGAACAGTTTATCTTGGACACTATTTACCGTGGAGACTATTTTATCGTGGGACAATTTATCGTATGCCAGTTTATCGTATAGTTTGTAAGACTGACCGTATAACAAAATTATGTGTAAATAAAAAATTAGAAAGACCATCAGAAGTGATGATTATGGTGAAGTGGCAATATTACACCAAAAATATATTTCGTTTCAACAGGTACAGTTACCCACTTTTGAGATTATGGAAGCAATAGTCGCAGAACAATAAATGTGGAAAACAATCTGTTACTAGTGAGCGTGTATTTAACCCACGTACATGATGAAGATGGAAGGAAAAAAGTCTTGAGTGATGAGATAAAAGTTCCCTGATTGTATGTGGAAATATGAAAGCACACGCGAGAATGTGGGGTTGTTTCGACAACTGCGCAAGAAGAAAACGGTTGACCGAGCTGATTCAAGACTCCCATATGGTGTTCTTGAATGATGGAAGGCCAGCTAGAATGGGTATCTATGACAACTTCATTGGTTGAGTGACTCCGCAAAACATAACTTACTTGAGATACTACACAAAGTGTTCAAGCATACCGAATAAGTGGAAGAAAAGCACGGTGGTTCCCATTCCTAAACGGGATAGAGATCCGAATGTGGCAACAAATTATCAGGTCATATATATGTTGAATGTTTTTATAAAAATTTTGAATGGAATGATGAAGTAGGGAATGAAACATTTTATTAATGAAAATAATTTGTTCCCAGCGACAACATTGGGATTTCGATGGAACCACTCTGCAATCGAGTGTGTGGAAAGGTTTGTGTGGGAAGTAAAAAGAGTATAACATGAAAGCGGTTGCGGTGTTCTTGGACATTGAAAGAGCTTATGATTACGTGGTTCCGTGGAAAATAAAACAATTTCTCTCGAATTTTGGATTTTCACGGATAGTGAGTATGTGGTTGAAAGATCTAATAACTGATAGAAAAATTGTTTGTCTCTCTCTCTCTCTATCTCTGGCGCTATATCCAATAAAGGGATTTGGCCGCCTCAAATGAGGTTTCATAATCATAGTTTCATTTCAGATAATGTGTGAATAATTCATTGATCCTAAATCAGCCGTGAAATTTGTTTCTTTGTCACCACCGGGAATCGAACCTGGGAGAGATCACCGGTCGCTGGAGCAAGCATGCTGATCACTTTGCCACCGGGGCAGCATGGGACCTCCACAAGGAAGTAAACTATGATCAGCTGTGTCAATGCAGAAAGTCAAATCGTTCTGCAATCTGCAGACGATGTTGTAGTGGTTGGGAAAGGACGAAGTATTGGTGCTACCAAAAGCGAATAGATGAATTAATGGGAGAACTTAAAATGTCAAATTTGAGAGTAGTAACAAAATTGAACTTGTCTGCTGCTGAATACAACTTGCAGGTATTTGGGTATTTCGGCTGACAGGCGTATGAATTTTGAGAAACACATGAAAATGTTTGCGGGTAACTGCAAGGAACGTTTAAATGTATTAAGCGATGTGACTGATATGTTGAGAAATGTCCTTATTTCCTCCAAAATTGGATATGGGATATTAGCGTGTATTAGAATTGTTCGAAAGGGGCTTTTAGCCAAATGATGAAAGGAGAGAATACATGTGTCAGAGTTGTATTGGATGCGATTAACTCAACCCCAATGCACACTCTGTGGTCTGAAACGGGTGATTCACCTCTCGATTACAAGAGAGAGTGGATCACACTGAGGGAGTCAGTGAGAATGATAACTAAGAAAAATGAGTTTTGATCCACTAATCCAACATATAGCGCAAGCATTGCAATTGAAAATATGAACATGTTTATAAGTTTAGGCAATCCGTGTGTGTTTTCAACAGGTTGAGTAGACCAAGTTTTTATCAGTACGAAACCAAGCTGCCAAGAAGCTAAATAAGGGAGTTAAATGTTAGATATACCTTTCAAACGCCGAAAATGTGAATCGAGTTTGTGAGTCAAATTTTAGATGGGGGGACTAATTCCATAACTTCGTACAAAAATTATTTAAGAATCCCGTTTCGTTCCAACGTACCAATCCCATCATAATCGGTTAAAAATTGGTTGAGTTCAGTTCCAGGTGACCTAATTCCAGAACTTCTTATACAAATTAGTTAAGAATCCCATTTCTATCCTGCATACCCAATTCCATTATAATCGGTTAAGAATTGATCGAGCTCCGTCCCAGGTGGCCATATTCCAGAAATTCTTTCAATAATGTTTTAAGAATACCATTTCGATCCAACATACCCAATCCCGTCTAGTTCCGTTCCAGGTGGCCTAATTCCAGAATTTACATTTGAAACATAGCTAATCCCATCATAATCGGTTAAGAATTGATTAAATTCCGCCCCATGTGGTCATATTCCAGAATTTCTTGTAAAAATCAATTAAGAATCCTATTTCCATCCAGCATATCCTATCCCATCATAATTGGTTACAAATTGGCCGGGTTCCGATCCAGGTGTTCTAATTCCAAAAATTCTTCCAAAAATTATTTAAGAATCCCATTTCCATCCAACATACCCAATCCCGTCGAGTTCCGTTTAAGGTGGTCTAATTCCAGAACTTCTTCCAAAAATCATTTAAGAATCCCATTTCCATCCAACATAACCAATCCCATCATAATCGGGTAAGAAAAGATTGAGCTCCATCCCAGGTTGTCATAATCCACATTTCCTTCCAAAGAATCCTATTTTCATTCATCATATCCAATCCATTCATAATCGGTTAAGAATTGGTCGAGTTCCGATTCCAGGTGGCAATATTTTAGAATTTATTTCTAAAATAATTTAAGAATGCCATGTCCATCCAGCATACCTAGTCCCATCATAATCATTTAAGAATTAGTAGAGTTCCAGTCCAGGGGCTCGATTCTGTGTCGGTGATAATGATAAATGATAAAATTATCACCGATAAAATATAGCTCGCAATTCCGAGTTGGTGATATATAATAAATAAATGTCAAATTTAGTGAAAAAACTAAATATTTTATCATACACATTTTATCGCGGAGAAATATTTATCACGGTATTAAAAATTATTTTTTTGTGTTCTTACGACAATTTTTTGAAATTTGTGTAAACAAATTGATAAACAGATTTTAAGTAATCTATAAATTATAGAACAAATTTAAATGGACAATTTAAAGCATAGTAGGGCAACACGGCCGAATAATGACCAGAAATTCTCAAGACTTTTCGCAAAATAAATCGAAAGCAAACACTGAACTGAAAATAATAAACAATTTGCTCCGACATCTTGCGTAAAATGTTTTAATTAATTAATTTTTTTACAATTTGAACTGATAAACATAAAATGAAAATTTAAATTAAATCTATTTTTTTCATTATCATTATCACCGACATAGAATCGAGCCCCAGGTGGCCTAATCCCAGAACTTCTTCCAAAAATCATTTAAGAATTCCATTTCCAACCAACATACCCAATCCCATCATAATCGGTTAGGAATTGGTCGAGTTCCGTTCTAGGTGGCTTAATTCCAGAACTTCATAAAGTTATTTAAAAGCCTCAATTCCACTAAAAATACACAATTCCTTCATAATCGGGTAAGAATTGAACGAATTCCAACCCAGGTGGCCATATTCCAGAACTTCTTCCAAAAACCATTTAAGAATCCCATTTTCATCTAGAATATTGCATCCCATCATAATCGGTTAAGAAATGATCGAGTTCTGTGTCAGGTGGCCTAATTCCAGAACTTCTTCAAAAAATCTTCTAAAAATCGAATTATCATCCTTCACATTCCCAGGGGAATACCCCAGTGAAATCCCCCCGATTAATCCCCTACGGAAAAACCCCGGTGGAATCCCTCAGGGATATAACGTAGGGGAATCGCCTAGGGGAATCCCCTAGGAAAATCCCCTAGGGGAATCCCCTAGGGCAAGCCCTTGGGGGAATCCACTAGGGAAATCCTCGAGAGAAATCCTTAAGGGGAATCCTGTAGGGGAAATACCTAGTGAAATCCCGTAGGGGAAACACCTAGGGGATTCCTCTAAGGGATTCCCCTAGAGGATTTCGCGAATAGGAAGTTCTGGCCATCTGAAACGGAACTCGACCAATTCTTAACCGATTATGATGGGATTGGGAATGTTGGATAGAAGTTGAATTCTTAAATGATTTTTGGAGGAAATTGTGGAATATGACAACCTGGGACAAAACTCAATCAATTCTTAACTCTGAAGTTCTGGAAAAATTGTACTGAAAATAAATGATAGGCATGTGTGCTTAAATTAAAAAAAAAAAAAGTTTACACATGACCATTATGATTGGATTATGATTGGATTGGGGATATTGGATGAAAATGAGATTTTAAATGATTTATGGAAGGAGTTCTGAAATTAGGCCACCTGGAACGGAACTCGTCCAATTCTTAGCCGATTATTGTGGGATAGGGTAAGCTAGATGGACATGGCATTCTTAAATTATTTTAGAAAGAAATCCTGATTCCATACCAACCTTGCTCTGTTAATTAATATCTACCATGACTTCACATGGCTGTATTTAAAATTTGACTCAAACTCAATCCATACAATAATTGTTTTCTTACTAATAACAAGAATGCTTGATTTTGCATTTTTGGATTAACCATGATAGTAAATTATTTGTTACTAGCTGGCTGGGCGAACTTCGTTCCGATCAAATACTTTTTTCCTTCACGAAAATTGATTTTTATGAGATAACAAATCAAACAACTCAACTCAATTCTCAATAGCCGATTGAGTTGAATGGCCATTCCGTTCACCGTTACATCGAATTTAACACTTAAGTCAGGTTTATGGTTGCGTTCGTTCGGTCATTTTTTCGACCAATCATCTCGTGTGGAAAAATCCAGAAGAAAAAAATCGTCATTTTTGAGCAATATGATTTCTCGTCAAAACGAACGAATGCATCCATAAAGGTGGCATAATGTATTGAAAAGTGAATGAAATGTCGATTCAAACTCAGGCATCTATCGAAATTTGAGTTGTTTTTTGAATTTTTTCTCTCAGTATGGAAATGAATTGAAGTCAGTTGGAGGAATTTAAAATAATTCAATGTATTTTATTCGAGTGCGAAATTAAATGGAATCAATACAATACATAAACAATATTTTTCTGTTTTTTGACCGGCGCGTAAATAAACAACGATGATGGTTTGCGAACTCTCGAACACGCGACGTAAAACTGGCCATGAGAAAAACACGGTAATTCCAGATTTACTCTGCACACTCCCAACGATTCACCTTGCGATTTGTTAGTCATCATAGCGAACGCTAAACGAACGGTGAACTGAATGCGCTTGAAGTCGAACGGAATGTCAGTTGGAATCAGAGGAATTCTCGGAATAAGAACATCCTCTCGTTTGAATTTGCTCTTGATGATCGTTGCTTGAATCACTTTGTTTATTATGATGGGAGTTCAGTTTTTTCACAGCCAATCGCGTTCCGTTACACAATCTCGGAGGGTTCAGATTACGCAGTATGATTATAACAGATCGTACCTTGAGCATCAGGTTATGCGGTGGTATTCCCGGCAAATCAAGGGCATTCAAAAACTCGGTCGGATAGTTGGTTGCCTCGTTTTGATTGGTCACACAGCCAACTGCAATTCATTTCCCCAGCGATTTGGTTTTGAATCAAGTAATTCAGACTTTTCCTTGTTCTTCGCTGCCAAAATCACTCGTTCGCTGAGCCAATCGGGATTCATAAATAAAATCGGCGGATGTTCCGAAAAACTTTCGTGATACGCGCTTCCTTCGACGTCGTGAACATGCAAAAATTCGTGGAGAACAAATCAATTAACTATAGTGAAGTTTCTGACAAACTAAAAATGACCAAAAACTTTACAACATCCCAAAAAGTGTAAATCTACACTTTCAAGAAAAACGTGTTATGTAAAACTAAATAAGTTGTTAAAAAAATAAGTTCACAATAGCAAGCTAATTTAGCCACAACCATGTGCAATAACCACTCGTTATGTTTTCTAGAAGCCAAAATTTTTCAGTCAAAATTTTTTTTAATTTTAAAATTTTGCTATAGAAGAAAGTGTAATGGTGTTTCGATCGTCAATGACAAGGTATCGTAGAGAAGTCTAAGTAAATTGAAGTATACTATCGCGTAGTACTGACCCTATTGCATTTTTTGTAGAACCCAACATTGATTGATTGCCGTTAAAGCATAAATTTTCTATGTTGGAATCATAAAAATTCGAAAATTCAACCATTCGAAGGCCATTGACAATGCATCGTAGAGATGTCCAAGTAAATCGAAGTATGTTATCGTGTAGTACTGACACTATTACATGTTTTGTGGAAGCCAACACAATTTTTAATTTTTATGATTCCAATATAGAAAATTTATGCTTCGACGGCAAACATAATTATGTGGGCTTCCACAAAATATGCAATAGGGTCTGTCCTACACGATAGCATACTTCGATTTACTTAGACATCTCTACGATGCCTTGTCAATGACCTTCGAATGGTTGAATTTTCGAATTTTTATGATTCCAACATATACAATTTATGTTTCGACGGCAAACATAATTATGTTTGCTTCTACAAAATATGCAATATGGTCTCTACTACATGATAGCATACTTCGATTTACTTAGACATCTCTACGATGCCTTGTCAATGGCCTTCGAATGGTTGAATTTTCGATTTTTATGATTCCAACATATAAAATTTATGTTTCGACGGCAAACATAATTATGTTGGCTCCCACAAAAGCTGCAATATGGTCTGTACTACACAATAGCATACTTCGATTTACTTAGACATCTCTACGATGCTTTGTCAATGGCCTTCGAATGGTTGAATTTTCGAATTTTTATGATTCCAACATATAAAATTTATGTTTCGACGGCAAACATAAATATGTTGGCTTCCACAAAATATGTAATATAGTCTGTACTACACGAAAAATACTTCGATTTACTTAGACATCTCTACGATGCCTTGTCATTGACCATCGAACCGCTACTACACTTTTTACTATAGCGAAATTTTAAAAGTGAAAAAATTCTATGACTGCCCCACTGGATAAATATGCTGGCTTCTAGAAAACATAAAGAATTGTTTTAGTAACATAATTTCATAAACCGTTAAGCGTAAACATCTCTACGATGCCTTGTCATTGACCATGGAACCGCCACTACACTTTTTACTATAGCAAAATTTTAAAAGTGAAAATTTCTATGACAACCCCACTGGATAAATATGTTGGCTTCTAGAAAACATAAAGAATTGTCTAAATAACATAATTTCATATACCGTAAAGCGTAGACATCTCTACGATGCCTTGTCATTGACCATCGAACCGCTACTACACTTTTTACTATAGCAAAATTTTAAAAGTGAAAAATTCTATGACTGCCCCACTGGATAAATATGTTGGCTTCTAGAAAACATAAAGAATTGTCTAAATAACATAATTTCATAAACCGTGAAGCGTAGACATCTCTACGATGCCTTGTCATTGACCATCGAACCGCCACTACACTTTTTACTATAGCAAAATTTTAAAAGTGAAAAAATTCTATGACTGCCCCACTGGATAAATATGCTGGCTTCTAGAAAACATAAAGAATTGTCTAAATAACATAATTTCAAATACCGGTAAGCGTAGACATCTCTACGATGCCTTGTCATTGATCATCGAACCGCCACTACACTTTTTACTATAGCAAAATTTTAAAAGTGAAAAAATTCTATGACTGAACCTTTGTATAAATATGTTTAGTTCTAGAAAACATAAAGAATTGTCTAAATAACATAATTTCATATACCGTGAAGCGTAGACATCTCTACGATGCCTTGTCATTGACCATCGAACCGCCACTACACTTTTTACTATAGCAAAATTTTAAAAGTGAAAAAATTCTATGACTGCCCCACTGGATAAATATGTTGGCTTCTAGAAAACATAAAAAACTGTCTAAATAACATAATTTCATATACCGTTAAGCGTAGACATTTCTACGATGCCTGTTCATTGACCATCGAACCGCCACTACACTTTTTACTATAGCAAAATTTTAACAGAAAAAAAATCTATGACTGCCCCACTGGATATAATGGCTTCTAGAAAACATAAAGAATTGTCTAAATAACATAATTTCATAAACCGTTAAGCGTAAACATCAAAAAGTAGTGTAGTGGCGGTTCCATTGTCATTGACCATGGAACCGCCACTACACTTTTTACTAAAGCAAAATTTTAAAAGTAATAAATTCTATGACTGCCCCACTGGATAAATATGTTGGCTTCTAGAAAACATAAAGAATTGTCTAAATAACATAATTTCATATACCGTGAAGCGTAGACATCTCTACGATGCCTTGTCATTGACCATCGAACCGCCACTACACTTTTTACTATAGCAAAATTTAAAAGTGAAAATATTCTATGACTGCCCCACTGATAAATATGTTGGCTTCTAGAAAACATAAAGAATTGTCTAAATAACATAATTTCATATACCGTGAAGCGTAGACATCTCTACGATGCTTTGTCATTGACAATCGAACCGCCACTACACTTGATTAGTGTAAGTAACATTTAATCAGGATACTTATGTAAATACACTTTCAAACTTTTGTAAGGTTTTTTGCCAATTTGTCGGAAACTTCACGCTACTATGTTCGTGGTCAACTGAAACTTGTTCACATAGAACCACAAACTTGACGACTTCAGACATACGTTGAGTCTTTCTGCAGCTGTTGATCTCGGAATGACAGGTATCGTTTGACAAAAATCGCCGGCCAGCAGAATCATCGCTCCACCAAAAATCCTAGGTCACTTCGTAAATCCTTCATCGTTCGATTGAACGCTTCCAATGATCGTTTATGTGCCATTGTTAGTTCGTCCCAGATGATGATTTTGGATTCTTGCAATACCTTAACCATCGCCGAGTTTTTGTCAATTGAGCACACTGGTTTGTCATTCGTGTTCCTTTCTGGTCAGAAAGGTTTTACATATTCCACCGGGAGCATCGAGCAACAATATTCCGCCGTTTCCTTATTCGTCAACTGCCTTCATCAATGCGTCGTACACGTTCTTTTGCTGTACATTCAAAAGCAGGACACTCGTTTGTACTATTTGACTCATTGAATCTCGATCAACCATTTGCAGCTCTCATTGCAATTCACGATTAAATGCATCGTGCATCGAACGAATTGGTGCTGGCATGCCCAATTTCGAGAAATAGCTGACGCACATAAACACGCACATGTCTTTGGTCATGATCAATTCATAACTTCGTTGAGTATCTCTCGATGTTGCAGTGCGAACTCGATGCAAAATGTCGTCAGCCATCCCGTCCTTGTATTTGTTCTACAATTCCAATGCGTTCAGTAAATTCAGACGTTGGCTCTTGATAAGATGCGTTTTCGATAGAAGTTTGAAATACGGAACGTTCCAGTAATTATCGACCACGACATCTTGTCCTTTTACCGTCAAAGTGACTATTCTGCCATGATCTTCGGGTGAACGACGCCGATATACTAGACAACCGTCGTTTCAACACAACAATTCTGTATGCCAGCAACGGACGCGGATCTTGTTTTGTGCATTTCCCATCGGCCATACACGGTGAAGCGTTGGATTTGGATCTTCATACGGCCCGTGAATTGTGTTTATTCCGACTACTGCGAACAACACTGGGTCTGCTTCTGGATCTGGTATTTTGGCGCTGATGATTGAATTGATTTGATCTGGTCTGATTTTCTCAATTAACCACAGCAGAATGTGTGCATGTTTAACGATGAAGTCCATTAGCGTTCTGAGCTTTTGTTTAAACACACGTGCAGTGATGACGTGGCGATCACTGGAAGTTTGTTCTGGCAGTAGATTACCGGCAATTTCAGGCCATTTTTGATTGTATGTGAACGTGATGAAAGAATCTGGCCGTCCGTAATGCCGCACATATGCACGCCATAGCATCCTGCGCATATTCATTCATATGCCGTGGGCTGCCAACATATGTTCCTGGGAGAATGGTCAATTGACAGTGCAGATGAATGTACTGCTCGGATAGTAGTTTTGATTGATTGAAGCGGATGAAATTTAAACGTTCAGTTTTGATCTTGACATACATATCAACGCAATCTCTCATATCAACCATCTCCTGGTAATTGCGAATACAACAAAAAATGATTCAGCCAAATCGGTTCAGGCGGTCTCAACTGATTCGCTGAAAAAAAATTATAATTCCTTCGGGGTTTTCCGGAAGTTTCCGAGTTTTCTACTCAGATTTCCCAATTTTTTCTTCTAAAAGATGTGAAAAATCCTGTAAAAAAACATCATTTTTCGATATGCTGAATTTTCTGACTTTTTCGGTAGATTTTGCCGAAATTTTCTTTAGTAAGAACCATCTCCTAGAAATTAGGAACACATAAAAAATATTGAGCCAAATCGGTTCAGCTGTTATCAACTGATGCACTAGGAAAAAAAAGCAATTTTCTTCGGGTTTTTCCGGAAGTTTCCGAATTTTCCACTCAGAGTTTCCAATATTTTTTTCTAAAAGACCATCTGGATAGGATACGTGCGAAACCCTTTACAAAAACATCATTTTTCGATATTCCGAATTTTCCGACTTTTCCTGTGGATTTTCCCAAAATTTCAAAAGATTTTTTCACTCAGATTTTCCCATTTTTCTCTTCTTAAAGACCATCTAGATCGAATTTGTTCGGAATCCCGTACAAAAATATCATTTTTCGATTTTTCAAATTATCCGACTTTTCCAGTGGATTTTCCCAAAATTTTCTTTCATACAATTACGAACTCAACCGTTCTGAAGTGATGAGCAGCCATACATGCGGCAATTGATTTTTATTAATTAAATTAATTTCTCGTGCTATATATTTCTGCGCTGCAATATTTTTTTTTGGTTTCGGGTTGATAGGAACACCTGTCTCTATTTGTTTACTGTAATTTTCTGTTTTGGAACTTTTTTCGGGATAACAAAAAAAATAAAAAAGTCATGATAGTAAAAATGTCTTGATATAGTAAAAAGTATTCGGGATGACATTCAAAACTAGCGTAGTATAGAAAATTTTTCGGGACGATACTGAAAAATGTCGTGATATTTGTTCTATAGTGTTGCCATCGCATTTCTTCGGGATATTTTTCGGGCTAACTTCACAGACATCTCCAAAACTACTAAAATAATAAAATATCATAAATGCCATCTTTTCATCGCCAAAAAAATCCTTTATATGAGTAGAGTAGTTCTACGCCTAACAACTCCTGCGGCTATGTTACCGAACAGAGCCTACCGTAAAATCTTGTGCATTGAATTGAAAAATATCTAAAGTGCATTTTCAATCAATGCCATTGGTTATGGCTAGTTCATATTATGTACCACCACCACCCATCCTCCCAGCGGGTTTTCAGTCCAATTTGATTACACAATTTGGTTAAAGATGGTGATAATTCATAATACGACAAGAAAAGGTTTAATTCGACATTCGACAAATTTTACCACATACTAACTCTAGCCGACATCTTACATTTTATGCTGGACTCTGAAAATGAATGGATTGAACGCTGCGAAGTAAGGAGGTAATTCTATCCGAATAAAGGAGTGGCCTAGGCTGAGCCTAGGTAAGTAATTTCTAACAGTAGTTCCACTTGACCGAACGGTATAATTTACTGGGGTGGGCTTTGGTCGATGGAAGTCTTACACTCTCACTTGTTTGGTGGTGGTTTCCATGCCTTTTGGCGGTTCTCCGGCACTTCCCCAGAACAGCAGGAAGAATTTCAAAAAATATTAAAAAAGTTCCATGGTATAGGAAAAGTGTTGTAGCCGACCATTAAATATATACTGAAAAAGGTTACAATTTCTAATGATTTTACCAGTCTCAGGTACAAAACTGTAAATGTTGCAATCGTGCAAACTGCTATAATGATTATATTTCATTAGTTAAATTACTGTTCACCTTAGTTTACACTTTTAAAAAAATTAAGTAATTAAAATTGCATGTGTATCGCGTGACATGGCACAATAAAACAATTCATTAAGTACCATAAGCCATATGCTTTTCAGTCGTATTTGTATTTTCAAATATGAGCAGCATAAATTATTTTCCGCTGGTACAGTCGTACAAACCAATCGAAATATGTCTATTGATTTTCGGTTATTCCTACAACATAGATAATCAGCATAAATGTATGTTATTAACGAATTATACGGTTCAGGCTGTATGGCTAATCGCATCACTGTACCTGTATATAAGTGCACAAATCAATCCATCCTATGAAGTTTTTGCCAGCAACCCGCTGTTGCATATCACCAATCGTGTTCAGCTGTTTGCAAAAATTTTTAGTTTCATTTTAATGTTCATCAATAATTTTTTCTATAAGACTCACATTCAAAATTTATTTCGTCGGCTGTACTCAATCGATAACAAATTGTTTGAATTCAAAATCTGGTTCAATTACACGGAAAATCGACGAAAACTATTAATTTGGATTTTGGTGTTTGCAACAATGAGCACGTCACTCTTTGGCTTCACAAACATTGCGTTTGCGAACGACATGGAACTGAATTGGACTTCGTTTGGCGTTTTTATAACCCCATTGATAACTCCGTTCATGATTAATCTGCAATTAATGTTTTATGCAAACGTGTGCTGGGAAATCAAGTTACGTTTCGATCAAGTAAATGCACTGCTAATTAACGGTTCGAGCGTATTTGACACCGAATTCGGAGACATTTTGATTATCTCAAAACTTTTTATGGAATTGAATGACTGCATTCGTTTAATCAATAATGGATGGAGTTATGCATCGCTTGGCATCTTGGGTGCCCCATTTATTTCAGTAACATCAAATATGTTTGTCATTTTTTATTTTGTAGCGTATACGCCCGAAAACGAACGAATTTGGGAAAGATCGCCGATTTATTGCATTGCCTATTGGTTAGTATACCAAGCGATACAAGTGATCATCACCATAATCATATGCAACAAAACCGCAGTGGCATCACAACAGACCCGGGTTTTGTTTAGTCGATTTTACACTGGGCATAAACAATTGGAGCATAATGGTGTAGACGTAAGCTGTTACATTTTTTTTTTATAACATTTAGAAATGTATTTTATAGATTTCTATGTTTGTTTATGCAGGCGGATCTAATTACGCTTCAATTTCAACATCAAGTGGCACATTTCACTGCCTATGGATTTTTCAATATCGATAACCAACTAATTTTCTCGATGATTTCAGCAATAACCACGTATCTAGTGATTTTGTTGCAGTTCGATGCTGAAAGTAACTTAAGTGATAGCTTCACAATAACTGCGTACAAATCATAAAACACTTCTATCAATTATCAGTTTATCTAGTTTTGTTTGTAATAAATAAATTGTATGTGTGTTGTTTTTGTGGGTTATTGAGTCTTTGATTAGTTTGTATTGCCTACAGCACGAACTTTTCTCAACGAATATTCAGTCAATCAACAGCAATCTTATACCAACAAGAAGAGTGGTTCCTGTATCCGATAATAACCGAACTTCCCTGTCGGCTCACAGTAGTTTCTATGTATAAGAAAATTTTCGTTTCGTCCAATATCTCGAAGACAAACGCAAATTTTCTTGCACACATTAATTCCATTTTGAATCTGCCTGATATTCGAGTTGGCTCGAAGTGATGGTTCCGGAAACTACGTATGGCTTACTAATGTCCCAATAAGCAACTGAATCAATGTACCTGTAAGAATTTGTTAGTGTAAGGGGAAGCATGTAAGGGAGCTACGAACAAAATCCCGCGAAATTTTTTGCAAACTCAAGCCCGTAAGCGGGCCTGGAAGGTGTCGCGGTTATTGTTGATGCTTCCTCTGGAGAACAGACATCGATAATAGCAGACGCTGTTTTCTTCTGATATGTTATACCGCCTCTCTTCGTCCTAGCAGTCGTCAAAAAAGGGTCTGATGGTCCTATATTCTTTTGGAACATCTTTGAAAAGTAAAAATTGTCTAACAAAACTGCTTACAGCACTAAAATAGAAATATTTGAAAGCGACTTTTAAGCGACCTTTCGATACGTTTGCACAAATTATCGGATTTACCGAAAACGAAAAAAAATTGTGACTTTCGTTGACAAATTTCAATGCTTGAGTAAATTAAACACAAATTAGATTAAAAGAAGTAGTTCTAAAAAACACGTTTAGCCATTTCACACATTTGTCAGGTTCACTTGAAATTACCATAGTTTAGTACATAATTAACCCAAGACGCAAACCAAGCAAAATAATGCAGATTCATTTTTAGACGTTTGTAAGGTTTCGAAACGATGTACAAAAATTTAAGTTTAATATGTCGTCATTTTACACGGTTCTATCGAGGTTTTTGGAATCGAATGTTGTTGATACCTTAGTGGTTCCACTTGCATTATGATAAATTTCAACCCAACATAGGTTAATAATATAATTTGTACCTCTATTGTTCAACAAACTAATTTCGATGCATCGATGTTTACCGCGCTGTATAACATGTCAAATTGATTAGAAGTTTCTCTATTTACAAATTACGTCTTCACCGATTTTAAGATTGGTAATCGAGTCAGTTATTCAGGATATGCGATACGCAAAAATTTAAAAGCAAGTATATAACGGCGAAATTATTACTGGCATTTACTGGTTGTTCTGTTTTAGTGTTAGTGAATGTTTGGGAAGTTATTCTGAGGAAAATTCCAATATTTTCCAGAATATTTCAGTAGTTATATGAGGTAAAATAATCGTCAATATGTTAAAACTTTTTTTGGGGGCGTTTTTAATTTTGAATCTAATCAAAAATGGTTTATAAATTGAAAACAAGTTAAGAGTGGTTCGGTAACGTTGCAACCACCAACAAACTAAAGACAAATGTTTCACATACATACATTAACTGTCTTTACATCATGAAGTACTGTTATAGTTGGGAAATCGTTTCCCATTTTAATTTATTAAAGCAAGAGCACTCTTACTTCAAGTATTTTATCGATTTTGTCTAAGTAATTTTGTACTATTATCACATATTGCATTGTAAGATGTTTCGCACGTTTGGTAAAAATGAGAATATTTTCTATTATCAATTTTATAATGCTTAGCAATTTTTATCAAATTAGAAAATTCTTTTGTTTTCCAAAGTCAAAAAATGATGATATTCCTAAAAAAAGAGCATTTGAATCATCAATTATTAACTTTGATGAGTACAGTGTACTTCTGCGCAGATCAAAAATTAGGTTGAATAGAACTTTGCTGTTAACAACGGAAATCAGTGGTTGAGAAATGAGTTTCAAAGAATGTTTTTATTCAAAAAACTTAAAATATTTCTTAGTGGTGAAGAAATTTTCATTATCAGAATCACCCAATGTTAATGAATCTTTCGAACTAATCATTAAATCCAATAATTTACTGCCGTTCTTAAAGCATTTCGTTGTTTTTGGAACTATCGGAAATTCGTCTTTAAAATATGTCTCATCAATCGTAGTTCTTTACGTTTCTTGCCATTGCTCACCATGTAATAATTAAGATGTTTCGTCATGAATTGAGGCACGGAAGGAGCGTATACACCGATCCGCCACAATTACACCACAATTCCGAATACACCACAATTTCTAAAGTGGAAAATTAAACTTACCGCACTTTTGGTAAAACTGTCCTGTATAAACAAAACTTATTACTGCTTGAATTTCAGAATACTAACGTTGGTTGAAAATGTAATATTTGAATTTATTTGAATCTTTTAATTCTTTGTCATTATAAAACTTTTCAACATCATTCCAAAAAATGAAAAAGCCCCATACAATTCTGCTACTTCCCGTACACAGATTTCCACCCCAAATTTCGCAAGGATCTCCCAATTAATGGAAAAAGGGTATGTATGAAGTTTGATTGAGAATAGTCGATCCACCTGGGCTGTAGAGCTAGGGATGCCGATGTTTGGCGAAATAAAGTTTTTTTTATCAAATCTTGCCATTTTCGGTAAAGTTTAAACAAATGATCTGAACAAATTTTGTTTGAAACATAATTTGCATTTTTTTTTTGTTTTTAATTGTTCTTTCATAAATATTATACAGGGTGTCGCAGAATTGGATGATCAAACAAAACAGGGTGATAGGGCAGCTCATTTTCAACAAAACAACCAAGTAAAGTTTTTTCGAATTGTTGATGGTGCAAAAGTTGTAACGATTATGCAGAATTACCCTTTGTTATGCTTATCGATAATCGATAAGCATGAAAGAGTGAGAAAAAAGAAGCAGAGATTAATCCATGATTAAATTGCTTTTTTTTAAGTCGGTCATTCGGTGATAAGCCATAGTTGGAAAATAATCCAAAATTAAGAAAAAAAAAAAGGCACGGAAACCGAAATGAAGAGATCAGTCCTAATAAGTTAAAAAAATAAATTAAAAAAAAAGTTTGTTTAATTAGATACTATTGATATAATACTGCATAATTAATGAACTTAAAATATATGTAATTGTTGATCTGTAATTCTAATTAAATAAAAATTTAAAACTAAAAATTATAAGTTTTACGAACACAATAAATTTTTTTGTTGAATGAGTCATCGCTGTATAATTAAAACAAACTTTATTTGGATCATCGCATCGTATTTAATAAATGACGTCTTTCTGGAAATCTACTGTTTATCATATCATTGAGGTCAACGAACTTGTATACCAAACGAATACAAATAATAGTCTGCAAGTATTGGTACAACGGGATTGAAATTAACTGACCTACATCAACAACTTTTTTATGACACCGCGTTAAAGAACAATACCAAAATTGGATTTTATATACCACCATTGTGTCGTGGTAGAGGAAACTCTTTATTTTCTTTAATTATATTTCCTAGTTAGTACATAAATTTAATGATCATTAGAATTTTTTTTGCTATAAGGTTAGTAGTAGTATAGAATTGCTTGCCATAATAATTTTGATAATTTTTAACTCCCTAATTAAAATTGATAAATAAAATTGCTAATTTATTGTCGCTAATGTAACGTACAAGCAAAAACAAAAAAAAATATTAAGAACCATTGTGAATATCGTTCTATACAATAGGGCTCGCTCTTCACCATCTTTCGTTTTTTTTCTTTTATTGCGAAGTGATGGTGTAGTGAACATGACGAATTAAATTAAATAAGTATGGTGATGTGCGTGAGTGTCAATTAATCGTGTCTGAAGATCAGGAAAACATGACTGTAAATAATATGCAACAATTCGTCTGTCTCCTTTTGGCCCCCACTCGACGAGTATACGCCCGAAAATGCCTGATTAGCCAAAAGGAAAGAATTGTTACAAAGTTATCCTACTTTTAGTGTTTTTTAGTGAAATCGCATGCGCACTGATCAAAGAATTAATTTAAAAAACCCCAAGAGTTCTTTTGCTTAACTTTCTTTTCTAATACGATCTAGAAGAGTGTCCCTGTTCAATAAAATAATTTTTATAAGCTGTACTATATACTGTCAAATAAAAACAATGGTTTTGTTGATGGTTAAGTGATGCCAGCGGGAAAATAATGTACTACAGTAAGTTGACCCACTATCAGAAAAAATAGCGGTACTAAAGCCTCAACCAGTCAGGAATAAAAAGTTAATAAAAAAATAAGAATTTTAACGAAATCAATTGTTTTTCTATTTCTTCTATTAAAAAATAATAATTCTTAAGTGACAGCTTTTCGTTTACTAACAGCTGTTTTTATTGTAAAATGTGTTTTAGAGAAATTTCATATTTATTCATATTGTTATCTAATTTTATATATATGTCTCATAGTTCAAAATGCACACATACACGAAATGTTTTTACATCACAATGGAAAAAGGAAATAAACTAAACAAAATTAAAGTATTATAGTAGTAAACTAGCGTTTACACCACGGTTATAATATCATGCCATTAACAAATTCACTAAAACACACACAAACATTTTTACTTTTCCACGAATTATTAAAACTTATCACAGAATCTGAAAAAGATATTAAAATAATTTTATTTAATAAATAAAGTAATAAACAAAAATATGTACGCAATACAAATATTCCTTTTGTGTTTCACTAACACAGTTGTGTGGGTACGGCAAAAGTACCATGTCAAAAATTTATTTTTGTACGTGTTTTGAACCAACTGACATATTTGTTTATTCCTTTCAAACTTATTTTCGTTCGAAAAAAACAGCAAAACTATACATACAATTGTGTAGCTTGTTGAAGTACAAGTGAAATTTTTTATCAAAAGCGCCATTACATACTATGATTTTTTACTCACACATTTGTGTGGTTTGGATTTTAATAAGGCCATTTTTTGTTTTTTTTTTGGCTGAAAAAAGGATATGGCTGCCTACCACATCAGAAATTTATCTTCATCTGCTGTATATAAAACACAACAACAAATCGTATTTTTAAATTTTTCTAATTTCCGAGCGAGAAATAGAGCACACTATTTTTTTCTTAAATGACAGCTAAAATTTAACGAAGGTTTCGTTGGGTTTCTTACATAAAAATTAAGTTTTAATGGGTAATAACACTGAAATGCCATTTATCGCATTCTTATTTTTTTATTAAGTAAAGTTTTTATTCCTGACTGGTTCCTACTTAATGCAGATTTTGAAATGGTATCACACATTGTCTTATTTCTGACAAAACATCTATTTTAGAACTCGAAATTTTGTTGAGTGAATTTTTTAATAAACACGACTTACTTTGTGAAAAAAATTTATAAAAATCATTCTGTTATGAATAGCCCGATGTGTGATAAAATTTTAAAAACTGCATTAGTATCGCATATTTTTCTAATAATAAATAACAAAATTTTGGGAAAGAAAAGACTTTACCTATCCATTGTTTTTATTTGGCAAATCCTGAAGCGTTTGTTCTCCATGTTAGGGGGGATTCTTCCAGTGTCTGTTCTCCATATTAGGGGCGGCTGTAAAAAAACCTGGCAGTAGGTATAAAATGCTAAGGGATGGAACCCAGAACTAAATATTCAATGGAGTCAACCAACCAAAACAAAGATACGGTGCAGGGAATCGGATGCCCAGTACCGGCGGCTCTCGGCAGTGAGCAAGCGGGCTCTCAGCCGTCGAGATCTAGCGACCGCAATGATGTAGTGATTCAAAGCTTGGTTACTACACCATATACAGTTACAAGCAATATCACTGAAGTCGTCAGTCTGGTGGGTGGTTCATTCATTACGGCTGACGGAAGTAAAAACACCTTTAAGGAATTGGACAATCCTTTCTTAAAAAGAGGGATGGTGACAATATCACCTATAAAACTGTCTACCGCAAGTTCTGTTAAGCGCTCGTTTTCAACTTTAATGTTGAATATGGAGCCAGAAGTGGTAAACGACCCGATAAATAAACTCTCAGAAAATCACAGTAGCGACACAAGCCTTAAAGAGAGTACTAAACGCAATGTTTAATTGACACAAACTGGCATCGATCGCTATATTATAGTAAAACGGAAAAGTAATAGTAAAAAAACAGAAAACCTACTGATAAGTAAGAAATCAAACGTCGAAAATTTCAAACTACCGCTAAACAACCGACTTGAAACGTTCATCGAAAATGATGCAGAGACAGACAAGCTGTAAATTCAAATACGCAAGAACAGGCTATTCGAAAATACAAGCCACCTCTAATCTACTTACGCGAAATCGATACGCACAAGGTGGTGCAAGAACTGAAATCAAGCGTGCTAACAAATGAAAAAACATTTCACGTAAGAAATTTACTTTGAGGCAAAATCCACGAAGTAAAACTTCAAACACATGAGGTCAACGACTACAGAGAAGTCATTAATTATTACGATGCTCACAACAGAAACTATTATACATACCAATTGAAGGCTTCAAAGAGTCTTTCTGCCGTTATTAAAGACATCGATGTCCATGTTGAGACAACCGAAATCCAGACTGCGCTTGTTGAAGATGGATTTAAAATACAGAATGTATATAGGATCATGAACCGCTTGCAGCAACCACAGCCAATGGTCAAAGTTGAACTGGACCCATCCGAAAGCATTTTAAAAAAGGGAGAAGTTCATTCAATATATAAACTAAAGTACCTCTTATACAGACGTATAACTGTTGAAGAACCAAAGAAAAGGTCCAGACCAATACAGTGTTTAAACTGTCAAGAATATGGTCACTCAAGGAATAGCGCAGAATAAAAGTCCTCCGCATACGCCAAATGACTCTCGTTCGCCCAGAACACCAACAAGCAAACCAACATACGCAAACGTTCTTCAAGGCGAATCCTCAAATGTTGAACCTACCCTGAATAACTGCATGCAACTGATGATGCAGTTAATGACAACAATGCAAAATATAAATAAAATGCTACAAGCAATGCTACAAAATCAAACTACTATGATCCAGAAACTAGAATGTCTCCGATAAATTATCTGAAGATATGACACTGGAACGCAAACGGTATAAGCCAACACAAACTCGAATTAGAACATTTCCTAGCTAAACACGAAATTGATCTTATGTTAGTTTCTGAAACCCACTTAACCGATAAACACAATTTCAGAATTAATGGTTACGAAGTTTGTGATACAAAACATCCCTTGGACAGAAGTCGAGGAGGAACTGCTATTATTATAAAAAAGCGGATTTGCCATTATGTTCTAAATGACTGAGGAAATTCAAGCAATCTCTGTATGTGTGGACCTCGACAAAGAGAGCTTAGTCATCGCTTCAATATATTGCCCTCCAAATAATAACGTTTCGGCAGATATCTACAAAAGATTTGTTGCAACCCTAGGTCAACGTTTTATGGTCGCCGACGACTTAAATTCCAAACATACCTACTGGGGTTCAAGATTGACTACTCCGAGGGGACGTCAATTAATGTCGAATGTTATTCAAGAAAACCACTAAGATGTTGCGTCGTGTGGCCATCCAGCTTATTGGCCTACTGATCGTCGAAAAATCCCTGACGTCCTTGATTTTGCAGTCACGAGTAAAATAAACCGAGAAATAATCCAAGCTAAACCACTTTTAGAATTATCTACTGACCACTCTCCGGTTTTACTACATTACTGGGCCGACCAAAAGCCATGTTCTACAAACGACTATCTAACGAACACCTTCACTAACTGGTTGAAATTCAAGATATACATCAGTTCACATATCGACCTCGTCTACACTGCAGACGGCTAACTGTATAAACATTGCTGTGGAAAACTTTAATGATGTAGTAGTCAACGCAGCTGTTGCGGCCTCGCCTTGGTTTAGGTGCAAACTTACAAGACACACTATAACATTTGCTGAAATAGAAAAAATGTTAACAACGAAACGTCGCTTAAGACGCATCTGGTAAATTAATCGATCGTCAGATGCTAAACATAACTTTAATCAGGCAAAAAGAAAACTACAAAGCCTACTACAAAAAAACAAGATGGATTATATGCAAAATTTTCTTAAAGAATTATCTCCCCATTCATTATGGAAGGCCACTAAATACCTTAAACGACCTCAGCAACCAAATCCGCCAATTCGTCTTTCTAACGGTAAATGGGCTAGAAGTGACGAGGAAAAAGCTAAAGCCTTTGCTGATCACCTTGAAAGTGTATTCACTCCAAACCTTGGATTATCGGTGGTTCAAACAAAAAATATAGCAATCAGACCTGTGAGGAAATTTAAGATGAAGAAACCACTGGTAAAGTTTATTATCGCACATCAAATACAATTAAAGAAAGCCCCTGGGTATGATCGAATTACAGGTGAAATACTTAATCAACTGCCTGAGTGTGCCTTTGGACGACTGGCTCAAATATTCAAGCCAATTTACGAATTAGGATATATCCCAGAGTGCTTTAAATTATCAACTATAAAAAAGATCACAAAGCCTGGAAAGGATCCTAAGTCTCATCATATAGACCAATAAGCCTACTACCAATCGTCTCGAAAGTATTCGAAAAACTATTATCGAAAATATTAAACCGGGACTACCAAATATCATCCCTAGTCACCAGTTTGGTTTTAGAGCCGAACACGGAACCATTGAGCAAGTACACCGAGTAGCTACAGCAATAAGGTCAGCATACGAAGAAAAAAATACTGTTCCGCCGTATTCTTGGATGTTGCCCAAGCATTCGATAAAGTTTGGCACGAGGGTCTGCTGCATACAATTAATCTTAAATTGCCAGAAATTTACCAACTCATGAAGTCGTATTTGTCAAATCGCAGATATTATGTCAAATACAACACCTATAAATCGAACGAGAAAAACATTCTGGCTAGAGTACCACAAGGTAGTATGCTTGACCCAACGTTATATTTAATTTTCACTTCAGATCTACCAACGTCTTCATAAATTCTACGTCTACTTTCGCAGATGATACGGCAATCGTATGTAGCCATAAAAATCCACAAACGGCGTCCGAAATTCTGCAACAACATATTTATGACATCGAAATATGGCTAAAGATATGGAAGATAAAGGTCTATGAAGAGAAATCGACCCACGTAACATTCACTTTAAATAAGCTTACTTGTCCGCCTGTCACAATGAATGGAATACAAATCCCTCAATCAAATGGAGCAAAATATCTAGGCGTCCATCTAGATCGACGGTTAACTTGGCGAAAACATATTGAAATGAAAAGCGACCATATCAAACTAAAAATTGATAAGATGCACTGGTTGATGGGGAAATATTCAACTATTGACCTAGAATACAAACTTCTCCTGTATAACACAATGATTAAACCGATTTGGTCGTATGGGTGTCAATTATGGCAATCAACCTCAAATTCGAATATCGACATTATCCAACGAACACAGTCAAAAATTCTCAGAATGATTACAGGAGCACCCTGGTTCGTAAAAAACAAAAATATACATAAGGACCTTAACATCCTAACTGTCAAAGACGAATTACAAAAGATGCGGATCAGCTATGCAGGGAAACTGGTATCTCATCCGAATTTTCTGGCGCGAAACCTAAAAGATATACCTACGTCTTCGCGATTGAAGAAGAAAACGATGGCTGTTGTAATAAGATGAATTATAAAATTATTAATTTACTTATTAATAAGAAGTAAATTCTGCTCAAGCAGATTTACATAATTACCTTAGTTATTAAGATTTGAAAACTTATTGTTATTTTCATGTTTGAAAGATTCAATAAATAAAGAAAATTGTTACAAAAAAAAAAAAAAAAATTTCTGCTTGCACATACGCGCGCACTTACGCAGACAAAGATTTTGTAAAAACTCCTTTTTTGACTTCGGCAAAATTGAGCTCATGTTTACTTTCTTTCTTTAAAAATATTTAACCTAATATAGAACGCGTATGTGAACTAAAATTACATTAAATTTTGACACGTTAACAGTATAAATTTGTCGATGAGATAGTTTTAAGATGGTCACACTCATGCCTTACTTTTAGGAAAATTTAAAAAAAAAATCCTTCCGGGGCAACTTTTCAAAATTGGCTCATGAGCCAGATATATGGGCTAGATATATCCAAGGTTGGGCGTGGTAGATTACGCAATGTAATCTTCGCGATTGTCAACACGTAATTTATTGGTAGAGACGGTAGAGGTAATACGAAGTTTCTTTACACCCTCCCTTAGAAGAGACCAGGCGACTGTTAGGAATGACGGGATGGTATCATATATGCTCATTCCGAATTATGCCGAAATCACAACTCCAATTACGAACCTTCTGAAGAATTTAAAGTTCACCTGGACCCAAGAAGCGCAACTGGCTGCTTGATGCAAGATACTATATGCTTGTAAGTTTGGTATAGGGAGCGTATTATACCAACTGGGCGATGATGATAACGAAAAACCCATTGCGTTCTTTTCAAAACTAAACCGAGCCCAGTCCAACTACTGAACCACTGAGCTATAGTGTTTAGTAGCCGTGTTGCCAGTAAAGAAATTCGCGTCGTTCCCAAAACATAGTTCTCGATATCCTTCCTCGTCTGTCTCAGCGGTATCAGAGTACGATTCGGATTACGCGCAACTCCGCTACAAAATAAAGTGACGATTCCTATAAATTAACCGCTGTTCCAAATTAAGAATGACCGAATCTAGCGGAAAATCTGGACCACCCAAAATATGACTGAGGGACCAAGCAAAGTCTTGATGTACCCCTAGCGGTGCCATTGAAAAAACATTAGAGCGTGTGTGTTGTCATTATTATTAGCCAGGTATGCGGAAACAATTGTATAACTATGTCTCTAACTACACCAACTGCACCAGACTGTATTCGCCAAAAGACGAAGTTTTTTCATCTTTTGGGTTACTGGAACAAGTTCATTCGGATAAGGGTGTGCAATTTGTTACGACACCATATGTGGTTTTGTTTTTTTCATTTTAAATTTCATTACCATCAAATAAATAATGCATTTTTCTGTAGGCATTGCCATCTACCCTATGGCTTTGACATTAAAGTTTTAATTGCGCATGGGCCTTAATTGCTGTTTTATGTTTTTACCCACCCCTATTGTATTACGTAGAAATTGAGTAATTTGAGAGCGAGACCAATGTGCAACCTTGTGCGTCTGTGCGACAGGTAAGATATAGAGAAATGTGTTTTGTGTTTCTTGTTTCGATATCTGCGATTGAAGCGCGGTAAACAAGAGGGTATAAGTGACGCGCACAAAAACAAAACAAGCAGCACAACGAAAGGAAGATTCTTCTAGATTTTTTGGGTGCGAGAATTTTTTTAAATTAATCTAGTTTTTAATTTCATCGAGTTTTGCAGTTTTTTTTTAGATCAATAAGATAAAAAATTATTGTAATTTAATTTTATATAAACGAATATTGTGATTTGTGATAATTTTTTTTGGCTAGCCTTTAGTATCGCAGTCAAAATTGAATGCCGCGACATTTTTTTCAAAATGGTCATAATTGTAACTAAAAATGTAAACATTATCAGACCGCCATCTTAGATATATTTCAATTTTTTATATATTATTTATAATTTTGTCCGCTTTTGGATTAAATATTTCTACAATTTTTTTTAGGTGGTTATATTTTTAACTAAAAAATTGTTAATTTCATTGACTGGCATCTTAGAGATATTTTTATAAATAAAATTAATTTGAATTTGTAACATATAAACAATTTTTAAATGTTAAGTAACATAAATAATTTTAAATTTAATAAAATAAAATAAAAAACGTAAATATATATTTTATAAATAAAATAAATTTTACTAAGTCACATGCGATTATTATTTAAATATTCGTCATTTAAATTCGTCATTTTTGAGACAGTTCACCCTTCACCTCAAGGAATTTTTGTATGCTGTTGGTGCAAAATAATTTGAAATAATTTAGGGACCTACACAACGAATTAAGCTAACATTTGTGGTACATCTAACAGCAAATGCGATACTAGCGATACTTTCTCTTTGATCTGTGCCTGCAAGGTTGACGAAGCATAAACAGATTCAAATTAAATATACGGTAATTTCAATATTGCCAAGCAGAGATTTGCCTTCACCTAAAACAAATTTTGAAACTTTTAATTCGATTTTTAATTTTAATCATTCTGTGGCACTATTCTGGTAATTCCCTGGGAATAGGGAATTGGGGAAAGATTTTATATGTAATTTCTATTTTAAATTTTTTTTCTGGCATACTAAAATAAAATTGGGAATAATTTTCCCTGCCAATTTAGATATGGAAAAATTATTCCCAATTTATAAATATTTGCATCATACTTTTCTTCTTAGTAGTCCGGAAAAAAAATATTTGGACTGAAATTACATATAAAATCTTTCCCCAATTCCCTATTCCCAGGGAATTACCAGAATAGTGCCACTGATATTCATATTTGTTAAGCGCGTTCCCACCTACACTATATTAATTTTATTTATAACGGATTTTCAACTCGTGTCAAAATAATATTCGTGCAATTTGCTTAAGGTGAGTATTTGTATAAACTTAATTATAATTTTGGTTTTCAATTTATTTTAGGTCAAAAATGGATCCAGTAGCAACGGTTGTGAAAAAATATCAAGCCATAGTGAAGGTATTGACGTATGTCCCAAAAATAATAATGGTGGACGGTGTTGTTAATAATTTTTTTTTATGTGTCTCATATCAGATGACAATGTATTTTGTAATTTTTTAAAAGATAGTGGCATTTTAAAAGGCAATTTTGAGTATCAAAACTGTGTGACTGAGATGAAGTTTAGAGTAAAACCCACCACCATAGAACAATACTTTTGGCGATGCGGACGAATGAAACGGTCACTTCCCGTTTTAACCGTAAAAGTGTTAGTCATGGGTCATGGTTTGCTAATAGCAAAATGACAATATCAAACATCATGTTAATGACCTACGGAATCTTAGTAAAGGAATCAGCTATGTCGCTGCAACGAGAGTATAGCTTCTCTTCCGCAACCATTGCTGATTGGAATCAGTACGTAAGACAAGTTATCTCCGAATATATGTTGACGCAAGTGAACCCAATAGGAGGACAGGGGATAGTCGTCGAAAACAAATTTGGGAAGAGAAAATACCACAAAGGGCATCATGCCGAAGGACAGCGGGTGTTCGGTGGTGTAGAGCGCGGGTCCGGCAAGTGTTTCCTTACAAAAGTGGACAAGAAAGATAAGGAAACATTTGTTACGTTGATAAAAAAATTCATTTTATAGGGATCAATAATAATCTCAGACTGTTGGAAGGCCTACGACAGTCTGGGGTATGAAGGGTTCACTCACCTCACAGTGAACCCTTCATACATTATTGTTAATTCAGTGACTAGTGCACATACTGACACTATTGAGAGTACGTGGAGACATGTAAAGGCTACATTGCGGGCGTGCGTACAATAAACAATCGGATTCCTAGCGGACTATATGTTTTTATTAAAAACCAATAAGTTTGATGCGGTGAATTTATTTTTTTAAATTGTTCGCAAATTAAATTTTAGTATAAGTGATAGTGATAGTGACTGTGATAATTAATTATTTTTTCGTAATATATTTTTATTGTTGAATTATATTTTATTTTAATTGAAATCTTTATTTTTTTTTGTACAAGTGATGAGAATTATCTGCCAACAGTTTTGAATTAAATAATTTCTTTTTCAGATTTATTTATATGAATGAATTTTTTCCAGAGTTTATTTATTTATCATATGATTTTCAGTATCCATATATCCAATTCTACAATTATTTCCTTCCCTTCCCACTCTTAATTTTATATATTCATAAAAAAATATTAAATTTCAATTATTTTTAAATGAAATTTAATATTTCTAATTAAAAATTATTATAACACTGCTTAAACTAAAAAATTTTAAATGTTAGTTCATTTTTATTCCGATAGATGGATACACAGAAAATGCTAAGCAAAGACACATTTTTTAGTTATTAAGATCCGCTTTTGATCAAAGTGACACCAACGTCGGTCAGACTGTCAAAAAAAATTGACTGCGATACTAAAGCTGTTCCAAATTATGGTTTAAAATTTTTTAAGTGGAATATATCAACTAATGTGCGAAATCCGCGCCTAATGAAAAATTAAAATATCCAAAGAAAGTTTTGCTATTTCTTTAATTTGGTCACTGTTAATTATGTAACTTAATTCTATTTGAGTTATAAAACATATTTGGGTTGCTGACCGTTACTGATAAATTTGATTTTTTATAAATTTAAATAAAAAAAACAACAAAAGAGAAAATTACAAGGCCAATAGATCCCATTCGAGTGTTGTGTATTTGAGTAAACCAGCCGGTAGAGGCACCGCGTGGAGGACATTCATAATCTTTTTGTACAACGGCGAAAATGCCGCAACCATTACGAAGGCGCCGTCTTTTTATTTGCTTATTTCGAGACAACGCCTAACCTTTTCGACGGCCTATCGAGGCGAAATTTTCGGCGAGCCAACGCTCAACCTTTTCGGCGGCCTATCAAGGCCAGATTTTCGGATAATGGCGGAAACACGCCCAAAACTATTTTTTTCCAAAGGCGGGAAGGCGCTAACCGTTATTTTCACCAAAGGCAGGAAGACGCGACTAACATTACTGGGGGGGCCCAACTGAAGGGCGAAAGGTACAATTTTTTTATTTTTATTTTAACTTACTTTTTTATTGAATAAAACAGTGATTCCTGTCATTCGGTTTTATTTCTCTTTCTCCTTGTTCAGTTATTATTCGGGTTATTTTACCTATTTTTGTTTTGGTTTTTTTAATAAAATGAAGTACTAAAAATCTTTTCTGGTCAGTATGTTGGGATTCTTATTTCGTGTCGGTTCCATATTTGCAGGTCCAGTATATATGTCGTCCCATCGGAGGCCACCGTAACATCTACACTGTCTCCCCGTGAAACTCCGGCAGTTTCAAGCTGTTGGAGTGTGAATTGTGGGAGATCCTCTAGTGGTCTCTCCAGGTAAAGAGAGGCTTTGTCTGTTTGAGAAACGTCCCTACCCTGTTATGCTGCTTCGTTGTGGCTGGGCATCGGCCTTTAGACAGACATTGTACTTGTCATTCGGGGTGATCCGGTCGTTCCTGTGTGGACCCACTGGGTTGTTAATAATTTTATTGGTCCTCAAATTTCGGTCGACTGATTCTGGTGTAAATTTAACGTAATTTCAGTTTTTAGTTTGCTTTTTATTTTTTGTTTATTCTGTTACACTATGCATTCCAGGAACATGCAAGCCTCAACTTTCCCACGACCACAAACCCTGAGATCTAATCGACATTTTTTTTCGTTAATTTGGTCAATTAAAATATGTAAAACCAATACAACCGTAGTGTACTATTTTGTATTCCACTGAATTTTCCTGATTACTTGAAAATGTTCCGCGTCTTTGTCATGCTAGAGTAAAGGTATTGTAGGTTGGTGATGGATGTTCCAGATTGTCAACGTGTTCCTTCCAGGTTCCAGTGTACGCACAGCACCACGTGCAGAGAGATATTTTAGAAATTTATTTGTTTTTACTTCGGCGTATAGCGAATGGTAAATCTGCAAAAATCTCGAGGTCGAAGATTTTCATGTTGCTGTTAGTATAACATACATCTATTCTGGTTTGTGAAATTTGTATTAAAAACTTTTATGAAATTGGTATATTGTCAATGAAATTCGAAAGCTAAAACAATTCAAAATTAAATTTTATTCCAATATATTTTCATTAATATCTTATTGACAGGAAATTCCATCAAATCCAATAAACACAACAAGCTGATGCGATTTAATTAATATAATTGCTTAATGGTTTTAATGACGCAGCAGATTATTTTCCATTTAAAAACTCGAAATACATTTTCTACATATTTTATATTTAGTTATCATTGCGACACATCAAATGGACAACGTAAATAATTATCCGTTATTTAAGTCCTTCAAGCCACTAGAAATATTTTTACTGGTCTTCGGCTATTCTTACAAAATAAATAATAATAAATGGTTATTGTTCGTTAATTATGTAATTCAAGTGTTGTACTTATCGTTTGCAATATATTTGTACATCAATTCCCAAATTACGCCGGCATTTCGAATTTTTGCAAGTAATGGGTTACTATTTGTCGCGCATCGCATTCAAGTTTTCATTCAAGTGCTTTCCTATCTGGTTATTTTTATTAATAACTTTTTCTACAAGAAACACATAATTGGCTTATTTTGTAAATTGAACTTGGTCGATTCCAAATTTGTCCTGCTAAAAATTTATTTTAACTATTACAATAATCGAAGACAAATAATTTTATGTATTGTCGTAGTTTCTTTAATTTCCGTTGCATTGTTTTTTTGGACATCTTCCATTTACGGGTCGGCCGACGAATTAAATTGGAAATCGTACACGATTTTCATGAATTTTTTCGTGTCACCATTTTTAATTTATATAAAACTAATATTGTACGCGAATTTGTGCTGGGAAATTAAAGTGCGATTTGATAAAATAAATGCTTTTTTGGCACAAAACTTTAACAATGCCGAGAGTGTTGAGCATAAAGGAAAATTTCAAAACGTGTTAATTATTTCAAAGCTATACGAGGAATTGAACGAATGTATTGGATTAATAAATAGTGCGTGGAGTTACACTGTACTTGCGTTTACAGGTAAGTGAATATGAAGGTGTGCTTTTGGGGGTTTCGTTTAAGTTCGATTACAAAAATTACAGGAGTACCATTCATCGCAATAACCGCTAATTCGTTTTTGCTGTTTTATTTCCTGGCGCATACATCTAAAGATGATAATGTTTGGGAAACTAAACAGCTATATTGCCTAATAGTATGGCTAATTTATATTGCATTACAAATTATCATCATTTCTGTTGTGTGCCATCAAACATTTTCAGCATCACAACTAACGTCCGTAATGTTTCAGAAGTTTGTCTTTGGTGATAAGCAAATTGGGCCTCATGTCGATGTAAGTTACTGAAAATACTAGAAATTGTGAAATAGAATGGCAAATTACTTTCATTTCTTACTGTACAGATCGAATTAATTTCACTACAATTGCATCATCAACAGTGCTGGTTCACTGCTTCTGGTTTTTTTAACATTAACCATCAGTTAATATTTGCAGTGGCTTCTGCAATAATTACGTATCTAGTAATATTATTGCAATTTGATGTTGGCAAGAATTATGGCGGTGAATTTTCGTTACATTCCTATAAAGCATAAAATTGTATAAACCTATACAGCAACAGATTATATATTTAAGAATACATAGCCCAAAGTATATTATTTACAAGCAGCTCTAATTTTAAAATAATACCCCGCCCATCGGGGGTAGTATAAAAGCTACGTGCCACTCATTTTAATCGCATTAAAAGTACAACAGGTTCGTACTGTTTTATGAATTTAAAGAAGCCAAATTTTGAAGCAATTCTAAAACAATACTCTGAAATATCCACCAATATTAAAAAGAAATTTAGATGAGATCATATATTATGCTGGAGTTGTTATCAGGAGAACTTTCTTTGATACCTGAATTAGAAGAGCTAAAACTAAGTCCCAAATATTAAGTTCAAATTTTGTCAAGAATAGGTTCTAATCAATAACCAATTTCACTAACTATGGAAACTACTAAGATTGCAGATATGATACATCTCATGTGCTGGAAGGAAGATCTGCCGTAAAAATTAATAATCAAAACCAGAAAATTAAAATTTCGTCGAATTTTGGCTTAAAAATCAGATTGTTATCAAAAATGGTTATTACCCGTTAAATTTAAGGCTCCAATTCACGTATTTTGCAAAAACACGACTTTTCGTGGTACCACAGCATAAAAACTAACCAACCGATCGCCAACATTTATGTCTTAAAATTTTAATTGAAGTTTTTTAGGAAAATTGACGGTGGCTTTTTCCATTTTTCCTTCTAGTTTTTCCACTATGGCATTACAAAGTAAACAATATTCGCAAAAATCGAAAAAGTTTTGGTACCATTGCGATGACATCAGTCAACAAAACTTAGATTATGATATATCAAAAGACGCAGAAAAAAAATCTAAGATGATTGACGGTGGCGATTTGTTAAATTTTAAGTATTAACCGAAAAATTAGCAAAAAACCAAATTCCTTTGGTAAAAAAAGAAAGCAAAGTAAAGAACCAAACGTAAAATTTATTGATTTTATTCCTAATTAGTTTTACCAGAATACCACAGATGTAGTTAGTTTCTAGTCTTGTTTCGATGTATATCTATGTACATATGTATGCAGATGGAAGATAAAAGCAAAAGGACGTTACGATGAACAGCTGTGAAACAAACAATATTTTTTAGTGGTGTGTATGAAATTGAGATGGTTTGCTTTCAATCGCTAATAAATACCATAGTAAATTGTATTTGTATTTTATCTACTTATAGAGAACGAAAGGATAAGTATTTTAATGAGATATGAATACATATATAACTATTATGTATGTAGCAATTCTGTACAGATGTGTGTACATTTGGAGTAGTATGAATATCCTATAACAATAGTTGGTGAAACATAAAAATGATGGGATTGAAAATTAAACCACAGTCAAGTTACAATCAGTTATGTAAACCAAAGGAAAATTTATGTTCAAATCAAATTCTCGATGTCGTTACAAATGGAAAAATATTTCTAGCGGCTGTTAGAGAAATGATTAGCTAAAACTCAAACCCTATTTCGTCTATCTTGCTCATTATATTTATATCAATATATTTTTTTAATGGTGTTCTGATACTGACTAGTTTTCAAATGCTGTAATGTGCTGTAAAACTATTAAGGCGAAAAAGAGAAACAACTAATTTAAACAGTAGACAACAGTGTTGTGCGTCTACGCGTCTTTTGGAATTTTCGACGCCATGGCGTCGATAATGCGTCGACAATTGCTTTTGGCGTCGACAATGTAGACAATTGGCGTAGAATATGTCGAGAATGTCGATAATTGGTAGATAATTGTAGAATATTATATTGGTTTATGATTGTACATGTATTTTATAATACAAGTACATACATTAGTATTATTGTACATTAAAATAAGGAATGGCGTTTGTTATAAGTTGGCCGTATGACACTGATAATGCACTAGCATTGCCCGTATTAATTTTAATATTTAATACCAAGTTAAATTGTTGTTGAATTCGGAATAAACCAAATTGATGATTGTTTGGCTATTAAGCATTAGGGTCCACTAATACATTACAAATTCAACCTGAGTTTCCTGTATGCCTCAAGCACAATCAAATTACGATACGATGCCCTAGGCCTACAAATCTATACTGTTGCTTCGTGCGCAAAACTAGGAAACTTAGGACAAAAAGTACGTTCTGCAATAAATAAATAGAGACGCCGTGACATTTTTACTTTAGCTTGAGCCACCCATATCGATAGTGCGATAGTTAACATTTCAAGCTTTCTTCCTTCTTGAAGGTAAGGCACATCGCTGCCACTTTCAATTCATCAAACTTAACTTGTTCATGACGAATGAAAAATATGGCCAAAAGTACTGTTCTACAATGTTTCTCTTTCGAATAACAAGAGTGCTAAATTAGGGAATTCATCGTAAGATGGATTCTCATAATGTCCAAATTTAATCTAGTCTAACAAATTACGAAGGTTGTGTAATTTCAGAACTTCGGCCTTCCACCATTTGAAACTTTTCGATCTACAAATTTGTCCAACTGCTCTAACGAGTACAGCCTTCTTAGCCTTACTTTAACTGCGATTGTCAATTTTGAGTCAATTTTGCCTTTATTCCTACAGAGTATTGTTATTACTTGAAATCACCAGAAATCAACATAACTTCCGTTCTAAATGCGATTAAGACGTTCTGTAAAGTAATCTGAACTTGCCAATGCATCCTTTACAACTTTCATAAGTGTCGACCCGAACCCGACCTCAGTTATGTAAGTGTTTCTAGAAAAACACCAGAAATCATCATAACTTTAATGCACATTAAATCAAATCAAAGAAAAAATTACATAATTATGTACATATGTAACATTTTTGCTTCACGTATATATTTGGAATTCGTAAACCACGCAAAACCAAAAACATGTGATTATTTTTGTTTTCGTAAACAAAACAACAACAAAAGAAAAATATTATGCACAATTTTTTGCAGCAGTCGTTTGCGCGCCACCATGTAAAAAAAATAATAATAACAATACATAAGCCCACGTTAAATTTTTAATCCCATCACACACAAAAATACAAAGCGCATGCGCTAGACGACGCTAATGAAATGAAATATTATATACATATTTATGTATGTATTTATGTGCATGTCAAATTTCATTAAAATCGAATCGTATCTGAATCGTAATATTTTAAATAGAAGATCGGCTTGTTTTTATTTTTTTTATAAAATGCACGTGCTAGATTGCAACAACAATGCTGAAAAAATCAAATTATTTTCTACATGGTTTTTACTATTTAATATATATGTGTGTGTGTGTGTGTGTGCGTGCTATCAATACCAATACAAAACAGGCCATTTCTTATTAAAATCTTGTTTGTATATGTAAATCCAAAAAGAAATGAGAATTCCATACAAAACGAAAAAAATTACATGGCTACAAAGACAATTTCATTATTTGCAATAAATAATTTGTATCGCTCAAGTTAAATTGAATAATACATTGCAAGAAATAAATAAGGATATTTTGTTATTGAATCATTTAAAAAAAATTGTATTGAGAAAACTTTTCATTCAGTAATATTCCAATTAAACCAGCAACTTAATTTTACACCGTAACAACAAATAAAATAAAAACAAAAATACACGAGATTGTGTACTGCCGCTCTTGCATGCTTTTTTACTTTTTTAGTAAACCAAAATATGTTGAAGGGGATGGGTGTACGTCTTTGCGTATGACAACAATAAATTTTGTTTTTTATTTTTGTTCAAATAAAACTTGATTTTTCATTAATACGGTGTAATAAACAAAAACACATTTTAATCAATCAATACTAATGATGAGTCCAAAAGCGAAATTTAGTTGGTTGTACATAATAACTAAAAAAAAAAAAAATCCAATTTTATCGACAATTGGATTTTTTTTTTGTGGGCTTATGTAAAAGTTACAGTAAAGAATAAAAATTACGATACAGTTTATCGACGATATTGAAACTTAGGAAGGCAAAATATCACACATAATAATTTTGTATATTATGTGTATAGTAAAATATTGCTATGTGACTGACGACGAAATTTACATTGAATTTGTCGATTAATTAGATTTTTCGATTAATTGTTTAAATAAATCTGCAATAAACGTAATTTTTTAAAGCAACTTTTTTTAATTTTGATAATTACAGTTTAACTAAACACTTTTATGGTACCCTTTTTATGTTTCATTTTATGGTCGAAATATTTGAGGAAATAATCCGTCGAGATATATTGTTTAATTTATTGCACAAAATACAGTACAGAAAAAAAGGGTTTGTTTAGTTTAATGGCACACACTACATAGCAGGTTAGCCAAATAATATACGAAACACAAACGAATACAAATATAATTTGTATTGTAACATACAAAATATTATACCCTTTAATCTAAAATTCATTACACAAATAAAATGTGTGAAATTAAGTTCATTATTTTTCTTCGGTACTGTAAGTTCGTGAAACAAAACCAAAACAAATAACTTGTATTATTTGTTGGCGAGAGCCAAGAGAAATTAAAAATCTTATACGCGCACGTGTCATTGAAAAATTGTGTTGTTGCTTTTATCAGTAAGTTGCTAAATGAAAAGTTACTCAATAGGGAAATATTTTTATTGGAAATGTTTCTCAAAATATCAATATTTATCGTGATCCTTCAGATAAATTATGTTTGTAGATAATAAAGCAGATTTATTGGGACAAATGAAGATTTTTTTTTTGTCCCATGTAATTTTTTACCTACTCGTATGGCACCCGCGTTTTTGTTTGGATTTACCTATGCAAGCTCATGGAATTTTTTTATATAGAAAAAAGGCCTATTATGTAGTGGTATTGGTGCTATATAAAAAATGTTCTAATAGAAAAGGACGAACTGGTGCGCATGCCATTAGTCAGAGAATAGAGACTATACACAATTGAAAATGGAATAATGTTTATTTCAATCAGCTGATGCCTTGTGTTGTGACCTAAATTTGGATATTATGAAATAAATAGAGCATTGATCTATATACGGAAAATCTGAAATCGTTGTATATAAAGAAGTTAGAATTTATTTTACCTATGTGATAAATGCTAATGGAATTTAACTGTTATATATATGATGTTGAGAGAAGATTCAAGCTATTTACAACTTCCATACGTGTCGATCCGAACTGTTATGTGTAACTGTTTCTATTACGAGTCAATTTTGCGTTTATTCCTACAGAGTATTGTTATTACTTGAAACCACCAGAAATTATCATAACTTCCGTTCTTAATGCAATTAAGACATTCTGTAAAGTAATTTGAACTTGTCAATGCATCCTTTACAACTTTCATAAGTGTCGATCCGATCTGAGTTATGTATTAATTGTTTCTATTACGAGTCAATTTTGCGTAGTTTTCGTTATAAAATAAGTATCATTTTAATAATTCCAACACATAAATATGTACGATAATATCAGGAGTCCCACGGTCACACTAAATTTTCTTTATTCAAAAATTAAACCGCAGTTGTTATCCTCATTACTTGCGGCCGAGGGAGGGGCAAAATGGTGAATTGATTTGTTTTTTTTTTGTATAAATTTAAGCTAGCGAAATTTTTTAACACCTTTTTAAACACAGTAATGCAAAGTCAGATTATATATGCGTTGCTTACTTGAAATTAAATCTAAACTCATCTTTAATCAAACTTGAATTCGATAGCTACTATTATTTTTATGTAATTATGCATTATTTATGTTTAAAGATTTTGTAATAAACAAAAAAAAATCTAAAATAAATTAATAAATATTATTGTTTTGTTAATATCTGATGATTATGATTAATTTTCGACATTGTCGACATTCTCGACGTGATTTATTTAATTTTCGACATACATTGTCTACACGTGTAGACAATGTATTTATTACGCCATGTAGACAATACGGCACAACACTGGTAGACAACACTATGCGCATTTATTTTGACGTTATCAAAACCAAATAATATATTTGTGCAGCGTGCGCTGCAATGTTTTGTTTTAAAATATATTTGTACTATACACGTACACACAAAATCATATTACTAATAAATGACTATATGTAAAAAAAAATAATCAAAGTTGATTTATTTTTTATAGATTTGCCCAATTTAAACTGCTGCAAAAGTAAGCTATATCATTTGTTGCTGAATTTATTTCTATTTTTTGTCTATATGTTGTACACACTCATTCTTTCAAGTGATTTGCACTTACATTACTTGTCCTACTCTATTTTCATTTTAAATCATATGAACCATTTGAAAAACTAGTCAGTGTCATAACACCATAGTACGCGCGAGTTACATGTGGGACATTGACACCACATGATAACAAAAATGCACATGAAAATATTTTGTTCTAGAAAAGAATCAAAATACATAAATTTTCACACAAAAAGTGCAAACAAAATATTTTATAATTTTTATATTTTTTGTGAAATGAAATCTATATCAGATTTCATTAAGTATATTTAAAACGAATATTGGTGTTAAATTTAGAACACGTTTTAAATATGCTTACTACAAAGTTTTATGAAGAATTAAAATTAATAAATTAAATAAAATTTAGAATTGTATCTGACTCCGAAGAGTACAGACTTAAATAACCAATTTTCAAAATAATGTAAAAAGTGTAAAGAAAAATAAATAAAGTTTTTTTTATTTTCAACTGAAGTTGAAAAACGTTTTTGGCGCAGTTGATAGGATTTTCTTCCGAAGAAGGAAATCTAAGTGATCGAACATTAGTTATAATAAAAATTAAAAAGTGTCTAAGTTAAAATCTAAGTGATCGAACATTAGTTATAATAAAAATTAAAAAGTGTCTAAGTTAAGATTTAAGTGATCGAACATTAGTTATAAAATTATTAAAAGTGTTTAAGTTAAGATCTAAGTGGTTGAACATTAATAAAAATAAAAAAGTATTTAAGTTAAAATCAAAGATTAAGTTAGAAACATAATAAGTAAGTGAAAATTTTTACTCGTGAAAGTTGAAAATGGAAATTGAACAATTAAAAAAGGAATTATTTGATCAACAACAAATCCAAAAAAAGTTGTTGGATCAAATACAATGCCTAAACCAAAAAGTGTTAGAACAAGAGGTTAAAACAAAAGAAATAAAAGTGACAAAGTTCAACTTAACACCTGACCAAATAATTAGAAATTTCAATGAGATTCCACCATTCTCTGGTGAAGATGCGTTCAAATTAAAATCGTTCTTGAAAACGGTGGAAGACACAGAGACACTGTGTGGCAGCAATAATGTTGAACTCAACTCATATTGCTTACGAAAATTAGTGAATAATAAAATCATCGGACAAGCCAGAAATGTGATAATGGAGATTCCAGATCATCAATGGACATGGACAAACGTAGTACAACAACCTAAATTGAAGTTCCGACCCAAGCACACAACACACCAATTTTTCTTTTTCAAGCAAAGGATCTCAAGGTATATAATCTTAAAGATTTGTTTAATAGATTAAATAAAATTAAATCACAATGTAGCGAAATTTGTGACTTCGACGAAGAAGATATATTCACTTATGATTCCATTGATAATGAATTTATAGAAATTTTGAAATCGAAGTTAATACCGATTGTTCAATTACAAATCGCAACAGATAAATCTTTGTTTGAATTGGATAACTTGTTATGCAAAACAGAAATTTATCTAGCGGAAGATGTCATTAAAATTGAGTATAGAGTAAATAAAAGTAAAAATATCTTCAACAATAAACCAGCTATTAGTAATAAGAAAAATGATTATAGTTTACCAAATTCAAATCAATTCAATAGATTTAACCAAAATAACAATCATCGAAATAATCACACTAATTATCAAAATAAGCATAATTTGTTTAACCAACATAGTAATAATTATAGAAACAATAACAATAATAATAGTAATCGAACTGGACAATATAGATTAATACAGAACAGAATGGATTTAGTACAGGACAGTATAGTCGTCAATTTAATAACAATAGGAACAGTTTCATTAGAAATAATCAACAAGAACATGAACCTATGGAAGTAGATAATATAACTAGGGTTCGTGAATTAAACCAAGAGGTAAATTTTATAGAAGAGCCTCGGACAACCAACTACCCATAATAAAATTAACATTTGAAAATTATCCCATTAATTGCTTAATAGATACTGGCTCGGATACCAGTTTAATAAAACCTAATATACTAAACTATAAAATATTTAAATTAGAACAACCAATTATGTATAATTCCCTAGGTGGACCAAACTACGTAACCGAAAAAACAATAACTCCCATCCCAAAGGAATTAATCAAATCAGGCACACTCGAGTGGAAAATATTCCCTCTAAAGAGTTGGAAATACGATGCCATAATAGGTATCAATTTTCTAAAAGCATTCGAAGTGACTATTGATATAAGAAACGAATACATAAAAATATTCAATGAACACGTAATCCCATTTGTAGAAATTAATTATCCCAAGGAATTTACTCAAGTAAATTACTTAGAACCAATAATAAACCCAAAAGAGGAAATTATTAATAAAGTAAACCAAAAACATTTAAACTCCGAAGAAAAACAATACTTAAAAGAAATTCTATCAAAAAATAAAGATTTATTTTATAGTGAAGGAGAAAATTTGACCTTCACTCACGAAATAACTCATGATATAAAGTTGAAAAATGATAATCCCATTTATTGCAAAATATATAGATATCCCCAAATACATGAAAAAGAAATCGAACGACAAATTAAAGATATGCTAGAACAAGGCATAATTAAAGAATCAAATTCACCATATAACTCACCTCTTTGGATTGTCCCGAAGAAATTGGACAATTCTAATATAAAAAAATGAAGAATCGTTATAGATTATCGTAAATTAAACGAAATTACTATCGACGATAAATTCCCAATTCCCAATATCGAAACCATTCTAGACAAATTAGGTAGAGCACAGTACTTTACGACTCTAGATTTAGCAAAAGGTTTCCACCAAATATTAATGAACAAAAACGATCAAATCAAAACTGCATTCTCAACTCCATTTGGTCATTTTGAATACGTAAGCATGCCTTTCGGGTTGAAAAACGCCCCAGCTACCTTTCAACGATTAATGAACTCCGTTCTCAGAGAATTCATTAATAAAATTTGCGTGGTGTATCTCGATGATATACTCATCTTTAGTACATCTATCGAAGAACACATCTTAAACATTAATAAAATCTTTAACAAACTAAGGGAAGCAAATTTGAAAATTCAAGTTGACAAATGCAACTTTTTCTGTAAAGAAACAGAATACTTAGGGCATACACTAACCACAGAAGGTGTAAAGCCAAATTTAAAGAAAGTAACCGATATTATCAAATTAAAATTGCCCGAAACAACAAAACAAATTAAGTCATTCTTAGGAATAACCGGCTATTACCGAAAATTTATTCAAGGTTATGCTAAAATTGCCCAACCTATGACAAAATATTTAAAGAAAGATGCAAAAATTAATAAACTAGATCCAACATATATTTAAATGCTTTCGAAAAATTAAAGACTTTATTAACCACCCATCCTATTTTAAAATACCCAGATTTTAATAAATCATTTGTACTCAACACAGACGCAAGTCAATTTGCGATCGGAGCTGTGTTACTTCAAGAAAACCATCCTATTGCTTACGCAAGCAGGACCTTAAACGATCATGAAATCAAATATAGTACTACAGAGAAGGAATTACTTGCTGTAGCATGGGCTATAAAATATTTTAGGCCTTATATATATGGAAAACAATTCGAACTGAATACGGACCATCAAGCACTTAAATGGTTACACACGAAATATTTAGGTAAGGACTTGAATTCCAGACTCCAAAGATGGATATTATCACTTGGAGAGTATAATATCAAAATAAATTACCTACAAGGAAAAGACAACAAGATAGCAGACTTTTTAAGTAGAATAAATACGGACATTAACGAAATTAACACAATCGAAGCTGTAGTCGAATCTAACGAAGGGAGACAACTCCACTTACTTCCAAAATATGAAATAAATAACGAAGAACTAGCAAATGATAACATTTCAATACAACCAATACCTTCACAAAATGACAACATAACACTTTTAGAAACCATAATAAATAGATTTAAAACACAGTTAATATTCACTGAAAACTTTACAGAAGAACTAGAAAACATTTTAGGAAATAGAAGAATCAACATTAACCCAAAAATAAGTAGAAATGAGTTAATAAATAAATTAAAAACATATTTGTCAGGAACTAGAGTGGCAATTTATACCCAAATCTCAGATAATGAATTCCATAATATACAACAAACGTTAATAGAAGAATTCCCTAAGATTAAATTTATTAGATGCACTCAATTCGCTCAAGATGTAGAATCGGAAGATGAACTAATTAGGATAGTTTCAATTCATCATAAAGAACAACAACATCCGGGAATAATTCCTTTGTACGAATATCTTAAAGATAAAATTTACCACCAAAATATAAAATATAAAATCACCAATAATTGTGATACTTGTAATAGGGCAAAATATGATAGAAACCCTATAAAACCTAAATTTAAATGCACTGAAATGCCAACAGATAAAAATCAGATAGTTCACGTAGACACATATGTAAATAAAAAGCAATCATTCTTAATTTTCATAGACAAATTCTCTAAATTTGCAACAGCTTACCCTTTAGAAAGTAGGAATAATTTAGAAATAATAGAAAAATTCAAAATGTATTTCAACCATAAGAAACCACTAAAAATAGTAGCGGATAACGAATTTAAACATGTAAATATTAAAGAATTTCTAAATCAGGAACAAATTGAATTACATCTAGCCAAACCAAACAGTCATACTGGAAATGCAGATGTAGAGAGACTGAATAATACGCTAACCGAAAAGTTAAGAATTCTTAATTTAGAAGAAAATAATCCTGTAAGAATTCAAATGTTAGAAGCTATCAAATGTTACAACAATCAATACCATAGTACCATAAAATATACTCCAGTAAAAGCTGAAGAAAACTCACAAATTAAAGATGAAATTTATAAAAACTTAATAAACACTCAAAAGAAAAGATTAGTAAAGTATAATAAAAATAGAGAAGACTACGAAGAAACTAGAGAACAGGGATATATAAAAAATTACAAATCTCTTAGACATAAAGATGAACCGAAGTTTAGAAAACATAATTTAACTAATATACATGCCATAAATATTAAAAGACCGTTAAAATTTACAGATTATAACAATATTATTATTGACAATAACAATGACAATTACTCCGATTCCTGCTCAACTACTAGTCGAGAAAATAGAGACTAATTCAGGATACACAATACTGAGGGAGACCGAAATACTAATACCGGAAACATATAACTATTCTTTACATATCGTAGACTTAGTACCAATAGAAACAACAATATTAGAAATTAAAACACTAATTAAAGGAATGATACCAACATTTATAGAATACAATATTAAAACACCACTTATAAAAGAATTAGACAAACTACTATATAAACTAATGACATTAAAAGACGGACATCATACGATTAGAAAAAAAGGACTAGTAAACTTCTTAGGGACAATTAACAAATGGATAACCGGAACAATGGACGACGAGGACAGACAATTAAATTTAAATGTAATAGATAATAATAACGAACTAATAGTATCCAATATGAACAAACAAATACAAATCAATAACAATTTTAATAAAAGTATAAACAAATTGTATGAAACCATAGTAGAAGATAGAAAATTAGTCAAAGAATTTATTGAGGAAAAAGAAAAGTATAATTCGATGAAATTAATAATATTTGATATAAAATTGAAAATTCAAGAAGTAGATAGAATTATTAATGATCTACAAGACAACATAATGTTCAGTAAATTAAATATCATACACCCCTCATTGTTAACAATTCAAGAAATTATTGATTATGAAATAGATGCTAATAAATTAAAAAATTTGAAAGTAGGCTTTTCCAAGACAACTACAAATAAATTAATATTCTTAATCAAAATACCATATAGTATGAAAAAAGTAAACAAAAAACTAATTATCCCTCTAGCTAATGAAAATGATTGCAAATTAATTAATTGTAGAATTATTGAAACAATCGAATTTAATGATAAGAATTTTGAATATGATGAAAGCAAATCTATAAATTATTTAAGTAGCTTAAAACATTGTATCGTAAGTAAAAACTGTGAAAAAATAAAAAATTGTAACACAGAAATTTATAATATTAATGATAATAGTTTAGTAATACAATTAGCAAATAATCTAACGTTAACATCAAATTGTGATGAAAGACAATTTATCTTAAATGGAAATTATTTTATAAAATTTTATAACTGTACCGTTAATTTAGGAAACAAAACCTTCTATAATAATATTAAAGAAATAAAGGATAATTATATAATTCCAAACCTAACATATGAACCTACAAATAGTACATTAACATTTAAAGAAATAATATTAGAAACAAATAAGAACATAGAAGAAATAAAACTTTTAAAATATCATAGAATTTTTTTATATTCGGGAATAAGTATAATTACAATAATATTAATAATAATGATAACAATATTAACGATTTATAAATGTTATAAAAGAAAGAATTTTAAAGTAAAAGTAATAAACAGAATCCAGGAGAATTCTAACCCCAACGAAGGGAGAGTTACATGTAGGACATTGACACCACATGATAACAATAATGCACATGAAAATATTTTGTTCTAGAAAAAAATCAAAATACATAAATTTTCACACAAAAAGTGCAAACAAAATATTTTATAATTTTTATATTTTTTTGTGAAATGAAATCTATATCAGATTTCATTAAGTATATTTAAAACGAATATTGGTGTTAAATTTAGAACACGTTTTAAATATGCTTACTACAAAGTTTTATGAAGAATTAAAATTAATAAATTAAATAAAATTTAGAATTGTATCTGACTCCGAAGAGTACAGACTTAAATAACCAATTTTCAAAATAATGTAAAAAGTGTAAAGAAAAATAAATAAAGTTTTTTTTATTTTCAACTGAAGTTGAAAAACGTTTTTCGCGCGAACAAATGAAAAATTTTATATTTGTGTGTACGCAGTATAAAAGAAACAAACGGAAAAATACAAATTCAACGTATTTTGAAAATATCCTTTCTCTTATTGTATGTTTTATATTTAATAAAACAGAATGCTTTGAAAACTAAAACGCACGTATTATGTATATACTATACATATACTAGATGTATATACATATGTACTATTTAAAATAAAATGTGTGCACGATCGATAATTTCTTGTCGTTTAGGTATATAAAATTTAAAAAACATGTGATCATGAAAAGAAAGAGGATCTATTTTCGATGTATGTATGTATGTACGTATATACATTGATTATGGTTTGGTGTGCTGCATGATGGAGAGTTCACGGAACGGGAATATTTTTTATCCAACTCTTCAGCCAATCAAATCTTTCATATTCAACTAAACACCGCCCAATTTAATCCAGCTTTAGTTAAAATATTTCCATCTTTTGAGCAATAATCTTAGTCGTACCAACATAGTAACAAAAAATAACCGGAAGTATGAGCAATAATTTTGCTCAAATATATTGTTATTGTTTATTTTTGACAATTTTTGAATGAATTTGTTAGGTTATCGCCTGAGATAATTTTATTTAAAGTTATTATATAAAATAAATGAAATAAATATGCGAGATGCATTGAAGTGAAACAATTAGGATGAGAACCAAAAATTTTATTTTGTTACAAACTGTTGGGCTATAAATTATTTGATAATTTATAAATTGTGATGTGTGTATAAAACCGAATATTGTGTATTTGTAATCCCCAGACAAACGTTTATTCGATCAAATTAAAATAAAGCCCCATCTAATCGTAAACAAAGCAGAAATTGCAAACAAAAAATACAAAACAACAGAAAACATATCGCACATCCTCTTAAATACTGTCAACACAAAAAAACAGTTTTGAGATAAATGTATTTTAATTTTTTTTTAATTGCTAACGTTACTGTGATGATGCTGGGATTATTCATTATTAGCTTTATAAAATAAATAATCAAGTATAGCAATTTAAAATGCATTTATCACAAAACTGTTTTTTGTGTTGTGACATTTTTTTAAAAGATGTGCGATAGACAACCGTAGACAAATTTTTTGAGCAAAAGTTGGTAAAAACAGCCAGTTTTTTTTTATCTCATTCCGTGAACCCACACTGAAATATAGTTTATAAAAAAGAAACAAATATTTGGAGGAAATGATACGAAACATCAAAAATTTATGAACGAAAGGGAAAAATATTATAATTAAATTGTTTTTAGTGATCGCAGTAAACATTTAGATATACATATTACATATTTGTGTTTAGTTACATTATGTATATTTTATATGCCTATCTACACGCAGAGAAAAAATATGGTTACTACAATCATATATAAAAGGTATCATATTATGATTGGCATTATGATTGCAACAATCATTAATATATATTGAATATGATTGGTAGAATTATATGAATGATTACAGCAAACATAAAATGATTTCTGTAACCATGTGTGAGACTCAAACTATGATTGCAATAATCATTTTATGTTTGCTGTAATCATGCATATGATTCTACCAATCATATTTTTGATACAATATCAATCATATTTATAATTACACCAAACATAAAATATAATATTGATGACGCATTGGTATCGCATTGAAAGAAATACCCCATCCCTTTTATCCCAATTGACCATTATTGTTGGTAGCTCAAAACAACAAAATCCGGAATTCATTTTCCCCGTCGTGAGCATACCAAAAAGTTTGTATTTTCACTATCATCTCAAAATTTATTTTAATAACATTTGTTATAAAATATTCGATAATCGCATAAGACTAAATTACTCCAGCCATGAAACTACAAAGTGAATGCTGGAGATTTAGTGCTTACATACGAATTAATCACACATTAAGATAGCGAATTTTTTATAAATACACTAAAAATTATTAATCATTCAATAATCACAGAATAATTGCCTCAACAACTTAAATGATCGAAAATTATATTTAGGACAATCATAATTGTGTTACCACCATTAATAGTTGCAGGAATCATAATAACAAGTGAATTTTAAAAATAATATGGTTGGAGCAACTTTATTTCTATCATTCGCAATTATTTGGCGAATATGTTATAATGACGGTGACCAAACATTTTTTACAGTAATTATAATATTATGTAAACAAAAATAATTTAGTTGTAGCAATCGTGCATTAACTATATTATTTTTCTGCGTGTATACTGATTGGTCGAAATTAAATACATACATTCATTACTAAATTTTTCCTAAGTGTACTATAAGGATGATTGATATATGATCTAAATTCAATAATATTAAAATTCCTAACAATTTTATAAATGATTTTATTTTTGAGAAAAATAATAAAATCAGCTTAGAGCGGAAAGATGCCTTTGGGAGGATGTACTATGTATTTGGATTTGCCTCCAAAAAATTGGTCAAGCATATCGTCACCCCAGTATTTAAGTGTTACAAACGACAAAAACGAGATTTCGAGAAAACGAAAAACAAAGTTTGGATTACTTCCAACGTAAGGGTTTTCAAAAATTGACACAACGAATGGATATTTATAAAAATATAATAATTTTCTTTCTTGGAATTTAAAATAGCATATGTAACATTTAAACTTTATCATTGCATTCGAATATGTATTGTATGTAACATTTTTTGGTATGTTTACGACTCACTTTTCACATTTTTGATGATAGTTAATTTTTTCCCATGGTCTGAACCAAAGTGTCATAAAAATAATTATGGAATTGATAGAGGATTAATTTATTTATTTATTCAAAGTCAATAAAAAGTGAAATTCATTAAAAGCTAGTTCTTTAAGAACCTTAACTAAATGAAATAATAAAATAAATAAAACACAGCCCCAAAATTCATAGAATAGGATTGATTTATTTAGTATTACATATATAATATGTACAAACATTAAATACAAAACTCATTTATTATAAGTCGTGCATCTCATATAAATCCGAAGGAAGTTAAATAGCCCCTATCCTCGCACCTTGCCTAATTCTGTTCGGCTACCCATAATTTTCCGGTACCCACAACTGCACTTTTTAGTGATTTTATCAAATAAACAATTCAACCAGTATAGCTTTCACGATTACTTCTAATTTGGTACTTTAGGTTTCAGGTTTCAATTATGAATAATTAGAAAATAAAAATTTAATTATAAATTAAATATATTTTCACGATGAAAATTAAAACAAACAGCTGCGACGGGAAAGACAGTGGCAACTCATATTGGCTAAAGTTTAATGATAAGAAATTTACGATTTTTCTTTGGTTGTGGTTTTTGGTACCCGATTTCTTGTGTGTTTTGCCTTATCCATCGTTCCTGTAGGGGCTGCTTTTGCTTGTTTGCTGCCGGTGTTCCATATCTGGGCTGTGGATTTCGGTTGTTTACTTTCACGAGGTGGTTTAGTTAAACCTCCCGAGGATACTAATTTTGTGTGTTTTGGCATGACGTGCGATGTTTTATTTACAGCAAGTTCTGATTTTAATATAGAATTCGATTTATTATAGCACAGTGTTGTAATATTGTACATCAATTTCATCCATGTATCTTATCATACTTTGAATATCTTTTTTTTTTTCATCGCTTAAAGCCCAATTGAAAATGAGTGGTTTTAACACGATTTTAGGAAATCTATTTTTGAAATTTTTATTTAAGACAACGGGCGTGAGTACTGCAGTTCCAGATAAATTGATTTTGTAACGCAATATGTTTAAGTCGTTTGATTGATATTCGAGTAGCCGTACTTGAAAAAATGGAACCATATTAATAAAAATTTTGGAGGCTAGGTTGAAATTGAAAAAGTTTTCATCTTTCATTTGCATTAGACGTAAAGTAACTTTTTCGTAATTAAGTTTTTTTAATTGTTTCAATAGTGAAACCGGGCTGTAAATAGCGATTCCACGTAAGTGTATAGCGCTATGTACCGAATCCACTTCCTGAAGTTGTGAGTGCCCTAGTTTGGAATATTTATGAATCACGCTTGTTACCTTGGGGTGGTCTTGCTAAAACTTAATGATCATAGTTGTGTTGACGCGATTTTTATTTTGCGCAACACAACTGTCGGACCACAGAATGGTTTTGTTCACGTTAGGACAATCTAGCATAACAGCCTTTAAAATTTTTAAAAGAGCACTAGCTAGATCATTTCCCGCCCGCCCGCTTTGAGCCTCGGTCCATATGCTACAATATGTAGCTTTATTTAAATTACAATGCCCAGTCAAATTATACACAGCAAATTTTCGTTTATAATAAAAATTTGATACCTCAGCTTTTGGCAATACGAACACGTTTTGTAAGTCATAAGTTATTATCGCTGTTTACTGAATCTTTGTTTTTTCTATCCGCGTCACGTTCTATTTTTGCGAAGGTTTTATTTAGTTCATGCTGATGATATTTGCCTTGGTCGGCATCGTCTAAACCCGTTTTACTTTTGAATAAGGTGCACGTATCACACTGATCTTTCTTTGGCAAATGAAAAGCACAATTATATGATTCGTTGAATACTCGCTCGTAAATATTCTTTTTAACTGGTGATCCCTCGCACGATTCTTTGTAGAGGTAATACATTTTTTGAATTGAAAGATTCGGACTCAAATAGACTTTCTGCGTATTTTAGCGGCAATAATGCGACTCAACTCGAGGAAAACTTTCAATATGCTTTTTGATTTCTTGGATTTTAGAATCTGGTGTTTTTCGTTTGATATGTTTACCCTTTTTCGGAGAGGAGGGTATTCTTGTTGTTTCGTCGAGCTTATTCGTAAAAAACCATTGCAATCGTCTGGAACTTATATTCAAAGTGTTTAAAAAAAATTGCTTGCAGACTCTAATAGATTTACCTTCGTGTTGAAGAAAATACTGATAAACATTAAGTCGTTTTTTTTGGATCCTTCTTCGATATTCTTTTAGCAGGGCATTTTTTTATAATATGTGCATAAAAATTTTTTTTTTGATTTGTCGTCTAGCATCCAAAACCCCTCAAGAATTACTTGTATTTGGCATGGTTGAATGTAATTAGAACACCGGTATACGCACTAACATTCGATAAGTTTCACTGCTCTTGCAGGACGTTCATTACCTTTAAGGTCAACATACGGTTTATCTTTTTGCCGGTTTAGGTTCCTTATAGTGCTTTTCCAATTAGCTACATTCTTTGCTCTTTTTCGAGATGGTGGTGTGCTTTCTTTCGCAGCAATATAATTACTTGGTGTAGAAAAATTTGTTATATTTGCCGGTGGCATATTTTTTGGTGTTGGCACAGGCTTGCTATATTGGTGTAAAATGTCGGTATTATTTTTCTTAAATCTTTTTGTAACTGGCGAATCTACACTACTATCAGAATCAGAAACACCTTCATAATTAGGATCTTCTAACGAATCATCTGGATCAAAGTCCAAAATATTATTTTTACTGTAAAACCAAGTAAAAATAAAAATTAATCTTATGGGAAAATGTTTCAAACGGTTCGAGCTTCCCTTTCAACAGAAAATACAACCGATAGGTTTTCCTTTATTCGATTTGGTGAATCAATTTTGCACAACGGTGCAATGGTAACGTCTAATTCAAAAATACCTTCAGCTAAATTCCCTAAATAATTACATTATTTAGACTTTTATCAGACAACTGAGCGTGCTCGCCATAAACTTTATTCGCATTTGCAATTTACAATTTTCAAACCCTTTGCATTCAACTAATTTTAATTTAATTATATTTAATACATACCATTAGTAAATTCATTTTTATCACTTTCATCTAAAATACCGTCCACTGCACATACAATTTCCTCTGATAATTGAGGTGCAGGTGAAGATCGTAAAATAATAAATACGCTTTACCAATTATATAGAAGGCACTGGCTCTACACACCACTACTTAAACAAATAATCAGTATATTTGTGTAAATATCCCGTTAGAAATAATATTGTTCTAAACAACAAAAAAGAACACCTGCAAACCCGTTATACGCACTATTGTTTCGAAAATTGCATATATCACAAATTTTAAAATTGTTAACATTATTTTAACCAAATTATTTTACCAGCGAGAGCAAACAAATAACTGTAATTTAATAAATACCGTTATATCAATTTGGCAGGAGACAAATTTGTTGTTGTTTAGCATTATTATTATTAAATAATTATAATTATGTATAATAAAATAAAATAATTAAAAATAAATGTCACTCATGATGCGAGCTGTTAATCGTTCAACGTTTAAGGAAAGACTAAAATTTTTAAATAATACTATCAGAATTGTTCGGAATGTAGATGCAGACATGCAGCACCTTACGTATTAAAAACCTGTCAATTGTATGTTTGCATCAAACAAATTCGGAATATCCAGTTTGATTATATGTAGAATATAGAAACTAATGTATGCATGAATCAGATAAATTCGAATCTAACTAACTCCTATTATGTTTTAAGGCGAACTAAATTGTATGCTTCTACCATTTAAATCCAAACTTATGATTTAATTTTATATTGCAATTTTCAATATCATTGTACGTAAATATCATACAAATTCTAAATTAGCCGTTTGAAATAAGTATTTTTTTTTTAATTATTGTATGTTTATATCAGATAAATACTGTATTTAATTTTTGGTTACGCTTGTGTTATCAGTTTAAGCGTATGTATATGTCAAACAAATCCTGAACCTTTTTTCAGCGTGCAATGCTTTAACTACTTACCTATTGCACGTATGGAAATCATGATATAAGGAATCAATCATCGTATAAGGAATCATGATACCTTAACCAAACAAACCACTTAATATTTTTTTTTTTTTTATAATTTATAGTACAACTTATTTACAAATCATTTCGAAACTTATCTTTCTTAAATAAATATTCACATTTGACGGGCAGTAACCCAATTATTACTCCCGTTTGAATTTACATAATTTATTATATTTCTCTTTCCTAATTAAATACAACTGCCCAGTTCTAAAAGTTTTGTGCTTTTGAAGTTTTCTTACTGCATTGGTGGTGTACAACAAACTTCGTATGTCTGCATTTTGGTGCCGAGATATCCGCTGAATGTGTTTCTTTGCATGATTTTTTATTTCTTCACTGACATATTCCATGTTTAAGTCCCTATGTATGTAATCATTTCTGATGTACCATGGTGCGTTGACAATGTCACGCAGCACTTTGTTTTGAAAACATTGTATCAATTGCGTATTTGTTTTCTTGGTACAACCCCAAAGTAAAAAAATACCATGGGTATACCGGTTTAAGTATTTGCCGATGTCATAGCAATTTATTTTGGATTGTAAGCTCAGAATATCTACCTGTTAGCCAATACATTTTTCTAAATTTGATATTCAAATCTTCTTTTTTCTTTTTAACATTCTCTTTCCATCTAAGCTTGCAATCGAGAGTCATGCCGAGGTATGTGGCAGTATTTGCATTTGGAACCTGCCTTGAATTGAGTTCCACTTGAATCCAGTTAACTTTCTGGTTTGTGAAGTTTACGTGAACCGATTTTGCTTTGTTTATTCTAATGCGCCATTTCATTGTCCAGCTACTCACTGAGTCGGTTGAAGTTTTGTCGTTGCTTCTGATATACACTTTCCAGTTGCCAGAATAGCTGTATCGTCTGCAAATGTTGCTATGGTAGCAGCTTCTGTATTTGGCATATCTCTGATGTACAAGATATACAATATAGGACCCAGTACACTACCTTGTGGTATTCCTGCTGCTACTCTCTTTAGTTCAGAGTTCCGTTATATTTTACAGGGAAATGCCGATCTGCGATGTACGATTTACGAATTTGACAGAACTGTTTAGGTAGATCTCAATGCAATTTAAATTCAAGTCCTTGGTGCTAAACTTTATCGAAAGCTTGTGTTACATCTAAGAAGATAATGGAACATATTTTCTTTTCCTCAAGTGCGTCTTCTATTATGTCCGTTATTCTGTGAACTTGTTCTATCGTAGAGTGATTTTCCCTAAATCCAAATTGGTGAGCCTCTTGAGCAGTAATTTTTCAAATAATTTTGAAATGACAGGAAGTAGTGAGATCGGCTTATACGACTTTTTGTTGTTTGCTGGTTTGCCTGGCTTAGGAATCATAATTACTTCAGCAACCTTACATTGTTGTGGGACATATTTTAGTCTAAAGGCACCATTTATTATTTCAACCAATTTTTGCAATCCCTTCTCGGGAATGGCTTTTACGACTTGGCCAGTAATTAGATTATATGGTCATCAATTTTGCTAATTCTTGTTATGTTTTCATCTTTATCTAAAAAGTAGCTTTTTACTTTTCACTTTTGGACCAAGTTCCTTCCTCATTTTTAATAGGCGGCACATGCATTTTGGCCCTTTTTAATAACTTTGTTGCTTTCCAAAGAGAGTAATCAGTGTCTTTATGTTCGCTGAGACAACTTAAGTACTTGTTAATAGTTTCGTTCTAAATTTCTTTTATAAGTTGTTTCAGTTTATTGCACAGAAAATTGAGGATATTTTTGTTTTACGGGGCGCGTGTCTTTTGCCCGTTTGCCGGTCTTTCCTGACTTCCGTTTCTCTCTAACTAATTCCCTGACTTCAAGGGGATAAATTTTATTCCTACGGGATTCGGTTTGATTAGTAGGAGAACTTTCTCATGCTGCTTGTTGTATAATGTTGCCATGCTGCTTGTTGAATAATATTAAGTACCTCCAGTTCATCTTCCAATTGTATCGTTGTTTTAATTGGCACTTGAAGGTCTATTTGTTCTTCAATTAGTAAGTTTTATTATTTGTTAGCTTAGGCTAGTTATCTTTGTTAACTATCATTGTGCTGAGTGTCACGATAACAGGTGAATGGTAAGAATATATCCCCTCGCTGTTTTCGAAGCACATGTAGTCCTCGGTAATCCCTTTCGTTACATAGAAATCAATGAGGGCTGGTATTTTATTTTTATCAGCAGACCAATATGTTGGTTTACCTCCAGAATGGAACTCACAGTTGTTTACCCGACCTGCTTCGAAAAGCTCCTATCCTGTAAGTCATACGGGTTGTAAGTCTTGATCCCCAATAGGTGTTTTTTGCATTAAAGTCACCACCAATAATAAAATTGGATCCTAGCGATCTAAAGAGTCTGTTATAATCTTCTTTGTTTAGATTATAGCGTGGACGGTAGTAAATAGAGGAAATACTATATTCATTATTATTACTAGTTTCGACTTCAGGAAAACATCAGAAAGAGTACCACAAGGTAGCGTTCTAGGAACAACTTTATATTGGCTTGCCATTGACAGAGGCGACTAACGTACCAATATTTGCGGATAATAAGACCATCTTAGCAGTAGCTGATAGCAAAATTTACAAGCAAATTGCAATTCCCTTTGCAAACACGGCAAAATGTATAGGTATGACTCTAAATGCGAAACTAAACGGAAAGTGCATATCAAAAAGTAAAAAAGGAGAGTTAAAAATTAAATAAAGAAAGATGGATTCGCTCTTAGGGAGAAATTCTAAAACCTGTGTCGACTTACGGTATTCAGCTAGATTCTGCTACAACACATGTACTGTGTTAGGCTACACCAAAATGCTGAGATAGAAAACAGTAAAACGGCGGCGAAGGTAGAAATCACTTGATATACGAGATCCAATCTGGATGGACTAAAAATTTAAGGAAATTGTAAAGGGGACTAGCCAAAGGGCTACAGCCCTCCAAACAAAAATATAAATTATGAAAGAAAAATTATCGTCGTTTTATTCATTCCAAGCATGATCATTTCGCAAACATTAAAAATTTTACCGTAAAATTACTGTGACAGTTAATTTCGGGTTCTGTAATTTAAGCCATTAGATCGGTGTAATAAATTTAAAAAAATCTATCGCTGCAAACTAAACGCATTTGAATTCACAAACATCCCTCCCGTTCACATAACCTGGTGTGTGGATTTGCTGTTTTAAAATTGCCAGCGCTTTCTCAACTGGATGTCTCAATCTCGATGAAATTGAAGTTAAACATTCTAAATTTAAAAACTGTATTTTTTAATAAGAAAACCCCAAAATCAATAAACACCGCATATTTTTAATAATAACTAAAAAAAATTTCGTTTCAGGAGTACCTTTCACCGTTCTGTGTTCGGAGATGTTTACGTTATTTTATTTTTTGTTTCATACGACGACGACAGATCATATTTGGTGTTCATTTGAATTGTACAACATGTTTAGTTGGCTAGCTTACCTATCATCGATTATAATCGTGCTGACTACCGTATGTAATGAAACGCTGTTATCATCACAAAGGACATCAACGCTATTTCATAAATATATTTCGAGAAATTTTAACCAGGAATTTTATGATGATGTAAGTATAACGGTATCGTTACCTTATTTGTGGCCGCAATATTTCAAAAATATTCCTACATTATAAATTCTGTAAGACCAAGTTATTTGAATCCTAATAAAAATGAGATCGCGAATCCCAAACATTTTAATCGTTCGAAAGGTCTTGGAAAAAGCAAAAATTTTGTTATCTGTGCTTTAGTTGATGAATCCACCGTTTTGACGCCGTTTCAATTGGATGGATTATAGAAAATATAAGAGCTGTGTATAATATTGAAAAGATCCCACCAAACTACTAGAGGGAGATACTTGTTTGTCATTCCGATATAAGCATGTGACTTATCGATTGAAATGGCTTGGTTTAGTGTTTTAGTTCACAGTGCTTTGGCGCTAGTGTCAAATTAATCCTTTACTTTGTTGTGTATATTTGTTCATATTACGCTTCATTCAGTTCGTGACAATGACGTTGAAAGAGATTAAGATCTCTAATATTTCTGTCTACATCGACGACATGAAATTAAACAAGTTTGCCGTTGTGTATGCAAATGTCAATTACTCTTGTAGAGATAATTAAAATTTTTGCATTTAAAACTTCATGCACCATAACGGGGAGCATACAGGATTTTTTACTAGCGGTGTCAAAATCACAATCTTTTCATTAGCTGCAAGCACTCAACATGAAATTCTTTTAAAGAATTCCATATATCATCTAGGTACAACCCAAACTAAAATTCCTTTCGCCGCCAAATTTGGTACTTGTTATCGTGCCTATATCGTAATGGGCTAGAGTTTATTACAAACTATTTTACGCTTTATTGGTCAGTTGACGACCACCTTTATAATCTCTTCAAGCGTTTAATATTATTCTGGGTTAAATTCGGCAAATTTCTGAAAACTCATACGAGTCAACTTATATTTTGGATAAATTTAGGCTTCATGAACCTTGTAATGGACAAAATAAGCCTATGAAAGTGCTTGTCAAATTAATTTAAATTGGATTTTCGATTTTATTGGACACTTTTTATTGATTTATTTGGTTCATTTTAGCTTTGCTAGCATCTTAAAGCAGCGTCATACGTTTTCAGCTGTGTAATAACCAAATTTAGTTAACCTGTAATAATTTAGTACACCGAACTGCACCAAAATAAGCGACTTTTAGGCTTTAGAGAATGTCTGCAAGATGCAAGAATAGCTCCTCCGTGTTTTTTTTAACAATTTTTTCTACAATAGCCTAAATATGCATCACTTCGTCAGATGGATTTGTCAGATCCTCGCAGCTAATATCACAAGCCAGCTATTTGTCATCATTAAGCTTTCGTTTATTTTCGATGAGTTGACGTCACTGATTATCGATTCAAGATCGTGGTTTTCACTGTGATTTTTTGGTTGATTAGTGACAGCTAAGCATGTATTTTTCAGTGAATCACGTAATGCAGGCTCTTCTCTCATATTTGTTAAGTGTTTATGGTTGAGTCCACTTATATACATTTCAAATTGTTGGGTCGATTTGGTTTTCCGTTTTTCAATCATTCGACCAAGCCAAAAATTGTCGATATGTGATCTAGTTTCTCCGCTTCGTCGAGCTCAAGAAAGGATAAATCTCCTATTTGTCTTCGATATGGGCATGTCAATTGAGATTCGTGATAGAAATCTTTTTTGGGCATATTCGTATATTGACAGGGCTATGAAAAAGCTGACATTTATCCATTTTCAAGGTCTCTGTAGTGGTGAGCGTTGCCATTGAGAGTATTATAAATCCCATTCTCAGTTCTTACACCGAACAAAGCCAAAATACTTAAGCCATTAAGTTAAACCTGAAATACGTTATAAAACATACCGTTTGCTTTAAAAACGATGCCCACTTTAGCCTTATCCTCCACCCTCCCCCCCTCCTTCTTTTCTATTCTGGGGAACCGACGTGGAAGTGTGACTTGTAGTGTCATTGATAACAAAATTCTTAGTAGAGGCGCTGTAGAAGAAATTTTTTCATCTGATTAATTTAAAATACTCATTTCAGAAAGCTTCGAAGATTCAGTTATCTAATACAAAATCCAAGTCGCTCCACTCAGAGAGTTTCGTTAATAAAAGACTGATTTAAGGTCTAAGATCTATCACTCTACAGTCATTTTCAAAAACTGAGGAAAGCTTGTTAAACCTTCTGTTTCGAGCTAGAGTAGTTTCTAATATATGGACATACATACATGTTTGAACATGCATTCTTTGAAGTGGAGTATCTACGGATTTAGTACCCTAGTAAGCTCGATAGAGATATCGATCTAATGTTAAGGGTGTCCCAAAATTTACGCAAGATTTTTTTTATAATTCTTATTTATTTGAATTAAATAGAAAATTAATTAATTTAGTGTTTGCAACCAAAAAAACAGTTTGATACCTGACAGTTTAGGGTTAGTAAACATGTAGCACTACACGAAAGAACGACGCGTTTTCATTGTTGAACAATATTTCAAAACTAATGAAAGTTTGAATGCTGATTTTCCCAGCAAAATATTGATGGTTTCGTTAATCGTCAAAATTTCCGGTTTTGGTGTTCAGAGAACCCACATGTGATAGTCACAAAATACATTTGGTGCAGACTTTGGGCTAACGCGTCAAATCACGCGGACCATAGTTTTTTAAAAATGAGTCTGGTCAAGCAATTACTGTTATTGGTGCTTATTTTTGAATAAATTGGAGGATATTGATGTGGACGAGATGCGGTTTCACAATCCAATTACTGCATGAGACATTTCCTGGTCGTGTACTCTCTCGTTTCGATAATATAAATTGGCCCCCTAGATTATGTGGTTTAACATCATTGGATTATTTTTCTGTCAGAACAGGATAGTGGCTCTTGGAGATAGAATATATTGTAAGCACTTAATCATATACTAGTAAGCAAAACAGGTGAAACTGATCTAGGGGATTCGCTAAAAGAAAGGGACTTGTCTGCAGAATACCTCAGTGAGGGGCTCTTTCCTTCTTTCCTTGAATACGGTAATAAAATAATTAAAGTTAATCCATTTTTGGATAATAAAGCTAGCCCGTCTCCGCAAAATATTTGGATACGATTAAAGAGGAATTTTAAATACATTTTCAACGGTCACAAGCAGGCCTAGCAAATGTGGGTTATGCGTCAAACTTGAGCACTAGTCCGTGCAACTTTCAATGATATTTAAACTCAGCTTAGTTGATAAAGGAAGAAGTTTCACCACTGTCAAAAAAAACATCTGAAATTCTAACGTAGTATACCTTAGAAGCTAGTTGATCAATGCTTTAAATTCAGGGGCGGAATTAACGCCACTCGGAAATGTTAAGAAAGTAATGAAATTTAATAGGGGAAATTATACAACAATTCGACTGCTTTTGTTTCATTTGCTGCGTTTTTTTATTCTCTACCAGTGGCACTATTCTGGTAATTCCCTGGGAATAGGGAATTGGGGAAAGATTTTATATGTAATTTCAGTTCAAATATTTTTTTTTCCGGCCTACTAAGTAGAAAAGTTTGATGTAAATATTTATCAAATAAAAAACCTCTTAACGAGGTAAATGTTCGTGTGACGAAAGCCGAATTCAATTCACAAAATTTCTGATATCAAATTTGTGCCGAAAAAAACAATTGCATTCGATTTGTCAACGATTTTTCGGAATGTTAGTGCATTCGGCGCGTTTGTTTACATTTTGCTTTCTAGCTGTCAAGAATAACGATTGCTAACGATTTTTCGGAATGTTCAACAACAACGCGCTGAATGCATTAACATTCCGAAAACTCGTTGACAAATCGAATGCAATTGTTTTTTTCGGCACAAATTTGATATCAGAAATTTTGTGAATTGAATTCGGCTTTCGTCACTCGAACATTTACCTCGTTAAGAGGTTTTTTATTTGATATCAATGATTTTGGCACGGCAAATTGAAAATGAATTGAATTGCGATTCGTTTTATTGTTGTCAGTCAAAACAGTTCATACACACTCGATAGCTCACAAGTGGCCGCTACGTGTTATTGTGCATATTCATACGACGGATAAAAATCCGGGATTTTTCTATTCCATCGTTCTAATCAATTACATCACGTAAATTATACAACAGACACGCTTTTTTCATACAAAAAAGTTGAAAAAAAAATCTGGGATAGAAAAATCCGAGATTTTTATCCGTCGTATGAATACGACTTCATACACAGACGCGTGGCATTGAAATTACGAATAGCGAGAGGCGAAGAACGAATTACGCATACTTTCACACAGCTGTCGGCTATGTGTTACGGATTCGTTCGTGCATGATTCGTTCTTCTTCTCTCGATATTCGTCACTCCAGTGGCGTGCGTCTGTGTATGAGGCACAATGCTCTATTCCACAATTGATCTCACATAAATCATAACTTTCTTCTATTCTTTCCCCGTTTACCTATGATACTGATTTTAATTGCGGCTTAAACAAATTTTCGGTGAAATCACACCAACACAAACAAAAATGAAATAAAAAAGACGGGAAAGATCGGAACCGAACTCTATAAGCATTTTTGTTGCCTATATAGTAGCCTACGGTCTGGTGTACGGTTTCTGGTGTGTGGTAGACGATTCTATTTCTTTATTTTGCATGCATTTTTTCAATCTTCATTTTGTAGTATTTTAGTAGATTTTATTTCAGAATCTTTTACCACATGCCACAAACAGGTCATGCCGGGTGTGATCTTATTACACAACCGGTTCTCGTAGGCTATCGGCTGAACATATGTAGTTTAGGTTTTAGTGCATGTTACAGAGTAGTAAAAATTTAGATCAGATTCATCTGTTTTTGGCAGAAATTCGATTGAGTAATTCAACAATTTTTTTGCATGTTTCTTGTTGTTTTGTCACTAACCGCATGCGGATACCATTCATTTGTGACCCCTTAAACAATACAATAAAATATACATATTTTAGTTTGTTAGTTGAAAACAAAAATTAATGGTAGCTACCCTCTCGCTGATATTCCATCTTCATGCGATGGGAGGAGTGGTAAGATCTATTTTTTTAAAGAAATCATCATAAAGATTAAAAAAGTATCGATTTTATGCAAGGAGATTGTTCAATGTTTTTGGTGATTTTTTCGATCACATCAATTTGTCAGTTTTTTCATTTTTTTTGTTATGAAAAAAGAGTCACTGGTAAAAATTCTCTTAGCAATGATAATAATATGATGTATTTATATTTGTTTCATTGTAATACGTTGATTCACTATCATTATGAACCGCAACGGACCGATATTAGGGTGCATTTGAGCCAAAAAATGAAATTTTGCAAAAAATTAAGGTGGCTTTTAAGTTATGGAGGTGAATATCTAAAATATACGATTTTTCTGGGACAAACGGTTGATATCATATTGTAGGTGAGATTTGTGGCTAATAATCCTGAAAATATGAATCAAAAGTCTTGGGGTCATTTTTTAGCAATTTGGCCGAATGTGGCCGGCCGATTTCGCATTTTTAGTTTTTTGGGCAAAATGACCCTCTAACATAATTTTTTGAATTCTTTTTTTTTCTATTTGATAGCTGGCGTCAATACCTTTCCAACGATATGCATATGTCCAGGGTATGTCGAACAGATTCAGCACTGTGGACGTGGCAAAATGGCCAAAAATGGCCGTTCATAGGCCGGCCGCGGCCAACATGGCGGCCAAATCAAAAAGTTGTAGAACAAAAGTTGCTTATATCAAATTCTTTCGAAACAAAATTTTGATCTTAGATCAAAAAAATGACTGGCAATGCGATGTATTTCAATGACATTTCGATCAAATTTATTGTATTGTCAATCATTTTTTTGATCTAAGATCAAAATTTTGTTTCGAAAGAATTTGCTATTAGTTTCTTAAGTACTACAACCCCTGAAAATATGAGATCAAATAAAAGAGGTACGGACAAACAAACATATATACCAAAGCAAGATTATATGGTGACGTCATAGAAAAATTTAAAATTGTCATAACTTTGGTCAAAATCATCCGTTTTGGACGTTTGAGGTGTCGTTGAATTGGGATTAACGTCTACAATCATAATTTGCCAGTTAGAAAATAATTGGGGCATTTTTTGGGGCAGTTATACCCGAAAAACTGATTTTTTGGGGCAATTTTCGGAAGGTCATATCTCCACTCAATGTTGGTAGAAATTCATGCTTTTATACATTATTTAGGTTTATTTTTCAAGACCTTTCCAATGGTATATAACATGATCCTGGCGGCCTCAAAGGGAAAAAGTTCGAAACTTGCTGTATAATATACTTCGTTCGACTTCCAGCACAGTAGGTGCTTTCGTCACTCGTTTGGACTACCGTCCAAAGTGATAAATTGGGAATAATTTTTCCATATCTAAATTTGCAGGGAATATTATTCCCAATTTTATTTTGTTTTCAAAATAATTACCACTAGATTTTTACCTCAGTATGCCAGAAAAAAAAATTTAAAATACAAATTACATATAAAATCTTTCCCCAATTCCCTATTCCCAGGGAATTACCAGAATAGTGCCACAGGAGCAGACTATTGAGAGCTAAAAAGGAAATTATCTATTCGACCTTTATCTATTACGCATATTACGTTACCTATTTTCTCGCTTTACTAATGAGTTTATAACATAAGCAACTGCATCGTGGCATTTATATGTGTAAAGGAAATCACATTCTCACCCAATTCGTGAATACACGAATTAATAGTAACGACACAACGTCACCTAATCAACCATTCAGAGCAAATGGACATTGTACAAGAACACAGAACAGAAACTACACACACAAATCATACACAAACAATTTTTGTTGTTGATTTTATCCCAGGCACTGATTTGAACTACATTGTTTAATATCAAAATATAGCATTAAAGTTGAACAAAATGTAGTTCCTGTGTATAAAATCATAACGCAAAAACATTAGAAATAAAATGTACACCAATTTTGACAGCCAGAATCAAAAATATTCTTGGTTTTTTTGTGATAAATGAGTGCATTTTATGGCAAAAGCTGATAAAAAATATCATGATACTATGCGTTTCACTTGATTATGTTACATTTCGAATTGCAAATTGCTCTAACGTTTCGGATCGTCAACAAGCGTTTCTGTCAATAAGAGATGTGAAAACTTTTCATATGTAAAATCTCAACGAAAGAACTACAGTGTCATCCACAAATTTTTTATAGATTAGGGAAAGTCCTAAAAACTTCAAATTTAATTACAACTCCATTAAACAGTTGAAGAAATAAACTGTTTGTTGTACTTAAATAAGACAATTGACATTTTATTTGACATGTTTATAAACAACAATTCAGCTTGCTATAATTTCGTTTTTTAAAATAAGAAAAAATTTCATTTTTGATAGTTCCCAGCAAGTAGAAACGAGCTCCCGATAGTAGCTCCGTCTACCAATTTGGAGCTAAATAAATGGCTTTCTGAATTAAAAAAAGTTGAAATTAAAAAGGTGGAATTAAAAATAGTGTTTTTATATGAAAAGATGGAACCTTTTTTAAGTCATACTTTTAACAAATTTTCTGACTTAACAAAGGTGTTTTACAAAAACAAATTTAAATTCAAAATGACACAAGAAAGGCATATTATATGTCATTATACAAATATATTTTTTAATTCATTTTCAAAATGACTTAAAAAAAGCATATTTAACATAAAATTTACATTTGTTTTTAATACACAATATAGAAATGCATGCGTAATTTCACATTTTTAAGAAAACGGTTTCTTGTTTTTCTTGTTACAGTTTTTTGTTGTATTGTACAGAAAGCTAAAAAACGAAGAAATACATTTTCATAAATTTCAATTGTGAATTCTTATTTGTGTATTAATTCTGAATTAAAATATGCATTTTTTAATTCATTTTGAAATTTTCAATTGTTTTTTGCACATTTTCATTAATGAATGCATTAGTTGAAAATTTTGAATTGCTTTAATTTGCATATTATAGTAAAAGCCCGATTATCCGGCATCCAATTAACCAGAACACTCAGTTAACTGGAATATTAAGTTTTAGGATTTTTTTTGCTTTTTCTCTTTCATATGCAATTTTTTAATTCATTTTGAAATTTTCAATTGTTTTTGCACATTTTCATTAATGAAAGCATTAGTTGAAATTTTTGAATGGCCTTAATTTTCATATTCCAATAAAAGCCCCATTATCCGACATCCAATTAACCGGAACTAATGCATTCATTGATGAAAATGCGCAAAAAACAATTTCAAAATGAATTAAAAAATGCATATGAAAGAGAAAAGAGACAAAAGCAAAATAAAATCGAAAAATTAAGCTTCCGGTTAACTGTGTGTTCCGGTTAATTGGATGTCGGATAATCGGGCTTTTACTGTTATATATTTTTACGTTTTATTTCGGTCTTAAACATTTTCACATATTATTTGATTTTCTAAATGACTTAAAAATACACATTATATGGCATTTATAAACATACTTCTTAAATCAATTTCAAAATGACTTATGATATGCATAAATAAAGTCAGCTTTTTTTATTTCATTTTCATTACAGATTTTAAGTCAATTTTAAAATGAAATAAAAGCGGTGGTTTTAAGTCCGAAAAAACACCATTTTTAAGTCAGCCTTTTTTAATTCAGAGAGAGTAAATAAATTACCTTACCTTTTCTTTGTTAAGGAAAAAATGCAGTTTAGTTTTAAAAACAATGTTTGCACAAGTGTAGCAAGTTACAATTCAAGTTTTGTAAAAAAAAAAAATTACAGCTCCTCTATCAGGCGCTAATGAAAAAAATGGCGATTGTTTCAGAAAAATTTAGCAATAATAAGCCTTAAATATTCAAAATCAATCGTCGTTTTTTTTGAAACCACATAACAAAGCTAGGGCCGACATGTTGTACCATCACTATTTTCGACTTTCGACATAGTTTATGTCGAATGACAGCCTATTTTTCTTCGAAAATCACGCATTTTCTAATGTGTTCTCAAATGGCTCGAGTAAAACGTCACTCTATTTTTTTAGCGATTTCTAAGACTACTAGATAAATCGACTCTATTTATCATCAAATAATTTTTTCGTAATACAGAAAAGAGAGAAAACTCACAATTATCAAGAGGTTAAAATCGTGATATAAAACACATAATTGTTTACGCGAAACAGAATGTTAATTGATTCTTGAAAATTGTGGCATAAACTAAGTCGAAAGTCGAAAATAGTAATGGTACAACATGCCGCCCCTGGGCCGACATGTTGCAACTATCTCTTTTTTCGCTTCGGCGAAACCGAAAAATGTCGGTACAGTAGACTTTTTGTTGCTTTTCCATATAAAATTTTAATACCGTCATTTCCGCATTTCTAGTGCTGAAAAACAATAGAACCTGATGGTATATCTGCATTGGATCTCTAAAATTTCCGTAAGCTGTTTTCAATCTACCCAGGAAAAACTTAACGATCTTTGATAGATTGCCCGGAAAAAGTAAACAAACTTATGCTTCGCACTATCGTCCTATTGCTGTTGTCCTAATCCTAGCACCTCGAAGTTCACAAAATGATTTCTCTTCACCAATACGGATTTCGCAGTGGTAGTTCGACCGCATTTTATTTATTTATTTCCTGACCAATGGAACCGATGTAATCACCATTCTGGAGAATCTTCAAATTATCGTTCTTACATTACTTTACACGTTTATTGATTTACTTTACAAATTAAGGGCCAATTAAACTTCCCAGTATGCTGATTTGTTGGATTAAGAATTTCTTTTTCTGTCGCTCTATTTCGGTGGTGGTAGCAAGATTCTTTTGCGAATTCATTTCATCATATCTCCTGCTATTTTTCTTATTATCTTTAACCAACGACCCTCAATTTCAATTCACTCATATCATGACTGCTCAATCTAATCATTTTCTTCACAATTAGCAAGAATGTACTATCATTTGATCACATAACAGATCCCAAAATGAGAGGTTCTACAAATACTTTTGTGGAATGTGTTCCATTAAATTTTATTAATTTATGGCTGTTCTGACACGGCCTCCGTTAGGCTGGGTGATGGATCTTTCTCCTTGATTTATGATTTATAAAAGTTCAAGTTATTGCGGCATATAAAGGGTTTTATCTTTAAGGTATGCCAATAATATTTGAAAACGATATCAGCAAAATGGCCGCCACGGCTACGCTTGCAGCACCATATCCTTTTAACGAAATTTTTCATGACCAATTCGCACATTTGCCTCTGTATGTTCTCGATAACTTCACAAATTCCATCTTTAAGGTGTTGAATCAATTATGAAGCATTTGCATAGACCTTATCTTTCACATGGCTTCAAATAAAAAAGTCTAATGGTGTTAAATCACAATATCTCGGTGGCCAATTGTGATCACCTCTTCGAGAAATAACACGGTCAAGAAACTTTTTTTGCAAAATTGCGATTGTTTCGTTGCTTTTGTGACACGTAGCGCCATCTTGCTGCAAATAAACGCCATCCACATCAATATATTCCAATTTTGGCCATAAAAAAAATCATTAATCATAGCTCGGTATCGCAATTCATTCACCGTTACAGTTGCACCAGCCTCATTTTCGAATGAGTAAGATCCAATCACACCGCCAGCCCAAAAACAGCACCAAACAGTGACACGTTGAGGATGGAGAGGGTTTTCAACAATCATTCTTGGATTTTCTGAGCCCCAAATGCCACAATTCTGCTTATTAACGTAGCCTACGAGGTGAAAATGTGCCTCATCACTGAAGATGGTTTTTCGATGAAAACCCGCATCATTTTTTTTAATGCTTCAAATGAACTCAATCAGCAAAGATACGACGTTTATGATGATCGACCGGCTTGAGTTCTTGTATTAACTGTACTTTAAAAGCCTTAAGACCTAAGTCTTTATGCAAAATACGGTGTAATAACGTTTATGGAATGTCTAATTCCAAAGATCGACGAGGAATCGACAAACCTGGGTTTTCGTCAACACTACGGGCTACAGCAGCAATATTCTCAGTTGTTCTTGAGTGACGCACACGGTTTCGATTCTTCACATCACTAACTTGTCCCAACAGCTCCAATTTTTCCACCAGTTACACTATTGTCTGCCGAGAAGACGACCCAAAAGTGCTTTAGTTTTACGAACTGTGACTGCAAAATTTTTACCGTGTTTGTAGTGAATTTTAACAATTTCAATGCGTTGTTGAAGCGTGTATCGTACATGTTTAGTAATGGCGTAGTTTTTACTTGTCAAATTATGACAGCTTCAATATTGACAGCTGCTTAAATAGTAGGCTATTCAAAATGAAACCTCTTATTGGAAAACCCTTTATAAGACTAAGGACATTCAAATGATGTTAAAATAGCTGCACGATTAATTCCTTTTATTGTTCAATAACGGTAGAACAATAAAACGGAGGAGTTCATCTAGAGAAACATAAATTTTATACTTTTAAGTACTTTGATGCATAAGTAGTTTGATGCTTTATTAAATAACTTCAATTTTGTATATTACCATTTTACTCACTTCTAGATAGATCTAATCTCGCTTCAAATGCGCCTCCAGCGAAAATATTTTACTGCAAATGATTTTTTTAATGTGGATGCCCGTTTAATTTTCTCGGTAAGTTATGCACTCGAACATTATTTACAAGAAAATTATATTTTAATTAAATTAATTTTTATTTGTAGATTTTTGCTGCAACAACCACCTACCTTGTAATTTTGCTTCAATTTGATGTTGGAAGTAATGAGGGAGATAATTTTCAAATGGCTTTTTACAAAACTTAAAAATACATCAACAATTGCAAATGACCGTGTTTATTCATTGTATGCCATACAATTTTCATAATTCATCCCCTATAATCAGGATCATATATCATTAGAAATCGAGCCAATGAAAATTGTGTATAGTAAACACATATAAAACGCGCGCATAGTTAATTTATAGTTTTATTGGTTACATTTAATTTAATCATATAAAAAATTGCGTGCATTTCAAATTAAATATTGATAATCTTAATAATAATCTTCCGTTTAATTATAAAGGACGATATCATTTATTTTTTGGTTTGGTTTGGTTTGGTTGGATTTACTTAATGGAAAAATATATTTTAGATTTATGTAAATGGATTACAAATTTATGTATACTGTACTGTACTTGGAAAATAAATTTATAAAAAAAATTGGAAACAATATCGATATCGCGAAAAATACATCTATCTCCGGTTAATTAATGGCCCGATTAAGTCCATGGGTAATGGGAACACAATGGTTGAATTCTTTTCAGTCGCAATACTACTTAGCGTTTGTAGATAACGCAGTTGTAACGCGGATGGACTTTCGGACATAATGTCTGATGCTTCTTTCAATGCTCGTGATGCTTTCATTTCACCCTCAGCCGCGATTACTTTAGCACGGGCGTCTCGCGCTGCCTCCGCTTCAGCCGCCATCGCTCGTTGTAGTTGTTGTGGAAGAGAAACATCTTTACTGTGTATTGGAAAAGGGAGAAAATTGAAACTTTATAAAATAATTAAGAAAAGAATTACATACATTTCAACACGTTCAACTTTTACGCCCCATGGATCAGTTGCTTCATCCAACGATGATTGCATTGTGTGCGAAATAGCCTCACGTTCTGTCAACAACTCCGATAAATTGCGTGTTCCCAGCACGTTACGTAATGTAGTTGCCGCTAACAATCGAGTCGAATGACTATAATTTTCCACTTGGATGACAGCGTTAAGTGGATCGCTGATTCTATAGTAAACAACAGCATCGACCGATACTGTCACGGAATCTTTCGTTAAAACCTCTTGTGGTGGCACATCAAATGATACAGTTCTCAAATCAACTTTACAGTAATCATCTATGCATGGAATAACAAAAAATATACCGGGACCACGTGCACCACCCGAACGCAAACGACCTAAACGGAATATAACTGCCCGTTCGTATTCAGTAACAACTTTAAATGAAAATAATACCGATATTGGGAATGTAATAACCAACAAAATTACGGATAACATGGTTGCTATCGTTTCGACACATCCTGCACCGTCAGTTTCGGCTGAAAATAAATAAAATGGAATATGAAGTCAATTCAAAATTTATGTTGTTTAATGTACAAGCAAGGACTATCGTAGTAAACCAAGTGATGTCATATAAAATTATTAACATATTTGTGATATGGACATATACGCGATAATTTAATTTAAAAAATAAAAACGTGACGGTATGCATAATTAAATGATTCTAGAGATGAATATCAATTTAGGGCAAATATACTAACATGCGATACTAAAAATAACAATCAGGCGTTCGGCAAACACGCTATACCCCAGTAATTAGGAAAAAATGATTCACGATATGGGAACAAATTTTACCTTTAATACAGCGTAATTCAATGGGTTGTGTACAATACATTTATACATTTTAAGCTAAATTTTATTATATACATAATGGAACATACCTATACAAAGAAGTGATAACACAAAAGATAAAATGGTACAGTAAAGTGTGAAATGTTACAGAAAAGGTGGAAACATTAAATGCGGCCAACTTCAAAAATAAAATGTAATCGGGAAAAGTTTGTTTGATTTGCCTATAATCACAATAGCAGCATAGCATTATTTTATAGGAGAGTGTCGAGTTGTAGTATAAAATAGGAACAACCTAGTCCGAATACTCGATACCGTATCATCGTGATGATAATAAACGCGTTTATTACACTTGTCGTAGACGGAAAGCATAAATTACCATGCAATATGGACCTTGAATCGTACTACCTCCATTAGCCGCAATGCAGCGTAATGTAAGATATCCACAGCAAACTCCGCAAAATCTGGGGTATTTCTATTGGGGGTACAAATTGAAAATGCGGGATTGATAACAGATGGCGTTACTAACGCTATACGCATCAGGCAGTACTGTGACTATGTTCATGTCAAAGCTACGTCTTATAGCTTTAATTTTCAGTATGTGTCAATTTGTCGCAGTGTCAAATTCATAGTTTTTTTGAGCTCTCAATATGTCGAGTTTCGTGCCAACAAAACAGCATTTGCGGGAAGTTTTAATTTACTTCTTTAATTTGAAGAAAAGTGCTGCTGAAGCACATCGATTGGTCTCCGAGGCTTATCCGAGTCATGTTCCATCGGTTTCAACGTGCGAGAGATGGTTTGTGCGGTTTAGAAGTGGTGATTTTGACGTTGAGGACAAAGAGCGGCCGGGCCAAGTGAAAAAGTTTGAGAATTCTGAATTGGAGGCAATACTCAATGAAGACTCGTGTCAAACTCAACAAGAGCTCGCAGATTCATTGGGAGTGACACAACAAGCCATTTCCCATCGTATAAAAGCCCTCGGAATGATCCAAAAGCAAGGACATTGGGTGCCGTATGAGCTGAAGCCGAGAGACGTCGAGCGCCGTTTTTTTGCATGCGAACTGCTGCTCGAACGGCAAAAACGGAAGGGTTTTTTGCATCGCATTGTCACTGGTGATGAAAAGTGGATCCATTACGATAACCCGAAGCGCAAAAAATCATATGGTTACCCCGGCCATGCATCATCATCGACGGCCAAACCAAATATTCACGGCGCCAAGCTCATGCTCTGTATTTGGTGGGACCAGCTGGGTGTGGTGTATTATGAGCTATTGAAATCGAACGAAACCATCACAGGAGCACTATACCGAACTCAATTGATGCGTTTGAGCCGCGCACTCAAAGAAAAACGGCCACAATACGAGCAAAGACACGACGTGTGTTTTTTAGAGATAATAAATTAGCTAGACTGTACAAAAATTAAATCTTTGGTTTGGTTTCGGGTTGTTTTTGTTTGTTTTCTGCGTACATATTGAAAGTGGATACGTAGGAAGAAGAAGTCGTTATTAATAAATCAAATAACGATAGTAGGTTGCTACCAACAGCCCGTGAAAGGAAATTGTTGACGCTAAGCGGCTCTTTTCTTTTCACGGACCTAGATAGCATGCCACTATCAAACTCTCTTCTAACACTTTTCCTCAATTAGGGCCTACGGGCTTTGACTTTTGTGTCGAGTGGCCACGTTTTTTTTAAATCTAAATTTTTTTGATGTGTAAACATCTTTGCTCGCGCCTACCAAAAATTTTTGTATTAGTGTAAACTTGTAAATGAAACGAACGGAAATGACGTATGTACCGTACCTACTTCGTTTTAAAAAAAAAGCAACAAACTCAATTAAAACATTTTTGATGTGTAAACATCTTTACGCGCGTATGCCAAAAATTTTTGTATGGTAGTAAACTTTCAAATGAAACGAACGGAAATGACGTACTACGTTTAAATATCTTCATTGAAAAAAAGAAACAAAATATAAAATAATAAAAAAGAACAAAAACAACAAAACACATATATAAATTTTGTACTATACACATAGTCTGAGTGTATATGTATATATAAATAGTATGGAAAGAAGACAAAGAAACATTTATAAAATTAAATAGAAACGACGAATCAACGAATCGACATTTTCAGCGAACAGCAAAAAATAAAAAAATTTAAAATAGCGTGTGCCACCACAATTTATGCACTATAGAGAGTGGTACCTATAACGAGATAGTATACTCTTACGATAAAAAACACAGTCAACAACTTGTGTATGTGGGTTTATCACGATCTCGTAGCGCAGTTCATCACGTCGGCTAACAATGATTATGTCTTCTACCATGAACGTAAAAATGCAACCTCAATTGGTCCTCTTCAAAATGAGTTAACGCGCCTCACCACAAAACTGCTAAGTATAGCTCAAGATGTAATGGCGAATTTTGTACGAGATAATAATGACGTCTGGTTTTTAACATTGAACTGCCAGAATCTCAGGTCGCTTCACCTCGACCTAACTGATACAGTCACGCAGGGATGCTCAATTCTTTTGCTCTCCTAGAACCTGCATGTTCAATTTTCCTAATTTTCAATGCTGCGTTCAGTTCAAGAGAAATAGTCAGCGGGCGGTTGGAGTAGAGTATATAAAAATTCAAGTAGAACTCATACAGTCACCTCGCATAAGGAAATCATCGTTGGACAAACAACTGGTATGAGCGTAACAACACAACCCATTGGCGATATAAAATGCTTTTGGTAGTTGTATACACCTCGCCGAATAAAGCTGTCGAAGATATAATCAAGTACATACATTTCGTCTTTGCTCCATATTCTGAAAGAATTTCAAAAATTCTTCAAGGAGACTAACATCTTTTGCCGATGATTATGAGCAGGGATTTCATTTTGCTGCTCCCTAAGATCAGTGATGAATCACTTATAAACTTCCTGCGATATGAATTCGATTTGCACAAGAACTCAGATCAAAATATATCTTCTACGAGATATGTGAGAAATATAAGATATATGTACTACGAGATATGGGACCACGTCTTTGATGCTTGCATCTACCATAGGCCAATTGCGTTGGTTATACCGAAAGAGTAATAGACCAATTTGATGGTAATAAACGAATGAAAAAATCTGGTTAGAAAAATTTCATTTCTTCTTCCTTCAAAGTAAACCATACACACGCACTATACATATGCCATGTTTACACATCTCCTTGAGAGTACTAATGGACTCACTCTTTTTTTTTTTTTTACTATACATGGCATGCTATGCTTAATAGTATAGGGAAAACAAAAAAACTAATTTAAAAAATGAAGTAGAAACCATCAACATTTCCATTGATCAGAAAATCAAAAAAAAAATTACGATATACGAATTACGATTACGGAATTACATACCCTTACGATTAAAAACACAGCCCAGTAGTACAAATCAGCGCACAAAGAGCGCATAAACAGCATATAATTAGAGCGCTCAATTTATATTTCAAATTGATGCACCTAATTCCATGCTATTCGTATTGTTGTCGGCCGAAAACTCGACTTTGTTTCCCCTAAAAATTAATTTAGCTCACTTTCATTTCGATTTCAGTATAATATGTCCGTATAATATAAATATGCCGTACGAACGATAATATGCCGTACGAACTTCGACTTGTCATAGGTCGGCCTTACTTTCTCAAAACCAATATTGACGTAACCGATGGACTGGTGAATGGAACTATGGGCTGTCTGAGGTATATCGAATGCAGCCATCCTGACCGGAGAACGAGGACGATAAAAACGCCAACATTAAAAAGTGTCAAACGACTCTGGATGGATTTCGGTACAAATTCACAAGGCAAGAAGGTCAGGCGGCTTAAAGCTGGATGGGCGGAGAAAATGAATATCGACCGATGTTTGGTGCCCATTTCTAGAAAAAGCTCAACTGTTAATCAAACAACAATCTGATAATTAATGTTAAGCGTTATCATTTTCCAGTCGTACCTACATGTGCCACCAGAATTCATGCATCACAGGGTGGTACCTATAACGAGATAGTCAGTATATACTTTTACGATAAAAGACACAGTCCACAACTTGTGTATATTGCTTTATTACAAGTAACGAGTCGAGAAGAACTGTTCATCACGTCGGCTATCGATGATCATGTCTTCTACCATGGACGTAAAAATAGGATCTCAATGGGTCGGGTCTCCTTCAAAATGAGCAATCGCGCCTCACTACAAATCCGCTAAGTATAGCTCAAGTTGTAATGGCCAATTTTGTACGAGATAATAATGACGTCTGGTTTTTAACATTGAACTGCCAAAGTCTCAGGTCACATCACCTCGACCTAATTGATACAGTCACGCAGGGATGTCAATTTTCTTGCTTCCCGAGATCTGGATAAACAATGACGAGCATGTTAATATTATTTATTTTGAATGATCCGTTCAGTTCAAGAGAAATGGCCAGCGGGCTGCAGGAGTAGCAATATATAAAAATACAAGTTGAACTTATACAGTCAACTCGCATAAGGAAACCATCGTGGGACTAACAAATGATATGACGGTAACAACACAAGCCATTGATAATATATACACGGCTGAATTTCAGCTTTTCAATGGGAATAAGATGCTTTCTGTAGTTGTATTCACCTCGCCGATAAAATCTATCGAAGACTTAATGAAGTTATATTCTAAAAGAATTATATATTCTAAAAGAATTTGTACGTGTACGGACGCACTATACACACGCCATGTTTACACATCTCATTGAGAGTACTAATAGACTCACTCTGTTTTTTTTTATTACGTTTTGCCCATGTAAAAAATTTAATAAATTGCACCAGCTTTACCTAGTTTTAAAAGATGAAAGGAATATTTACAACAGGCGGATCATATAATTCCAAAGGACTATTTTCGGGATTAAATACACCGAACTGTAAACCTAGCTATTCAGGATTGGTTTTAAATCGGAAAAACTGCGGCTCTGGACACCAATGATTGGAATTTCAATGGGCTACACATCATATTATAAGTAAGCTTGCTAGCTTAAAATTTGATGTAAAGCTCAAATCTAAATTGAATTGTAGCTAAATAAATAAATAAATAAATACGGGCCAAATTAGTTTTAATTAGGTTAGTGTAAGATGTTTTCGTAAACTTCTTACAAATACAACCACGGTCAGGGCTGCCCACGTGATGGGCTGATAGACTAACCCACTACTTCGGGGTCCGATACCCCAATTTACTCCTCCTCCAGCATATTTATTTTTAATGCGGTAAACTAGGCCACTATCTTGGTGTCCTAAAACCCACACCGCTCCCCTCTACCAGACTGAGCTGCGGGAACCAACGCCGCATGGAGTACTAAAGGGTAGCGGCTTCAGCGGTAGCTAAAGTTTAATCCGTTTCAAGTTTGGAAAAGGTCCACGGAGTCTAATCGCAGATGCGTGGTGGAGAATTGACATCTCCGTTACGGCTAATTATTCGATCCCCGAAGACAGTGTACAAAGGACGCGTGGTGTTGTCACAGTTGTGCCGTCCTGTTGAAAGCAAATGTCGTCTTTTTCCTTTTCAATTCTGGGTACCAAAAATTCGTTTATCATGGCTCAATCACACTCCCCATTGACTTCTTGCTCGTTTTCGCAAAATGGTTCAATGTTGCCTCTGATCCAAAATTCACACCAAAAAGTCACTCGTTGTTTGCGGATGATGCGGCTTCTCAATGGTTGCGTGTGGATTTTTTGAGAACCAAATGCGATTGTTCACGTAGCCTCCGAGGTGAAAATCAGCTTCATAGGAAAAGATGATTTTTCAGTAAAAATGCTCATTTTCTTTGAAACGTTTCACAGCCCGCAATTCTAATGATCTTAACATGTTCGACGTGAAGGAGTCGTTAGTACCATTCGTCACGAATGATGATCACCATAAATCGATGGAAATTTCATTTAATTCGTTGGAAGCATCTCCCTGTGTACTGCCAGTAGAACCGGAAACCTTTAATTTTAAAAGGGCCAACCAAATTGATTTAAGAAGATCCCTAAGCGACATCAAATGGGATATGGAACTATCTGCAACGGATGTGAACAGAAATGTGGAGAAGTTGTACTGCTTAATTCTTCGTGCTTTTGAGGCACACGTCCCGCTTTCAAGAGCTTCCACAAAGCGTTACCCATCGTGGTATGATTCTTCACTAGTTAACCTGAAGAATAAAAAGGACAAAGCGTACAAGCGTATGCACAATTCGGAGAACGATAGAAGACTGTTTCTTGACATTAATGGTATATATGAGGAATACTTTCAAGCAAAATATTCAAATTACTTAACGAATATACAGAATAGCATTAAAAGGGATCCTAAATACTTCTGGAATTTTTTTAACACCAAACGAAACACTAAAGGTTATCCAGTATCCATGTACTACCAAGAAAAGCAGTCAACTGACAACCAATGCATTGCAAACATGTTTGCTGAGTTTTTCATAGTGTCTATCAAGAAAATGTTTCAGCATCACCTAATCTAGCTGGTTGTGAATCAAATCTAAACATAAACATTCCAAACATATCCAGCAATGATATATTACAAGCAGTTCAGTCATTTAGTGATGGTTGTGGACCTGATAAAATTCCATCCGCTGTTCTAAAGATGTTCGGAAACGAACTGGTCGAACCACTGTGCCTACTCTTCAATCAGTCTTTACAAAGTGGCGTATTCTCAACACAATGGAAAATAACTAAAATAACACCTATATTTAAAGCAGGTAAAAGAGCTGACATTTCATGTTACCGTGGAGTATCATCATTGTCTTCAATACCTTAGCTCTTTGAAATGATCATCTGCAAATCTCTTAAATCAATAGTACCAAAGCGCATTTCAGTATCACAGCTCAGTTTTCTCCCTGGCAGATCGACTACAACAAATCTGGTAGAGTTTACAAGCAAAACTCTGAAAACCCTAGAGCAATCAACTCAAATGGATACAATTTACACTGACTTTAGCAAAGCTTTTGATTCAGTCTGTCACCTGAAAGCAATACATAGCTTGTCGAACTTTGGATTCTCAAGCGCATTTGTGAAGTGGATATGGTCATATTTAAGTAACAGAGAGTAATATATCGAAATAGGCGGTGTTAAATCAAGACCAATAATAGCACACTCTGGAGTACCGCAAGGCTCCCATCTAGAACCTTGGATTTTTAAAATCTTTGTTAACGGCATTACCGATGTGATCCATAATTCCGATGTATTAATATATGTTGACGATGTGAAAATATTTAAACCGATTAAGACCATGGAAGATGTGAAATTAATTACAGGGCGATTTAAGCAGAGTAAGTAGCTGGTGCACACTTCATGAACTGTGATTAAACATAAATACGTGCAAGGTTATAACATTTCACCGGAAGAAGGAGCCTTTACATCACGAGTACCAAATCAATGGGTCATCTCTAGCTAGAATAAGTGAAATTCGCGATTTAGGTGTTACATTTGTGGAAAATGTATCATTCAACAAACACATCGACATAATGATCGCGAGGGCAAACTCTATGTTGGGATTTATCAAAAGATGGACATATGAGTTCACAGACATAAGGTGCTTATTCAACTTATATTTTGCACATGTTCGAGCTCATTTGGAATTTGCGGTTCCAGTTTGGTCACCTTACCATCAAATACACATCAATCGTATTGAAGGTGTTCAAAGAAAATTTTTGTTGTACGTTGCTAAGAAAGACGGTTGGTGTTATGACCATAATCTGCCATACTACCAAAATGTTGTTCGCTTACCATCTTATATTGAAAGATGTAATAATTATCAAATCACCACCTTGGATAACAGAAGAAATCAACTTGGTGCCTCAATGTTATGAAATATTCTTCTTGGACACATTGACTAGCCAAACATTTTTGCTGACATCGGTTTGCATGTCCCGACAAGAACTACTCGGCAGAGTATTTTGATTAAATTAGACAAGCACCGTACAATCTATGGTTAAAATGAACCAGTTAACCGAATGGCCAATCAATTAAAATAAATTAGCACCGAGTTTGACTTTGGGTTATCCAAAATTACGTTAAAACGAATTTTAAAATTATTTTATAATTAACCTTTTTTTGTTAAATCATTTTTATTTTTATTGTATATTATTAGTAATTTTATATGTTTATTATATATTAAACATTTTATGTAAATTTGTCATGTATGTATTTGAGTAAAATCATAAGTATTAGATTTTGTACTAAATAAATAAAATAAAAAAAAAAATTAGCGTATTGAAAACGTTGCAGTGGATCATTTTGCTTCAGCTCTTGCACTAATTGAGTTGTGTAGGCCTTTTACTCGAGGTCTTTATGGAAAATTCTTATCACAGAACTGCGTGAAATATTCAATTCTTGAACACGATGGTGAGTTGATGTTGATGTATGCTCAGTCACATTTTGACAATGTTCTCAGCTGTATGCACTGTAAATGCACGTCCACGGGTTGCGAACTCGCTTCACAAATTGATCCACAAATTGCCTTGTAGACAATGTTCAATTTTGCTGAATTTTGTACGTATTTTCTTACAGTTTGTGTATAGAATACTCCCCAATATGCAAATAAGTTTTTTTTTTTTTTGTTAAAGAAAAGTGACTGCAAATATGACCATAATTTACCATTCCATGAAAATGTAGCTCGGTTACGTCCGTACTCAACAAGATGGACGGATTACAAAATATGCACGCTAGAAAACAGACGACTACTCTTGGGCACATTACGATACACTCTATCTCTTTTATTGTGAACCAGGCTATAGTCATCTCGATAACCGCAGCATCGAGTTTTTCAGAATCAATAGGGCAACGATCAATTCACACTCTAGAATGAAGTCGTTTTCTGACAAATACCTTGGATTCATTGTTATAGTATTTAAAGCTAAAATAAACCTAATCCAAACTAAAGAAAATTTAACTTAAATCTAAATAAACGAAAACAACCACGGCTAAACTAGAATTTTGATGAATCATATTACTGATCTCCAATCTCGTAATGGGCTTCTTAACTCTACATGATCTTAGATTTTGATATGTGGCTATCGTAAGCTTCTATAGATAGCAATATCAAACCAGCAATATCAAACTCGAAATTTCCGAAATCTGCAAGTTCACGATTTCGTCTAAAAAATATTAGAAGCTATTTCAAGCATTGTCCTAATTTCATCTTTATCCGTTAAAAATTAAATTAAGAAGCCTAGTCCATCCAAAAACGTAACAGCGAGAATTTATATACATTCTGATTATTTAAAATCGCGTACAGTTTTATAATTTTCTTTTTAAATTACCCCAATTAAAAAAATAAATTTAACAGTTTATTATTTTTTCGCATTAATTATATTTGATTCTTATCTAATTTGTAGAGAGTCTGTGCAAGTCTGGAATAGCGTATTATACTCTGAGATGAAGAATGTACAAACGCTTACAAGCGAAAAGTTAAAATAATGGCTGTGAAACCTAAATATACAGGGTGTCCCAAAAGTAAACGATCAAACGAAGCAGGACGATTGTCAACAAAAAGCCAAGTAAAGTTTTTTCGAACTGTTGATGGTGCAAAAGTTATTACACTTTTAGTTTTTTTTAGTAAAATCGCATGCGCACCCACCAAAAAATTAATTTAAGAAATTCAAGAGATCTTTTGTTTAACTTTTTTTTTATTAGGACCTAGAAGAGTGTGCCTTTCCAATAAAATCATTTTTATAAGCTGCGTTATCTTCTGTCAAATAAAAATAATGGTTTTGTAAAATCTTTTTCTTTCTTAAACATTTGTGTTAATGTTTAAGTGGCGCCAGCGGGAAAACAATGTACTAGAAAATGTTGACTCACTATCAGAAAAATATGCGAGATGGAATAGCCGGTCAACTTGATATAGACGAAGATAGAGTGATTGACACTGACCATGAAAAATGAATTTTTGATAAAAATGCAATTTTATCAAAAAATGTTTCGTCAATGCCAAGAAAATTCGCAATGTTTTAGCAACATATTATGGAATGATATTCAATATCCATAATTTGCAATATTGGGCCAGAGTAAATCAAAAAGTAGTGCGGCAAAAACGGTTTCAACACCAGGTTGGAATGAACATGTGGGCGGGAAAAGTTGCCGGAAACATAATAAACCCGTTTAAAGTACCACGTCGCTTCAACGAGGAAGTCTAAGTTTTCTACAAAACGACTTGATTTACTTGATGAGATTCCTCTACAAATACGTGAAAATACGTGGTTGCAGCATGATGGAGCTCCCCTTCATTATGCACTATTAATGGGGCAGCACCTCAACGTAAACTATCGAAGCCACTGTATTGGAAAGAGAGGGTTCATTGTATGGCCACCACTGTCTTCTAATCTAAATCCTTTAGACTTTTTTCTGTGGGGTTTTTTTAAAGAGCTGGTTTATAAAAGAGTAAATCAGACTGAGCAGGAGATGCGGTCACGTATTATCGAAGCGTAAATATTATTAGAAATAAATAACATGCGATTCGACGGATTAAGCTAAATTTTATACGGCGATGCAGATTATATATTTTGGTAAATGGTGGACACTTCTAACACTTATTATAATATTTAAAATTAATAAAAAAAAATATTTTATTCATTTTGTTTTATTTCTGACAAAGCATCTATTTTAGAAATCGAAATTTTGTTATGTGCATGTAACGTTGTGCAATAAACACGACTTACTTTTGAAAAAAATTGATAAAAACATTCTGTTGTGAATAGCTCGTTGTGTGATACCATTTTAAAATCTATATTAGTGTCGCATATCTTTCTCATAATGGGTCAACTTTCTGTAGTACATTGTTTTCCCGCTGGTGTCACTTAAACATCAACAAAAATGTTTAAGAAACAAAAAGGACGTTATAAAACCATTATTTTTATTTGACAGAAGATAATGCAGTTTACAAAAATGATTTTATTGGAAAGGCACACGCTGCTAGATCTCTTCTAGCTAAAAAGGAAAGATAACCAAAAAGACTTCTTGTTTTTTTAATTAATTTTTGGTGGTCACTAAAAAAAATGTAAAAGTGGAATATCTTCTCCACCATCAACAAATCGGGAAAAAATTACTTACTACTCACCCAGCTTCGTTTGATCGTCCACTTCTGGGACACCCTGTACATTTGATTGTTGTAGAGTATCAAGTCAATTACAAGATTATGATATCGGATTAGAAGCCCGACACACAGAAAAAATAAACGGCATGGCTACAGTGAAAAGGATGACCAAGAACATGAGCGTCAAATATAAAACACACGAGCAATTCTGTGAGGAATTGTAATGGGAGGCATAAGGAGAGGAAACGTAAACAACGTAATCACCGGGTCAAGTACATGCAGTTAATAAAGAATACCCATAATACCGGAATGGAATGGAAACAACTATAAAAAGCATAAAACACCAGACAACAAACATGAAATTTATTGAATTGTGGCAGAAGTTCTAAATAAAGTTTAGAAACATATTTTAAGTACCGTATACCATATACGCGTAGCGTTCAGCTGTTTAGCGCTAGGGTTGAAAAATAATTGAATGATTGTGTAAAATGTATGAGAACGTTCCATCGTACTTATGTTCTTTAGGTTACGCTACTGTAATTCAACTTATGCCATTTGACGAATATAAATATTATTGTTGAACACTTTTAAAATATTCAAATTTGAATTAAGTAGAAATAATAAAAATTATTCCGCCTAAGTTACTAATCCACTAATATAAAGTAAGTACGTTTTGCACAGTGTCTTAAAAAAATATTCTATCTATCCTATAGTGATACATACACAAACACATTGTTAATTAATGTTTCCCTGCCATGTTTATTTGCCACATAATTATATATACAAACACACTTTGGTTAATCCGTGTTAACCACACAAAATTTATAAATAATCTTACTACAATATTTATGTATAAAAAATACATAAAATTTAGAGCCGAATTACATATTTAACAAAAATAAAAGCTGAGAACACCCCGAGAGGTAATCAGCACTATAAAAATGTAACACTTGAGTAACATAAAAATCAAAATAGAAAATAATTTATTAACATAATAATGAACAAAAATTACAAAAATGTCAAACCCATAAAATATTTGTACAAAGTATAATTAAGTATTTAACACATAATTTTGAACAATCACAGAACAGCTGCGACACAATGTAAATTACCAATTCGTTTGAACATCGTTAAATCACAACGGAATTTCCCACGCATCAAAATTAAATTAAACAAACAAAATTTATCGTTATATATGTTAGCGACACTTTAATTCATCACAATCGACCATTACTTACTAATCGTAGTCGAACGCCGACCAATTCACTTACGAAATTCTACATAACATTCACATCCTCCCGATTCACTTTTAATACAATTCACTTCCATTTTGAATTTTTCCAATTTTTTATAAATTTTTCCAAAAATATTTTCTAATTTTCTACAAGCATGATGTGTTGTTGGGTTGTGGTGTGGTTAAACTTGTTTTTTTTTTAGGAATAAAAATTTTTCAATTTTCCAACAACACAAAGTGTACACGACCACAGATGCACTAATTAGAATACGAATTATTATGGATTCTCTTTTCACACGAATAAAATTTATAACGAACAAAAAACAAAAATCTCAATTAAAAATGAAAATTTATTGAAAACTGCGAACTGCGAATGAAGAAAAATTAAACAAAAAATATTTATTAAACATTTTTTTTGCTTGAAAGTAACTTTATCCTATCATTTTATTAGAACAAAAACAAAAATCGAATTATGCTCGTCACTTGTAAATTTGCCAGTTTTCAATTAAATCGCTACCATTCAATAATTAAAAATAAATAAATTCACAACGACGTATGCTGAAACAACATGCGGCGATCTTTGAAAAACATAACGTACCATAAATTAGTTTATGAAAATATTTTGGTGTTAGCTATATAGGTTTTCTTCTATACAAAACTACTAAAAAGAAATTTCCAGCACGCACAGAAGGTGATTATTGTTTAGATTAAATTTTTTATTAAGTTAAATATTTATTAAAGGCGCCTGCTTTAAAAAAAAAAATTGTGGAAGTGGAACAGAAAAATTATTAATTCATGGACGGATGGAAGTTTTTCAAACCAACGTTGTTGATAAAATAGTTTTAGGGGGAATACAAAAGAAGAGTTAACCTTAACTTGCATAAAACAATTACAACTTTTGGTAAATATACTAAGCCTAAAAATTATTTGTAGCCTCACGCTCACCTCACCAAAATTTCAAAAATCGATTATGATGAAGTTTGGTTATCCGCGTGTCCCTCCGTAACAGAAAATCTTCTTGGAAACTGCTTATGCTATCGACTTGAAATTTGGCATAGTTGTAAATTAGGAGAAATGTTCGCAAAAATGTTTTCGTAACTCCAAAATTCCTGGGGCCGTGTTCTTGAATTCTGTGGAAATTTCCCCAATCGGAATACAATTGTTTTTGAAATTCTTTTCTTTTTTTAAATTAAGAAACATAATTTTTCCCTCCACTAAGGGAAAAATTCCGACTGGGTAAATCGATTCGAAATTATTCCCTTAGTAGGGAGACAATAGTAAACTTGAAAACAAATTTGAAAAAATGATTAAAGTACCCGTCGAAAAATTCGATTAAAATAGAATTTCAAAGAAAATTGTATTCCGTTTGGGAAAATTTCCACCGCTTTCCAGAATAAGGCCCAGGGCTAAAAAATTGTGAATTTCCTTAGCGTTAATAATTTTAGTTGACATTATAGGGAAACTAATACCACTCTCAAAACACCATCAGTTTTAAAAACATATGGAACTATCCCAGTTTTTTCATTTTATAAAGGGTGTTTTTTTAGAGGTTAACTTCTTTAAGTTGAACACTGTTTTATTTGACAACAGATTTGATAGCTGACATTTGCTTTGTCATTAGTTTGATATGCCATTTCATAATGAATAGACTCACGCCAGAGCAACGCTTGCAAATTGTTGAAATGTTTCTATCAAAATAATGGTTCTGTTCGCCAAACACATCATGCGTTACGTCCATGTTACGGTTGTCATAATCGTCGGGTAATTCGATTAATTATGGGTCGTCTTCACACTACGTATACTCTTAATGATAATACGCCTCCAGTAAGACAATGCGTACCGAACAAGCGATAGACGCTGTACAGCGTAGCATTGAGGAAGACCCAAATTAATCAATTCGACGTTGTTATGAGCAACTGGAGATGGGTCCATCCACTTTATGGAAGATCTTATCCTAGGAGTTTGGTTTACTTACCTACAAAATACAACTTGGGCAGGAATTAAAGTCATCCGACCATCGCACACGCCGCCAATTCGGACAATGGGCTGAAGCACAAATTGATTTTGATGTTAATTTTCCACACAAAATTTTATTTAGCGATAATGCTCACTTTTGGTTGATTGGGTAGGTTAATAAACATAATTATCGGGTTTGGAGTGAAGATAATCCACAAGCCTTTGCTGAAACACTATTACATCCAGAGAAAATCATTGTTTGGTGCGCTTTATGGGCTGGCGGAATTATTGGTCCATATGTCTCCAAAAACGATGATGGGCTAGAGACATAATTTCTAACTTTTTTCTAACCCGATTGGCTGGCATAAATCTTCCAACGGGACGGTGCCACATGACACACAGCGCGGGATACAATTAATTTACTAAAAGAAACATTTGATGAAAGACTAATTTCACGTAATGGTCCTGTTAATTGGCCACCGAGATCGTATGATCTTACTCTATTAGAATATTTTCTTTGGTGCTATGTTAAGTCACTAATTGTATACCCGATAAACCAGAAAAAATTGAACACTTGGAATATAGCATGAGGCGAGTTATTAGTGAGATAGGGCCGAAATTGCTGCGAAAAGCGTGTGAAAATTGAACATCCAGATTGCACCCTCTACGCGCCAGCCGCGGCAGCCACGTGGCCGAAATAATATTCAAGCATTAATGGCATAAAATTATCTATACAATAAAGCTAGTTTCACTGATATTCAAAATATTTTTCTTTGTTCTATAAGACGACTTTTTTCTATACCTCTATAAGACGAATATTGTAATAAACACAACCACAAAAAATTACACCCCAGGTTTTTTTCCTTTTTTTGTTTTTTATGTAAAACAAATTTATTGAAATGCAGTAAAGATGCGTCATATTATGAGTTTAAAATATTAAGGGTAACCTATAGCCAGATCCCAGTGACAGCTGTATGTTAAGATTGGCACATAGTTTCAGCTTCGATACGGCGCAATAGAAATTTATATGAACATCGCCTATAGCTTCCAAGAACTTTCTGGACCGGAAATGGCGATTGATGTTTTGAAATGGTACGTTAAAGGGCGAATGCTGACCAAGTGACCATACCAGCCGTATGATCAAATTTAAATAAATGGCCAACTTATCTCATGTTTAGTAAAATGAAAATGGTGCACTTATTAAAGAATTTTTGGGCTGAAAATGGCTTTTTATGACTTAGGTTGGTAATGATAAGGGCAAACTATGGTGAGCTTCCCAGTGGAAGCCGTACGTAGGGATTGGCAAAATCTTCCAGCCTTTATATGGGCTCATATAAATTTATATGAAAATCGTTTAAATCGTCCAAGAGCTTTCTAAGCCGGAAATGACCCTTGATGTTTTCAAATGCTGACTCTGTGGCCAGCACCAGCAGTATGTTCAAATTTGAGTAAAAGGTCAATTTCCAAAATGTCATGTGAAGTTAAATAAAAATTGCTATCTCTTAAGAATTTCCTACGCCAGAAATAGTTCTTTATACATTGAGTTGGAATTGATAAGGGTAAACTATGGTGAGCACCCCAGCGCCACCCGTATGTTATAAGTTGGCACAATTTTAATAATTTCATATGACCCCATATTAGTTTATATGAACATCGTCTATAACTTCCAAGAACTTTCTGGGCCTGAAAGGGCGATTGATTTTTTGAGATGGCACGTAATAGAACGAATGCTGTCCAAGTGGCCAGCACTAGCCGTATCTTCAAATATGAGTATATGAAGAGCTTCCAAAATCTCAGGTTAAGTTAACTAAAAACGTTTATCTGTATGGAAATTTTGAGCCCGGAAATAGTTCTCTATGTTTAGAGTTGGTAGTAATTAGGGCAACCCATATGTTAGGATGGTATAGGTATGTTAGGATTGATACAATCTTCCAGCTTCGATATAGATTTATATGCCCCATATAGATTTATATGAACATCGCCTATAACTTCCAAAACTTTCTGGAAAAGATGTTTTGAGATGGTACGTTATAATGCGAATGACGACCAAGTGACCAGTACCATCCGTATGATCAAATTTGAGTAAATGGCCAACTTCCAATGTTAAGTTAAATGAAAATGTGCACCTCTTAAGAAATTTTTGGGTATGTCTTAGGTTGGTAATGATAAGCACAAACTATGGTGAGCCCAGCACCACCGGTATGTTAGTATTGGCACAATCTTCCAGCTTTGATATGGCCCCATATAAATTTATATGAAAATCGTCTAAATCGTTCAAGTCCTTTCTGGGCCAGAAATCGATCAATAGATGATTTGGATGTTTCCAAATGCTGACTATGTGGCTCAACAAATTTGAGTAAATGATCAACTTCCAAAATCTCATGTGAAGTTAAATGTAAATTTGTTACCCTTACAAATTTCCTAGGCTGGAAATATTTGTTTATGTTTTGAGTTGGTAATGACAAGGGCAAACTACGGTGAATTATTCAGTGTAAGTAGTATGTTAGGATTGCCACAATGTTCTAGCAAGGATATGGCCCCATATAAATTTATATGAAAATCGCCCATAACTTCCAAGAACTTTCTGGGCCGGATTTGGTAATTAATGGTTTGAGATCGTACGTAATAGGGCGAATGAGCGCGAAGAGCACCAGTAGTATGTTCAAATTTGAGTAAATGGCCAACTTCCAAAATCTTATTATAAGTTATATGTATAAACATTTGTATCTCTTAAGAATTTCCTAGGCTGGAAATAGTTAACTGGAATAGAGTAGTTCCGTGTAAATAATAAAAAAAAAATCCTGGGATCAAAAACTTCATATGCTTACTTTTAAAGGAAAAAAATAATACGTAAACTTAGAAAAAGTTGGTTTGGGATTTCACTGTGTACTCTTTATACATTAGTATTTAAAATATAATAATATCCTTGTGGCTAATACCTCATTGGAAAGGCACTGCTTTAGCCTAAATTTAGACTCACTATTCAAGTAAAATGTTGATCAATTAAGAACACTTCCAATCACTTCTTTTGTCAGTCTAATTTAGGAGCGCGATGGATTCAAACTTGAAAAGTTTAAAAGGCTTCCGCCTTACAAATTAAGTACACAGTCCAAGCATATTTGTATGTATTATTTTTCCAATTTGAACAACTTTTACTGTGAAAACCCTGAATAATTATCCATATATAATTATCCATTATCCTGAACTAACATAATTGAAAATGGAATTTTGAGATTATTCAGTGTGATATCTAGATATCACACGTTTTACAACAAGGTGAAGTTATCGAAACCGGAAGGAAATTTGGTTTCGAGCTAACGAAACAAGGAAATCTTTAACAGCTCAATTCCCTTAGGTAGGCCACACATGTACAGTTTTAACTGGCAGTTTTAACTGTACAGTAAAAACTGTCAGCTAAAACTGTACGTGTGTGGGTTTTTTCAGTTCAGTTAAACTCAACTGTACAGTTTAACTGAGAACTTTAAAATTTTTAAATTTTTAACTAAACGTGTGTGGGGGTTTAACTACACAGTTCTCAGTTTTGTGTCGAAGTTTCCTACACCAAGATCAGTTAAATCGTTCCGCTTATTCAAATCCATGTTAATAATTGAAGGATTAGGCTGAACGTGTGTGTGCATCTCAGCTCATAGTTAAAACAGACAGTTATAGCTATACAGTTAAAACAGACATTTAAAACTGTACGTGTGTGGCCGGCCTTAGACGTATCACTTCATCCGACGTGACTATGGATCTTCTTGGTTACTAGATTTTAAAATCAAAATTTACTAAATAATTTTGTGGAAAACTCTCAAAAAATTTTTTTAAATCTTAGTTGGCTTCATTAGTTTGAAATTTTTTTCATTTATTTGTCACGTCAAAATTTCAAGTGATAGAAATTGTCATTTGGAGTGATAGCAGTCGCAAGAAAATATTTATAAAGCAGCATACTAAGATTTTAAAAACAGCCAGAACGACTTTATTGAACAATTATTTTGTTAGTTTCGATTTAATGATCTAGTAACCAGGAAATGAGTAATCACGTCACTTGAAGTGATGCGACTAGGGGAATAGGGGTATAAATTAAAACATTCGGTAATCTCATCAAACTGTAGTGACCAAACTACAAAATTATTGAAAATACTTTGAACTTACATACCGTTACGAATTCTAATCTACTCAAGTATGTCACTTGTAGGTCGAATGATAGACCATAAATTTATTGAGGCGATTATTTTTCATTAATATCATCCATGTTGTCGGATCAAGTTTTCCTCCAATACTGATTAGGAATTTGATTTTAGAGATTGGAATATGGAGTTTACGAAAGCTATAGTAAACGGCGGCGATAATCATCATGGAAAATAATGGAATTAACAACGTGCGTTAATCATCAAGACAGGGGAGTTGATGACGTGAACAGCAGTATATGAAAGCGATTTACAATTACCATACACATACATCGCCAGATACAATAAAACGAACAATCTCGAACAGCGATAGACAGCAATAGATAGAAACAGGGTGATAGGGGAGCTCATTTCCAACAAAAACAGCCAAGTAAAGTTTTTTCGAATTGTTGATGGTGCAAAAGTTATTAAACTTTTTGTGATTTTTAGTAAAATCGCATGCGCGCCCACCAAAAAATTAATTTAAAAGAAACCAAGACTTTATTTGTTTAACATTCTTATTTAGTACGATCTACAAGAGTGTGCCTTTCCAATAAAATCATTTTTATAAGCTCCATTATCTTCTGTCAAATAAAAACAATTGTTTTGTAAACTTTTCTTGTTTCTCAAAAATTTTTGTTGATGTTTAAGTGGCGCGAGCGGGAAAAGAATGTCCTACAGAAAGTTGACCCACTATCAGGAAAATATGCGACACTAATGCAGATTTTAATGCAGATTGTATCACACACCGTACTATTTACAATAAAATTATTTTTATCAATTTTTTCACAAAGTAAGTCGTGTTTATTAGAAAATGCACTTAACAATATTATCTAAAATAGATGCTTTGTCAGAAATAAAACAAAATGAATAAAATAATTTTTTTTTGTTAATTTTAAATATTATTAATCAAATTTCCCTCGAATTTCCCAGATTTAATGGATTTTCACCTGATCCCCCGGATTTGGATTTCCCCCGGATTTCCACTGGGTTTCCACCGGGTTACCCCCGGAATCCGGGAAATCCGGAAGAAAACCGGGAAATCTGCAACAATCCGAGGGGAATTCTTAAAATCTGTGGGAAAACCAGAGGAAATCCAGAAGAAACCCGAAAAAACCGGGGGAATTCTGGAAAATTCGGATAAAAAAAAAATATTTTATTTATTTTGTTTTATTTCTGATAAAGCATCTATTTTAGAACTCAAAATTTTGTTAGGTGCGTTTTTTTAATAAACACGACTTACTTTGTGAAAATAAAATTGAAAAAATACATTCTATTGTAAATAGCCCGGTGTGTGATACCATTTTAAAATCCAGAGCGCATTTCTAAAGCAGAGAAAATTATTGTGTGACACGCAGGCAGAGAACTGCCGGCTGTGGTGGACAGTGTTAAACATTTCAATAAATATATGTATGGACAAGAGTTTGTTCTTCGAACGGATCATGTGACACTCAAATGGTTGACACAGTTTAAGGAACCCGAGAGGAAAGTGGCTAGATGGATCGAACGACTACAATCGTGCACTTTCAAGGCTGAACACCGACGTGGTATATTGCACAACATTGCAGATGGATTTTCAAGAAAGCCCTAGGCAGTTCAGTGGAAGTAATGTGTAAGACAGAAAGAAGAGAACTGTTCCCCAGTTATTGCACGAATCTAAGATAAGACATCGGTTTTATTGGGTGCACCAGCAGTTCGCTTTTATGGCGTCAATTTTGAGTTGTCCGTGTTTCAAGAACTGTGCAAAATTCTTAACATAACATGATACAACAGTGATATTAAATTTGGGTTACCAGAAAATGAACGTGTCGTGCAGCATGAGTACGTAGCCGATTTAAGACGGAGAATGAACTGGATTTGTAAGAAGTAAAATCGCAAAGGCCAGCGATAGAATGAAAACGAGATATGACCTAAAAGCAGATAGCGAAGGATTTGCAGAGGGGGATTGGGTTTGGCTTTATAATCCTAAGAGAAGAAAAAGATCACCGAAACAGTTCAACGATGTTGTATACCAGATCCACCTAGGCCCTAGAACTAAGATGAAAGAGTTCACATTGAGTTTGCAAGTTACAGTTGTTATAGTAACGCTACTTTTGTTATTTTCAACCGGGGAATGTTGGTTTGCTGAGTTCAAACGTGGCAGTAGAAATGCCGATGGCGCTGAACGCCCTGGGCGCTGGTAGTTTTTCGAAAAAGATGAAAGAAGTGTAAAAAATCGTTTTGAAATACTATAAAGTGAAGATGCGTGAGATAGCTGACACCTTAAAGATATCAAAAATCAGTGTGCATACTATTTTGCATGAACGTTTGTCCATGAGAAAGCTATATTAAAGTAGGTACCACGCTTGCTCGCACTTTATAAAGCACTAATAAGACCTGTGCTGACTTTCGGAAGCGAGAGCTGGACCATGACCTCTAATGATTGTAGATTGTTATCTACATTCGAAAGGAAGGTCATCCGTTCAATTTTTGGTCCAATTAAAGTTGCGAACAACGAATATCGGATTCGTATGAATCACGAAATAAAGCAACTCCTCGGAGGCAGCGATATCATCGGATTCATTAAATCCAATCGAGTGAGATGGCTCGGCCACGTTACAAGGTCCCCACAACAACGGATGATAAATAAAGTGTTTTACCAACAACCAGCCGGAGTACGTCGTAGAGGAAGACCCCGACTACGCTGGCGTGACGACATTGAACAAGATCTGCAAGCATTAGGATGTCGCAACTGGAGGACGAGAGCAATGGATCGGGATGGATGGAGGGCCACTGTGCGGGCGGCGAAATCCCTTCATGGGATGTGAAAGCCAGAGAGAGAGAGAGACCACGCTTGCTCACGTTGGACCAAAAACATCAACATGTCGATGATTCAGACTGTTGTTCGGAGATGGATTCCATAGGACAGTAATGGGTCCACTAGGACAGAATAATCATCTCGTCAGTCAGCTAAGTGGACGTCAGCCGGTGAACAGCATCTGAAGCAACCAAAAACGTAAATGTTGGCCAGAAAGGATTAGCCTCCGAAGTTTGGAATGCGCAAGATATTTTATTCATCGACTATCTTAAGAAAGGAAAACAACAGGAAGGAAGAAGTTGCAAAAACGGCTCCAAATTCAAAAGGAAAAGGGGTCTTTCACCAAGACATTGCACCGTGTCACAAGTCGTTCGCTACGATGGCAAAATTGCGTGAATTGAAGTTCGAATCTCTTCCCCATTCACCAGATCTGAGTACCAGGAAATACTGCCTGTTCGCTGACTTCAAAAAAATACTCAAAAATTCATATTTTGAGGTCAAATATAAATCGTTTTACAAAAAGGCATCGAAATGTTATAGCGTTGAAATGAATGTACCATGCTCTATTTCGTAATTTGTCCTCCGTATTCCTTCTTAGGACGTTGACACTAATCACCACCAAATATAACCTGCTGGGATTTAGACCTCTAATTAAAGTTTCGGAAACCCTTATTAGTTACGCTTGTATTTTCGTTTTATTATTAGTATTTAAAAAATTCTGTACTGATGATGTGTAACTTTTGAACTTTAATATAGAAACAAGGGTCTCTGAACTAATTGTTTAGCAGGGGAAAGAGTTGAAATTTTAAGATAAATAATTTTTTTTAGGGAATTAATTTCATTTATATACCTCTACTTTAAGAAGATTCACGTGCTATTAATAATAAGAGTCCCACAAATATGGGCAACAAGACGCTTAAAACTACACTTAATATTTAAAAAATATGCCTTCATCTGCACGCATATTTTGTTGGGAAAAGAATGTGAAATTATACACTTCAGGTCGGCAAGAAAGTGCGTACGCCTTACCCCATGCCTTTTTATGATTGAAAGAAACGATTAGGACCAATGTCATCAGCACTGAGTTGTCAGACCCTGGAGTCAATCCTGCTCTTCTTCAAATTGTCAAGAGCCATATGATTCACGATCTCTTTGGCTTTTGATTACAAATATACCTTGGATGAATGATAGACCGTGTTCAAAACTCCCGAAAAAGTTTATCAACGAGACCTGTAATAGTCTCGAACATCGATATCGAGGTGTATATGCATGAGCAGACGATTGAATTTAATATTAGTTGGGTTGTCCCACATTCACAAGTAGTTTCTAGAACGTTGTAAATCCAAATAAACATAGGGTCCAACACCGCAGCGTAAAGTCAGCCTGCAAGTACGTAAATAAAGGTAGCGGTCACGCTACATTTGCATACGGGGCGTTAAATAAGACGAAGTGATCAAACGCCAATCTTGTTGCTACATATGTAGGTCAGAAGCAGTTCGGTGGTCTCTGTATATGGTCAGTATCCAACGGACATAAGTTTGGACTGATTTACTTTAATTCCCATAACTATTTTTTAAATTACATGGAGAAGTTCAAATGGCAAAATCTCAGGTTCGCAAACAAAAAGGGATGTTTAATCAACACCGACGCGATTGCTTAGTGGAAGCAGTGTCAGGCATTTTTAAAGGCCATGCCTTGCTCTAGCAATAGTGAATGTTATTATTTGCGACTGTTACTGCACACGACTGGGGGTCCAACTTTGTTTACGTTCTTAAAGGCAGTCCCCGTCGCATGATAGATTTGTTCGCTTTAATAATTGGTGTCCTGCGGACTTTCCGATCCATTGGAGCTATGGGATAAATATCAGCATCATTTGTCGAAAAAATATCTTTCGGTCTTTAAAACGTAATTCAGAAGATGATATTGCACAAACTGATGAGCGCATTATAAATAGCTGCGCCTTTCTTCACCTCAAGACGTTGTCGATAATGACTGACAACGTTAATAACTGTGCCCAGAAGTTCATGTCTGAACAAACGCAGATCAATGATACAATCCTCCAAAGTGTGGATCTAAATTTAGGGAACATATTGTATCTGTATGGTCCTGGTAGGACTGGAAAAACTTTCCTTATACAGCTGTCCTGGAGCAGAAGACAAAGAGGAGACAAAGAAAAATAGCACTTGCACCTGAAAGTCAACATGAGCATATGTCATGGCGGTATTTCACATGCTCAAGAATTCTCTGACGTGTGTAGCTGAAAATTGGCTAGGGAACTTTACCAAAAGAAAATAACCAAGCAAAACGAACAGAAATGCTTGGCGAGGTTATTCCTATGGTATAGTAACTAATTCGCTTAGTGTACGAGTTGAAGTAGTACAGATGCACGCCAATAAACAACGTAGTCGATCAAGATGATGCGACTAATTATCGGGTAGAATATATAAATTCCGTCACTTCAATCGGTCTTACTGAACATCGAATCGCACTTAAAGTCGGTGTCTCGATTATGTTTCTCCGAAACGTAACCCCTCTAAACTAATTAAAGCAGAAAATCTAACGGGATGTAGAGCAGGCGAAACGGTAATTAAACAACGTAATCACTTCTTCCCAATAATTGTATGTTTCAGTTTAAATCGTTTCCAGTAAGTATATCGCAGGGACAGAAGCTAAAGGCTACTGATGTTGATCTAATGATTAGCTGTTTGTTGCATGGTTAACTGTACGTCACTTGGTCGCTTGATCTTGCGTCATCAACCCTGATGGTCTATATATAGTTTAGCTACAGAAGGAAAAACATCTTAGATTGCTTACAAAGAAATTTTGTAAACAGTATTTTTTACTACGAGGACGAAGTCGCAGACATCAACTAGTATTGAATACAATTTTTCTGTAAAATAATGGAGCACTGGAATTGAATTACAAACTAACTGTAAAAAGCATTTAAATTAATTTTAATATATTTTCTAGCATTTAAGCATATTTTTAACTTGCTTATTTCTTCTTTACTACTGTTTAGGAGCAGCGAAGTATTAGTAAATTAAATTCTTGTGGTTTACATATGTTAATGTCAGCGATAGGAAATCAAAGACGAACTTATCCAATTAAAATATACTTAAGAATCCCCTATATAATAAAATTATACAAATGTTCAGGTTTAACTTCTCTTGACTGATCCCGAAAAATTATTAAAGATTGGAACGCTCGGCGACTGGAGCCTGTTAATTTTCAGGCTATAACACTTGAATACAATAATGTCGGTTGTTTTAAATTTTAAATTTTAAAAGTACAGGATGTACCGAAAGGTTTACAATTTTTTGCCGCCATTTAGGCGAATACTAACATTTATAGTTCTTACTTGACAGTGGTGAAGTACACACATTGTACATTAATCATGGAAAAATATTCGATTAAACAACGCGTTTTAATAGTGAAAAGAATTTGAAGCAAGAGGGACTGTGGCAAATAAGCCAAAGTGGCTGCAAAACAACGTATAGTCAGAACACGAAAAAATGTTGCTGCTGTACGTGAAAGTGTACGAGATAAAACGACATCACTGTACGCAAGAACTTGGACTTCGAAAATCCACACTTATGTTGTGTTACATGCATGCATTGTTGCTTGACAATGACAATCAGGATTTTTTGGCAAAATTAATTATGAGTGACGAAGCTCATTTTCAATTAAGTGGTACCTAGGTAAAATTTCAATTCTGGAAATACTAAAGGCGGAATTCCATTACTGCGGCTTTTTTCTGTGCAGAAAACCAGAAAGAGATGTAATCAAAAATCCCTATGTGTGGGAGCGGCGCAACAGTAAAAATTTTTATATTTTGTTGTTGTAGCGATTTGGTTGCAATAAATATAAATAAAAAATACAAATCGAAGTATTTTTTATAGCAACCAAAATGAAAAATACCCCCACTCTCAGCAAATTTTTAGTATTTTACTATTTTTATGGTGAGCACTTGGCTCATACATTTTATATGTTTGGTGGAGTGTAATATAAATCGCGTTTTCATGATAATTCCCAAATTAAAATACTTTACAATTTTTAATTTTTATTATTTACTCTGTATTTTATAATTTTAATAATGAGATATTATTTCGGTTATGTTACAAACGTGGTCAAATATTCCCCTAACTTTTTTATAGGAAGGCGTTTTCGTAGTTTTTAATTATTGAAAGGAAATAATTAAAAAACGTAATAAAATGATGCCTACAAATAATATTTAGATTTTTTAGTACTTTACAGTTATAAATAAAATTGATTTAACAATAATTTACATTTTTTAACTAATTTTGGTTATAATTTCGTAGTTGTCAAATATTCCCTTTAAAATTTCGCTATAAAATAAAAATAGTCTGTCTTTGTAGGATTTTTGATTTTATCTCTTTTTGGTTTTCTGCACAAAAAAAAAGCCGTAGTAATGGAATTCCGCCTTAAGTGTTGAAATTGTTACACACCCTGTATGATTTATAAATATCATGATTGTAATTTTGTTTAGTAATCCATGTACACTTTTTCTTGTTTTTCAATCGCTCGTCGTGTGGCATCCAAACAAGCCGAGATAAAATCACTTGAAATAATAAAAATATTTATACCTGAAAACGTGGATAATTTTTCTTTATAATTTACTAAGCATCAAATTAGTCTGGAGTGACATTATTACATGATAACAGTATACATGAAATTATTTAACAGGTTATTGCCCAGAACACTTGCTGTATTGTGAAATTGTTGCTGCGGTAGTGTATACGTGTGGGTGCTAAGTGTAACGGCATCCAACGAGAACGTTCTTAGCCTATAAAAAATTTGATACAAGTTTATTTTACTTTATAATGGACAACGTGGAAATTCCAAATTACTCAGATTTTGGAATCACTTGATGTTGTAACGGGTATTGATTTTCCTCCAACACAGAATGATGCAGAACGTTGTTATGAAAGGTTCAAAGAATGCCGAAAATCAGATGCAAAAGCTCGTTGCATATATTGAAATGTAAAACTTCGAACATAATGTGGAATGCGTTCAAGAAAGTGTACGAACCGAAATACTGATCAAACATTTTCTTGTTGCAACAACGGCACATGTCATTCACAAAAGGTTCGGGTGAACATAGTCACGTTTTTTCATGATAATGACAAAAATTCAAAAGGCCTTACCACCTGGATATAATTATTTTCATAGCGCATGAGATTCAATGTCAAATGTTGACCGAACATTAGAAAATATGAAGCCGAGGTTATTAATTGAAGAAGCTAAAATGAAAGTACAAGTTGGCAATACTGAAAAAGTTGAGGCATTAATGGTTAAAAAGAAAGGCTATTCCAATTCAAAAAACGGCGAAAGACCAATAGAAATGGAGGATATTTTAACCTCTTGCGCTATCAATTAGTTAGAAACAATTTGAGCCCATCCACTCAAAGAAATTCCAAATGAACTCCTTCTAAACGGCTGGACCGATTTTAATGAAATTTTGCGTGTGTGTTTGAGTGGGCTTCTGGATGGGTTAGATTCACAATTGGACCCGGTAGATGGCACTGCAATAAGGATCTAGGTTTTTTGTTTTTTTTTAGATTTTTTTAGATTTTACACTATGTAAAATATGGCCTTCTGGGACGGAACTCGATCATGGGATTCTTAAATGTTTTTTGGAAGAAGTTCTGGAATATGGCCACCTGGGACGGAACTCAATCAATTCTTAACTGATCATGATGGAATTATTAAATGATTTTTGGAAGAAGTTCTGGAATATAGCCAGCTGGGGCAGAACTCGTTCAATTTTTAATCAATTATGATGGTAATGGGTGCTTGATGCTGGATGAAAATGGGATTTTTAAATGATTTTTGGAAGAAGTTCTAGAATATAGCCATCTGCGGTGGAACTTGTTCAATTCTTAACCGATTATGATGGTATTGGGTATGCTGGATGGAAATGGGATTATTAAATGGTTTTTGGAAGAAGTTCTGGAATATGGCCACCTGGGACGGAACGACCAGTTCTTAACTGATTATGATGGTATTGGGTATGCTGGACGGAAATGGGATTATTAAATGATTTTTGGAAAAAGTTCTGGAAGATGGCCTCCTGGGGCGGAACTTGTTCAATTTTTAACCGGTTATGATGGGATTGGGTATGCTGGATGGAAATGAGATTATTAAATGATTTTTGGAAGAAATTCTGAAATATCGTCACGAAACTTGGTAATTTAAACTAGGGCAGAACTCGATAATACGCAGGCGTTTTTCTTGAAGAAAGCAGCTCGTGATGCTAACATGTTCTGGTTAATGATGCCTTAACATCTATCACCAGTACGTAACCCACTCATGGGATTAGTGCGTTGCGGTAGGTCAACTAGTTACTCTCACAAAAAATCACGTTATGAACTCTACACAAAGGGCTCGGATAAATTTATATTATTCTTATCAACAACGACCTCGAAAACTGTTCACGGGAACATGGAATTTGATGTCTTCTAAGATCATGAGATCTTCAAAACCTTTAGAACCAAGCGAAAATTTACACTTTCGAGGTACTTGCAATACAAGAGCGCATAATCCATATGGCCATATTTCAAATCTTTTTCCAAAAATTATTTGATCTCATTTCATCCACAATGCCCAATTTCTGTCTTAAGAGGTCATATTCCAGAACTTCTTCCAAAAATCTTCCAAACATACCCAATTGCAACATAATCGGTTAAAAAGTTAAAAAGTTTCGTCCCAGGACCATATTCCAAAACTTCTTCCAAAAACTGTTTTTGAATCATTCCAAGTCGAATGAAGTGGAATGCTATTCAGAGTGATTTCGGTTGATGAGGACACTAGGGCAAAAGTGGTTTCAACGAACAAAAGACTGTCGATTCGAGTTTGGCATGTGCGACATGGGCACCAGAAATACTCTAAAGAAAAGTAACATCGATTTTATGAAGCCTGTGTTCAGAGTAAACAGCATCGTTCAAGTTTTGAACATAGAAAACAGAAGGCGACACGATGCAGTGAAATTATTAATAGTGATGTATGTACTATGCCTGTTGAATCATTTGGTGGTGCTAAATATTTTGTACTGTTCCGAAATGATTATTCCAAATATCGGTATGTATGTCCGATCGATGAAAAATAAATCGGATGTATCTGAGAAATTCAAAGTGTTTGTGGCCTTCATGAAAAAAGATTATGCGCATGAGTTAAAATATTTCCGGTCGGATAATGGACTGGAGTTTGTTATTGAGGGTATGAAACGGTTCATGAAGCAAAAAGGTGTACGTCATCAAAGAACCATACCATTTACGCCTAAACGGAATGGATGTGCAGAGAGACAATCGTACTTTGGTGGAAGCGCAGTTATAGGACCATGCTTTCTAAGCATAAACGTTTTTGGGCCGAAGCTATTAATACTTCTGTTAATGTAATTAATCGAACCGGAAAAAGTTCTATTGATGACAAAACTCCGTTCGAGCTGTGGTTTAACAAGATGGCAAGCATTGAGAACTTACATGGATTTGTATGCGACGTTCATGCTCTAAAAGAAAAGCGGAATAAAATGGATCCAAAATCATCAAAATACACATTTGTTGGTTATGCTGAAAATGTCAAGGATACAGACTCTGGAATCTAAAAGGTTGAAATAGTGCGTGATGTAATTTTCCCGTATGAAGATAACGAAAATACGATTTTCAAAATAGATGACAAGATTGAGAAGACCTTTCCGGACGGGGTTCATAATCATGATGATCTAATCAATGAGGTCGACAATTTAGTCCAAAATCAAAATGATCATTGTGTGATTTGAATATTGAAAGTTTCAAGAGAAACGTCTTCGTGATCATTCCGTGCATAAACCTAAGCATTCGTGTTGTCGCATATTCGCATATTAAACCTGAAACATATGTAGAAGCAGTTGAAGCTTATAGTGGTTGTGAGCAATCCGACGTTCTTTTACCATGAATGTATACCAAGATCACGAATACACCACACTTGATTTCTAAACCCAAAACTTAAACTTACCGGACTTTTGGTATAATTAAAAATCACTATTCTTGCTTAAATTTTCGAAAACCAACAAGATCAACTTGCCAATAATTGAATCTTTTAATTCTTTGTCGCTTTTTGTAAATGCTAAACCCTATGGAAGCTGAAATGTAAACATATGATCTGAAAAATTTGTGTTTGTAAACCTAATTAACAAACTTTTTATTTTAATCATTTTTTGTAAAAGTTATTTACTTTTCAAAATATTTGCAACGAACGAAAATGCCCTTGTGGAAGCCTACACTTCCTGTGAAAATATTTTAACCAAACATCACTGGCACCTCCCAATTTTTGAAAACATCTTACGGCTATACAGAGGCTGAATTAAGATGAAAAACTAGTATTAATCAAAAATCGTCATTTTCGCTTAAATTTTGAAAACTGGTCAGGAACGATATTGTTGCAAATTTAATTTCAAATCTTTAAGATCTTAATCGCTTTTCTGTAGTAAATGAAATACTTTTCAAAATATTTACAACAAACGAAGAAAGTCCTATGGTAGTCGCTTCCCGTAGACCGATTTAGCTCAACCATCACTGGGATCCCCCGAATTATGAAAAAAAAAACAGTTTCCATAATTTGGAGGATCCTAATTGACCCAGTGTGACCCCAGTGAACTATAAGCGGTCCAAAGTAAGTGACAGCTTCCGAAGGGGTGTTTTCGTTTGTTGCAAATATTTTGAAAAGTTGTTTAATTAAATTTGCAACAATATCGGTATGAATTTTTATCTTTATCAATCAATCCGTCTGTGCTGTACAGGCCCCTAAAAAGGCTGCCACTTTCGGTGAACAGATTTCGGCCAAAATCACTGGGATATCCAATTTTTCAATCCGTCGTTTAGGCGCCAACTGATATTTAGCCGACGTAGAACTACACACAGACACACAGAAATTTTTTAAACACAATTTTTTTCGACTTCTGCGATTCAGCGAATGATAAATTTGAAAAATTGTTCGTGATATTTTTCTTCGTAAAAGAAAGTAAAATTTACTATTAACATTTACAAACTATAAAATAAAAGCATATAAAAACTAAATCTAGTTACATCTAAAATTATTAAGTAACAAATATTAATTTGCGTATTTTTGAGCCAATATCTTTCTAGTTGAATGTAAACCATAAGTTTAACATAATTTTGAAAATGCATGTACTTGCAAAGCATTACATCTAGGAAAAAATATGACAAAATAATAGTTGGTTGGAAGTTAAAGGTGCTACACTGCTACACACTATTTTAAATAAACTCTAGTTTACATTTCAAAAAAACGCACTAGATTAGTTACTGTGGGCAACAAAACGTTGCTTACCCTTTTCAATGCCTTTAAATGTTTGCTTGTTGGAACTTAGCACTCCAGATGCCCCTGTAGATACTGCAAAAAATATATAGATATTCGAGTATTAAAATGTGTTCCATGAATATTTTACTAAATACGAGGATACCGTACCATTTAACGAAAAGCCTAGTGCCCCTCAATAAACATTTCTAGCATAAAGCTGGATTATTAAATACATAAAGAAACTTCAAAGGCTTAATCATATAATTTTAATAACAAATCGATTATCAATTTGCAACCACACCTGGAAAAATCAATTCGCCAGACGAGAGGTGGCAACCGCAAACAAAACATAATAAATTTGCTTACATTAGCAAAATGTATATATTCAATACTGGTAGACGATCTGTTCTACATTAAAATGTTGACCGCCATGTGGATTGCGTTTTACCAAAACATAAAATCTTAATAGTTTATTGTTCAATGGAAATTTATAATTTTCAAAACAAAATCTTTTTTAGCAAAATTGTTTATAAAAATATTTGACCCGTTTGATATGATGCGAATTGATCGCCTCGCGATCAAGCTATGAAAAATCGGTGTAAGATATATTAAATGAAATGATTAATTACTTAAAACTTACTTGTACGTCGGTTTTTATAAATTTTTCTAATAATTTACAAAAAAAGCAAAATAAAAAAAATTGAGATAAACAAAAAATAGTTTTTATGAAAAACTATTTGGAACGGAAATATGTAAATTTATTTTTGAAAAATTAAATTTATTTTTAATATTGGAAAAGTATACTAAAAACGAAAAATCAATTTCATTACACAAGACACATTTTTTTGTTGTTTAAATATTTATGTTTTGAGGAAATAGAAAATTTAAATTAAATCGGGAAATTATCTCTTTTATTGAAAATTTTTAATGTTACAGGAAACTGAACTTAAACAGCTATACAAAGTCAAATAAAAAGTTGCTAATCCTGCTAAACAACCAACGTAATTATAAAATATTTTCCGAGTATTGCTCTCACTCGTTTTACAAATGTCTTAATATAAATAAATTAAAATATATCTTCAACTGAATCACGTTGGCTTAAAATTGGGTCAAATTTATAGTTTACGGAGATTATAGACCATAAAAAACCATTCAAAAATAAACAATAGGTTTGAACTACATTAAATATTTTCTCGTTTCCGGTTTTACTAAAATTCGTCTCTTTCTATTTCACAGAGACTCAGTACATTACGTGGCAGTTACCCATTTCGAGGTATACATGTGCATCATTTGATTCTACCTCCAACCGCAACATTACCACTGCACCACCCTGAAAACATAAAACTGAAACTGCAAATTGCGAAACTGAAGCGGCAGAAACAACAGAACACCAATACAAATAACATACCGCTGGAAGAATCGTATCACTGTGACGTTCACCATTCTGAATTAAGATCCAATCGATCATGTGTCAATCATAGAAGTACGCTCACCGACCAAATGGCACAGTGGTTAAAGCTTGGGCATTTGAATCGGGAGGTACCGGGTTGAAATCGCAATAGAGACAGGATGCAAAGTGAAATTTCATCAACAGATTACGATCTGTGATGGAATATAACACATCTATGACCCCTTGTCGGTGTGCAAAACACATGGGCCGACCCATCTTCTATACCAGTATAAACCTGGTATGGAGCTGCGCAATGGTCTTAAATCGGTCCTATAGCCGATCACCCGAATGGAATTCAATAGCGCCCGTCACTGAAGCTATACGATATCGGCTACGCTGGCGACATCTGCATGATTCCTTCAACTTTTACAGAGTTGAAATTAAAACTGAATTCACTAATGTAATGCACACAAAGTCGGATAGGTGAATATTAGTAAACCGAAAACGACTACACTAACAATACAAATTGGAAATATTGTTACCACCATTGATGATGTAGAGGAGTTCTACCTAGGAAGTGTGATATGCGCAGCACTGAAGACAATATAATATGACGAGCAAGGTATGCGTTCTCGCAGAGATCTCGACAAAATCTCGAATCATGAAATTTCGAAAACATAAAATACCGAAAATAAAAAAGAATTAAAATCCCGATTTCATAAAATTTTGAATGCACATAATCTCGAATAAACAAAATCTCGACTTCACACACGATCTCAAGCTAATCAAATTGCTTATAAAGGCGATTTTTCGAGTATGTCCAATACGGAAACTGAAATATATTGAAGAATTAAATAACAGATAATAACAATCCTTTTTATTTCTATTGAAAAAATTATATTATATTACTATTTAAAAATTTCATTCAACATGAAAAACATTAAAATAGTTCTACGAACATATTCACTATTGCTGGCACGGTCTTCACCAGCATTTAGACGAGTAATGCGAGTCTTTACCACAACATGCTCTTTTCCTATAGAAGCTTTATCAACTCATAAACACCAAGGTGAGGCATAGAAGAAATTATTTGGAGACGTCTATGCAAACCTTCGACACTGTTTTGCGTCCTTGGTAAACTTTCTTGAAACTGGCCAGAAATGCGGATGATAAGAAGGTTCTATAATTTGATGGTTTTTAATATGTCGTTTTCGATTAGTTCCAAAGATAATTTTTTTCAAACCATATGGAAATTTTTAGACAATCGAAATTAAACTCACTTTTTAATGCATTATAATAATCAGATATTTCATCAGGTTTGAGAAATGCTTAGCTTTTTAACATAAGCATTTTTAAACTAAAATTTTCTTTATTACTATATTTTGCCGAGAGGCCTTTATGTTGAGTTCGTCACCATAAAATTTGGCCAAAATGGAAGAAACATTCCTTAAATTGAGTAGCAGGAAGGAACGAGCAGCCAACCGAAACAATTACTTTTTCGAAATTAGAAATAATCAATTTTGGACTTAGATGTGCATACGATTGCAAAAAAGGCATCACAAATTCGACGTATTTGCTGCATGTCTGGTTATCACACAATGGCTATTATGGCTGGTGCAATTCAGAGCAACCGCAAACTTTAGAAGACGACAGTGAATGGAGCTATGAGTTACATCGAACAAACTTTTGGAGAAAAATATGAACTGCTCCCTCGTTATAAATGAGCTTTGATGCTCAAAATGAGGTGTGCGATTTTACAAAACTGTAAATTGTATAAAAATAAATAAATAAATAAATAAATTATGTCATAATTTCCGTGCTTGAGCCACATTGAAGAATTTACAAGATGTTTCAGATTATTTATGATTCGTAATATGATATTTTTCTGACCATCGAAGTCATGTTCATTTAAAACAAAAATTTCCCCTTCTACAGCTTTTAAATTTTCCGGTATGTTAATGTTACTCAAAGTCGATGGTTCCGTGACTCTAACAGCTACTCTTACACGCCGGATTTTATCTCTTTGAGCTTCTGCATTAGGTAAGTACGATCGGCCTTCTTTCAAAGTATTTACTGAGCTTTCTACAAAAAAGTTGGATGGTTTGTCAGAAGATTGGGCAGCTCAATTCTTAACAAAATCATTTGCCTTATAGCAGTGCAATTTATAGCAAGCGGAGCTTGATTATGATTTGTAGGTATTTTTGTTATTTTATCAAAACCATTTTCGTTAATTTTGGAGCTTACTCTTGATTTACAGCCAAAACTCTTCTTATTCTCACAAATCCATTTGTACGTATCGTGCTGTTTTTTCTCCGAATGGTAATAAAATCCACCAATTGCCAGTTTAAACGTTTGAGTCCAAGCAGCGCGATCGCGCTGTTGAGATTTTATGTCCAGAAAACCCAGCATATTTCGAACATTGTCGACAATTGATGGTGTGTTACCGATTGTCGAAGACGCGCGCTCAGATTTACTAAAGCAAGTACTTACTGAAGTAGTGTGATACTCCTTTTAATGTAAACAGTACATTTTACAATAGGTTTGTCTCAATAGATTGCCTGTTCACCTCATGCATTTCATTTTCCTCTCTCATTTAGAGAAAGCGCGATCGCGCTGTTGGGGATTTTTCAACAGTATTTTTTCAATACCCCCTGGGACTCAAACAGTTAATTCCACCTTTATTGGATTTCGTAACGGAAATATTCATAATTATTAACCCACTCGTATAAAACGAATATTATAATTATAATTTTAATTTTTATCGGACAAGTGGCGCAGTGGTTAAAGCTTCGGCACTTGGACCGGGAGGTACTGGCTTCGAATCCTTCTAGAGGCAGGGTGCTAAGCAAATTTTCGTCATCGATTACGATCGGTGATGTTAATAAACACAACTATGACCCTCTGTTGAAGTGCAGCGCCGACACAGGTGGGGTATACTGAAATTGTGTGAATGGGTGGTGTGTGAGTGAATGAAAAGAGGGTTATTAATTACCTTAAAAGGACATTAAATCCATTGGACAATTAATACTTTCTTCATAAAAAAAACACTCATACTATTTATTTAATAACCTTAGAATTAAATTGACATAATTGTACAACTTATATTATCAACGCACTGAAATAATTGTGTTACGACTACGTGTTCGTAACTGTCTCTTTTTATATTATATTTCCCTCGATTTGTGTCTGTGCTTAATCGCGGTTTGTGTCTTTGCTTCCGATATTGATTGTTTGGTACATCTTCTTGTGATGGCGCGGCGGTAAGAAGAAATAAAAATTGAGAGCGAGACCAATGTGAATCGAGTGTGTGCAAAGCAAAACGCTCTGGAAGAATGTTTTTTCTTATATGCTTCTCGTTTACATCAATGCGTGTTGATGTAAACGAAAAACAGAGAAGAAAGATTTTTCTAGAACGTTTTGCGCGTCGTTTTTTTTTGGTTGTATGATAAAGGAGTTTTAACTAGACTCCTTCCGAAAATAAAATCAAGTTTTTTGAGACAGATTTTATTTAGGCTATGGCCATTTGTTTATTTTGTTGATTAAAATTATAAGACTAAAAATAAAATTGTGCGTTCAGTTTTCCAATGGGGGGAACTGGATTATTGTTTTTTATGAAACCTAATAAAAACTGTATAAATTAAAATACATCGATATTAACATCGGTATTTAATCATATTATTTGTTGAGTGGGTGTTCCACGGAGTGATAACGAGTGTCGCCATTATTATCTACGGGTGCCGGCTTAAATATATAGTGTTTTCTGGTGGTTGTAAGCGTGTGGCGTAGTTGTTGCGAAGGCGCCACAGTGTCAACGAGTACCGTATTTAACAACGTGCAACATGCACAGATTTATCAACGGGGGCAGACATTTTATAACAACGGCGCCGCAGTAAATTTAACGGGTGCCTGCATTAGTTTCAACGGTTGTGAAACTATTTCAACGGGTGCCGCCATTTGTCAGGCCACCCTATTTTATTTACGGGTTCGGCGAGAAAACGCCCAACGATTTTGGTGATCGATCAAGGCCAAGTTTATGGTTTATGAGTGGCCAGGTGAGGCCACCTAATTTTATCTACGGTTAAAGGCGAAAGGACGCCCAACACTTTGAGACCCGGCGGGGCAGAATATTGTGGATTTTGGAGAAACAACGCCCTATATTTTAGATAGTGGTTTCGGCGTTCGATCAAGGCCGAATTGAGAGGCCCCGCAACGTACGGGTAGCCAACCGGCTATTCGTTTTTGTATTGTGGTATCGCAACAAGAACGGCATATCCAAGCCGCAACGGTCCGGGGCGGCCACCTTGAGGCATGACGGCCACTCAAGGCCGCAATAGATTTTTTTTCTCCATTTTTTTTGGGGGAAAAAGTTTAAGGTACGATTTTTTTTATTATTTTATTTTCATTTTTATTTAATTTTTTCGTATATATTTTAAAAAATTTTGAATTTTTAAAAAAGAACTTTATTGTGATCGAGCGCCAAATAACAGTCGTTCGTCGTGCGCTCGGTGGGCATTGGTCTCGCTCCCTCATTTTTCTCGTGGAAAGTTGACGTTTCTTTTTCTTTTTTTTTTTTAATTATTAAAATAAAAAATGAATTCTTAATTTTCTCAGTTTGGTATGGTGAGGGGGATTGGTGCCCTCATCCGAAATCCACCGCCAAAAATCACCGTGGAGGCCTCTGCATGCGCTTAGATAAAATCTGCAGTATGACAGAAGCCATCTTGTAACAAATGATCTAATTTTCATGTCTTTTATCTTTGAGGTAAATATCAAAGATACAATGATTGAAAAAATCAGTAAAGTAAAAACAAAATAAACGAACTAATCGTCTATTCGCCATTTTTTTTTTTTTTTTTATTAAGTTCATTATCAATTTTTATTTACAAGAATTATACAATAATAAAAATATGTACATTGGTAAGAAAAGTGTACCTTTGGTTCAAAAGAACACGGGCCAGGTACACTGATTCCCTTTTAACGAAATTATAAGATACGTACAAAAAAAAATTTAACATAACAATACAATTTACAGTATAAAATAAACTTATAATTTAATTAATTAATAATTTACGGTATAAAATACTAATGAAATATATAAATATAATAGATAATAATAATAATATACTTAATAAACACATTTTTATTAATCACTTGTTTTTGTTTCGCAGAATATTTTTCAAAAAGTTTAAAAAATCACTCGATCGATTTCTACTTGTTAGGTCATCATCAGTTTTATCTACTCTCCAGTAGATACTCCTGATGATGACCTAACAAGTCGAAATCGATCGAGTGATTTTTTAAACTTTTTGAAAAATATTCTGCGAAACAAAAACAAGTGATTAATAAAAATGTGTTTATTAAGTATAAGTGTGTTTCGCCAAGTGCCTACGGCAAATAGCGTAAAAAGTAATAATAATATAATCTCTAGACAAAAATTTATGGCAGATGAATCCAATTATTATAATATAAACATCACGAAAGTGTCATTCTACTCGTACTAGTGTTAAATATGGAAACTGAAGAGCTCCTCAATATTCTTGGTTGTACTAAGCCAATGTTTTAGTTCTTTTGAAAATAATGATAAGGTGCAACACCTACGAATCTTGCAAGGTAACTTGTTAAAGATAATAGGTGAAATTACATTGAAAAAACTTCTTCTGAGATGTGAATTATATTTTGGGATATTTTTTTTGAATTGGAGACTAGAACGAAGACTATAGTCTGAATAGTTAATAAATGAGTTTCCGCTAATATTGTAAAAAATTCTTAATACCTTGAAGACAAACATGTGACGCAGTGGCAAGATATCGAGAGTTTGGAATATGGGCCAGGAGGGTGAACACGATTCTTTAAAACACATGATTCGAGCAATGAGTTTCTGCCTATTAAATAATGGTATTAACGTGGTTTTGCATGCACTACCCCAACAGGAGAGACCGTATTGCAGAATTGAATCAGCTAGTGCGAAATACACCATTCTTAATAAATATAATGGACAATATGAAAGCAAAACGTACAGTTTCCTTGATACCAATAAAAGCTTAGATTTCAACCCTTCAATATGCGCCTTCCAGTTTAATTGTTCGTCTATTAAAATGCCAAGATAACGATAAACATGAACCAAGTCAACCATGAAACATCCACTGGAATTACAGACCTTATTGCAACCATACTCATGGTACTTAATGGCTGATGGTGATGACAATCCGTGTCGAAAATGTAATATTTTCGTCTTATCGCTTAGATGAAGATTGTGAGCCTTGAGCCAAACCGAGAGCATATTCAAATCACTATCAATATACTTAATGTTATCTTGTAAGCTAAGACTACTGTAAGCAAACGAAAAATCATCAGCAAATGCAATGGGGGCTGTGGCTCGAATGGTTGGCTAAAAATTCCGTTCACATAAATGAGGAACAGTAGAGGCCCAAGGACTGAACCTTGAGGAACCCCTACACTAATCGGCAGAACATGGCTAAAATGACCATTTATTTTGACTACCTGAGTGCGACCATTTAAATATGAATCTAACCACTTGTGGATCGTATCGCGAAAGCCAATGCGGTAAAGCTTCATTACAAGAGTAGAATGTACCACTCTATCAAAGGCTTTAGTCAAATCTATAAATAACACGGACGCCTTTAGACTATGGTCAATGTTTATACTTATTTGTTGTAAAAATGACAATAGAGCTTGTTCGGTATTTCTGTTCTTTCTAAAACCAAATTGTAAGGGAGATAGAAAATTGAATTTATCTAAAAAGCTTACAAACCTAGCTTTCATAGCCTTTTCGAATATTTTTGAAAAAACCGAAAAAAGGGAGATTGGGCGATAATTATTTACAGATGCTCTATCATTTTTTTTTAAATATTGGAACTACCACGGTTTTCTTTAAGGTAATCGGAAAAATTCCTTTAGCCACACTTAGGTTAAATATAAACGATAATACATCAACCAGAAAGCAAGCCGTTTTTTTTACAGTACAGTTTGACACTCCATCTATACCAGGAGCCGATCGGTTTCTAAGAGAATTAATTATTAAATACAGTTCCCCAGATGAAATAGGTGAGAAATGGAAACTACTCATAATATCATAGTGTTCTGTGATTAATCTATTTTTTTCAGAATTGCGCATTTTGTAAGTAGACTGCGTTGAGTCACCAACAGTTGTAAAAAAATTGTTGAATGCATTGGCAATGTTAACTGACCCTTGAATGGGATTATTCATCTCATCAATAATTTCTGTAATTGGAACATGCTGTGCATGGCCAACTATTATTTCGTTTACAGTTTGCCAGTTTTTGCGAGCGTTTTTGCCATTACTACGGAACTGTCGAACATAAAACTGTTTTTTAGTAGCGCATATTTTCTCGTTTACAGACTCACACAACTTCAAACTGTACTGTTTTAACCTATTATTATTAGGGTGCTTCTTGACCAGTTGGCAAATCTTGTTTCTATTCCGTATTTGTTTCAAGAGATAATCGGACATCCAGGGCTTTAACTTAATTAATTGCTTGTTCACTGATTTAGAACTAGTACATTTATCAATGTGATCTCTAAATATGTTTAAGAAATGGTCAAAAGCCAAAGACGGATCCTTGCAGCAGTATACATCTGCCCATTCTTCATATGTCAGCAGATTAATTAATTGATTGTGATCAACATTCGATACCTCAATGTTTCGACTAAAATTTGTATACTGAATACGCCCTGATATTTTGATGTTAATTAAGCAGTGATCTGATATCTTCAAATCTAAGACAGCATACGACACCTCATTAAAGTATCTTTGATCAAATCGATACAGAATATTGTCTATACAAGTTGCCGAACTATTTGTAATCCTAGTAGGTTCAGAAACCAAAACGTCAAGACCGTTATTGGAGACTAACATTAGAAAACTATCTAGGAGTGGACTGTTTTGTAAAAAATTGATGTTGAAATCACCCATAATAAATAAATTAGTATGAGATACGTCATTAATTAGCTTGGCGAACTCATCAACGAATGTTGGAATACTAGTATAATTCAGTCTATATATGCAAACTACGAAAAACAATTTGGAGTTCAGGGTAAATGTAACACCGACGGCATCGAATGTTTGAAAGTTAAAATTAACTTGTTTACAGTGCAAGTTATTATTGATAAAAATAGCTACTCCACCCGCACGACTGTCATTGTTGCACTTAGCAAATAAATTATACCCATCTAAACAATAATTTTCAATTTCCTCTTCATAAATCCAAATCTCAGAAAGACCAATAATAAGAGGCTTCATTTTCGTGGAGTCAATGTATGCAATCAGCTTATCATTATTTTTCCTAAGACTTCTTATATTTTGATGGATAAAATAAAGTTCTTTTAGATTACTATCCATTGCACAAACTTATAATAATAATGAGAGATGTAGATACAAAAACGAAATTAAATATAATCAAAAAATAATTCAAAATCAGATAAAAAGTAATGTTTAATAAAAGCAACTCTTCGATATCGGTAAGAAAATATACTGCCACTAGAACGAGAATGAGTATACACAATCGTAATGTCGATTTATGGAGAAAATAAAAAAGTAAAATATCCAAAATGAAAAACAATCTTGGGATATTTAAATTAGTTAAAATAATTTTGAGTAAAGTAATAAAAATTAAACAGAATAAACTAATTACAAAATTATCATTTAACAAAAAAATTTGAACTACACAAAAATGAATCCATCGTCTAGAGTATATGCGTGTAATTCGACCATTACAATTCATATACTTCAAAAGCATTTGTAAGGTTTCATTACCAATATAACGCCAAAAAATAAAAAATAATAGAAATATTATTTTTTATTTTTTGGCGTTATATTGGTTATTTCCAACAAAGTAGTTGACATCTGGTGAACAAAATGTGAATCATAGTTTGCTATGAAGCAAGGGGGATTAAAACTGTCATAACAATGGATTTGACAATTCTCGTCTCCCTTGTAGACGTAGAAACCAACGCTATCTACATTCGATGAAAATCGCCAATATAGTAAGTACAGTGTAACGGAATAAAATCACATTCCGCTCCCAAACTCACCCCATAAAATTTTGTTTATTTACCTAACATGCTTTGGGAAATAATATTCCCAAATTTATCTGAATTAAATGAAGGGCATGTCAATTCTCCCACATTGTGTTTATGCTTTATCAACTGCAAGCCATTGAACTTATCTACATGAGATATATTCTATGGGAAATTCGCTCAGATAAACCATAAATATTGTGTGTCCATAACACACGCAAATAAATACGCAAATAAATTCTTACGCAAATAAATTGAAGATAACCACTTCACAAAAGAAATTCATAATTAGGTCAAATATCGCTCGTTTAACGTATGGTATGCAACATTGTAACGACTGCATACGATAATGTTTACAAACGTAACATTTTTCTTCTACTACGATAGTTGATTTATTGATGCATAATGTTTGCAAAAATATACCTCCGATGTTGATCATCAAATAAATTTGTAGAAGCCAATTTTATGTGAGCGATATTTATGCTCATTCAGCATAAACGCGTTGTTTGATTGTGGGAATTTTCTTGTTGTCCGATCTCTGTTTTTCTTCTCTTTCCTACAATCATCAACAGCAAAGATGAGTATAAATATCGCTGAAATTGGAAAACTTTTTTTTTACTCTGGTTAGTTTTCTTGCGGTGTAGAGCAGCGTCGTGACATTACGACGGTTAGGGTTTTTTTAAATAAAAGTGTTGCTTAGTTAATTATTTGTTTTTTTTTTTTTGTTTTAATCGATAAAAAAAAATTTACTTGTGAAATAAAAATTTTAAGTTATAAAAGAATTCATTAAAAGAGTTGCGTTCATTTATTATTCACTAACGAGGAAAAGTGAAAATTCCATAAAGGAAACATCTGTGTGTCAATTTTGTACGAAAAGCAACAAGCGCGAGGTGAGCAAACCGGAAAAATATAGTATTGAGCATCTTGTTTGTATTAGTAGGCGAGACGCATGCGCATGATCTTGTTCTGATTTTTTTTGGATTGACATTTCTATGCGAAAACATTTCGCAATTTTAGAACAAATTCGAATTATCCTCATATTTCTGAATTAAATTGAACATAATTCACACATTTGAATATTAAAAATCCTAAAACATAAAATATTACTTCATTTCACCGCTCAAAAGCAAACGAATAGAAGAGGTGAGTAGACGTCAGTATCAAAAAAAAATAAACCGATTCAACCGGAACCATTTATTTTGATACCTACCATCGCAAAAATGACAAATAGAATGCACATATACAAGAGAGCAAAACACACAATACAAATATAAAATTGTGTATTGTCGCACTGTATATGTACACAAAAATTTTGTTCACCTCGTCAACTCGCGCTGTCGTTTTGCGTACAAAATTGATACACTGTTGTTTTTGGTAAGTATGTGTATTACTAAATAATCAACAACTAATCCATGAGGCCCAATTGGTAAAGGGTCTACCAGCTGCTTCATTAGAAGCGGAAATCACGCAAGTGCGTTAGCACATGAGTTTCATTTCTGCTGGTAACGCTTTATCAAATAAATTATTACTAAGAATCCGAGGCCAATATTTTTTATTGTTCTAATTTAGAGTAACTATGTTACTCTAAATTTTCCTTAAACAACCATGGTGGACATGTTAGTAGTGTGAGGCATGGATCCCACCAATTCGGTCATTTCCCAGTCCCCTAATTTTCTTGTTTACTCCCCAGTTTGACGGCATAATCCATGTCGTCTCATCTTATTTTTTTTATATGCGGTAATCTACTCTGTTTTCTGCGTACCCCAAAACCCACACCATTTTCTTCTGCCGACTGAGCTGCGGGAATCTAAGCCGCAAGGGGTACTAGAGGGTAATAGCAATTCTATGAAACAGATCGGCTTCTTCGTAAGTAGAAGCTAATCTATTTCAACAGTAATAATGATAATCTCGAAAAAATCCCTCAAAAAAATCCCTGGATCGTGATTTTCGAGATTTTGTGCCATCAGGATTTTACTTAAACGAGTATTTATCGAGTAAATCTTATTCCACAAAATCCCGACTTAACGATATCTTTAAGTCGGGATTTTGTGGAGTAACATTTTATTACTCCGGATTTTCTGAATCGGGATTAACTACCATACCCATTTTCGCAGCAAAATAAAATAGTTTTTTTAGAAACCTTTATTTCCGTATATAACATTACAACTAATCCTTTGTCAAGTCGTATCCAGGGGCTCTTTTATTTTTAAAGTTGTTTACTTCTTGTTTGATTTCTAACTGGTAGCATAGAGACTGTCTGGAATATCTCCAATGATATCTCATTAATAGAAAAGTTAAGCCAGCTTTTCATATTTTTTTATGTACTGATTTTTGATCAAAGGCATATTAATTCTTACTAGAATTCTTTTTGAACTACAGTTCATTAAACGTAAGAATGTTTATGTAATTGAATGCAACCTTCTTTATGTTTTTGTTGCGCATACGTGGTGAATGCAATTGTTGTTGTTAGATATAGTGCAAATAAATGATCGGTGCTATAGGAAGGCACAAAATTTAAATTTTTTGAGTATGTGTACGAAAATTGAAATATTTAACACGCGCGGTAATTAATGTTTATTTTCGATTATCATCAAAAAATTTAAGAATTGATTGAGAGTGCTTTCAATGTTAATAATGCAAATAATGTTAATTCCCCCTCGCAATCAAATTATGAAGTGATGAATGAGAAAATAAGCGTACCGTGTTCTGGGATTTTTGAAAAAGAGATCAGGACTTAGATTTTAGGTGGGGTCATTAATCGTTATTAATTGTTAAGTTTTTGTTTTGAAGAGTGCTATTCTAATTAATTTTGTTTTTTGTATACATTCGGGATATTTTTTTATATTTTTATTGACAATAAAGGACATACTGTGTGTAAAATTAATTTGAATTTTGTTTTTTTGGTTATTGGTGAATTTTTCTTTTTTCAACGCAGATATTTGTTTTGGGTAAGTAGAGAAGTGTAGGCGTTATTATTAACAACTAAATAACGCAGGTTGATACTGACCGTTAGTATCAACCTCGTTATTTGGAAGGAAATTGTTGACACCAAGCGGCTCTTTTCTTTTCTGGTGACCTTGGTAGCACACCACTATCATTCGTTTGTCTGTCATTCTGACAATTTGAAATTTTATTTTATTTTTTTATGTTACATACATTTTTTAAATGAAAAATAAAATTATTATTTTTGTCATATTCTATTTCGTTCATTTTATTTCGAATTTTATAATAAAATGTTTTAGTATATTTTTGTTTTTGTTACTAAAAATTTATATGAAGAGCATACAAATCTAGTAGGTACAATTGTGATTTTGTTCTTATTTTTATGAAACTATCAAAGTCAATCTCCATAGAAATGTGTGATATGAAAGGTAAATATATAATTGAAAAATTAGGTGTGATTGATTGGTGTAAAGAATCATCAAATTAATTCCATATAAAATATAACTATTTTTGTACTGTACCAAAGCGTCAACCAAAGACATCAAAAGAACAGTACGACCTATACGTGCAGTGCTGAGAAAAATATTGAAATGGTAACCAAAATTGAGACAGACCAAACCATACAACATCTATGGGATCGTTTGATAAATATGTTAAACGCCATAGCGGGTCCACAACGGTCTAAGGAAAATTGGAAATAGGTAAACATTTTATGTTCATATATTTAGTTTATATAATTGTTTTTTTAGATATTTGAAAATTGGCGCAATAGTCTACGACATGAAAAAAAGAAAACAGATTATAAGCTTTAACGCGACAGGTGAGGGACCAGAAAGCGGAGAAAGGTTAAAGCCAATCGAGGAAAGGACAGTGAGTGCTTTGGGAGCAATTGTGTTTGAAGGTTTTTCTCAAACCGAAGCCGGGTTCAATACAGCTATTGTCAACGAAACTCTCGATGAGGCAAACTCAACAACAGTTGCTGAGCACTCAACTCAAAAGACGGCCATTCATTAACAAAGCACACGGGGAAACGGAGAACTGTATCAGATGGTAACCAAAACTGTGTAAATATGTTACATTTATATTTCTGATTTCGTATTGTTTTAGGTGACGAAATTCTTAAATTCGTAAAATTGGTGTGTATTGAAGAAGAAAGATCGACCGGGATAGAAGAAGCCTTACATGCTATAGAATTAAATTTTTATAGCTGTATTAAAAAATGTGATATGATTGAAATAAAAAAATTAAATCTAATTGTATATGGAGAGATTTTTTTAGTTTTTTATTGGCAACAATTAAATTTGGCATTTACTAATATTGTACATTATCCTAGAGGTTCACTCATGTACAAGGGGTTAAAAAATATCCGGTTTTTTGAGCTAAAAACCGAACACACCCTATAAATCGGTTGTTTTTAACTCCACTTTGCTTTGGATTTTTTCGGGGTTTATTTTGACATTGTGTTTTGTTTTGAAGAAACTCAATTTTTAATAGCCGAAAAAAAATTTAAAATTTAAAAATATTTGTATGAACCTGAAATTATACATTATTAAAATTTTAATAACACTTTAGGAGATATAACACTTTTATATAAAATTCACTTCTAAAGGAAATTGACGTTTAAAATATTGAACTGTCAAATTTATATGCCAAGCCAAAAAAACGCGTTCAATCATGCAATAAAGAAAACGGGATATTTTACTGATGCGAAGTTAATTGGGGTAAAATATGTCAAAAATGTACCGATTTTTTATGTCAGAAAACGGTATATGATCAAATTATGTATGTTTTAATATTATTGATTTATTGAATTCTCGAAATATCTATCTATCTAATAAGTACCAAGAATCATTTTCTGATTCTGTGTTCTGATTCTTAAAGAATCAACATTTGTCTCAATAATTTGAATTTCGCGGTCATCAATTTCAGTATCACCCAAAACATTTCTCGATTATGTTTCGAGCCTGATAAATTTTTCATTGTAACGAAAACTGTCTGTTCCCCTTTCCGTGTTTGCATAGGCGTTAGAGGCCAAGGTTCAAGTGGAAAACCAGAGTCACCTAACAAAAAATTGGTTTGGATTTCAACAGAAGTGAAATTGCTTACGCAATAAGATCTTAATTTGGATCTCATCCAAATAGCCAAATCATGAACTGAGCCAGGAAATCGAGAATTAGCATATACAATTTTCATGTTGGCGTCATAATAAACTAAAGCATTAATGCTGTGGTACCCCTTACGGTTGCGAAATAAATTGCCTCTATAAAATGCATCGTTCTCTGGTGGTGCAACTATTGATATATGGCACCCATCTATAGCTCCAATAATTCCAAGCATTTGGAATTTTTGATTAAATCCGTTTCTAATTTCAGCTTGGCCTAAGATACTCTGCGGAAATTTAATAAATTCATCTATCAAGTAATCGACGATCAGTGTTGTTTGTAACTTCTCTAACCGCCGGAGATATTCTAACTGCCCGAGATACATGCTTAGTCGCCAGAATACGAAATCACGATTTTATTACTTAAAATAACATAAAATGATAAAAGTGTGTCCGAGAATCACAAGAAAGAGGTAATGGTCTTTAGGGCCTATGAGCCAATCTAAGTTTGGTAGGTTAGGGTAAAATGTTTGTCTAAATATTTTACAAATAGAACCACAGTCGATTCTGCCCAAGTGATGGGCAGATCGGTACCTCCCACATTTTATTTAATTATTTTTTATGCGGTAAACTAGGCTGCTGTCTGGGTACCTTAAAACCACACAGTATACCAGACTGAACTGCGGGAACCAATGCCGCATTAAGTACCAGGCAGATAGTAGCAATTCTTTGAAACTGGGTTGGCTTTAGCGGTAGCTAAAGTTCAACCCGTTTTAAGACCTCGTCTATTTTGCTTATAGATGTTAAATATTCATTATCCGCTTGTAGGTGGTTTTAAGGTATTTCTAGGTGTTTGACAAACAGATCTGCTTTCCCAGTCTGTTTTGTTAATTGTTAGTCTTGAAGAGCTTGCTTTTCTTATTACCGTGGCACATTTTGTCATTTAAACTGAAGAATTTTCTGATAGGCTATTCTTCATTTTCGAATGCTAAGTAATTTTCGGAGATACCTCTTGATATATATAATACAAAAGATCAGGAATTTTATTCGGGTTCGTAGACCAGTACGCTGGCTTTCAACTGGAGTGAAACTCATATTTTAATATTCTGCTTACATCAAATACCTCTCTTGCTTGGGGAAAAGTTCTATTTGAAAGTTGCCTCCAATAATAAAATTATTACCAAGTGATTTAAGAAATTTGATGTAGCCTTCTTTTTTTATGATTCTGAAACACATCCGACAAATAATACCAAAAATTTACACTGCTAAATTTAAAAATATTCTAATTGGATTTCGGTAAAATAAAATTGATTTATCGATCTATTTTTAATTTTTCGTGGTGTTTAATATTATCCTTAATAAAGATTGATGCTCCACCTCTAGCTCTTTCTGTTGGATGTATCCACGTATTTTGGGAGACGAGGTTTTGGTAAAATGACTTTCTGAGATTAGGCTCAAGAATTAAGGAAGTCAATGACTACTTGAGTTTTACTGGTTGCATCCCTTATTTTGTATCTTGGCTCATCGATGTATTTTCCACTGTTCCCAGTCTCTGTTTTTGTTTTTTCAGTAGCTCTCTCATAGAATCTGTGACAGAATCTATGTATCTGTGAATTGATAGTGTTTAACTTCTTGAGTATTTCTTGCAGGACATATATGGTTTTCCTGATTCGACACTGTTTTCATATTTTTTCTGCTTAGCCATTGGTTCATATGTTTTCTCTTGTTGTCCCTCATTCTTTTTGCAGCTGCTTGGCCACCTCGCAGCCTCTTTATTTTACTGGGTGATAATTAGCACAGTGTATGCTCTTTACTGGTTCGTTTTACTTTTGTTGAAGTTTTTTGTTGGATATTTCCCAGACAAAGAAAATATGGCGCTCGCGAATAATACATCAAGACACAACAAACTTAACATCTTTAACTCAAGCAATAAATCTGTTCTTCTATATAGGTGCGAAACTTGGAGAGTAACACAAATATCTTCGAAGAAATATCAAGAGTTCTGCAAAAGATGTTTAAAAAGAGTACGTGGAATCTTTTGCTCAATTCAATTTCTAACGTTGAACTATTGGAACTGACATACATCTTTACTGCCATTTTTCATAATGACGACAATTTTGCTGTTAAAATCAAACTGTGCTCCAAACTGTGCTTCACATAATGAATTATTTTCAATTTAACGCTTAGGAAGTGTTTTTGAAATCTTTCCTTTTCCCTTGCATACGAATATTTATTAACTACAATAATTCGATGGGGAATTCTAACGTGAATTTTGAACGAAGCTCCAAAATTTTCTAATGTTGAGTGGAACTAGACTATTTCTTAATCGTTAGTCAAATCCAGTATTTACATCAAAGGAGGAACCAAGCACATATTTTATCGATCGGATATCAGCATAAAAAAATTTTTTTTTTTTGAGAAATTAAAGAAAGCAAAAGCTACTACATTTAATTTAGGTTCAAAGTGAATCAAATCTATCAAAAAAAAGTTTTTTATTTAGTTTTGTTTTTGATCACCCAGTAAAATATAAGGCCTGCCTAAATTACATTTCAGATTTTAGGGATATTTTATTGATTTATATCAAACATTCAACAACAAATCAACAAGATGCAGTTCATCATTCTTGACAGTTTCGTACCGAATTTTTGTTTTGTATTCATTCGTTTTAAAGATTCAGCTTGCAGAATAAAATTCTGTCATTGCATAACAAATTAAATCAATTTTTTTAGGATGGGTTTGTGATTTTAAAATTAATTTTGAACATAATGTTCCAAAATATTGCCAAAATTTTTGGATTCAAACATAATTTTTCCAAGTAGCCCCCGAATATGTCTCAACCGACTGTGACCAAATTAAGTATGTGTAGAACGGGATTGGGAATCAAACATGAATTTTGGAAGTTCTAAAATATAGCCATAAAATCTGAAATGGAAATATAATTTTATTAGGTTTTTAGGATAAGAGTACGATTATGGGAAAATAAATTTAGTCGATTTCGGTCAAATATGAATTGTATAGTATGTATGTCATGTTATTATAACATGAATTTTAGATGGATTTCTTCATTGGGCTTTGGTATTCTAATTAACGTCTGGATTTATGCAAGATTCTAAAAAAAATGTTGATCGATGTTTTGGAAAGTGGCCCTACTCAATGAAACTTGGCTTAATTAATTTTTATCAAATTCAGTTTATTGGATGGGATAAGAATTTTTACACAATTATTTACAGAGTTCTAATGTCTCGTTTTGTTATGGTTCTGCCTAATATTTTGTCCGAATCATCGTTCTATTAAGCCTTGAATATCTAGGGCCTTACTCAATATGATCAAACGCAAAAAGTGGCTTTTGAAAAAGCCAAAGCCATTCCAAAAATATGAAAGTAACTATTTCAACATGAATTTTAATTTAATTTTAATAATTTGTTTTATAATAAACGAAAGTATATTTTTATTTTACTCAGTCATCGCATAAGATCTCCATGAAATTAAGCACTAGTGAAAAAATAGTGCATTCAACGCTATTGAGCCTACAATTAAGAGAATAGCAGAATGATCTCAAAAAAGTGGGTTAGAATTTTTTAAACGTATTAACACTCGTTGATTACGATATTTCTCACTCACTAATCATGTATTTAATGAATTTGAAAATACTGAACGAAATTTTTAAAAACTTAAACTAAGATTTCAATCGAAAATCGAATTAGTTTATATTAATTAATTCTAGTAAATATAAGGAATCTAAATTAAAAAAATAACACAATTCAAGATAAGTTTGATAATTGTTTATTGTTTAAATAATTTAATCAGTTGAAAAAACAGTACATAAGAAATCTCGTCAGAAATTTCTGAAGTTCAAATTCAATGGCCTTATTACAGTTGTAATGCATTCCTCAAAGAGTTTTAAAGCGCGCCCACCGTCCTATGCGGTACCCTAATAATTATTTTCTAGTTCCTGTTCGAATTGGTGAAAAATATTATGTCGAGGGGACCAATAATTTTATATCGTGCTATTAGAATTAGACATAGATACCTGATTTGGTATGCATAACTGTATTGCACATATATCTAAATTGAAAATCGACATTTTGAATATAAACGCAACCAAGCTAAAATAATTAACGAAAAAACGCAAAAAATTATATGTAGGTGATGATAATTTTTAAAACTCATCTCTCAATTTTCACTTCATTCTTCACACACATTAAATGCGGTGTCTGGTTTTCCAACCAAATTAAATCCAAATAATAAAACATCAAAAAATTAGCACATAAAAAATAATTACCCATAAAGCATTTATGAGCTCGTATTTAGGAAATCGTTCTATTCGTGTAACGCTAAAGTAAGCTGCAATTAGAAACAACTTTACTAGATTTTCCAGATGTATACATAAATAAAATAACATTTAATTATTAATATTTTACATACGCATGTAACTTATAAATTTACATTTACGTGCGGAAAACTATACCAACCGCAAGTTATGTAAACAAGAAAGAAATCTAATTCATATTTAAGATTTGAATATTATCAAAAATTAACATAAAGCGCCCACGCAATACGAATTTTTCTCAATTAATGTTTATGAACTCAACGATGGTGTTTATAATTTTTCGTTTTTTTATTTTTTATACGTTTTTTCGGTTAGAATTTTAGAAATTAATTAGATTTTATTTTAATGCTCGAATTTATCTAAATACTTGACCTAATCTAATTAAAAATAAGTTAAAAATCGTCATTGAAGTATTAATATTTTGTATTAAGTTATCGGAGAGCAAATTCCTAGATTCATACCTCCTTGTGGTGCTCTCCGGGTAACTCTAAATGAATCAAACGGTGTGGTCGGAGACATCATGGACACTGCATGACACAGCGAGTCATGAGCGCACTAAAACCAATTCTCATCTACCAAGCGGCTCGCTAAATAAAAGTGGTCAAGGCAGAACTGGATGTCTTAAGATTATCACCAATGACGTGATCCACACACGTAAAAAGCAGGTTGAACGGCATGCTATCAACATTCTCTCATAAAAACAATTAAGTTATGAACTCTAATCGAAGGCCTCGGACTACCATATCGAATTCAGCACAAACTCGACCTCAGAAATTTTACTCGGACAACGCTACATGGGAATATGGCACATGCTTAGACTCTAGAGATTTCAAGAACTGTTCGAACCAAGCAAAGAGTAGAAGACATACTTGCACTACAAGAGCTTAGATGGTCTAGGCCTAGGTGGTCTCCATGATACCCATCACCAATGGTTACACTCTTCATTACAGCGGCTTTCAGAATGAAGGAGAATTTGGAATTGGCCTTATCCATCAGCGCGTGAAACTACATATCATTGATTTCAGGCTTTTGCTCATGCTGTGTCCAACGTTTCCGTCCTTTCCTTCAAAGACAAAAATACTACTATAAAATATTACTAATTGCTCAAATTCTTTCGTTAGGACGAAATTAAATGTATAACTGAGAAACTAGTACATGAATTTCGAAATAAAATATTTAGCTTGTCTTAAAGTTCGGTTCCAAAGTTGATCGTTTTTTGCAAACTCATTTGTAACATTCTTTATATTTTACCTACAAACCACGAAAAAATGTTCACCAATTAGTTAAGGAACACGAAATCGGGATATATTAATACATGATTATCAAGATTGGAATCGAAATGACTTAGAAAACAGAAAATTTAGTTTAGAAATATTTAAAATTTCGATTCGATTGAAAAATTACGCCAAAAGAAGTTTTTTTCTTTTTACGCCCCAATGCCGATAATTTGAGTTTCTTTTACTGTCCCTAGATGGCAAATCAATTAAAAATAAATGTGTCCACGATTACTGGTTATGAATTTATTATTATATGCAATGTTTCATAGCAGAAATAATGAAAATTAAGAAATTAATTAATTAACTTCACACATACGGAAAATATTAAAGATAAACTACCGAAAAATTGGTTGCAACAAACCAGTTTGGATACATTATTTGGGAATGTAAATATCGATACCAAAATGAAAAGAATTTTCTGTGTAGAAAAATCACATTTCGATTTTCGGCCTGCTTCAATTTAAACAACATACATAATTATTTACGAGATTTGCCATAGTGTCATGTACATATATTACATGCACTTCCAATGACATGAAAATAGCATATTATTTTTCATTTATTAATTAAATCTCAATGAACAATGCAAAATATATATTTTTCCAAAACAACCTCTCATTTACATATACGTCATGTCCGCATTCTATATACATCTTTGTTGTAATTTCCATTTATTTTATAAATAGTATTACGAGTGTATATTTTTAAAAATAATATTATTTTCAAATTTATTAAACATTTGTAGGCAACCACATCTCATTTCACGTAGTTTGGACATTTATTTTCCAATTAGAATAATTTAATAGGGATACCATGAATGACGCGACCCTTTCTCTGCAAAAAACACCAGTTACTTTTATGTTAGTATTTGTTGAGTGCAAATTTACCCGATGGATAGTGAAATATTATTGCAAATTGAATGTACACACAAAACATTTTAATGGAAGTAGAGCATATATAATTATTTCTTCCGGTTCGCTTTTGCCGTGGGATAACTGTTCTCATACACATATAAATCCATGACGTCAAATTAAATATTTATCGCGAAAAATTTCCGTTTATTTTCTCAATGTAATTTAATGATTCAATCAATCATTAAATATTTAATTTATTTTACTTGTTCGTATACCCACCGTACTCGTATATTTTCATGGTTTGATTTGTTTAGCAATTTTAACTTATTTGCTTTTTTTAGTTGAAAACAAAACACACTTTTTGCAATAAAGTCTAAAAAAATCTAAACCGTATTCTGAACAATGAAATGTGAGATTTTAAGTGAAAAGCTATATGGATTAATTTGTTTGTTGCTGTTTTGAACACTCGTTAGTTTGAATTTAATTCAATGATTGATGTGCTTTTGATGAACAAATTTTTGATTTAAAATTAAAAAAAATCTGTGAGGGGGTGGATAATAATATTCGTTGGTTCTGTTTATACGTTTAGGTTATTTTATTACAAATCAAATATTAGTCATTTATCGATTTTTCGGTCGGCCCAACATACTCATATAAGAAAAATAGATCATCATTGTTGTGTATGGCGTGCAACAGGTGATAAATTTATTTTTGTATAAATGTATCATAATTTTCTTTTATATAAATGAATAATTTTCTCGGATATTGAGAATCTAATTAAAGCGATTGGATTTTTCTATTTATAAATCTAAAAACACTTTAGATATAACGTGTCACATTGAAAGTATCGTAGCATAGTGTTAAAGTAGAGTATAAGTTTTATTTAGAAATTAGAGAAAAAAAATGTATACGCCAAATAACTTTAATTATTACACATCAGGTGAATTTATACGTTTAATTAAACTCATCAAAATTTTTATTATGTGGGTGGTTGGTACACGTACGTAAAGTTATTCCCGGATTATATCCCAGAATTTTAAAAAAATAACCAGGTAACACTAACATAATTACATATATCCCTCTAACTCCTGTATAAAGTTACCCCGCCCGTTTTTTATATATTATTCCAAATACACTTTATGTGAGAAGTTAGCCCCGAATTTTATTAAACAAAAAATAAAAATGTTTATTAAAATTATTTAAAATTATTTTATAACTAACATTATGCTATGAAACAAAGAAATTAAATGTAATAATTTAATAAAATAAAGCGAAATAATTTTATTTGATTGACGGACGAGAAACGAAAAAAATCGTACCGTTACTTTGTAACCTAGTGAAATTAAGCTCCGATTTAAATATTTACATATAATTCAATTTCGACCACAAATACAATTTTAATTTGACATGTAAAAAGTATTAATTTGTCGGCTCAAAGCTATATGGATTTCAGATTGCTAGACCCGTACCTAACCTTTGGCAAATTATGAAACAATCGTATCATTGCAACCTAGCAAAATTAAGCTCCTTACAAAACCTAGCGAAATCAGGCTCCGAGCAAAATATTTACATGTATTTTAGTTCCGACGACAAATAAAATTTGTGGTAAAAAGTAGTAATTTGTCGGGTCTGAGCTATATGGTTTAACCATGACCCATAAATAGGAACCTAACTTTGTTATGATGCAACGATATACAATTGTGTTCATATTTAATCACTAGTGAGAATAAAGGCAATTGTCCATTTTTAAATGTTCAACATTAGAGCCTAACTTTATACATGTGTTGCTATGGTTACAACGTTTAGTTTGTTTCGCCAAATCATTGAATTTTATTTTAATTTCGTATTTCTGCGCTGTGTGCGCCTCTGGTCGATTTTTTCGACTAAATTATGAACTAAACTAAATAGCTCACTAATTCACAATAAACATTCATAGGTGGCAGTAACGGCTGGTCTCCACTTGCATATTTTTCTCGTGACAAAAAATAAATGGACTCGGCTCGTGACATTATTAGTACAGCATACTTACTACTACACTCTTCAAAACTAGACATATTTTCTCTGTTTTGATTACGTAGAAAAAAATGATTTGCTTTGTCATTTTAAATAGTGTGCGGTGCTGTGATTCTAACAAACAAAAAACATGCACGATTTTTTAATTAAAAATGTTAAAATAATATAATGTGCGCTCAAAATTGAGCATAAAATCACAAATTATGCTCAATTGGCACAACATCATGATAAAAATATTGAATATTTTGATCTTTTCCTCTCTTGACAAAATTTCAATGCGCATGCTCAAAACCATGTGTCCGTATGTATTTTGGAAAATGTACTAAAAAATGTCACAAGAAAAAAAATGGACTAGATTTTTTTTCCGTCACGAGAAAAATATGCAAGTGGAGACCGGCCATAACAACACCAAAACAAGCTGTGCGTGACTATTCGAAATACTAAATGGTCGATTTTTCTTGGGTAAACGAAATATTCAATTAAATTAAAATAATGGATGATGATATGAAAGTTGCAATATTTGAGAAAGATAATATAAACTACGAAATTAAAAATAAAAAAAAATCATGTAAGAATTTGTACACAATAATATTTGCAATAAATACCAAATAATGACATTTGACAACTAAATTGAAAAGTTATATCGCAAGGAGACTTTTCGTTTGTAACCTGGCGGCGAATAGCGTAAGGTCACCTCAAAAAGTTTAGTTCATAATTTAGGCGAAAAATTCGACCTGACACAGCATTAATAAAATATGTATTAAATTTCATCATGCAATTTTTTATCATTTAATTAGGTTGGAAAGATATTCTTATTTATAGTTTTTCTGATCGTGTTAATTAATAATAGCTATAAATTATTTCTTAAGTTTAACTTCACATAGAAATAGGTTGGTAACTGTCATAAACTGATTTCTTCATGACATATGTATATTAAAAAATAACACAGTGTTACCAGTTTTTTTAAACATAGGACAAGAATGAAGTTTGCTGCTTTAGCAAAAATCCAAAAACAAAATCGATAAGCGACAGAGTTAGTGAGATCTGGGTAAAAAGTTAGAAGTTTATACACAGTTAAATGTTGTCATAACTAGGGTCCGGGTTCTTAGGTACAATTTTTTTGTTTTGTTTCAAATTCAAATAAAAAAAATGATACCATATCTTATCGCGTCACAACAAAATGTAAACGAATGAACGTGGCCATATATTTTTACATTTTCTGCTTCAATTAAATATTTTTACATATTTTCCAATATATTTCCAATTTTATACTTTTTCAAATTTTTTACGAAATTATTCTAAGAATACACAAACAATTATTTAAGATTCAAGATGAAATTTGTTAATATTACTAAAAAATATCAACTTACTAATTGTTACGGTATCTAGATTAAAGTGTACCAATTCATAAAAATTTTAATTATTTACGTGTGACTTCTTATCTTTTATTGATTTGAAATGCTTTTCGTTTCGGTAATTTACGAAATCTGGCATCACTTAAATATTATTCTTTTCAGATTGGGCTGCATAGGAAATTATCTATCCGAAATTCCACTACAACCCATATTGTCGGTACATTCAAATTAAAAATAAACTCATCCATAAAAGAAACTTTTAACGACTTGAAATATACCAAATGACATTTATTTTGGCATGACGTTGTAAACATGAACTCATCTTGCTGCGTTTTCAATTTTTATTGTAAGTTTGTTTAATGGTTGTAACGAAACAAATGTATTTTTCCCATTAAAATACACTTTGGTGCAAAACATCGCACATTGCTCAATTTTCCACAAAAGTTCAAAAAAATCAAAAAAAATCCAATGTTTGTTTAATTTTTTTAATGCAGATGCAGTCCATTTCAATACCTATCCAGTGGTACCTTTTTTGTATTTATTATACGTGCCATCAAACTGAGTTTTGGGGGTAAACATCTGAGGTACACGTTTTTGTGAATTTGTCAGCATGAAAATTAGGGGTAAAAATCGAACATGAAAATAAACAAAAAAACAGTTTTATTAATAAGAAGCATTTCCTCCGCTTGCAGCTCCTGCAGACTCCGTTGGAGCAACATCTCTGGCTCGAACCATTCTTTCCAACTCGTCCCATAAATTTTCGATTAGACTAAGGTCCGGGCCACGAGCTGGCCACTCCACAACAGGCACATACACCTTTTGAAGGTACTGGTATACTACACCAACCGTATGCGGTCTCGCATTATCCTGCATAAACAGAAAATTTTCACCAATAAACCAGTATTGGCTCGTGTGATACAAGATCTGTATTCGCCTCTAATGATATGCCTCCCCAGAACATGCACGATTCACCGCCATACGAAACACGTTCTTCAATGCAACATTGTGCACATCGCTCTGCTTGTCTTCTGTATACTCTTCCGCGTCAAATGCTCTCAAGCGAACTCAAGACGGGCTCGTCGGTGGGCTGCGGTTAATTTCGGTCCGTTTGCTGGTCTGCGTGCAGTCAGATTAATTTCTCGAAGTCGTCTTCTAACTATCCACCGACTGACTTCGTTTTCACGAATTTCTTGGAGCCACCGCGATTTCGAAGTTGTTACAAGAAAGCGGTCATCACGCTTTGCTGTAGCACGAGGTTGTCCAGATCCTTGTCGACGTCTGAAACCGCCAGTTTCCTGATATCTCTGCCACACTCGACGAACGGAGAATCGGCTCAAATTAACTTGTAGAGTCACTTCACTTTGGTGCTGCGAGCATAAATTAGTGCAGCCACTTGTGCGGCTATCTCTAGTGTGGTATCTATTCCTTTGCTCCGGTTGAAGACGTAATCAATAGAGGATAGTTCAGGCTACGCGTTGATATGCGAATGATCACAATTCCGAGCGAGATATTTCATGACATGCTATTGTATTGATTTTGTTGAAATATTTTTAGAATTTAATTCGAAAGCCTGCTATATGCATATGACAAAAATCCACGTTGTTGGCATGGTAAAAGTACAAAAAGGTACCATTGGAGAGGTATTGAAATAGGCTTTGCATCTGCATTAAAAAAATTAAACAAATATTGGATTTTTTTGATATTTGCGAATTGTGCGATTTTTTTGCACCCAAGTGTAGATAGCGGATCCCGATAGCCACGTATCAGATTTAATGGTAAAGACACATTTACACGTAGCTAGCGCATAAATGTTTTAAAATGAATTCATGTTAGTTATATACATATGTTAATGTCTTGCATAGAGTAAAACAAACCATACGGTCACACTTTAACATTTAAAAAATGTATATTTTTAAAAGCATCATGGCGTGTTTTAGCTGTTAAGGCCGAGGAACCGGCTGAGTGATTTTGAATGGAACTAACTTTTTTTAATTTTTTTTTGCAATTATGAAATGTGTAACGGATTTAGCTAAAATAACATAAATAAAAGACAATCTTGCATTAATTAGCTGAAACATGTCAGTTTGAAGAAGAACATTCTATAAATAAACCAACGTATGAGATCAGTCAACAAAATTATCGATAGCAATAAAAAAAATGTTGTCAAGTTTTTTTGAAATAAACAAAAATATAAACATAAATTAAATGAAATAAATAACTATAAAATATTTTCAAAAACCGTTTAAAATATACTAATGTTTGGCATATGGACCGACAGTATTTTTTAGCAGAATGGGGATGGGGGAGGGAGGGGAAGGAGGGGGGTTCATTGGGAAGCTTTCATCCCATCCAACTGAAGTCCTAAGTGTCACGGTAACTGAGACGTAGACCTTTAAGTTTTTTATATTACCCAAAATCTCGCATTGAAATAGTAATAACTATTTTGTTTGTACTCGTAGTCCGTAAAGGCACGAAATAACTTTATTGTATTCTGCAATGTGATTTTATTTTAAATAAATCAATATTTAGTACAATTTGATAAGAAAAATTACTTATGGGCTTCCAAATCCTAAAAACTGAGTAGAAGTTTGTTTGGTTTCAAACAATACTGTTAAAGTTAGCCGAAAGTTGTCAGTGTATTTTACACCCCCCAATTTTCCCGGGCTCTCAACATGAAACTTGACCTGGAAAATTTTCTAGCGATAACCATCGACGAACCGATTCAAACGAGACCTTTTCCAGACATAACACTTTACACGTTATGTTTTTATAAATTTTTGAAATTTGCCCATATACGTTTCAAACATATTATATTCACATGAAACTAATAAATTAATGTCGATATTTTAATTTTATTTGATGTTTGTAATAAATATTTGCATACTTTCGGCTGATGTTGTAGGTTAATTACTTTCTGCTGGGATATTTCAATTAATACGAGTATAAGAAAATCTAACTTCCGGCTGATGTAGACTTTTTCGCATTCGGCTGAAAACTTTCGGCTAACTTTAAGAAGCTGTAGAAGATACTGTTAAAGTTAGCCGAAAGTTTCCAGCCGAAAGATAATGCAGTTAGTGTCTTGAATACAGCCAAAAATCAGTCATGAGCTGGAATTTAGGAGAATTTAGGATCGGGTTACATCCTTCGGGTGAAGGAGAAATTATTTCAGTTTATAGGAATTTAAAAATCGATAGGAGTGAGAGTATAAAGAGAGTTTAAAAATAGTCAAGGCACTATCTGCATTATCTTTCGGCTGGCAACTTTCGGCTAACTTTAACAAGGTCAGTTTTGACGTTAATTTTTCCCCATTATTTTTTTAGGGAATTGTAATTCGTACCTTTTTCAATTTTCAAACATTATTTTTGCTAATAAATATATATTTAAAAATAAATTATACTTGTAATAAGGTCGCAAAACGTGTTTTAGTTTATAAATATTTACATAAAAAAAAATCCCAAAAAAATTATTCCCTGTCTGCCAGAATACACATTTGGGAACGGGAAATATATATTTGGGAATTAGTGCAATTTATAATTACAGCAAAATATTTTCCCAATTCTCCGGGAACACCAGAATAGGGCCACTGGTATACGAATTGTGTTCGAAAATCGTGTGTTGAGCGTTGGGAGTTTTGCTGTTATTTCGTAAGCGCACTAGATGTAAATATTAAATTTTGTTATATACATCAAATAATAATAAAATTCGTTTTAAAGTACATCTAGTAGTAAGTTTGCGAAAAAGCGGTAAAACTCTTAACCCTGAATTCGGGTGTTGCATTATTGTACAGAATATCAGCGAAACGACGTAAATTCCATTGATTTGGCAGGTTCGATTAAAAAACAATTGAACGGTTTTTCAGATTTCTCGGAACTGTTTTCCACAAATACTATTATTATTTTCGAGAAGGATGGAAATACTCAAAGTACACTACGTCGATTTCTGCATCCAAACTGAGTACTTGCGATGGGCAAAATCGACAACAAACGGAGCTTCTTAATGTATGTTTTGAACAATATCATTTAAATAAAATATCGCCTGAAGAGATTGAATGGGCTAAATTACACTACAGGTAACCCTCCAAGAACACGATATTTAAAGAACACGATTTCGAAGAACACGGATACCCATTTTCTCAAATTACACGGTTTCAAACAACACGATTTTCGTTATTCTCTTTTATTTTGTTTATCATAACAAAAAATAAAAAATAAACTGAAACATTTTTCTTTCTTTTTTTGTAGTCTCGAACAACGCGGTTTTATAGAACACGGAACGTATTAATCGTGTTTTTGGAGGGTTTCCTGTATTATTAAAAGAAATAGCGGTTGTTAAAACTGGAATGATGGTGATTTAAAATTCTGCAGAGATTGCGCACAAATTTTTCATTAAATTCTTAGTAATTGTCTTAAAGGCTCAAATACAACGTGTATCCAATATAAGTTTCAAGTAAGTAATTAATTTGACTAATTCGATAAATATTGTAATGCGCAAACGATTGTTAATAATTCAATTCAGTATTTTGGTAAGAACAGCATATTGGCAAGAAATAGTCGAATAATGGGGCTGTTTAATGTGAGGATCAATACTAAGCAATATAGTGAATATTATTCGTTACACGTGTAACGATTGGTAATATTTTTAAGCTCAAAAAACAGAAAACACTAATACATTTTATTAAAGCTTATTATATCTACTGTATTGCTTACTTATATTCGATTATCAAGTAATTCAAACACTGGCAATTAGTTTCTGTTAACGTCAATAAAACCATTTCATCAATACGTGGACTCACGCAAAAGTCAAATAATTTGCTTTGATCAGATTATTGAACACAATTTTAAGTCTCTCTGGATTACCAAATTTTTAAACCGCTATTCTAAAAAATCACCTGCACAGACACACTTCCATTGCGAGACATGGACTAATACTCTTATTTTTGATCATCGTATGGCGTTCTAACCATAATACAAATTCATAAAAATTGACTTACATAAAGCGACAAAACTTCCAACCGTTGAGAGAGAAAAAGTTATCTCTTTGACAATTTCAAAACATTTTTTCAAAATTAAAATATTTTCAGAAACAATAATGACATTTGGTCTCGTCTAAACAAAACTTGATCCCGGATCCAACAATTTTGCTTCTAAATACGATATTTTTTTTTTTGATTCCGGATGAAATAAAAAATTCGAAATTTTTACAGGATTCAAGAAATTTTTTTGAAGATATAATTATATATAACGTTGGCCGTCAATTTACTCATCATGTTCTCAACGGTTGGGAGACCTGGAACGTTGATTTTCTTATTTTACTTGGCATAATTAAAAAACATACCGCTTGGAAACACTTTGTGTAATTGCTTTACCCTTAAGAAGAATAATAACTACACATGATTACTCGCTCAAAAAATACACTCGATAGTCGATACTCGGAATTATACAGTATATTATGTGTAGTATTATATGTGAGTCTATAGTATATTGAAGATAAACTAAGAATATTAACAATATGAAAATTATTTGATCGCCTTCGCCTTGCTTTGTGAATTGATGCTCACAATATGGGAGAAAATTATTGATAAAATTACCAATCCGTATTGTATTACCTGGAAAAGCTATATGTAATAACAAATATAAAATCTTAATATAATTTTACTTCTTTAAGTTAATGTTTCTAAATGTAATTGATGTGAAATTAGCTTATCGTATTAAGAAATAATTATTGATTTATATCCCCTCATAAATAAATATGTACATATTACACACACTTACCTATGTACACACATCACCATATTATCATAAATATGTTATTATTGGAAAGTTTCCAAACCAATTCCATATAACAACTAGATAGATTGAAAACTCACTCAAAATAAATTAAAATAAACGTTTTTAATTATTTGTGCGTGATTGATTGGGAATTAATTTTCTTTCTATAAATATATAATATGTAGATCGTCGTGTGTATTGTGTATATGAGCAAAATACCACCAAACTTATTTATTCGATGTGTATACATCCGATTCTAGGTTTATTTATTTTATTGGGTATGATATTTACTACAATGTTCTCAACGTGTTGCCTTTTTACGTTATAATCCAATATTTCTACCAAAATAAAGTAAGACCAGCTTTTTTAATTGCGAACAACAAAAGGAATTTATATAATTTATCCTATAATAAAGGCACTACATACTTGCTTTTACCGCAATCAAAGAGAAAAATAAAATTTAGCAGACTTTTGGTAAACTGTTCCTTCAATCAAAAGTTCTCATTTCCGTTTCATAAAACAAACAAGGAACCAGAGTGAAGTTTCTGATAAAACTAAAAAAGTATAATTACGCAACATGACAAATATGCCTATATGTAATTTAACACGATTGGGAATTATGAATTGAAAAAATTTCACACACATGATAATTGATTGTTTGGACTGTAGAACCAAGTACTATAGCCAGGATGTGCCGGATATTCCTATAGCATTTTTATACATAACAAGAGGGAGGGACAGGAAAGATGCCCTTTGCAAGTCTCATGTATCACATATGATACATAGGCGGTTAACCGCGACGCTTCTGTATCATATTTGATACATAATCTAATTTAGGTTATGTATCGAATATGATACAGAAGCGCCTCTTAACCGCCTATGTATCATATGTGATTCATGAGAGTTGCAAAGGGTTAAGAATCGATTTTCACATATAGTACACAAATTAGATGGAGAAAGGCGGCGAAATCGCGTGTTAACAAAAAGTGAATGCGTTATGTTGCCCCTCCGCGCATCCTAATATTTTTTTTGTAGTATTCTTAGTTAAGTACAAATTTTTACTAAACTCCGTTTTGAAAAAATTTTCTACTTACAACATTTGTGCGGTTGACCATCGATTTGATATTAAGTTTTGGTAAAATCATTATTCAATTTTTTTACGACACGAATGTTTAAAGCATTAAATAATAAAGCGAAGTGAATTCTTTATTGTTGCAGATTTTTGAGAGTCCATAGTATAACGACACAGACTTTGAAGTGTCTCTTTCGAATTCTGGAAAGGTGAAAGATAGTATCGTCGCTATTCAAAAATTTCAATTGATGAAGGAATGAAGAAATATATCACTGGCTCAATATTTCATAGACAAGAACTTACTTCTTTTTGGTTAATTTTAGACTGCAACATTCGATATTGGCAGAAACAAAATCGGCTACGGCAGCTTACTTAACATCGGAAGAAAAGGTTACAGACGAATTCAACACTTGGGTTGATCTAATAAATATGTATTGCTAGGCATGCTCACGGATAAGTGATTGCCACACAATGTCAAAATTGACATTGATCCTTAATATTTGTTATAGTCCGATGATTTAAGGACAATTTTCCAGAATAGTTTGTAGTTGGACTATGTGCTTGAACAAAAGAAGTACTGATCACTTCTGGAATTTGTAAAATTATAATTTCTTTTTCATTATGATCTTTGATTGAACCTTATAATGAAATTTTTCTTTGATTACATACAATTTAATAGAGCTAGTCAATAGCTCTTCGTGGTATCAAATTTCTAATAAATTTAATTTATGATTTGATTAAAAAATATCTATATTTGATATAAAAATATCAATTTTTAATCCCAGGTATTTTCAATGGCAAGTTTCTGACACTTTGATCCGCCTCAGCCGAGAAGAACATATCGGTGTAATTCCAACGGCTATGAACTTTTATAGCCGAACCCTAAAAGCACGCAAAATATCAACTTACCTATTACCCTTCTAGAGTTGAAAAAAGCTACGGACATTTGTGCATTATTAATAAGATCGTATATTACAGCAGCGCCCAAATGACGACAAGAAACAAAGAATAGACAGTCTTATTGTGGTTGTCGTTTCAACGTAAATTTGGGAACGACTGTGAAATTTTGCATTGTTACTGTCGTTTGCGACACGACATTTGTCGTAAATCCGCCAAGTTTTAGTCGATTTCATTTTACAACGCGACTCTAGTGTATTTGTTTACGACGTCCAATCATAAAATTGTAAAGTTTTAACATTTTCTTAAAATTATGAAAAAATGCAATAAAAACTAGTTAAAATAAAATTACAAATTATGTTAAAAGATAAGATTGATTTTGTAAAAATACATTATTTTTCAATTTTGGTTTTGACGAATCTCTCAAAATTTTTCTTTCCCATGCCAATTCTATAATTAGTCTCTTGTCGTCCTCTTCAAAGCACAAATCAAATGAATTCATTTCACTTAAAAATTGTATAACTTGATTAAAACTGAAATAACTAAATAATACTCGTATATCACACAAATTTATATTGACATGACGCCATATTTATTTTGACAGATTATAATTTATTACAATTCACAATAGATAATTTAGACGGGAAAATTCATAAAATTGCGACACGTTTTCGGTTCACTGGGGCAATACTAATAAGTCGTTTCATTTTTCGTACACAATGCAAAATGAAAAAATTGCGACATCCGCAATAAGGCTGATTGCTAAGGTTATCATCTTCTTACTCTGCGAGACTTTCTGCAACCCCCAACAAGATGGAAATTGGAGCAGTTATAGTATTAAATCCTGGAGCTGATGAGCAAACCTTCTTTGTTGAAACTACCTGCAATGCATGGGCTGGGTATGAAAAATGTCAAGGAATCACAAAATAGCATGCTACAAGAGCTAAGGACTGTATCATTCACCCCTCTACTACGTATTGAAGCACGTGCAAAAATCATCTAAATATTATTTTTTGGTACGAATTCTTAGATTTAGATTTCTTATTCCAATTGATGACGGTTAAAACACTGTATCCCAAAACTTAAATAAATATGAATAAAAGTATATAAAGGGTGTCCCAACAAGAACGCCGGATTTAAATTTGCCGCCATTTTGTTAATATGTTAAACCACGCAATTTAAGAATATGGAGAAGTATTCAAACTAACAACGTTTAATTAATGTAAAAACAAATTACAAAATGGTGAAAGTTTTGCGAAAACAGTTCGCCAATTACGTCAAGTTTAAAAAACAAATTGAAGATCATTGTTCGTCGTCGCCCTTGTTGGTCACTCGAAAATATAGCCACAGTAAGGGTATGTGCGTGGCCGAGAATCAAGGAACTTCCATTCGGCATCGTGGTCAAGAATTAAACATTTCTAGAAGCACTATGCAACGAATTTTGGTAAAAGATTTGCATTTGCATGCGTACAAGGCTCAATCGGTGCAAGAAACCAAGCCAAGGGAACATGCGCAGCGCCGAGAATTTGCTGATTGAGTGTTGGAACATCATCAAATTAATGCGAATTTCTCGAAGAAAACCATTTTTTCAGATGAGGCACATTTTCTAACACCGAAGGACTTTTTTCTTTGGGACTAGGTGAGGGAAAAGGTGTAGGCGAATAAGCCTGAAACAGTTGAACATCCTAAATAGCCACATTTATGAGAAAACGTTATTGAAAATTTCAACAAAAGAATAACCCTGTTGAAATAAAAATGTTTGCTTAATTCAAAAATGTGTTTTTCTTTCAAACTAAATCCGACGTTCTTGCTGGGACACCCTGAACATGCTTTCTGTATTATAAGGGATGTGTTTATTTACCCCCTTTGCCTATTGTGTATATTCCGAGACAATCGTTCTTAAGGAGTAAACTCGCGTGTCGGAGCTGACACGCACATTTTTTTTTTGTAGGACGGAACGACCTGACCTCAGACACCTAGCGATCGTGCGGCACAAAACAACACAATTATAATCTACTAAGCGGAAGCATAAAGTTTTAATGGTTAACAACGGTATTGGTCTTCAACAATTATTTCTTTAAATAGGCTTAATAGGTGCCTATTATTATTCAACATTCATCTGAAAATTTGCTGAAATTTAAATCTAAATTAGTACTTTTGCTACCAAAAGAAGATACACTGCTCGCCAAAAACTACGAAAACTTCATTTTTTCAGTAAATATTTGTGTTTACGGTCATAATTCGCATTGATCGAGTTATGGTTGTACGAAATAATATAATATACGCCAAAAACACTAACGGAACAAGTTTCTGTTTAAAAAATTAACCACAGGTTCAAAAAAAATGAAATAACAAAATTACCGAAAAGCGGATATTGATTTATCTTGGGGATATGGCACAACGCGCATATTACTCTCCGGATCTCCGCCACACTTCACGTCCACCCAGTGATCGCAGATTGAACCTTGATTCATCAGTGAACATCACGGACTTTCAAACGTCCGTAGCCCAACTGACGTGGTATCACTTCGAGGGACCGAGCGGCTCTCGATGGCATTCGATTAATAGATAGAGCAAAATTTTTTAAAACCGATTTGTAACTAAAAATTTATATTACCGGTTGGTTGAAAAGTATTGAAAGCAAAAATGAAAGAATGTGAAATATTTAATGAAATTATTTTTATTATTCAATATAATCTCCCTCAACTTCAATACACTTATTCGTTCAATTTAGGCATCGTCAAAAGACTCGTGTGAACACGTGCATTGTCGTGATGAAAAATTATTTTTTCTTTAGCGTCTTTTATCACAAATTTTTTTAACCAACTGGTCCAAAAGATTGGAATAATATTCAAAAATAACTGTTTTACATTTTTTAAGAAAATTAATCATGAAAATCCCTTTTGCATCCCAAAAATCTGATGAGTTTTTTTTGCCGATCGTTCTGATTTCACCTATTTTGGAGCTGAACAACCAGTTTCAATCCACTGTAAATGTTCTTGTTTCAGTTTAGGATCATGCTGGTAGATCCAAGTCTCATCCAGAGTTATAAATACACACGTAAAATATGGAGTACTCGTTCGTTCCATAGGCATCTCGATGGCATCAGCAATTTCACATTTAGTCAAACTTGAATCTTCACAAACAATATTATACACTTGCTCAGAGGAGCAGATTTCTCAAACACTTTTACCTTTTTTGTATGAAATTCTGTTGCTGATAAACCTTCCAAAATAAAGATCTTTTTCACTGCACGATATTCGTTTTTTTTCCATTGTAAACAAATACACTAACACGTCAACTTCTAATGGCTTGTAAACAAAGAATGAATTGCCAGATCGAAATAAAAATTTTCATGTGTTCAAATGAAAGATGAAATATTAAAATAGCGTATAAATTTTGATTCCCCTACTGGTTAATAGGTGTCCAACCAATCTGTATATGCAAAAATAACGCGTAAAATATAAGTTTTGATTAGAAAATTGGGTGCTCCGGATACAATCTATCGAGCGCTAATAAAAAAACATGGCAACTGTCTATCCTGTGTATGTGTGTTGTTGTTTAATCATTTTAACGCTATTTGCCGTAGGCACTTGGCGAAACACACTTATACTTAATAAACACATTTTTATTAATCACTTGTTTTTTGTTCCGCAGAATGAAAACAAGTGATTAATAAAAATGTGTTTATTAAGTATAAGTGTGTTTCGCCAAGTGCCTACGGCAAATAGCGTTAAAAGTATTAAGTTGGCAGATTTGGCCACCCTCGCCGTAATTTATCGTCGTTTGTTGGTAAGAATTTGTTATACTAATAATCAAATATGGTTTAATAGTAGTTGTAAAAAATTAAAATTGCTTCCTAACTATACTAACATTAAATGCAATAGTAAATCTTTGGAGGGAAGAAGAGCTATCAATCTAGCGCGTCGTAGCTGGAGGGATAACGAGCTGCGTAAAGGGTATGCTACCAGGAACAACTTATATCTCCATCTTAAAGTTGTTCACACTGAGTTAGCAATTCGTTTGCACTCTGTTGAGTTCGATTGGCTGGACAAAAAAGTTCGTGCAGAGGTAGCTGAAATTTCACATATTCAATATGTGAAACAAAAAGCTAAACTGGATGTGTTGCGAGATAAGGCTTATCCATTTAACCGTAGAGGTAATAGTGGTTCGTCTGATTTCCAATTTCATCCACGTTTTAAGAACTTGTCCTCAGTCGTTTTCCGTGATACAGAGGTGCAAGTGCTTAGCAACGGAGTGAATTATGCCCCTACGCCAAACAAAATCGACCTTCGATCATTCGAAAATCTGGCTGTAGATGCCGAAACAGCCTTATCTGGCCAGATAACCCAAATAAAATCAGTGTGTGCGTTACAAATAAAGAAAGGTATTGATAACTCTTCTTCTCCGATAAACTCATCTTCTTCTGCTGCTTCTAATACTAACCTCAAAGTGATTGGTGCGATAAAGAAAAAACTACGTGACCATGACCTTATAGCGTGTAAGGCGGATAAAGGCAATACAATTACCGTGCTCACAAAAGTCGATTACTGCAATAAAATTTCTGATTTTATTACAGATAGTAAAGCAATAGAGCTTGGCAGAGATCCAACTAAGTCTTTTAAGACTTCGGTTAGTAAGTGTATCAACCAATGCCAGAAGTTGGTGGATGGAACTGGTTGGAAGTACTCTGTCATGAATCCATCTGCCCCGATCCTTTATGGTTTACCAAAAATCCATAAGGAAGGCATTCCGATTAGACCAATAGTAGCGTATTGCAATGCTCCTGCCTACAAGCTATGTAAGGGTTTCATAAATTTTTTCAATTGTCATACTAATTTCTTTTCGGCTTATTCGGTTAAGAACTCGGTAGAATTGATTAACAAAATTCAAGACGTCGATATTCCGTTACATTCAAAACTAGTTTCATTTGACGTTGCCAGTCTTTTCACTTCTATTCCAATTAATACTTTGTCCCAAATAGTTTGTAATTACTTAGATAGGGATGTTGTAGATGAGAGCTTACGTCGTGAACTGAAGTTAGTTTTTGAGACTTGTATTAAACAAAATTATTTCTGTTTTGATAATACATATTTCAAATTCGCTGATGGTCTACCCATGGGCACCCCTCTGTCACCTTTGTTGGCTGAAATTTTCATGAATTTCTTCGAGCAAATGATCTTATCAAATAACAATCCTTATTTTCGTCATATAATCTTTTGGTATAGATATGTTGATGACATATTATGTCTATGGAATGGAACTGATAGACTGTTAGACTCTTTCCTTACTTGGTTAAATTCTCAGTATCCCACCATTGATTTTACGTTAGAAAAAGAAGAAAATAAATGTATTAATTTTCTAGATATAACAATAACCAGGATTAATTCTACTTTAGACTTCAAAATTTATCGGAAACCCACGTATACAGACGCTGTTATCCCTAGTTCTTCAAACCATCCCCATAATATTAAAATGTCAGCTTTCCACTCACTTATAGATAGACTAATAAACATCCCTCTGTCAAATTCAAATTATAACACTGAGCTTAACATAATTCTTCAAATAGCAACGAATAACGGATATGCAACTAGGACTATATTAAAGTTATTAAATAAAAAGCTAAAGCGTAAAACTCTAACGGGTATTTATCCACCGGATAGTCCAACGCGGGAAAATTGGCGTCGCTTAGAGTATATAGGAAAAACGAGCCAACGGATTAGCAACATCGTGTCCAATTATACCAATATTAGTTTTGCTTTTTATAATAATAACACAATAAAGAAAATGATTTTTAACAATAAACCTAGAGTTGATCGCCTTTCCAAATCTGGTGTCTATAGGATCAATTGCAATGATTGTAGTTTCTCCTATATTGGTCAGACTGGGCGCAATTTTGGAGTTAGAGCTAAGGAACATTTATCTGGTTGCAATCAATCAACTTTCCATAACCATTTAACTTCAGAAAATCATACAGCTAGCTTGAACAATTTAGACATATTACATATACAACCCAAAGGCAGACGTTTAGATACCTTAGAATCTTACGAAATTCGAAAATCAATATTTCTTAACCAAAATATCCTTAACGAACAAAGAGAAATCCGGTTCTCACCAATTACAGACCCCGCCCTTTTCTATTCTCACGTACGCAATAATATACCTTGAATTTTGTTACTCAACCTACATATGACTCATCGCCTACCTGCGCGATCCGTAGATTAATTTTTATTGCTTATTTTTTCTTCTCTCCTTCTTTTATTATATTTTGCTTTTTTCTATTATATAACAAAAATTTTTACTAATACAAATCAGTAGATACTCCTGATGATGACCTAACAAGTCGAAATCGATCGAGTGATTTTTTAAACTTTTTGAAAGACATTCAAAATATTCTGCGGAACAAAAAACAAGTGATTAATAAAAATGTGTTTATTAAGTATGTTGTTTAATCAAACACTCTGCAAGCAATCTTAATCTTGCTTTTGTTAGTATTCTCTATATTGATAATGGTGCATCATTCATTATTCTGTTGAGGCCTGTTTGCGGATTGGTATGCTATTGATGCGGTTGATCATATGTTCGTATGCTGGTCTTTTGTGCCTCGGTGGATGGGATGACGTGCAGTATATTGTGTAATTGGTTTGGGTTAATTTTCTATATATCTTAAGAAGTTGATTTGGTATTCTTCTACGTATCTGAAGTTATCCCCGGATTCTATCCCCGATATTAAAAAAAATAATCAGGCAACACTAATATAATTATATCCCTTTAACACTTGTGTGAAGTTAGCCACGCCCCGTTTTATATTATATTTCATTCCAAATAGACTTCATATGTGAAGTTATCCCCAAATTTTATTATATGAAAAATAAAATTGTTTATTAAGATTATTTTGATTCAGAAGACATTTATTTATTTGAAAACAATTAATACTTTTTACATGTCAAATTAAAATATTATTTTGAGTCAAAAACGTTTTACAGGTAAACATTTTGTTTGGAGCCGAATTTCGCTAGGTTGCAACTGTACGATTTGTTCGTGTTTTCCTTAATGTGAGATATGTGTTTTCCATCTTATAACCAAATTATTATTATCTGACAAATTTATCTGCCAATTTAAAAATTCTTTTTCTTCATTTTATTAAATTATTACATTTATTTTGTGTGTTTTCCGAATTAAAATAATTTTAATAAACATTTTTATTTTTATATAATAAAATTTGGGGATAACTTCACATATGAAGTCTATTTGGAATGTAATATACAATAATATAAAACGGGGCGGGGCTAACTTCACACAAGAGTTAGAGGGATAGAAATATATTACTGTTGCCTGATTAATTTTTTTGGGATAGAATTATATTAGTGTTGCCTGATTAATTTCGGGGATAGAATCCAGGGAAAGCTTCACATACGTTGTTCTTCTTCTGTCTCCAGTGTCTATTTTATATTAGGGTGTATGTTATTGATGTAGTTGTGGAGATTTTGAAGTTTCCTGTTGGATCCTTCGAAAAGACTCATGAGTTATGAAATCACAATTGGGCTACAGTTAGAGATGTTGAAATTACTACAACCATCCTAATGAACCGGGATCTTATACATTGAAAAAGCGCCGTGAATTGCTTGGACAAATTTTAGTGCAATTTTGCAAGAAGAAGAAATTATCCGAAATTTTCAAACAAAGAGATTTATTAACTTTAAAAAGAAATGCGAAAGATATCAGTCTTAAATAAACTACAAGAAATTTCTTATTTCAAATCTCTTAGTATCTTCACCTGTTCGAAAATCTGTTTCTTCTTTAATTTGTAATTTTGAAAAAATAGAGTTTTCCTGATATTACAGTCAGGTCACAAAAGAAATTTTTACTGAATTATTGAATTCGAACCAAAAATTAATTATTTTTTTATCATATAAACAACCGGTCTGAATCGACCATATATATGGTCTTATTATCAGCCAAAAACAATGTTGTATTGTTCGTTAAATATAATAAAATAGATATTTTATTTATAATAACAAAATATGTTATCACTTATCACGACACTCCATTGACTCAATAATTTACTTACAGTATTAAAGTAAACTGATATACAAATTTCTTGCCATTAAATATTTTTGATTTTAGATAACAAGATAAAGTTATATAAAAATACTTAATGACGTCATATAATTTTGAAAATATTTATTTTATGCACACATTTTCCTTTAAAATACAACAACAACACAACCCTAATGTTTATACAACTTCTTAGAATTTTACACCGATAGATACTTACTCACACAGTCCCACAATACAAAAAGTAAGAGAAAAATCGATTGGATTCAACCCCAATTTAGCTAAAAATAAACGTTCAATCCCTTTGATGAAGCAAATTATGTTGCTCTGACTATAAAATGTATACAAAATAAAAGATACATTTTAAGAAAGTTTTCGTACTAGATTTAGATAGTATTGTTATCACAATTTGCTTTTGTTTATTAAAAGTAAATGAATTAATTGAATTTTTGGTATGGTGATGTCATTAACAGCGCTTTTTCGTGTCGCTTTTGTTCCCGCTTTATTGCCTTAGAATTGTAGGATTTCGTATAATCACATTGCGTGTATAATTTTCATTTGGAAAAGTTTTTTTTATGGCACTACAGTATGTTTCATAACTATACATACGAGTGTATCCAACGGTTTTTATGATTTTTTTAATAACTGATCAAAAAAATTAAAAAATGTTAATGCCAAAAATTGCACAGGTACGGAATTCTGCAAAATATAAAGAAACCGTTGCAATAATTCAATTGTTTTTTGGGGAAAAACAATTTTTTTTTAATTTGTTCATTTCATAACTACAGGTACATCAAAAAGAAATCTGAACGATTTTTATTTCAAATAACTCAAAGTCCCGTGTTTAAATTAGAGTATATGAGAGAAAAAAGCATTACAACAATGGAATAATCCAAATGCAATCTTATTTTAAATGTCAGTTTCCATCAGGGTGTAGACAAAAAACAGCAGCTCCGAAAAAAATTAGTTTTTCAGTGATTATCAAAGAGTGTAAAAAAGTGGGGTTCAACTTTGAAAAGGTGCACTAACGAAGTATCAAAAAAATTTCTGCTAATGAGATGTAATCAACCAAATAAATATACTGGACAAAAATCATCCTTGTCAAAATGCCAAATTTCAAATTCGCGAAAAATGGTAATCAAACCTTATCCACCGATACAGAAACATGAGGCAAAACATTTTAAAACAAAGGTTGGAGTTATACAGTATATTCTAAAAATGAAGTTTTTAATTATTAATAATATCCAAATGAACGCCTTTTACAAATTAAAGTTATGTTTACTCATGATCAATTATTGGTGATATTTATTGGAATTAATTTATCTTACTAATTGATCTCTGTACTAAAGCGTTATCTTGCTGGGAAGTCCAGCTTTCTTCTTGATTTATGTACAAAAAAGGTGAGGCTGTTTTCTAGGACACCAATATAGTACGCTGGTCCATTTTAGTAGATAGAAAGGCTATCCACTGAAGAGAAAGCCCTCATACCACTACCACCACCAAAATTCCACTTATAAAAGTGTTTTCGCTCTTTTCCGATCAATCCAATAATATTGAAAACCATATAGCTTGTCTAAGTTATTTTTTCTTTATCGGGGAAAATCGCACATATTATTATAATGGTTAGTTATCATAAAAGCAGAATAAGATATTTTTTGATTACTCTAACCAGTCACGACTCATGTTTGCCCTAACAAATTCAAAACGCGCAACTTTGTGCCATAGCAAGAGCATGTCCAGCATCTTTTATAACTGGGCAGATTATGTTTCGAGACACAAATAATTTAAGCTCACTTTTTAGGCACTCCGTGAGTTTCGCGTGAAACTATCTTTTTTTGGTGTTCCAGTTTTGTGCCATAATTAATTGGATCGTTTAGAAAATTAACAACGGTATTTTGATGGTGGTTTAATCTTCTCCCAATGTGTCTAAATAAAGACTATCTTCGAAAAGGGCTTGCAGTTTGCCTTTTTCACCTCTGATAAGTGCATTCTATGTGCCATTACTTTTCTACAACACTTATCTATTCGGAAGATTAATTATTGCAAACTAAAACAAATTAAAGGGGTTATATACGTTAGTGCATTGAAGTCGAAGGCCATCATTTTGAGCACCTAATTTAATTAAAAGATGAGGCGGGGGAACCAATGTAAATCAAGCACCCCGATGGGAACAGAAAACTACTACGTCCATGTCATTGTTCCTGGGTTATGCTGAAAGTAGTTTATTCACCAGCCAATTACATTTCTACAGGTAATAATTTCCCAGTTATTCAAATATTTTTAAAACAAAATACAAAAAAAAAATCATTTATTTGAGAGCAGATTTAATCGCATGTTCCTAGGTTATGATAATAGTAGTTTCTTCATTTCTTGACAAGTCATTTTTCAGTTATTAAAAATTTAAGAAATACAATTTGTTTAAGACTAATTTTGAGTATTTACATTTAAAACGAGTTAGTTTTAATCCTAATGTGAGTGACGTGGGTACTCGGGTACCCTTTGCACTTTTAGACATCTATTTTTGTATGTTTTACTTCGAATAAAACTTCTAACGAGAAAAAAAATAAAATTCTACGAGAACTTTTAGTTCAATTGGTAGATTACGATCATATTTAAAATTGAGAAATGTTGCAGCTTGGACCAACGTGGATAAAATAAGTTTCCATACAAAATGCATGCCTACACACTAATCACTCAAATTAAGATATTTTTTCTTCACTCACATGAGATGAGGGTTAATTTGAACATATTGCAGAATCTTATGCTTAGGTTCTCAGTAGGAGAAATCAAAAAAATAATATCGTTATTACAGCACTATCTATCATGAATCGAAAAATAATATGTTTCAAAGAAATCCTACGTACTTTAAGCCGTAGAATCCGAATCTGTAATAAAAAATAGGAGTTCCTATTTTAATTTCAAAGTTAATAGATGTCACACCTAGAAAAGGGGGTACTAATTTTAGAACTAATGTATGTCCCCCCTGGAATGATTAAATTTTGATAATGGACATTTTTTCGTAGAGTGCTTATTGTTCAAAATATTTGAAAGTTTCCGGTTATTTAAAAAAATCAAAAAAAAAAGAAAACGATTGGAAATATTGTTATGAAACGTACTGTATAATTCGTTTTGGGTATGGGGCAAAAAAAAATAAACGAAACAAATTTTATTGTTCGATTGGGGAATTATGTAGGACGCTCGGACATTCTACGCCTCAAAATATAAAGTTTTTATGATAGCATAAAAGTATAGTTTAATACGTGTTTAGATTTAGAGGTATAATAATCGGTTTTTATGTGTTTATGTACATTATGCATTATTAATAAATAAAACACAACATAAAAGAATTTTAAGTGAAAAATATGTTTATTAAATTTCGATTAAATTGTATGTGTATTAGACAGCGGCTACCAAACCAAACTTGTCCTTCTCTTGTTTTGTGTGGTCTCTGGCTCGTTTATTGTATTTAACCTAATTTTAGATTAAAATTATATTTAGCAACCACAAAATATTTTATCACAGTAATTGTAAAGATAAGTTGCTGCATTATCAAATGAAATCGCAATCAAATGAAATATGCTTAATGCAAATCTCAATGTTCGTTATTTTCCTTATTTTTCTGCGATTTTAAATAATACCTTGGCTCTATACTCATAGATGTCAATTTCAAAAGTTTATAAATATATATTGGTGTCGAATTTTCATTACATAAAATAATAAAAGAAAATTAAGATAGGGTTATATTGAACCGGACCCAATATTCCATAGCAAACGACTCATTTCGATATAGGACAAATTAACTTACGGAAAATTATTATGAAAGTTCAAAGTTTACGCTAGGGCGTAGATCACGTAATTTCCATTCCGAAAAATTCAAATAATGTGAAAAAATGTATTGAGTGAGAACAAATTCGATAACCAAAAGACAAGATACCAAAAAAAAATTATTTTAGGGAAGCCAAAAGCCAGAACGCGTATATTTCATCTATACATTTCAATTCAAAAAAAAATAATTAAAGCAATAATTGATCACTTAAAGCGTTTAGTTAGGTGACAGCTGTTTTCCAGTGGGCATTACTTCTAAGAGATTAATTGTTTATAAAATAGTGAATTTCACGAGATAAATCATTCATTGTTTATTTTTTAAAAGTGCGGAGTTGTTTTCATCGTAGTTACAACAAAAACTTGTAGAATTTGATGCAAGTGCTGCAATGTAATTTATTGAATGAATTTCGAGTCAATGCACTGCATAAATTTTGTAATAAAACAAAGTCAAACTTTGTTAATTTAAGTTTATTTTTTTAAATCACTAATGGTAATGGATATTTTTCACTTTGGCTGCATCACTCGTATGTCTATGTCATAACACAATACTACTAAACAACAGAATATGACAAACATAGCTATACTATCTGTGTTATGTTCTTTTATAGGTAAACTTTAAAAAAATTATCGGAACAAATTTTGTTTGAAACTTAACCTACAATATTTTTGTTTTCAATCGTTTTTTCGTAAATGCTATATAATTTTCAAAATATTTGCAAAAAATCGAAAAAACTTCTATGGCAACTACCATATTCGCTGAATCGATTTCGGCCAAAAATCAATGGGATCTCCGAATTAGTGAAAAAAGGTGAAATGTAAAGTTTCATCCATTGTTGAAAAACAGTGTTTTAGTCAAAAATCGTCATTTCCTCCTAAATTTTGAAAAACTGATTTATATTGATGCAAATTTTACGGTTTATGCATTTTTACCCGGATTAGTCAATCCGTCTATGCTGAAGAGAACCAATAACATTTGGTCTTGCAGAACCACGCACACACAGAATTTTTTTAAAAACTACTTTTCTTGACTTCGGCCTTAATATAGCGAATAGTAAATCTGCAAAAATATCGAGGTCACGTCATTTCCGCTCAAGTTTTAGAAGACTGATATTGGCCGATCTTGTTTCAAATGATACACTTTTCAAAAGATTTGCAAAATCCGAAAATGCTCTAATGGAAGCTACCATTACCGATGAAACGATTTCGACCAAACATCACTTAGACCTTCCAATTTATGACGAATGCTTAAGTATAAGTTTCATCTCGATCAATCAATTTGTCTGACCTGTATGAGCCAGATTTTTGTTGAAAAACAGTTTTTCTTAAAAATCGTCATTGAAATATTTGAAAACTGATTTTGGCCGATATTGTTCCAAAATTAATTTAGAATCTTTTAGTTCCTAGTCGCCGTTTTTTTTGTAAATGAAATACTTTTCAAAATAAATATTTGTAAAAAAACAAAAAGCTTCTATGTAGACTGCAACTTCCGTCTGGGCTGTAGAATGCCACCAGGAATTTAGTCTGCACGGAACTACGCGCGCACGCCCAGGTATTTTTTATTTACTTCGTTGATACGAAGCGAATGGTGCATCTGCAAAATTCTCAATGCCAAATTTTTCATGATTACAAATGTGACGTGATAAGTCTTTAGAATGAAACAGTAAACATAAATTTTTTAAGTAAAATTCACTTTTATTTTTCAACATAGTCTCCTTTTGCTCGATACACTTATTCCAACATTTTACAAATTTTATTAAACCTTCTTTAAAATATTATTTATCAAACTCCTCAAAATAAACGTTCGTTCCAGATATTATTTCATCATTTGACCCAAATCACTTTCCATCCACCGAGCCATTTCTTCATGTATCGGGAAGCAATTTGAAGCCCAATTCATCCAACTTTTATTGTATTTTTCATGATGAATGTGAATTGTCTTAATGGAAGAGCACTTTATCTTTAAATAAAGCCGGTTTTCCTTAATATTTTCGTTCAAAGTGCTTAATAAAATGATCCGTAATATTCTCTTGTGATGGCTTTACCTTCTCACGATAGTCGATGAGTATTATGCCTTGTACATCTAAAAAGATAGCTTTAGGCCATAACCTTACCAGCTGATGCAACTCTGTCTTTGAAGTACTTGAACCAGCTTCAATACCCATAGTTTTCACTTCTAATTTATTTTGATTCTGGCCTGTAGTGATGAATCCGTGTTTCATCAACCGTTACAAATCGATGCAAAAATTCAGTTGGTTTTCGCTGAAACATCTCCCCGCATTGCTTAGAAATGGTCATTCGATTCATTTTTGGAGCATTTGCTAACAAAAGTGGCACACATCTTGCTGACAGCTTTTTCATATGCAATTCTTCGTGTATGATGTTATGTACACATTCATTTGAAATGTTTACAACGTCCGCAATCTCGCGCAACTTTATACGACGATCATTCAAAATGATTTCGTACGCTTTTTTGACCATTTCTGGTGCTGTTACTTCTTTTGGCCTTCCTGAACGTTCAGTATTACTTGTGCTTGTGCGGAGACGTTTAAATGTATTTACTCAATTATAAACGGTTGCATTTGAAGGTTTCATCTCATCGGCGCTTTCTTTTGGTTTTGAACCTTTTAAATGAAAGTATTTAATCACTGCTTCGACAGTAAGAGTGACACGAAAATATTGTATGAGTAACCCCCCGATTCTAACGTACAGTCACAGACGTATTTTCAGTCTTAGCGAAAACTTTTGTCTTAACGAAGACTAGATACTTTAAATTCATGTTCTGCACTTACACCCCTATTCCCCTAGTCGCATCACTTCAAGTGACGTGACTACTCATCTTCCTGGGCTGGGATGTTCTAACATCACCATTTTTCGATATTTTATCGAAGTCTACGTCTCTTTCACCTAGAATTAATTTGACTTCTGTTTCGTTTATCAATTATTTCTTCTCTTGTGCTGTAACAACCTACTAGAATATATTTGAACAATATCTATTTCACTTATTTTCGTTCTACAATCGAAAAACAATTATTTGGTGATAGAAACACACTAGAAACATCACAATGTTGCAATCTAGCAGGCTGGTAAATAATATAAAAAATGAAACAGAGATAAATTTTATTCTACAGAAACGAGAAATAAACTTCGATGAATTATCGAAACATGGTGATGTTAGAACATCCCAGCCCTGGTTACTAGATTATTAAATCGAAACTAACAAAATAATTGTTCACTAAAGTTGTTCTGGCTGTTTTTTAAATCTTAGTATGCTGCTTTATAAATATTTCCTTGCGACTGCTATCACTCCAAATGACAATTTCTGTCACTTGAAATTTTGACGTGACAAATAAATGAAAAAAATGTCCAACTAATGAAGCCAACTAAGATTTAAAAAATATTTATTGAGAGTTTTGTACAAAATTATTTAGTAAATTTTGATTTTAAAATCTAGTAACCAGAAAATCCATAGTCACCTCGCATGAAGTGATACGTCTAAGGAAATTGAGCTGTTAGTCTTATCTGTCAGTAGTCTTAAAAAATTGTCTTCGTTAATATCAGCGAAATAGGTGGTCTTAGGAATAATAATTTTGACATTTAAACAAAAACAATAATTTGACTAATAAAAACAGAAAAATTATTCAAAATGCAATATTATGATTTTATATATTGGTATAATACACTCTTAGCATATATATAAGATAAATTTCAGTTTTTTTACAATTTTGAATTGAACTGTCGCTTTTCGTTCATAAATTTGAAACAATATGGTAAAAATTTGGATTTGACACCTCTACAAAAGTCTTTGGAGAGTTTCTAATATGTTATTTAATGCCATAGGCAGACTACTGGTTTCATAACTATAATTACGAGATCGTGATTTCATAAATGAAAACTCAAGACACACTACAATTACTTTTGTCTTCTCGTTTAGTTTTAAACAGCAATGATAAAAATATCAAGGTTGACATTTAATTGACATTTAAATTGTCAGAAATGACTTTTCTATTGACAGAACAGAAAAAATATGTTCCCGCCAACCAAATATCTCAATGACAAATAAAAAACTCAAAGGAAACTAGATTTGCTTGCTAAACTATTAGTGTCCGAAATCTCCATTTTTGATACATTCGGCGTTGTGAGCACTATAATGCATCGAAATGAGAAAAAATATCTCATTTCGAAACTGTGTTCAAATTTGGTTTGGTTGCCATTCATTACCTTCAACAGTGAAATAAGTTTCATCATCCACCATACATTTATAGGTTGAAGAAGCAGCGACAAATGTTTGAGAAAGCACTCTTAATCTAGGCTTGATTGTAGCTATTGTTTCGATTGTAGCTATTTGTTTGGATTTGCGATGTATATTCATACCTTGAAAATATTTGTTGACAATGTTTGGGTCAACTTGATATTTTTTACCCAGCTGTCTGTACGATTTTGCAGTTCGATCCACCGTTTCAACTTTCAATTTCATTCGAACTTTGCTATCATGAAGTTCACTTTTTAGCCAGGTTTTCTTTTCACAGGTTCTTTATTCGAAAACTGTTTAATTGTTTTGTAGATAAACGATTTTTTGAATCCAAGATCCTTGAAGTAGTGAAAAATTTCGTACACTTTTGTTTGTCCGGGTTTTCCTTACAAAATTTATAAATTAATTTGCGACGATCTACTTCTAACAACGACATTTTTATAACTAATTGTAAAATTACTGATTGTAAAATTGACGCAGTTATGTATATTTATTTTATGAAATATAAGAGAATCAAGTCATTTAAAAACAAGGAAAATTTTAGTTTTGGCTGTACAACATATGTAAAGACAGATGCATTTAACATTTGCCAATATTTTATTCTTCATACGTTAGACCGATAATGATACAACCACACAAACCAGCTGCAAGTTTATTGCCAATTTAATAAAATATTGATAAGCTCACCAGCCCGAATGTCAATACATGTTTTATTATAATTTCACTGTACCGTAACTTCAAGTTACATGTGACAATTTAAATCAATTTATTAAGCTTAAAAATAAACATACCGATAACGTGATTTCAGGTATATTGACGAATGCCGCGCTCATTTCATTTGTCTTAATGTTCTGTTCAGTATTGCACAACAAGGTTATTCAGTTTAACAAACAACATAGTAGCTAAAACTTTTGTACTAACTAATTACGTTATATCACAAAATATTTTTTTAAATTAAGAACACTATAATTAGAGATATCAAATTATAATGGCGAAATCATGTCACAATGCCCAACTAATACACTGTGCTAATTTACTGACAATAACAGCGATTAAAATAGAATAAAAATATAGAAAAAAAACGCTAAAAGCATCACGAATTGTTGGATATATAATGGAGACACATGAGCTATCTATCATATCAATGCATATTAAAAATTTCTGGGTCGGAGTGAGAGATTTGCAAAGAATAATTTAGAATATTCCTTATAAAAATCGTTTAATATTCTCAATACTGAATTGTGTTCTGTTCCCTATAAATAAAGACTAAAATTAGTTATTGTTAATAAATAAGTTCTAAAATAAAACAATGCGACTTGCGCTAGAAGTTACAGATTCCCAATCAAAACTTTTGATTTGCAAAGCTAACTTACTCCAAAAATACATACCCTAAATTGGTATCTACTAAACTGAACTTGCACAATGAAGGCCGTTTGGTTTAGTTTTAAAATATTTCATTAGATATCATTGTGGGCACGTTTTTAGTACGCTTAGAAAAGCAAAGTCGCAAATGCTAAATTATGTACCTTAAAAATGTGATTCTTATACATCTTCTAGTCAAATGAACAGGACGGGCCTACGCAAAATATGTGTAAATGTGAACTTGTTTAAAATTAATAAACTTGCTATTCAAAGCTAGAGAACTTTTTAGGTTTGCAAAAGTTCTAAAGTTCCCAAATGAAATTTTTAACTACTTTAAATATAAGCCACAAAACTTCAGTCTTCAGGTAAATAAATTACTATTACATACCTGATTATTCACAAGCACTTGTCATCATAAAAATACAGTATAATAAGAAGGTCAGCATAAGTTGAAAAAAACTATTTAATTACAATTGCATCAGACAAGTCGGGGAATTTTTCTACCCATAAACAGCAATACAACAAAAAACAGATAAGTTTGTTTATTGATGCACTACTAGACAGACCATCCAGCTAATCTAAAAAATTGAAATGGACAGTCATGTGAATATCTCACCAACATGAATTATGAAATAAAAATGTACATTTAGCCGCACCCAATTTAATGGCATGAGTTAAATAAATTGTGTAAATTAAAGTAATTTTTAAAAATTTTGTATGAGACTAAAAATAATTAATTTAATGTAAATTATTTAAACACATGATGTTATCAAACAACCAACTTTCACGATTTTGTAGGAAATGTTCTAACCAATATAATTTAATGAACATGTAATTGTATGTAACCGTAAAATCGTTTCCTAAATCCCTAGCACTTGTAGGTCGGACCGTACCAACTTCTTAAATGCTTAAAATCTTGCATGGGTAGCAAGATTTTAGTGAACAAAGAAGAAAATTATCAAAAGCGAAGTTCATCAAAAAAAGCTACCAAAACAAAGCTTTACTATGTAGCTTAAGGGCAAACCAGTCAAAAAATAAAAAGAATAAAACTAATTTCATGATACCAGGCGTTGTCTTTCTATAAGTTTAAGCCAAATTCAACCATCCATATGAACATATTGCACCGGAATATATAGGAATATATAAGGTGGCCCGGTTTGGGATGGTAGAAAGTTACGGAGTGATTCCTTGGTTCATTCTGCGAAAAAATCTTATTGGAAGGAAGACGAGGCCGATTTTTATAACCTATCTGCGAGCCGAATTTTATAACCTAGCTGTCGAAGAAAACCCGTCAAATTTTTTTGTTTGAAGTTATTAAATGAGTTGTATGATATTGACAAAATTTTGGTCAGAGTAATATAATAAACTAGAACTTTCTAAACATTTAGCGGATCAGCAGCCAACTTCAAGTCATTTCGATAGGATAATTATAAGCAGCCTTAAACAATTGATTTTTTGGAAATTTATTTAGTTTTATCAATCAGTCAGTGGAATAGTGTTATGATTAAATGAAAATTCCGTCACTGCGATATACATTGGATACAATGAGAGCGCCGAATTTTTTTTAAAGCAAGCAATTTTATCTCAAACAAAAGAAAACATTTTACTGATCAGAAAAGATTGTATGAAGTCTAAACTGTTCTAATTATTCGCAACACCCTGTCTTTTGAAGCTAGCATAATCGAACCCCGCTCCCCTCCACCACATTTCACTTTGCTCTCAAACTAAACCAATGCATCACTCCGCAATGGGTTTGATCCAAAATACAGACACCTTATATTACCAAAAGTAAAGTTCGCTGGATTTTATAAAACTTCTGCGTCAGAAATTTCATACACTTACTTTTTTAAGTGTCAGGTAAAATTTTACGGAGATTGGTAACAATTTTTTTCAATTAACCCCAAAATTCCCGGTTACATATCGATACTGTTAGCGGTTTGTTCAGCGTATAGCGAGTATAAATTCAGTCGCCAAAATATATAGAAATAAAAAAAAAATAGTTTGATAAAACTAATTACCCAAAAATAAATAATTGAGATTAGCTGATTTAGTCGCTTCCTGGCAAATACATGACATGGTGATTACACAATGATTATTATCATCATTCACATCCAAGTATATTTCATGTAAAAAGGTTCTCAAATTTGATGTGGATCAATTAAAAAGCGTTTTACCATGCATACATATAAACATACATATAGGAGTGGCAAGCCACCCTTTCCTTAGCAAGCTCAAAAAAGGAAAGAAGTTTTATTGCGATCTTACCACAATTATAGATAATTGAGTTCCTGGTTCAGGGGATCGATTAGCTTTAGTTGTGAACCAGTTTTGGCCTGAAAATCGGCGATCTCTCTGCATTCAATATCACGGTGAGCCGTTATTCATAGAACCGAAGACGTTTAACAAATCTCGAATTAATTAAGGAGCGGATATCGAACTAAGCGTGGCCTGGAACGAGTTGGGGCTCCGTAACGTTCAATTTCAAAAATTGAAAACACAGAAAATCAACTCCTTCACCACAGCATTGACACTCGCCCAGTTTGACGCGAGTGATCTGAATAGAAGACAAGAGGCTGGAAACAGTTTGTTCTAAAATTTCTAGAAAAATATACCAAAACATATTTAGGAATTAAGATTTACACTTTACTATAATAATTTCTGGTTATTATAAAAATTTCTGGTCTTAACCAGCAGACTCATAAGTGTACCACATACAATCCAAGCTAACCAGATATAGCGTAAATACCGCCTCATCATCGGCGCAGATTTCCTTAAAAAATTCTGTCTTTTAGTGGATCTGAAAAATCACAATTTTATTGATCCATCCACTAAGCTCCCAAAAGCATCATCGAACGTCTTCTACATTCTCATCTAAAAGCAGCAGAAGAAACTAAAAAATAATTTAGATAACAGACAACGCTTTGCAACTTGGGCTGCACTCATCACTCTCAACAAAGAATGTATACCCAACCTTCGAAAAGGGCGGGTAGGATTCTATTTAACTTTCTCTACTGCTAGGATCGTAAGCCAGTTCCAGCGACGACCGCTATATCATATTCTAGATTAATTCAGACGGATCAGGCGGTACCAACAGGAGCTAGAAGGTAAGAAGAACAGAACATATGGGGATATCCCAATACTTTTTAACTAACATTTTGGCACTTTGAAAATAAATATTTGGTAGAATTTTTTTATCTCGTTTGCTTTGTAAAACAAAAAAATTTTTTGAAAACTTTTTGTTTTTATTAGAATTTAGAAAACTATTGTTTACAAGTCTTCGAAGTTATTTTTTGTAATCACGCTTGTAAATGTATTTTTTAATTAATATAAAATACAATCAACTAAATTGTATACTTTAAATGTGGTTCCCCAAAAGAAAAATAAATAATTTGTACACACACTCACATCCCCAAATCTGGTGACCCCCACGTGATCTGAGGACCATATTGACACAAACAAATCAACGGGCGCATGTTGAGAAATTAAAAAAAATGTCCGATTAAAATCGTATCAATCATCAGCCGCACTGCTTCTTTTACCAGCATAATGTTGCGTTTGGAATCATAACATCCGAGCAGCAGAATGTCCAGAATTTTTTTTAAATGGCCTCATCAGACCACAATGCAACGCCTAACACGAGAAAATTTTTTATAATTTATTTTTAAGCCTATTCAGAAATTTTGTAAGTACCAAAAATATATTATTATCAAACAGGTGGCCCACAGGCCCACATGTTCTTAAAATTTTCTTAAATCATTTCTTGTTTGAAAAGTAAGTTTTAGCTTTACATTGCTTGACAACTTCTTTTTATTATTTATACTTTACACATCATCCACTTTCGGCGTATTATGGCAAGATTTTAATATTGTTCCATTGGAATCATATCTGATCTACTGGAGGGGTGTATTGTGAGAATTTCTCAATACTTTTTAACTAACATTTTGGCAGTTTGAAAATAAATGTTTGGTGTAGTTTTTTTATCATGTATGTATGCTTTGGAACACAAAAAAAAAATTTGAGAACTTTTGAATTTTATTAGAATTATTATTTTTTTCACAAACTTAAGTTTTGTTTTTATTTTGCGATATTATATTTTTTATTAATATGTTGTGAATTTATTAAAAGTTAGTATGGAACCCCCTTTCATTAAGTACCAGAGCAATTAGTTACAGATGCTCGAGGTGCTTGCGGTGAGACGTTGCAAACTAGAGGGCGAAATAAGTAGTATACTACACTGTAGCGTGTGCTGATAATGTGGGTCAGCCAACATCAAGAACATCAAACTGAAAGAACATATAGACAATGCACATCCAGCGGCTGCAGAAATGGGAATATTACGATTCCAATTACTGTCGAGAGGAGGGAGAGATTTTTAGTCGGTAGCTGTCCAGTGTGAATTTGTATCTCAACAAACCAAAAGCGGAATAATATTAGTTGTACTCCAAGTAGAAAGAGGTATCAGTTCACGTGCACTATATACTTACACTACGAGTCAAGTTGTATTAGAAATATACAATACAGTAATACAGCGCTCTGTGGAACACCTGAATCCAATAGTTGGAATCAACAGGCTGCTTTCTTTCTATTAAATAAAATTTAGTGCTTTAATTTTTCCAGGAATCGCTTATAAATCACAAAGGTGGTTTGTTTTTGAGTAAAAAATTTTATTTAATAAATAAAATTGCTTATGCAAATTATGTTTTTTCGATATTGTTTTTTTTCGATAAAATCGAGTCATATTATTTATGATGTAGTTTTATTTAGCTGTCGAAGAAAACCCGTCAAATTTTTTTGTTTGAAGTTATTAAATGAAATGTATTTATAATTTTAATTATTATAATAATATTATAATATTATTATAATAATTGAATCGAGCATCGGAATTTTTATAAATAGTTGGATAGTTAATATATTTAAATTACAAATTTTTTAACATAACCTCACTTTTTTCCAACCACCAACGGTTTTCTCTGGAGGACCTGCAAAACTAAAGTTTCGAATTGATCAACATTATTGTTATCGTCCTAATAGGAAAATTAAAAAATAATCAAATAATTAATTTCATAACACGAATTTAATAATAATATTGTTTAAAGTAAATTTTAATTGTAATTCACATTCCCTAAACTTATGTTTATCCTTTTTTTATTTGATTCTATAAAATGAAACACGATCTTCGTCACGTAGAATGCAGTCGTATACTAACGATATTATCGAGAAAAACCACTATCGAAAGATTTCATAATCGCTAATTTTCGATACTATCGAGAAAAAAAACACTATCGCAAAATTTCATAATCACTCATTTCCGATAATATCGAATAAAAAACACTATCGAAAAAATCATAATAGGCCCCCAGGTAAGGAAGTAGAACTTCGAATTTAACAACACCCGTTTATTTGGTAGTATTGAGACTACAAATTAATTCGGTCCGTTTTCAAAAAGTGGCTCTGACTATAATAAATTACTATTGTATAGTGATAGCTGATTTCCGTTGTTTCAGACAGATTAGACATCTGCCTTTAACGCTCAGTTTGTATTGCTTTGAGTTTCAAACAAAAAGTGTTTTTATACGGTGTTCAATATGTCGGATTTTATGCTAACTATAATTTGCGGGAAGTGTTAATTTTTTGTTTTATTAGAAGCAGAAGCACATCGAATGCTTATGGAAGTTTACGGTGACACTGTCCCAACCGATAAATTATGAATGGTTTCAACGCTTCAAAAAGATGATTTCAGTGTTAAAGATAAGCCTCGCTTAGGACAGCCAAAAAGTGATTCGTAGACGATGAATTAGAGACATTGCTCGATGAAGAGCCAACTCAAACGCAAGAGGAGCTTGTCGGTACATTGGGGGTGACCCAACAAATTTTTTCCGTACGGGAGGCAATTTGGTGCCTTATGAATTGAAACCAAGAGACGTGGAGAGGCATTTTTCTTGTGAGCATCTGCTTCAAAAGTAAACAAGAAGGGTTTTTTACATCGGATAGTGACTGGTGACGAAAAATGGATCTTCTACGATAACCCCAAGAGGAACAAATACTACGCTTTCCCTAGCCAATCGTTGCCATCGACCTCGACATCAACACCAAAGACGAACATTCATGGTTCTGTATCTGGTGGGACCAAAGACGTTGTGTACTACGAGCTGCTATAATCTGGCGATTCCATTACGGGCGAGCGGTACAGACTATATAATTAATTCGGTTGAGCCGTGCTTTACGAGAAGAAAGACCGGGATATGAGGAAAGTCATGATACAGTTATTCTTCTGCATGGCAACGCTCAGCCTCACGTTGCAAAAGTCGTAAAAAATATTTGGAAACACTCAAGTGGGATATTTTACCGCACCCGCTGTAGTTTTCGGACATTGTTCCTTCTGACTTCTGTTTATTCCGACGGATGCAACACGACTTGGCAGGTCACCGATCCACTTCATTCGAACAAATTGAAAATTGACTTCAAACTTGAATCGCATCAAAAGACGAAACGTTTTTCCGAGATGGGATTCGAAAATTACCTGACAGGTGGAAAAAGTCGTAAGCAGCAATGGACAACATTTTAATTAATTAATTACAACATTTTATTTTAAAATAAATGCATTTTTAAAATTAAAAAAACGAACCGAATTAATTTGTACTACCAATATTTTCAAATATTTGCAAAACGAAAAACAGCATTCAAATCGAATTAACGGCCTATAGAAGGTGAGGCCTTTAGGTGTGTTAATTTTTCAGTTCAGTGTATTAAGATGAAATTTAGCTGTGTATAATCTAGTCGTAATTCTACCGAGAACCTTGTAGCGAATATTTTTGTATCGGGTTTTCCATTTGGGACTTAGCAACTTTGAACTTTCACTGCGAACGCACTCTTAAACAAATAAACAAAATGTCAGTATCAAAACACTAAGTAAAGACAACATTTTCATCATGGTGAAGAACCCACAACGTTTACAAATTCATAAAATTTACTACAAAAATTCCGAGTCGGTGACTGTAACTTCAAGAGCGTTAATTTCAATTTTTGATCGTAATTATCGTCCCAGTAGACAAGCAATTGAAAGTCTAGTGAAAATTTCAGCCTAAACATTCGCTGCTGGTTCTCGTGCCAGTTGGTCGAAGTGCCGAGAATATTGCTACCGTTCCACTGCGTTCTCAAGAAATGGGTATCACACTTTGACGAATTTTGCGAAAGTTAACACAAGAACTAAAGCCATACTCGATCATATGAAGCGAAGTACATTATCGGATTGGGCTCTGGAAATGTTGGAAGAAGATAACCAATTTCATCGCAAAATCATCTTCAGTGATGAAGCGCATTTTTTGCTAAACGACTTTGACAACAAACAAAATATGCATTCTTGGTCAAAAATTAACTGTATGGTGTGGTTTTCATGCTGGTGGTGTCATTGGACCGTTTTTCGTTGATGTAAATGACCGTCACGTTATAGTCAATGGAGATCGCTATAGAGACATGTTGCAACGTTATTTCTTTGGTCAATTGCATGAGCTAGACATTAATGGTATATGGTTTCAACAAGACGGTCCGACATGCCACACAACGGGTCTAACAATCGACTTATTGAAATCTAAATTCGATGAACGTGTTATATCCAGAAATGGTCCTGTCGATTGGAGGCCTAGATGGTGACCTCAAGACTATTTTATGGGACTACGTTACCGTTTCCGTCGAAATGTGTTGCCGAGTCATCGAAAATTGGGTTCAACGAATCGACACCTGCAAACGTGCCCATAGTCCACCATATGTTAACCAATATGAACGATGTCGAATTCCATTCATAAATATTTTGATTGTACTTCTGGCCAATAATAAAATTTTCGAGATATCTCAAATGGTTTTCGTTTTATTTAAAAAGAAAAAGTTGTGAACTTGTTCTTATTGGAAACCTCTTTATGGGCTTCGATGTTTTTCAGAAAACTAGTTGCTTAAAGTAATTTTCGAATTTGAGGGCCGAGAAAATATTCTGGAATGGTAGACTATTTTAGTAAACTGTTTGTCTTCTCTATTCTCTATTCCAATTTATTGATTCTGATTAGAGAAATCATCGCACAAATGCAATTGGGCATACCTTATCATTTTTTCGTTGTGCGTGTTTAAGAATGCATGCGGGAATAACGGGAGCTCTAAATTCTTTACCTATTAGTCATAGCTCGATGAATGGTTCAGCCGTTCTTCTCCTTGACTCAATTTATGAAGGGAAAATAATATGTACAAGTAACGTGTTAAAGGGTCTATGAAAATCGTATTTCTTATATGGTTTCGATTTCAGAACTTGCCTACGCTACTGCCCAAGGGCATATTTACGTTTACTAGTTTAAGTTGTGTTTAACTTCCTATCATTTGTAATCCTTGAGTAGAAAGTAGCACGCGGTGTTCACGTATGAACATAAAATTTAAAAATAAAATCTATGTTATATTGCCAAGTTTCAATTATTTTATTATCATCAAATAGAAATTTATATTTTATGAGGATGAATTAAATTAAATATAAATGTGTATGGATGGATCTTAGCATGGCTTTTCTCTCACCTAGCCGATAACTGTTTCTACGTATTTCTATTTGAAATTAAAGGTAAAATATTTATTCATTGGAAAATTAAATTCTGAATCATATAATATAGGAATTTTCTCAGAATTCTTTAAATTATAGACTTCAGACAACCTCTTTCTCATCGAAATGAACAGTTCAATTCTATCTTTAGAAAACTAAAATAAATTTAAACTAAAAAAATCTTTGTTAGAAACAAAGTTTTGCATATGAAGTATACCTTATATTCAAACTAAAAATCATACTGTGGAAGTGCAATTTCGAGTAGTTTTCTAAATAAGCGTGTGCTCTTCTAAATCGATCAAAATTGTTCTTGGATAGCATTTTTGGGCATTACAGTACAATATCGGCGTACTGCAGAAGTTAATTTGAGTTATACAACCTATATATTTCAGAGAAGATCAAAAAAAGTCAGTTAAGATAGAATAAAAGAAGGATTTGTGCTGCCTAATCACAAGAAGCTTAAACAGCGAGAAAGTATGCATGTAAAGCAAGATGAGTTAAAAGCAGGCCCAGTGCAACCTTACTTTAAGTTTAAAATCCCAAATTGATTAAAGCAAAATTAATTAATGTACGTATGTTGCATTAAAATTTAATGCACAAAATCGCATCTACCTCCCAGCTTTAACGAAATATTAAAAATCGCACTAAAAATGGTCAAGCCAACTATTACACGGAACCTAAAGCGACAGCCTGTATAATATATAGCATTTGATTAAAATGCATTTTATCTAACTCCAAAAATTTTTAATAATTGCTATTATTCTGCTAAATCCAACAATATAATAAATATCGCATTTGCTATAAATAAATTCAAGTGTAGGTTACATAAGGATTGATAACACTGAATAATTCATTCCATAATAATAAATAACACAAACTTTCATGTCAAGATAGAAAGCAAGCGATTAAGATACGCCATAAAAAATTACCATCCACATCTAGTGTAACAATTTTTGTAAAATGTTCAAAACATACGTACATTTACAAATTTTACAAATTATTTGTCGTATTAAACGATAACAACCTAAATAGATAAAAGCTATAAATAGAACCAATGATAAGCTCTTTGTATTTATATTATTTTATGTGAAACCACTTAGCTCGTAACCAGCTGATTAAATTCCCACAGTTAGAAGAATATTTTGGTAAGACTTTTCCAACAATTTATCATAAAGCAGCTACGCAGATTTCAAATACATAAATTTAAATAATGTCGTATATACTTACACGTGCGAAATCCTCTGAATGGTTCGTTGTTGTTGGCTTGTGATATGATGGGTACAGCAGTTTGTTGAATTTCCTGTGTCATGTTGGTTTGTTTATTTATATCCCACTTTTTTATAAATCACTCACGAAACTAGATTAAGAACACGCAAAAAAAGAAAAACTTTAATTGTCTTATTATTCACAATAAAATATTTCAATTCGGATAAAGACAAGTGTATTCTGTCACGATTTTCTTATTATCATTTCATCTTTTTCACCTGATTTTTACGAATTTTCCGTGTACAGTATAATTGCTTACCTTTATTATTCTTTACACCAATATTTTCGTTTTACTATACAAAGCAAAAAATCCGATTAACTAAAAATTATTCTATCCACACACACACTAAAAATGCAAACGAAAGAAAATGAGAGACATTATAAAGAACTCAAATACCAAAAGAAAATGAATAAAAATAATAATATTCTTTTGTCACTTTATGCTGTTTAGATTTTCATTTAACGAAAAATTAAATATAAAATAAATAAAAAACTAAACAAACCGCACACAATACGAAAATGCCCTAAGACTTAACGAAATGGAGAGTATTTCGCGACTGACATAATAAATAAAAAACAAAATACAAAATACTGAGGTTTTTGTGTTGTTTTCTATTTTGTGAAAAATGAAAATGTGTTGATTTGATGTTCAACTTTTTTTTTTATTTTATTTTACTTACCAAGGCACAAAATAGCACAGACAGAGCGATAAGGCGGAATAATTGTTACGTAGCAACACACAACATACGCGAGAAAATTTTTTAAGTGTTTCGTGTTTTTCCACAAACTCTTATGTATGGAAAAGTTCTGTTTTTGTTTCGTCGTCTCACTCTCTAGTCAGACGCAGACTAAATAAACTACTATACGAGTACAACGTCATTGATTTATTTGGGTTTTTCTTTCATTTGCTCTGCTCTCAGTTTTTCGTGCTTATTCAAAATCTCGTTCATACGAAATAGATTTATACGTGGAAAATTGTTAAACAATTCTATATCAATATACAGTGCTATTGTACATGCAAGAAAAATTATTTACTATTACAAATTATTGTTTATAACAATATTCTTACAAAAATAATCTGCTTTTAGTCGAAAAGAATTTTATTGCCATTTTCTGTATAGAGTTACACATATTTTATAACCAAGTTTCAATCGTTCTGTGGCGGGATCATTAACACAGTACGGCGGTTTTAGACGTTAGTGTAATTTTGTATGAAAAACAACATTTACCTGGTTTTGTCGTTTGTTTCACAAAAAGAGTATAAATAGCACTTATAAAGGTTCAAATTCATTAGACTGGCATCTGGTGAACAAGCAATGGATTGGGTTCCTTTCACTTTCGTTTACGTATTAAAATAAAATATAGTAATCATGAACAATTTTGATCTCGAGATTTTTACAGATTTACAGTAATCCCCAAACTGCGCGGTTTCACAGTTGTGCGTTTTGGATTTTACCACTAAAATTTCCCATTGCACAAAAGTTTCGCATCAGCGCGTTTTTTCATTTACGTTTTTGTAACAGATTCCCCTATAAATTACCCTTATTCTTAAGCCAGGTACATACGTCGAATGGAAATCCGGGATTTTTTACATCCCAAACGAGAAGTTAGTAACATATCGGTTTTTTGCTCTATATTTGACTATTTTAAATTTCTTTTGCTTTCGTTTGGCCTAATTCATCCACTGATTTTCGTATTTTTGTAGTAATTTAATAATTTTGTTTGCGTTTTAAATATAAAATCATATTAGTTTTCAATTTTTCATTTTAGTTTTTCATTTTTTAATAAATTTAATAGTATTTCAGTTTTTATAAATTAATTTTTTTTATAAATTTTGTTGCGCTTTTTTTTAAATTGGTGGATTAAGTTCTAAAACATGTCTTTTCAAAACAAAATATTGAATTCTTAGGAGAAGTAATATTTGTAAAAAACGACTCATCGTTCAGCAAACGACTTATCGATCGTTACAAAAACATCCAGCAAAATGTCTGAGCACAGCTTTTGCGGCTGTTAACTCAGGGTAAACGGGAGGATTCTTGAAATTCAGACATTCTGTTGGACATATTTTGCTATACAAATAAATAATAAATGGGCATCACTTACCCCCAGTCTCTGATCTTCACTCAAAAACCGAAATATTTTGAACATAATGTAGCCCGATGGGTGGCAAGCAAACATAACTAACTTGATCAAAAAAAATTTTAACTAGTTTTAACTAGAAAAAGAAAAATTTTAACATTGGAGGTAAAACTGATAATTGTTAGATCAATAGAAAATGGTGAAAAAATATCTGTATTAGCCAGGAGAAATGATATAAATAAATCAAGCATAAGAAGAATAAGAGAAGACTGAGAAATTGCTAAGCGTTTGGATAGAGAACTAAAATCAAAAAAGAATGGCGGTTAGTTCACTCGTTATTCGTAGTAAAGCGTTATCAATTTCTAACCAATTGAAAAAGGAAGGGCAAGCTTCATCTAATTTTGGGGAACTCCAGGTCACAGCCGATAAAGGATGGTTTGAAAGATTCAAAAGACGGCCAAACCTATATAATATAAAATTAACAGGGCAATCGGCAAGTGCTGATACTGTAGCGGCTTCTGTGTACCCACAAATTTTGAAAGATCTAATAGGAAGTGGTAAATATCATAGGCAAATTTACTGGTTTCAAGATTGCAAAAGACAGATTATCATTCTTGATATGTGGAAATGGCACTGGTGATTATAAGAGCGGTTTTGCTCTATAAATCTTAAAATTCTCGAACGTTTAAAGGAATTTCAAAAATTTCAGTGCCAGCTGGGTTTCTAATTAGAAAACGAACAAAAAAGCTTGAATGACAGGTAAGACTTTCGAAGACTGGGTTTTTAATTACTTTTGCGTAGAAGATGAGGCTTATTGAAAACGTGAAAGATTTGCCTTCAAGATTTTGCTAATTTATTTATTTATTTATTCAATCAAAGGGGTGACATACAAAACAAGTCCAATTAGGAGTCCAGCACCTTTACGAACGTCAAGTGACGTAAGGACTCGATAAACGTATCAGTTGTAATACAGTCTAAATCACTATAAAATTTAAGACGCGTACGTGTAACAGATGAAAGACACAGAATTAGACCTAGCCATAAAAACTGATTCAAAATAGTCTGCAAAAAGGTTACATATTACATCACAATTGTGAGATTCAGTTGTACCTAGTCTCATGATGTCCGGAAAACTAGATTGTGAAGTTAGAGAGTGAGAAAAGTTCCAAAACAAATTAGGGTTTTGCTATTAGTTGATGTTCAATGCTTCTTATATATTTTATTTAGCTTGTCTACGAAGTTCAGAAAAAATTTGTAATCATACTCGTTCTTATAAATCTTGTAAAGTTTGTGATATTTGAGTTTACAGTTTATTAAGTGACATAATTTTGATGAATACCAAACAGGAAAATTAGACTGGGGGCTATTCTTCTATAGCTTAGGTTCTAAGAAATGATTCAATTTGGAGTATAATGTGTTCACCGTCGTATCAACATCGGTACCCAATTCACATTCATAAGTTGCTCTCTAATATGACGGTAGTTAAGTTGTTTAAAGTTTTATATGACTTTTAGATGACAATTGTTTGCTACCAAAGTTTAGCAAATTGATGAGAATTGGTGAATGGAATTGATCAACCTTCGAAAGTGGATCAGAACACTGGGTAACTTCAATTGAGCTAGCTAAGATTAGAAAAAACAAGATCTAACACATTATCAGAATAGTTAACAATATTGTTATATTGAAGTAATTTGGTGAGCGTAATTTTTTCGAGTAGATATAATGCAAAACGACCTTAATAACTTGCTGGATATAAGCCATCATGACTAGAACTCCAGGTAATGCAGGGTTCACCAATTGAAATCACCAATAACTATAAAGTTACGATTGGGAGCAGCTAAATTTAAGATGTCGTCAGCCATATGATCACGGACTTTTTATAATGCTCATATTTATTTCGTTTGGGTGGAAAATAAACCACGCATAAAATAAGAACCATCCCATTGTGCAAGTTGATCTTCAACAAAACATCATCAAATATACTATTGAGGCTAGGAATCACACTAATTACAAAACATCTTTTAATAGCGGTTAAAGATCCACCTCTGTCAGACAAGTCAGATAGTGTCAAATCTCGATCTTTCCGGATGACGTAGTAATGATCATCAATAAATTCTGCGTCAATAGTGGAATTGTTTAGCCAAGTTTCCATCAAACAAACTATGTCGTAATCATGGGCCAATAAATTAAGCTTCAAATCTAGTAAATTAGATTTGAGTCCACGGCAGTTTTGATAATATATCTCCATAATAAAATATTGCACATAGTAGCAGATAATGATGGTGCAACCACACTAACACAAACATAAATAAAATAAAAAATATTTCAAGGACATTTTTGACTCATTTTAGTTTAAATTTTATTTTTGAGAGAGCAGAACAAAACAAAATAAAACACACATACATATATACATTATCTATTACGACTAGTTGGCCTTGAAAAAATAAGATAAGATAAGATAAGATAAGATATATACAACGCAGGGCAGCTGGTAGGCTGGTTACCTATAACGCACTTCATGCTGAGTATGCCCATGTCAAGATGAACACAGATTTGTTCGAACAACGCAGCAACTGAATTACTTGAGCACATGCAACTACTGCTGCTTCATTCGAATATCACCTAATTATTCGACGAAATCTGTTACATAAGACACGATTCGGTGACCGAACTGACTAGGAATCCTGAACCTGCGAGGGTCTCTAATACTACTGGAAAAGGATTTGTTAAATGTTCTAACTTATAAAGAACCTACTTGAGCAAACTGTCGTTTTTCCACAATACAGTTCGGTGTTTTGTTCTCATAAGTGTACCATAACCATTTCTAAATTCCCTTGTTAGTAAAAAATTATTATAATATTTAGGTTAGTTTGTTAGTTGGGACCATTCTATTGACTATCTTCCTTCCACTCACCATAAAGATGAGGAGGGTACATCACCCAAATCATTGTTTATGATTTGTTACATCTTTCTTTTGATTTTTGCTTTTGGAATTAAAGAAATTCACGAACATTCTTGAAACCCCGAACAAATTACCTCATATGACCATGAAGTCCTATGAGATAATTCAACAAACAATATGTTTCACTTACATTACGTAAAGTAGAGTAAAAAACCAAACAAACTGCAACACATACAGTTATTTCCGAAACGATCGCAACAGACCGCTCAAATTCTCCCTCTGTGAAACCTCCATTATCCCCCAAGTAACCATTCGCCAACATCACCAATCAGTAAAGCCAATGCTTCACAAAGCCGTGATGAATCTATGAAAGATCACAAACGTACCGTGTAATCCTATACCTCAAAACATCCACAACATTCAGCAAGGAGACCAATTTGGACACACAAATCCACACCTCAGGAAAGGGTTCCATGCAACACTGCAAATTTAACTTCTTATATTAGTAATTAACAGCTACACCATATCCCCGCCGCCCCTGTGTAAATTGATCAAACATACTGGTTCACTCGACAAAACCCAATGCAGTTCTCCGCATTATAGAGAAAAAGTGTACCCCCTTCCCAATCGGTAAAAATATAAATAGGTACAATAAATAAAGATGTACATCGCAATCCCATCATCACCCAACATTCTCAAAAACAAGCCTATGAAACTGAACAAATTCAAATAAAACGTAAAAACTATCAAAAACAGAAACACTTTCAAAATCATCGGTCCCTATTCCTCGCACACGTAAAACATTCATATGCACACAAAATGTCACATGCAAGGTTATGAACATCAGCAATACAATGCATAAGAAACCAAAGCATTACCGCATCGGGAAACGAAAAACAATATACATTATACAGACAAAATAGAATATCGTCATCGCTCGCAGATGAAAAGCGTGCGTTAATTTTCCATGAAAACAACAAAAAACCGAGCTCACAGAACTACACACGTGTATCGTAAAACATCTGCACACACAAGCACAAAAAGTAAATATATGATGATATGATATGATATCATAGAGACTTACAGGCCAACTACAATGGTGATCCTAGATATGTATAGCACATTCCTAGAATATACGCTATACAGTATTAAAATTCTGCATTTTACTATACATATTCCAAAATTATGCCTGGATCCTCGACATAAATGGTTTATGGGGATAGGATGTTAGTAACCTGGATACGATGTTAGTAAATAAACAGGATGATAACCGCAGCAAAGATAATGTCTAACTACATTGATAGGTTAGTTAAGTTAGTTATTCTAAAAATATCGCACCTAGGAGAAGAATGTCATCAGTCATATTACGACTGGAATGATTGGCATCTTGGGGTCATCTCATCTCATGCTCTATATTATAACCGCTTTGAAATGTAACACCATTTAACGCAAGGGATGTTGTTTCGTAAGGACCCGACAGCATATATTTTTACATACGATGACCTAAAAATTCTACAGTCTATAAGGCCAAATGCTAATTAAATTTCAGAACAATATCGTAAACGTTTTATTTAACTAGCTACCTTAAAAATCCATTCACTTTCAATTTAGAACAAAACTGTCTCGCCGAACTAAGTATGTAATAAACATTTACTCATTCTTAAACAGAGAAAGTAATGTTAATAATAATATTAATTTATTATACATAAGTCCAATTGGAAATGGTAACGATACCAACATTCGATTACAAGAAGTATTTTGATGGTTCGTTAATTTGAGTTGAAGATGTAAAAACACAAAAAACAAAATCATAAATAACTGATGAAGAATCCTAAGACAAAATAGCTCATGGGTCCGAACGTTGAAAACATAAATGAATATACATTTCTGTATCCGTAGCCGAAAGGAATCACATCAAAAATCCATTCTCGTATGTGCTTCGAACCAACCTAAACATTTGCGATCCCCTTTCAAAGTTATTTTCGTCAGAAAAAAAACTTAACTACACACACAACTGTGTGGGCTGTACCTCAAATCAAGCGAAACCCCTTATCAAAAACGCCACTAGACACTATGTCCCTCCACTCACACACCTGTGTGGTTTGGACTCAAATCAGACCAAAAAAAATCTTTTTTGGTAGAAAAAGGGATATGCGGATCTCTGTCAAATGATTCCCTCCTATAGACCATTTTTCTCAAACGTCAAAATAACATTATGACAGTTGAACGTCTATGACAATCCATTAAAATAAAATTCGATTTTTTTATTTTATTCATAAATTCTCACAATGCTATTAAAATTTAACAGTATAATTGTTTGTGGTTATGTTTTAAACATTAAACTTTACTAGTTGTGTCATAAACTTTAAAAATTACAAATAAATTTTAGTTTGTTCTGGTTTGCCATACAGCTTCAGCTGTCAAATTTTTTTGAGGAAAATGGTCTATTGTCAGAAAACAGGTAGATGTCGGAAACGAATCAAAATAATAGAAAAGAAACATAAACAGAGATAAATGTATACATACAGAAATTTATGAGCAAAATTTACGCACATAACTAGTACAACAAGAACAATATTCTGCGAAAGAGGATATTACAGTCAAACTTCTTTAAGTTGAACTTCTATAAGTCGAACTATTCTTCTATATCTCGAAAACTCAAGCAAAATTGGTTTTTCATTTCCTTCACTCGAATTGTCTCTACCTCAAACATTTTATTATTTTTGCAACTAGTGTGATTCGACTTATAAGAGTTTGACTGTATTTAAGCCGCACTACAACAAAATTTGTGATCGTAAAAAAAACTTGAGAAAATATGTATAGTAATTAATAGTAATGTACGATTTATGCACGATTTACATGTTCCAATTCTTTTTTTTCCAAATGAAGGGTTAAGTATATTACAATTTTCGTTTGCGAGAGGAGCACGAAACAAATTCCAGTAAAATAAAATTGGATTTTTTCTTTTTAATTTGAGCAAATGTTGATTATATATGGCTGACTCTTTTTAACTAGTAACTTTTTGTTATTTGCGTGCAGCTCTATTTTTCAGTAAAAAATTTGTTGAGAAAAAAAAAAATTTAAATCGTGCATTAAAGCAAAACAATCAAATGCAACACCAACACACGCAACCAAACCTTACACAACACCGAGCGTTTACATTCAGGGTCAAATCGAAATTGTAAATAAATATATGTATTATGCACACTCGTCCATACAAAATTCACCCATAATATTCTGTGTAGAGTCTCAGGTAAATACGTATGCATACAGTTTATATACTGTGTTCAAACACAAACGCATCTACAAGGAAACATACGTAAAATACATTAATTAATATAATATCAAAAACTTCTCTTTTAATTAAATCCTAAAGTTGCAGGTGCACACTTTGTTTATATACATTGTTCTTTATACATGTTACATAATGAATCAAACATTAATGTGCATGTATGCATTCATGCAACGTTGCCGAATATATACGAAAATGATTATATATTATTATATAATATTACGCATATATTCTACAAAATTGCACGTGCACTCTATACACAAATCAATATTTAAAAGATTATGTAAACACCACATCACTTAATTACATATTATGTAGTGTATTATATCAACAATACACTACAACACATATTTATTATTATTAATTGATTTATTTATTATTATTTATGCACAAAATATTAAATTTTAGTTAAGGAGGAATACAAAACACGTCTACTCCTTATGAAATCTAAACTCTCACTCGACTAGTTGGCCTTGAAAAAATATTCAAAAAACCAAAAATCTCGTGTGGAATGGGACAATGGGGTAGATACTCGATCGGCTAGCAAGCAAGCAATTTGCTAGCCAAAATCCTGCCTACTCAATCAATTTTGCCAAGGAAATTTGATTTTCAAACTATGTTTTTCAAAAAAATTTTGTTGTTTTGGCGATTCCACAGTAAATTTTGCGGCTGCAAAAATTAACAGCAAATGTTTGTGTTGTTTTACTGTGCAATTGCAAAAATAAACAAAAATTTTGTAAAAAATATAATTTGAAGTTCAAATTTTCTTGGTAAAATTGATTGAGTAGTCAGGATTTTAGCTAGTAAATTGCTTGCTTGCTCGCCGATCGAATATCTACCCCAATAAAAACTAAAAGATAAATAGAAAAAGAGGAGAAAAATTGAAAACTGAGTTAATAGTGAAAAAGAAAAAAAATTTAAAACATAATTATTATAATTGTTAATGTTTGAACTTAACTAAATCTGGCGACGAAAGTATTTTGATAATATTGCTGTCACCCTTTTCCTTGGCGTAAATAATCCTGGAAAGGCACCCGGTCTCGATGGAATCCCCGCAGAATTGATTAAACTCGGAGGCGCTACTCTTGCAACAAGTCTATACGACCTCGTCGTCTGTATTTGGGGCCAAGAAGAGCTGCCTGAGAATTAGAAGACCGCGCTCATATGTCCGCTGCATAAAAAAGACGACCGTCTTAAATGTGAAAACTATCGTGGCATAGCTCTATTGAACGCTACTTACAAAGTGTTGGCTAATGTTGTACTTGCCAGACTCATCCCTTTCGCCGAAAACATCATTGGCGACTATCAATGTGGTTTTCGACCCAACCGATCAACCACGGACCAGTGTTTTACCATGAGGATGATCTTGGAAAAATGTTGGGAGTACAGCATAACCATACATCAACTATATATAGACTTCAGGCAGGCATATGACAATATAAACCGCGACAACCTATGGGCCGCGCTCATATGCCTAGGAATCCCAGAGAAACTCGTTTCGCTGTGTAAATTAACAACGTCTGGGTCTGTATGTAGAATCGTAATTGAAGGAACTGTGTCAGACTCCTTTGAAATAACATCTGGCATTCGACAAGGTGATGCACTCGCGCCTTTGCTGTTCAATTTGGCGCTTGAGTACGTAGTGAGAAAAACTTCGCGCTGTATATTTAATAAATTTGGCCAAATTCTTGAATATTCAGATGATATCGTGCTTCTTGGCCGAAGACCTAGCGATATCAAAGACAGTTTCATACCGCTCGATCGCTGTGCAAGAAGACTAGGTTTGGAGGTGAACAGCATTAAAACCAAATATCTAACAACACCCAGGAACATCTCTAGTGCAAATCTCGGAATTGGCGACCACAATTTTGATGGTGTCGAAAGCTTTAAATACCTCGGGTCAGTTATAACATCACTGAATGAAATCCAGGCAGAAATTAAAGCCCGAATCGCTGCCGGACAACGAGTTTTCTACGCCCAATCAAGATTATTGCGTTCGAAACATCTGTCGCAGTCGTGCAAGCTCGCACTTTATAAAGCACTAATAAGACCTGTGCTGACTTTCGGAAGCGAGAGCTGGACCATGACCTCTAACGATTGTAGATTGTTATCTACATTCGAAAGGAAGGTCATCCGTTCAATTTTTATTCCAATTAAAGTTGCGAACAGCGAATATCGGATTCGTATGAATCACGAAATAATGCAACTCCTCGGAGGCAGCGATATCATCGGATTCATTAAATCCAATCGAGTGAGATGGCTCGGCCACGTTAGAAGGTCCCCACAACAACGGATGATAAATAAAGTGTTTCACCAACAACCAGCCGGAGTACGTCGTAGAGGAAGACCCCGACTACGCTGGCGTGACGACATTGAACAAGGGAGGGCCATTGTGCGGGCGGCGAAATCCCTTCATGGGATGTGAAAGCCAGAGAGAGAGAGAGAGAAAAAAAAATAATCTCTTGATTAGCCCATACATATTTAAAATGGTTTCCATTAGACTGTAGAAGTATTTTAGCTTCATGTAGTAAAAGCATTTTTGCAGGTGAGAAATAATCGGTGATAATTGGGGTGCAGATCGTCCCACATAAAGTGACATTAATGTTGATTTCTTTAATTTGGTAAATGTCAAAAATCGTTGGTGCAATAGACGAGAACTACCGATCAATAACAACCAGGTTTCAATTTAAACCTTGATTATATTCGATGGATGTTGCGTAAATTGTTGTCACTGAATTCAAAACCAATAATGATGTACATATATTTCAGCAGTTGTAGTAGGTTTAAGTTATCATCACTAGGAAATCCGTTAATTAGTAACTTGGTGCTATTTATTTGTTGCTTTAGAAAACAGCACTGATTAGAAACTACGGATAGTTGAGATTTTAAAATAGTATTCTCGCTCTTAATAGCAGTAATGTTTGCGGAATCCAACTTGCTAATTCTTGACAATGCACCAAGTCATCCGGCGCATTTGGCTAATTTGCACCGAAATGTTAAGGTAATATTTCTTCCTCCGAACATGACCCCGTTAATTCAACCCATGGTCCAAGGTGGCATTGTCGTATTTAAACGTTATTATCTTAAAAGAACCTTTTTGCAACTAGTTGAAGCTACTAATGGACTTTTCAATTCGTGATATTGGCAACAATACAATATCTTAGATGCCGTATAAAATATTAAATTTGCGTGGATTTAGGTAAAGCTATTAGGTAGCTTCTCTACAGCCTATACGGATCAACTGGCCGGGATGGAAATTCATTCTTAAGCTTTTCTATAGCATTTCAAACAAATTATTAAGAACCAAACGATTTTAAATTAATTTTGCAACAATACCAGATCAGTTTTACAAAATTTAAGCGGAAATGACGATTTTTGAAAACTGTTTTTTCGACAAACATTCGTCATTTTACAGCCAGACGGATAGATTGATCGGGGTGAAACTTAATGCTTAAGCTTTTTTCATTAATTGGGAGATCCCAGTGAATTTTGGTCGAAATAAGTCCACCAGTCCAGCTTACATAGAAGCTTTTTCGTTTTTTGTAAATAGTTTGAAAAGTATAGCATAAAAGATTTTAAATTAAATTTGCAGCAATTCAGATCAATTTTGGAAAATTTAATCGGAGATGTTGATTTTTGACAAAACCCATTATTCAACAAAAAATCGGCCTTCTGCAGCCCAGATGGAATGATTGATATGCATGAAACTTCATTTCTTGGCTTTTTACAGATATTGAGAGGTCTCAGTAAATTTTAGTCGAATTCAATCCTTCAGAAATAACACCTTCCATAGGAGCTTTTTCGTTTGTCGAATAGTTGTGACAGTTTCAATAGCAGCTTTTTCGGTTTTTACATGTACAGCGTTAGCCAAAAGTATTAGGCACCCTACAATTTACTGCATTACACACATTCGGGATGAAAAATAAAACTAGTTTTGTTGTCCATATTCATATATTTGGCCTGTTTTTTTATTACGTCGGAGAGATCAGAGAGATAAAAAGAAAGCCTTTTCAGTTTTTTTATTTTATCGGATCGATCAGATATTTTTTTTTCGTTTTTTTATTTTCTCTGATCAATCTCAGATCGTCATTTTTCTATCCGAATTTGTTTTCAGACAGTTCAGAGAAAAGATTTAAACAGAAAATATGGCGGACGTAATGGAAAATGGTAATTAATAAATTAATTTGTAATTAAAAATAAATTAATTGTAAAATTAATAATACGCTAATTTATTATTTGTTCGTGGTAGACACCCAAATTAAATGGACAACAACAAATATATTATTTTTACTTTTTACGCTATTTGCCGTGGGCACTTGGCGAAAAACACTTATACTTATTGTAATAAACACATTTTATTGAACACTTGTTTTTTTTTATTTCGCAGAATTAGATTTTTTGAATATTTTAATTAAATAATTAATTCAAAAAGTTTAGATCGATTTCGACTTGTTAGGTCATCATCAGGAGTATCTACTAGTAGATATTCCTGATGATAACCTAACAAGTCGAAATCGATCTAAATTTTTTGAATTATTTTTTTAATTAAAATATTCAAAAAACCTAATTCTGCGAAATAAAAAAAAACAAGTGTTTAATAAAATGTGTTTATTAAGTATTTATATTATTTTTATTAAATGAAATAAAAGCGGAGTTCAATAATCTTCAAAATGGTATAATATTGTATGTGTTTTTGACTATTTCCGTCAATACTAACATATTTTACTCCATTTTTATTATAATTTGTACTTTTAAATATTACTCGTATAATGCGTTTTAATTATTTTGACGTTTCACAAGTCATAACTTCGGCTGAAATGTCAGTCGATTGTCTAATGTTCAGCGGTCTTTACCTATTTTCAGTACAGTGTATAAAAATCGGTAATAAGCCCTTCCATATAAAATATTATCAGATTTGTCAGATAAATTAACTCTCTGATTAATCTGATACATCGGACACAATAAAAAAACAGGCCAATTAACTAAAAAATAAAATTTTAATTAAAATTTAGTGGGTCCACTCTTTGCTTTAATCACTCTTTGCTTGCAATCCTTTGGGACATGCGGCGTACAAGTTGTGTGCACTCAGCTGCAGTAATGGGTGCATTCGATTATTATATCGGATCTAACAGACAGAGTAGATAGAACAGTTTTCAGATAACGCCGTTTCAGAGAACTCGGAAAAGGCACATTCCAAATAAAGTCTTATCGAGGAATAAGTGTTGTTGAAAAAAAAAATCTATTTTCCATTGCTTTACATGGCAAAAAAAATCAAAACAAATATAATAAATTCAGTTTGTGATTGGCAATATAATGATCGACGAATCTTTTAAAATTTACATTATGCACTTCCAGGAGCTTTATTTTTTTATATGGTACTCCAGCTTTTCCGTTTCTCACTGTAAGCGCTTTCTATTCAATTACTTTATTGGTCTCATATTTTGGAACTGGGAACAGCATGTTATCATCAGAGTTCGATTCAGTTCAAAAGCTAATATTGGCGCCCGTGTTAGTTCCGGTTGCAGGAGCTTGAATTTTGGCCCGTTGTATTATTCAAACCTGTGTGTAACGTTCCCAAAAATTTGCGGCTAATTTATTTTTTTATCCCGTTTAATAAGCTTCAATAATTTATTTTAATTTTTAAAAAAGGAATAAGGTGTTCTCATTACTCCATTTAACACCATCTAAAACAATTAAACAATTTTAATAATCCCACAAAAAAAATGATGTGTTTATTTTGATATATGTATGTAGGTATCATGACAATTCTGGTTGCACTACTGTGGGTGCATTCGATTATTATATCTGACAGGGTAGGTAAAGTATAATTTATTCGAATATACTTCAGATATAACGCAGTAAAGCCTTTTCCATTTTTTTATTAATCGGATCATGAACGGAGTAAAAAGTTTTACTCTGTACATAATGCATATAGAGTGAAACCAAAATGTTATCGAATCAACACGAGGATATTGTCCGACAAGATAAATTATTTTTTTTTATTATAATATAATTGATATTATTACTGTAAAATATAAAATATCTGTATAAATATGTACATTTAATGTGTTTATATAATATACGCAGTAGTGCAACCAGAACATGACAATTCCTATACATATATCAAAATAAACAAATCAAAATTTTTTTTTTGTGGTATTATTAAAATTGTTAATTATGTTTGGAGTAATGAGAACACCTTATTCCTTTTATTAAAAATTAGCCAGCCTAGAAATGAATAAATCGAGATGGAAAGATCTTCTGCTGCAGTATAAAATAGTAAAGGGTTTGAAAAATACAACGGGCCAAAATCGTAGAAAATTTGAGTTATTATGAAATTGTCGGTGACAGCAATAAATGATCCAATTATTGAAGCTTCTGCAACCGTAACCAACACGGGCGCCAATATTACAATCTGATAACATGCCGTTACCAGTTCCAAAGTATGAGACCAACACTGGTCAATTCAATCGAAAGCGCTTACATTCCGAAAGCGGAAAAGCTGGAGTACCATAAAAATAAAATAAAGCTCCTGGAAGAGCATAATGCAAATTTTAAAAGATTCGTCGATCATTATATTGCTAATCACAAACTGAATTTATTATATTTGTTTTAAATTTTGTTTTGTCATGTAAAGCAATGAAAACTAGATTATTTTTTTTAAAACACTTGTTCCCCGATAAGGTTTTTATTTGAAATGTGCCTTTTCTGAGTTCTCTGAAACGGCGTTATCTGAAAAATGTTCTATCTACACTGTCTGTTATATCCGATATAATAATCGAATGCACCCATTACTGCAGCTGAGTGCACACAACTTGTACGCCGCATGTCCCAAAGGATTGCAAAATTATAATTTATCTTGTCGAAAAATATCCTCGTGTTGATTCGATAGCATGTTAGTTTCACTCTATGCATTATGTACAGAGTAAAACTTTTTACTCCGTTCATGATCCGATTAATAATAAAATGGAAAAGGCTTTACTCCGTTATATCTGAAGTATATTCGAATACATTTTACTCCACCTACTCAGTCAGACATAATAATCGAATGCACCCAATGACAGCCCACTGATTCGTTAAAGCGTTTTTTAACGCTGCTTTCGGTGTAATGCTGTGCTCCCGTATCTTGCCCGTCAATATACTTCAATGATGCTCGATGGGGTTCAGCTCTGGAGACTGCGCCGGCCAGTCTTGCAGGACAATGTTGTTATTTCTTAACCAACGCATGGTGGTCGCCGATTTATGACATGGAGGGTTGGGATTTGACGTCACCTGTCGCCTTCTGGGAACTGTGTCATGGCGGCCTTCTTCATGTAGAATCTGTATATGGATTTTATCTCGTGAGTTACTCATTTAAAATGAGTGAAGCAAAAAAAATCGAATACGTACACAGTGTATAATACACAATTATGTCTTTGTATTTGTATTTTTATTTTATTCGTATTTGTGTCATTATCATACAAATGAACAGTGTCAAAATAACATGATCTCAGCACATTACGTCTGCTCTCGAGCTGCGGAGTGTCATTATTTAACATGCTAATATATTTTATATTTAATTTCTTTTTTTCATAAATTAATTTTATATGTTATGTTGTTTATTTTAAAAAAAATTTATAAATAAATTTATTTTTAATTTCATAAATTTTAAAAATAAAATGTTAACTATAAAAAAAATCGAAAATATAAACAACACAAAATATGGCGTTTACAATGGTTAACCCTTTGAGTGCCAAAAAGCGCGATCATGCTCCTCAATACACTAGACGAAATCATGTTGGCACTCAAAGGGTTTATATGAATATAAAAAAGAATGACACGTGACTTGCATATGCAGTAAAACAATCATATGCACGAAACTAACACAAACACCAATGCTACTACTATATCTTTCCGGTTACACTAATTTCGTTCCACACATTTCGAGACAAAATCGATATACTGGACTTTTACCCGTTTTTCTATATAAAGTTCACTTTTTTAGCCATTCCGTAAAATTGACTGTCTTTAACTTCACAAATAAATAACACACACAAGCTTCTAACGAATGAAATCCTTGTGCAACGCCATGGATCCAAATGTCAAACTCTCCAGATCAATATACCAGTGGGAAGCATTCACATTCCAAGTTTCTGAACGACCGCATTGGGTGGCAGTAAAGAGAATTTTGAGAAATTCAAGTGGAACTACTAGCGCAAAATTAGGTTTCCCCAAATTAACAACTTCAAGTATCACTGGTTACGATGCTGATTATGGCAGTTATAAAGACGAATGTAAAATTGGAAACTTTATAACATCAACTTCAAAAGAGGTTCCTAGAAAGCAATTAATCATCAAGAAACAACTAGCTCTAGAACAACAACCAGCTAAACCGAAAGAGAAATCAACTCCACCAATAAATGTCGTTTCGATAACAAATTTCTCCACTATACTATAAGCTTAATTCCGAGGGGCTTTAATGGTTTACCTATGAGGGTAAGAATGCTCGCACCCAATCAAAGTTATGGCTGGAAGTTTTCACCCAACCTGCGCAAACGAGGAAATTATTAGATCCTCAATAAGCAATGTACTATTTAAAGTACATATTATTTAGTACATATTTAGTACATATTATTTTAAATAGTACATCTAGTATGTATATACATAATACGTGCGTTTTAGTTTTAATTTCATTCTGTTTTATTAAATATAAATCATACAATAAAAAAAGGATACTTTCGAACGAAAATAAAAAATACGTTTAATTTGTATTTTTCCGTTTGTTTCTTTTATACTGTCCACACAAATATAAAATTTTACATTTAGTCGCGAGCGTATTAAAAAAATATATTAGAGCGAGAAATATGTATTGAGCACAAATGTAGACCAAAATAGGGTTTAATCATTAACTAACATTTCTACTAACAGCCGCTAGAAATATTTTTCTATTTGTAACAACATCGAGAGTTTGATTTAAACATAAATTTTCCATTGGTTTTTCGGTCTGATTTACTCTTTTGTCTATGACAATACACACAAATATAAAACGACACAATGATAACACAAGAGAAGACGACGACCCAAAATTTACTTTTAAAAATAAATTTTATATATTTTTTGATCAGTAAGCCCAAAGTGCAACTACCGTAGTACAACATGAAATAAACAGTTGGACTCACAAGTTGGTGCTACCACATCACGATGCCACACCATTAATAATTTAATATAAATTAACTTTATAATCAAATAAATAATTAAAGAATATTATAACGTGCATTAAGAAATAGTTTGATATAAATTAATAATAAAAATTAGCGTTATAGGATGTTTCTTCAATATGCAATTCTTCCTCCTTGCAGGTGGGATGAAGACCCCTAGGTATACACACACTCTTTACCTTCCTCAGTGAGCTTTGTGACTAAACCTCTATAATGCCACTACTCTATAGTCGTTAGGGGACACCGATTTCATTAAAGCTTGGATATTCGCAAACTCTATAATGCTTGTCACATTAATGCAGATTACCAAAATAATATTATTATACTTTTAGCTAACGTGTTTGTGGTTTTGCTGTACTCAAAGAGCAGTTACAGTTTACTGTAGTCAGAATTGATAGCAGTAGTTTAATATTTAATTTATGCATCATCTCAAAACACAGTTCAATTCTAAATCAAAATAAAACATAGTTTCTAATGACAAACGCATATACCAAGCCGACAATCGGAGTTTAAATTTTTTTATTTGTGCGGAGAATGCTATCAATAACTTTCGGTAGTACATTTGTACTTTTATGTGTGTTACATAATGTGATCTGTGTTAATATATTGTGTTTGATGCCCATGCCTTCACCTAGCCATCATATTTGGTAAATTATTTTTGTATGCAAATAGTTAGAGCTAATTTTATAAATTGTTTTTGTATTTATTTAGGAACAAAGTGTTAATGAACGAGCTGGCAAACAAGGGGCATAATTTAACAGTATTATCGTCCGATGTTGATAAAAATCCACCATCAAGTATCACCTATCTACACATGCCGGAAGTGTACTCAGAAATATATAGTCGGAATTTCTCTATAATAAATCGGGCTAATGAAACCATTCTAGGAAGTATTATTGATTACTATAACTATTCTCTCCGCGCCTGTCGTGGAATTTTTAAATCAAAAGCATTCGCACAGTTATTAAATTATCCAAATGATTTTAAATTTGATTTGGTTATATTCGATTTCACGTTGGGTCCATGCCAATTGGGGTTTTTGGATAAATTTAATTATCCACCCCTTATCGGTGTGACCCCATTTAATAATCCACCTTTTTCACACCATGTCATTGGCGGGCATAAATATTACGCGTACATTCCGCATTATATACTACCGTATAGTACAGAAATGAATTTTTGGCAACGAGGTTTTAATACGTTTATTTCTGGTGTTGAAGAAATGTAACTAAAGTGTAGTTGAATATTATCGTGCTTATAATTTATTCTTAATTTATTACAGTTATCGTGCGGATTTTATAATCCCAAATGTAGACAAATGGATGAAAAACGCATATAACAATTCCAATTTGCCATATGCCGGAGATTTAGAAAAATTATCTCAAATTATTCTTGTGAATTCAAATCCAGTAATTGATTATCCCCAACCAGTGCCACCTAATTTGATACAAGTCGGCGGTTTACAAATACAACCGGCGAAACCATTATCCACGGATCTAGAAGAATTCGTGGCTAAGTCTAAAAAAGGTTTTGTTCTCTTTTCATTAGGTACAAATGTACGCAGTGATGAACTATCGGTGGACAAACGACAGATGTTTATTGATGCCATGGCCAGTTTTCCTGAATACAATTTTGTGTGGAAATTTGAATCAGATGTTGGGTTAATATTGCCTAAAAATGTTATCCTGAGAAAATGGCTACCACAAACCGACTTATTAGGACATCCAAAAATTAAAGCATTCATAACGCATGCCGGATTATTAAGCATCCACGAATCGTTATGGTATGCTGTGCCAATGGTGGCTATACCATTTTATATTGATCAGAAACGGAACGCACATCGCATCGTCGAATTGGGTCTCGGGGAAAAAATTATTATTGGAGAGGCTAATAAAAATACTGTAATAGATGCATTAACGAAGGTTTTGATGGATCCAAGGTACAAAAAATTAAAATGATGAAGAAATGAAATTGCAATACTCAAATTTACAATGTTTTATTTTTTTAGCTACACACACAAAATAAAGCAACTATCAACAATATTTAAGGATACCCCAAACAAACCATTGGATACAGCAATTTGGTGGATTGAATATGTACTTCGGAATCCAACCTCAACACATTTACGATCTCCAACTCACAAATTAGGATTTGTACGGTCAAATCTATATGATATTATCGGAACTTTAATATTATTGATAGTAACTGTGATCTACGTGTTTTATAAAATTCTCAGTAGAGCTCGAATTACTAGTGCGCTTAAGTTAAAGAAAAATTAATTAACCTTAGTTATTCATAGTTGAACAAACCTAATAGGCCTACCTCAATAAAATATATTTGTACTGGTTTAATAGTATATTTTTGGATATGCTCGTACATGTTAATGTGTTAGATAAGCTAGAGTTCAAAAACGTATGGATGTCCGTGCGTCAACTAGGGAAATCAATAAAATATTTGAAATGAGTGTTGAAGGTCAAACAAGGTTAGGTTTCAGTTGCTGCTATCGCACACTTAAGCTAATTATGGCCCATTGTGATACCACAGGATATAGCGTAAAAGATCTCGCACATTACAGCTTTCGAAGTCAGAGAGGCCGCCCATAGTGTACTTGCCCAAGTAATCATGTCTTCTTGGGCATAAGCATAGGAAGCGAACAAAAGTCTCCTCCTCCTCCCCACCTCTGCACCTTCTGCAGAAGTCATTTACATCCAGACCTAGCCTTCTCGCATGATCTTCAAAAAGGCAGTGTCCGGTAAGTACCCTTACGATTCTACCTAAATCACGCTTCCTTAGTGTGATTAGAATTTTGGAGCGCTTCAAGTTCAGGACGCAAGCCACATTGACTTCGCTACACAACCAATTGGACTGGCAAGCAACCTAGCATTTTCTAAAGCAACTGCTTTCATAAGGCTCGCCGTTTCTATGATGAAACATAGGTCTTCCTAATCATTATCTTCGTGGTTCCAGTTGTAGAGTCGTACCGTACCTTGCTAATTCATCTGCCCTGCAATTTCCCTCAACGTCAGAATGGCCCGGACCCCAGACCAACTGAAGTTGGTTTCCCTGAGCCAGGTAAACTGAATTCAGTGAAAGAATGGCCGCTCGACTGTCCACCTAGATAGTGATATCAGTCAATGATATCACATTATGCTTCAACCAGTTCGTGACCTTTTCAATCGCTATAAATTCAATCTGGTACACGCTGCAGTAATCAGGTAAACGAAAAGATAAATTTACACTTAATTCCCCACAGAACACACCAGCTCCCACTTTACCATCGAGCTTGGAGCCGTCGGTGAAGAAATTGACGGACCCGGTCTTAATAAGGGGACCACTATTCCAATCCTCCCGCGAGGGGAGAATCACCTTGAAAAGCTTGTCGAAGCACAAATGTGGTGTTTTGTAGTCAAAATTCACCAGCTGAATTAACTATAGTTGAATGCCCATTTTGCAGACACTTCCAACCCGAAGTCGCTGATAGCCGGGCGGCCGTGTGACGGTTAATTTGCCTGCCGATAATATTCAACGGGAGAAGGTACAGCAAGACTTCTAGGGCACTAGTGGTGGTCGTTTTCAGCGCCCCTCTACTGAGCAAAAAGACTGCCCTCTGCACCTTCGCCATCATGTTGTTATATGATACTTTCTCCAGAGCTGGCCACCACACACTCACACCATACAGCAGTATGTGCCTTACAACTGCCGTGTAAAGCCAGTGCACCAGCTCCGGTTTCAAGCCACATTTCCTTCCAATGGGATTTTTACAAGAGTAGAGTGCCACAGTGGCCTTCTTTACTCTTTCTATCATGTTAAATTTCCAACTAAACCTACTGTCCAGAAGAATCCCTAGGAATCTCGCCTTATCAGTAAAGGCCAGCATAGTACCATTCAGGCTTGGTAAAACCATTGCCGTAATTTTATATCTCCTAGTGAAAAAGACCAGTTCTGTTTTAAATAGGTTAATCCACATTTGCTGGCCCGAGGCAGCTATCGTCACGTCATCGGCATAAGCAACCACACCTATTCCTTCCCCCTCCAGTTCCAATAGCAGTCCATTGATTACTACAATCCAGAGAAGGGGAGAAAGGACACCTCCCTGGGGAGTTCCCCGAACAACCCGTCTTCTGACGGAAGCTTCCCCCATCCCCGCTATGATCCTTCTGCTACCCAGCAAATGAAAACTTAGCCCGTTTTTTTTGCTTTATTTGTTTTTATTTAATTCAGTAAAATAATACATGTAAAATTAATTTATGATCAAAAAAAATGATTTTTACACTATTTGCCGTAGGCATTTGGCGAAACACACTTACACTTAATAAACACATTTATTAAACACTTGTTTTTTATTTCGCAAAAATTAGATTTTTGAATATTTTAATTAAAAAATTTGTTCAAAAAGTTTAAAAAAATCACTCGATCGATTTCGACTTGTTAGGTCATCATCAGGAGTATCTACTGATTTGTAAAAGTAAAAATTTTGTTATATATAGTAGAAAAAATCAAAAAATAAATAAAAGAAGGAGGGACAAAAAATAGGCAATAAAATGAATATATTTATCGTCCCAACCATCTGTTAGTCATACGGAGAAATTAATATAAATGGGGGAAAAGGATAGCAGGTAGACGATTAGTCATCGGCTGAGTAACAAAATTCAAGGTATATTGAAGTACATTTAATTACCCGACGTATTAGTCAAATTATTACGAACGTGAGAAATGAAAAGGGCGGGGTCTGTAATTGGTGAGAAACGATTTTTGAATTTCGTAAGACTCTAAGGGATCTACGCGTCTGCCTTTAGGTTGTATATGTAATATGTCTAAATTGTTCAAGCTAGCTGTATGATTTTCTAAAGTTAAATGGTTATGGAAAGTTGTTTGATTGCAACCAGATAAATGTTCTTAAGCTCTAACTCCAAAATAGCATCCAGTCTGGCCAATATAGGAGAAACTACAATCATTGCAATTAATCCTATAAACACCAGACTTGGAAAAGCAATCAACTCTAGGTTTATTACTTTTTACGCTATTTGCCGTTTTATGCCATTGTGTTTGAAGTGTGTTTATACATTTTTTAAATGATTTTCAAAATGACTTATGATATGCATTAATAAAATAAGCTTTTTTTATTTCATTTCATTACAGATTTTAAGTCAATTTTAAAATTAAATGAAATCGCTGGTTTTAAGTCAGAAAAAACACTATTTTTAAGTCAGCCTTTTTTAATTCGGGCAGCCTGTCATCAACATATCTATACCAAACGATTATATGACAAAAATTAGGATTTTTTTTTTTGTTCGAAGAAATTCTGAAAATTTCAGCCACCAAAGAGACAGAGAAGAGCCCATGGGTACACCATCAGCGAATTTGAAATATGTATTATCAAAACAGAAATAAATTTGTTTAATACAAGTCTCAAACACTAACTTCAGTTCACGACGTAAGCCCTCATCTACAAAATCCCTATCTAAATAAATACAAACTATTTGGGATAAAGTATAAATTGGAATAGAAGTGAAAAGCCTGGCAATGTCAAACGAAACTAGTTTTAAATGTAATGGAATGTCGACGTCTTGAATTTTGTTAATCCATTCTACCGAGTTTTTAACCGAGTAAGCCGAAAAGAAATTAGTAGCTTGTAGGCAGGAGCATTGCAATGGGCCTATTTAGACGTGTATGCACTAAATAATGTATTTTCCTCGTCTCTTACCTCTTCGTCTATAAACTTATTTTGGAGTGGGAATATTTGTGTTGCATCGATTTGAAACAGGTGTTAACAGTTTGAAATTTTATGTCTAAACGCAAATTATGTGTAATGATTTTATGTAATACATACTCGTGTGGAAAGGCTGAATACGCGACTATTGGTCGAATAGGAATTCCCTCCTTATGGATTTTTGCTAAACCATAAAGGATCGAAGCAGATGGATTCATGACAGAATACTTCCAACCAGTTCCATCAAACAACTTCTGGCATTGGTTGATACACTTACTAGCCGAAGTCTTAAAAGACTTAGTTGGATCCCTGCCAAGCACTATTGCTCTGCTTTCTGTAATAAAATCAGAAATTTTATTACAGTAATCGACTTTTGTGAGCACCATTCAGGCTTAAAGACGTTCCAAATCAATGGAAAATCGCAGAAGTAATCATGATACTGTAGCGTCTCTTCGAATTAATAAAACACGACCGCGAATGCGTTAAATGAAAAATTTTCCTTTCTTAACAACGGAAGAGAAATTAGCATGTAAACCTATTAATAAAATAAGAATCTAGAGATTCAAGATCATGGCAATGCACCTAAAATACTACAGGCCACACTGCTTGCTATGTCATTAAATTTATGTCTACAGTTTATTCTTTGAACTGTAGACGGCAGTCATGTTCATAAAAAGAAAAACGAAAACAAACAGAATTTTTTTTTATTTTATACGAGAGCTAAAAGTAAAGTTATGTCTTCTCGTAAATTATACGAAATATGTTGTCATTGTATTCGTGTTTACATATTTAACACAACTGAGAATGCATAATTTTATAACAATATTATGAATTAATACTTACCAATAGCTTTTTATTAAATTTTAAAATATATTATTAAAATATTTTTCTTGTTGTTTGTTTAAAATTTTTTCTTAACAATATGACAGCTTAAACACAAAAAAAAATCCAAACAATCTTTTTAATTTTAGTGCTGCCTATATAGCAAAATGTTTAAAGCAGTGTGGTCTGTAGTATTCTAGCAGAGCCATCTAGATAAATAGAGCCTCCCTATTCGAGCTTTTTTTTCACTAAACAAAATACAGGATATAAAAATGTTAGTTTCCTATAGGAATGTATGGAAAACGACTAATTTTATTTTTCATTTTAAGTGTATTTAATCCATAAGCTTTTATAATATTTTTGTACAGGTAAACGCAGAAAAGTTCAAATATTAATTAGTTAAAAGTACGTTTAAAGAAAATACGTAAAACTGAGGGAAAATCTACTTGGAAAATGAATAAATAATAAGCTTTTATATATGTTGTTGTTGTATTACGACATGGTTTTAAATCACAATATGTGTCTCTTTCCATTCTCTTTCTAAAAACACGATTGCAGTGGAAACAAAACCCAAACGATTTTTTTATTTTTATTATTTATAAATAACGACATTCAGTCAGTCAACACTTAAATGTGGTTGTGAAAGCACGCGAGTAGCACTATTTTTGAACCACGGGCATGTATAAATACGTGATTAAAAAATTATGAACAATGTTTCCTTTGTTTATAATATGTAGAAATAAATTGGAGCGCGTAGTAAAACCTATAAAATTTTCTTATACAGTATGTACTTGATTGTGTAACATCGTTCAAACACCACAGTGGCCACCGAAAAGACAAAGCCTTTCTTAGTCACTTACTAAAATAATTTTATCTTTGCAAATATGGTGTCATTTTCAGATAGAAAATGAAACACAGATAGTGGCTGTTTTGATGAACGATGGATTACTACCAAACGGCTCGATTTGATGGCTCATTCAGTAGAGAAAATAAACTTGTTTAAAGTATAGCGAAAATGCTTTTAATAGTGTTTGTGGCCACGTATGTTAAGCCATTCTTTCACCAAAAGTGCCAAATATTGATTATCTTCGGTTCTCTGTTGGGAAATTCGTGCCGTTTTCGTGGGAAAAATACGCATCGAATCCAAAAGCCACAGAGCAATCGTTTGGTATCTCATTATGGCCACTTGTTTATTTTCGAATCACTGCCAATGGTCATTTATCATTCCTCCCTCGAGTATCATTCAGTGCCGTGTTTTTTAAAACTAGAAAGATATTGCCCTAAGAGCAGTCAAAATGACTGATTTGAAAAAATATTAAATTATTTATAGTTATATAACATGTTATTATAAATATTAAGTATAATAAAGAAAATTTACTGCACTGGGAAAACAAAAAAAAGTACTTTTGTATCATTATAAATATTATTTGTTTACTAATTGAAATTAGAAAGCAGTCAAAATGGCTTCTTTGGGCAATCTAGTGTTAAATTATTTCAAATGAATCTTTATCTATCAGCGTGCCATCTTTTATTTATCTGCGTGCTTTCATTCAGCTAAGTATCAAATAAATTTTTCACAAATTTCTGTAATCGCCACGTTGCGTATGCAGTATTTCGATTCCGAAATTTAATTAGTGCGAACAAATGTGTGAATAATATACATTCCTGTGGGTCGATTCTGGTTTTCCTATAGGAATAGGAAATAGGAAAGAATTTGAAATTTTTATAGCAGTTTTGTAATTTTCCCCCTATAAGCTTATTCTAGTGTGTCTTATGGGAATTTTTTCTTTCCTATTTAACGCAGTTGTGACGTTAATCTTTCCGCACCTACTTTGGGTACGGAAAGATATTCTTTTACAACACATGCAATATTATTTTAATTTAATTCTTTTAATTAGACAAAAAAATTATAATTACATAAAATTAATGTATGTTTTACATTTTTTAACCGCTTACAGAGCATGGTTTTCAATATTCAACTTAATCAAGAATTTGGGAAAAATTTATTAATATGTGTACCAAAATAAACCATAGAAAAAAATTTTTAGGAAAAAACTGCTATCAAAATTTTTTCCTAAATAGGAAAAAAATTCCTATTTCCTAAAGACACCAGAATCGACCCACTGATCAACAAACTATAGTGGTAATGTGGTAATAATCATAGAAATTTTATTGTTTTTTCTACAATAATATAATTCTGACCTACAAAATATAACCGCCATCTGGTAAGCCAATTAGTCGTCTTTGCCACCTAATTATCTGCCAGATCGAAACATTCAAGTAGCATTAAAATATAGCGAGACTCCATCTAGCATATTTGAACGATTCTAATTACACTTTCTACGTCGATTTTGGTACAATGGAATCTAGTTAACCTTTGACGAGATGGTTCATATAACATAATAGAAATACCGTATGATAATTTATAGTTTGATTACGACTGGCGTGATTTCAGATGGCATATCAGCAGAGTCAAACCAAAATTAATAACGTTCCGATAAGCACATTTACGAATTTCGGTAACTTATATAATTCCAGTTCATAATCAATCACCACCAATTTTGACATGATATTACATTTCATTTTAAATATTTTAAAACATAATTGTTAGGCGATTCTCGATCACGAGCTTTTATTTTAGACTCAACATTTAAGTGTTATAACAGAAATTTATAGAGGGAACCGAAATAACGATGAATTGAACCGTTTGAAAATTGTGTTCCGGTTACGGTTAACGTTCTATCTATAATTATAATGGTTACCGTTTCGGTTTTAAATTCGTTAAAAAATATTTAAATTGGCTGCTCGCTGCTGCTGCTTGGTGTGTTTCATCCTTAAATTAGAATACACGACTATAAATGAAATGAAATACATGTATTCCGCAGAGCAGGCGTTTTTCCGCAAGTTGTCTCTATTTCTAAAAAAACACACCGCAGCAGTGTTGACTACACAACAAAAAAAAAATATCATGAATTAATATTAACATCACGACGGCTTTTCAATGTTTTGACAGAAATTCAAAAACAAATTGTGTATTGTTTATTGAAAACTCTACCGAAAAATAAAAACGCAATGCCAGAAAAATACGCTCATGTAGTTAACTTGCGTTTTCGCATGCGTATCCGCATGCGGAAATTCCGCACGTCTGTTTTCAGCATAAAAGCTAACTATTTTATTTTGGTTTTTTGGGGCTTCGGTTCGGAGATTATACGGTTTACGTTATCTTCACCATTGAATTACGTTGATTGCACTTCATTGTTTTTGATTTCGTCTTCATATTGCCGTTTCTATTTGATTTCTTTTTTTTAAACATATTGTTGTCTTTCTTATTTTCTTATAAAATTTAATTTACTATTTCTCTCTAATAATTGGTTTTAAATAACGATATTATGACGTCATCAATTTCCCGCATTTTTTAATTGTTGTTGTTGTACAGCGAAAATCTCTTATATTTTCATTATTAATTTGTAAAAAATGAGAAACCTACTGACAGCGTGCTTCAAATGAGATGAAATATATTATATCTGTCATCGATTTAGATCAAAATAAATCAATTTTACAATATTTTTAATTCATGTTTTATTTATCAAACGTAATGCTATCTCCCATACAAAATGTATGAAAAGTTAATTTTTTGTTTAAGTTTTATATCCCGTGTTTGAAAGTGCGATTTTATAGGCAGGCTTGATTTATTTAGATTGGCTTTGCTTCTAGGCGCACTAATCATGGTAATCGATGGATAGGGTTTTCCAATAGGAATGATATGATTTTTACGTGACTTTTCGGCCATTTGTAATATGTCATGATCTGTCATTTTTTATTTCATTGTATTCAGTAATGTTTAAAATTTCATCATGGTGAGATATACGCAAGAACAACGTTTACCAATTATTCAGTTTTATTATCAAAATAATCGTTCTCCAAGACTGTGTCCGAATTGTGTGATAAATATTTTCTAGCACAAATATTTGGCACTAACGTGAAAAATTTTCTCTTCCGGTAATTTTTTTTCAAGTTGCTGCCCGAATTATGTGATAATTTTTTGGTAAAAATTCCCCACCCTCAGTTTTAATTTTAATTTGAAAATTTTGAATTTAATCATGATAAGATTAAGATTAAGTTGTACATTATTAAAAACACTTGAAATCATAAATCCAGTTATATTTATTTAATTATAACTTTGTACTGAATTATTTAAAAGTCGAAATACAATGATATTGTGGAATATTTAACCTTAAATCCATTTCTTTTACATAATAAACAGCTTCTAATCATAATCAATGCCCTAAACAAGTACATCCGATAATTTCCATCCGAATAAATTTTCACTTATCTGTCAAAAATTATTATGCTCGTAGACTATGATAATTCGTGTGTCTTCGATATTTCCACAATGTTTGTACTAAAAAATATTTATCATACAATTCGGACACAGTCCAATTGCAACTTTTCGTGCGCTTTTGCCATTTTATAGTCGTAATAATCGTCCATGTGTCCTCGCTATCCGTGGAATTATAGAAAATTTTGAGCGTACATTTTCTTTACATAATGTTCAAGTGCCAATAAGTTCTAGAACTCCTTTTAAATCTGTTTCGGGGTTTTGACGTGTCTTTTTGGTGGGATTCTGCAGTTTAACCATTCTGGTTGGACCTTGGCCGTTTCCCTGTTACGGCTATTGCCGGGTCACGTATGCGGAACTTGGTGGAGATTTAACTAAGTTCTGCGTGCGTAATTTGGCGGTGGCTAGGGTGGGGGTGTGACGTGACCGGGTTCGGTTCGGAGTTGTCGGGCTGTGGGGCTTGATCGGAGGGACGCGTTGAGGTACCGATGCAGGTTGATGGGTTCTTAGTTTATTAGAACCCTAGCCCAGCTCTACAAACTAAATTTGAGATAACGGCATGATTCCTAACCGATAACGGCATGATTCCATTCATTATTGCCGAATCCCAAAATTTCGTTAAAATACAGCTTCGCACACCGAATTTGACCATCATTTGTTGATAGATGGCCTAGTTTAATTGAGCATTATGCTGGAGGGGCAATCCAATTCTGCATACCATGTTTCATGGTGATTGGTTGAGGAATGTTAAAGTTCCTTTGAGTATGGGATAAATATGTCCTATGTAGACTTGGTAATTAATCGAATATTCTTTGGTAACCAAATTAGTAACGCATTTGAAATTTTTACGAAATCAGCTAAATTTATTTGAAATATAAACATTAGTAGTTTTCTAGGAAGCATTACCTTCGGGATGCCTCACTTATTCGATGCAACTTTTTGAGTTTTTTGTTTTTTTTTTTTTTTTTTTTTTGTTTTTTTCCTTTACTATTTTGTGGTTGCTCAATTCAAGGGTTAAATACTAATGGATTTTAGAGTAATTGTAAATACATATATTGTAGTTCAAATAACTACATATATGGTTTACAAAAATTCTATTGTAAGTTGAGGAGTTAAATTAATAAATGTTTATATTATTTAGGAAGCCGGAAAATTTTAATTTGGAATTAAATTTCAGGAAATCTACAGATGCTTGTGAAATAATAATATTTTTTTGAAATATTAATTGCTGATTTTGTAGACTAGAATTGTGTTGTGATTGTAGGCGTCTATAAACAGAACAGGCCGATTCAATCAATCAATTTACAATCAATTTTTGTTTCGGAAGCCGAAAAATATTAATGTAGAATAATATTTCAGGAAATTCCACATGCACGTGAAATAATAATATTTTTTTCTCAGGTTGCTGCACCTATTAAGCCTTTATCCTTCCTCTAGTAGAATAGAAGTAGATTAGAATTGTGTTGTGCCGTACGATCGCTGGGTGTCTCAAACCGGGTCGTTCCGTCTCAAAAAAAAAAAAACGTTTCCTATCCTTCCTATTGTTATATGAGTGAAATTATTAATAATTTAATATTAATTAAATAATTAATTATTAATATAATTCAATTTATTATTAATATAATTCAAATAACTATGGTTTCAGGAAATTATATTGTAAGTTGTGGAGTTGTAGAGGATTAAATTAACAAATATTTATATTATTTAGGAAACCGGTAGATTAATTAAGAATTTAATTCAGGAATCTTTAGATGTTATGAAATAATATTTCTTTGAAATATTAATTGCCGGTTGTGTAGGTTAGAATTGTGTTGTCATTAGTTCATGAACTATTGGCTTTACCTAGGTATTTGTAACCGGGCTGATCTAATTAATCAATTTTGTTTAGGTAGCTGAAAAGTATTAATGTAGAATTATATTACAGGAAATTTCCAGATGCACGTGAAATAATAAATTTATTTCCTCAGGTTGCTGATTTAGAGAAGCAATTGTTGAAGACCAATACCATCGATATCCATTTAACCTATTAAGCCTTTATCCTTCCTCTAGTAGATTAGAAGTAGATTAGAATTGTGTTGTACGATCGCTAGGTGTCTGAAACCGGATCGTTCCGTCCCAAAAAAAAAAAAAAAAAAATACCTTTCCTATCCTTCCTATTGTTATGTGTAAACAGGCTGTAGGAATAGGCCCGGCGTTATCCGGGACTCTTGGCTAGCACTTGGTTCTACAGTCCAATCAATCAATCAATCAATCATAATGTTCAAGTGCCAATAAGACAAAAAAACGCTCGAAGTAATGCAAATATTGCTGCCATTCCGGCAAGTGTTGCTGAAGACCGCAATTTGTCGATTCCAAGACGTTCTCAAGAAATGAGACTGTCTCAAACCACAACCTGGTGAATTATGAGGAAGGAGTTGGGTTTGCATCTGTATAAAATTTCACTCAAGATCTGAAGCCATTGGATCACCGTAAACGTCGTGAATTTGCTGATTTTGCCTTAGAACAACTTGAAAACGATAAGGATTTTTTTAAGAAAATCATCTTCTCCTATGAGGCTCACTTTCATCTGAGTGGTGCGGTAAATAAACAAAACTGTTGATTCTAGTGCGAAGAAAATCCACAAAATATTCATGAAAAACCATTACATTCACCTAAATTGACAGTTTGGTGTGGTTTTTGGTCTGGTGGAATCATCGGTCCGTATTTTTTTCGAAATGAAGCTGGTAACACCGTTACTGTCGAGATCGGTACAGATCGATGATAACCAACTTTTTATGGCCGAAATTGGAAGAAGTTGATTTTGACAACATTTGGTTCCAACAAGACGGGGCTACATGCCACACAGCAAGTGCAACAATTGAATTATTGCGAGAAAAGTTTGGAGATTCGATTATTTCAAGAAATTGTGATATTGAATGGCCTCCAAGAAATTGTGATTTAACACCATTAGACTATTTCTTGTGGGGTTATTTGAAGTCATTGGCCTTTAGCAATAATCTAAACTCTCTTCAAGCTTTACAAGTCAATATTGAATTTGCGATTCATGATATACGACTTAATTTAATGGAAAAAGTGCTTGAAAATTGGGTTCATCGAATTCGTTCCTGCAGAAGAAGTCGTGGAGGCCATTTGAATGACGTTTTATTCAGAACTTAATTGTATCGATTGTACTTCACATTAAATAAAAAACATTTCAATTTCCTTAAAAATTAGTGTGTTTTTTTTAAGAAATCACTAAATGATTACTTTAAGAACTTGTAGTTCTATATATTAATTAAAATTGTGCACATTAATGTAATAAAAACATAAAATCAAAAAAAAATCTAACATTCGTTATACACTTCACGAATGTTAGATTTTTTTTTTTTTTTGGGAAAGTCGGGATCTTGTCTGTTATCTGTACCCGTTGCAAAAACGATGTATCATAAAAATTCGAAATGGACAAACAACAGTTGATACATAATGCAAATTAATGTGTGAATTAAATTATAATAAATAAAATTTAATCAATAAACTAATTACATAATAATAATCCATCTCATCTGAAGCAGACACTATGTGCTATATAACTCTAAATTATTAATTATAAAATAATAATAATAATAATGCGCAAGTTATTAATGAAAATTTAAGTCACCACCACTTTTACTACGAATATAAATATCTACGGGAATACCAAAACAATATTCATTCATCAAATTGTACTTGGATTAACACTGTGACTGCAAATGGATACTAGATACATGCATTGTGAGTCTTCGCTTATGTACATTATATTATAACTTTCTCGTATTGAATAATTAATTAAGCATTTTTTTTCATTAATTAAATTTATTATGTCAGTTATTCTAATTATATCATCATAATTGCAATCGTTAGATTAGTAGTAACTTATTACATATATTCATAGTTGGCCATGTTTTGTTTCTTGTTCGATACGCATGCGTGTATAATAAAATTAGTTTCTAGGTAGTAAGCTTGTTCTTATAGTGTTACGTTAGGAGTTGTTAAATTATTAGTTTTGTTCTTTTTGCTTGCTTTAAATTGGCAATTTTGCTGTGAAATTATTTTTGATAATAAATATTTATAATTTAAATTTTTGTGAAAAAAATGACAATTTTTGCGTTTTATCTTTAAAACAATATGGAGGTATTTTGTTAATTAAAAAAAAATGGGAACTTAGGTTGATGTAAGTATAGTTTTCTGAAATATGGGTGAGTTGGTTGTTCAAATTCTCTGATATTCTGCAGTTCATTTATATCGGTTCACTCTTCAACATTTTGTTTTAAACCCACCCCAGGCTGAGCAGTCGGCAAACCGAACCGCGATCATGTTATGTAAACCGATAATTCTGTTAGCTGCGTTAGGTGCCCAAAATGGAGGCCTTCCGTACACTATAATACCTAAAACCAACAAACCACTAAATGACAGAAATTCGTATAAGCCGATTTCCTTACTTCCAACAATTTCAAAAATATTTGAGAAACTACTCCTAAAGAGACTCCAGCAAAAATAGAAGAAAGAAATCTTATTCCTCCACATCAATTTGGCTTCAGAGAAAACCATTCAACAATAAAGTACCATAAGTACATCGAATTTCGAACATAATTGGAGATGTACTTGAAAAAAAAGAAAGGTGTAAGTTAGTTTGGTTATAGTTATGCTTTACGGTATTTACACCTTCGTTCGTTTCGGTTAACTGAGCAGGCTATCGACATTTCTTACATTGAGGTACTAATCTCGAGTTCTTGAGTTCGCGATAGCTTTTTTCAAAATTAATTTTTTTCTTTAATTAAATAAGTTAGATTTAACAGTAATCTAAGTATCTATAACAAAAAAAAATCCATCATAAAATTTATATAGTTTCCTTGTAATATCGAAGTTCTGTATAGTTTTGAACTGCTCCGTTATTATACAGAACTATAGAGAGCAACGGATGGATTTTTTTTTTGTTATACTTAGATTACTGTTAAATCTAACTTACTTAACTTAAAAAATATCAAATTTTTAATTTTAAATTGGACAAATTTTAGAAAGCTATCGCGAGCTCAACCCGATTGTTTTTCAGAAAAACGCAACATTAATTCGTAAGCATTAAGCAACATGATACACACAAATATAAAACGACACAATCATAACACAAGGAAGACGATGAACCCAAAATTAACTTTTAAAAATAAATTTTACATTTTTTTTTTGATCAGTAAGTCCAAAGTCCGTACTACCATAGAAAAATAAGTTTACCATAGATTTCTCATTTTTATAAATCGAGAGATTAAAATGAGTTATGTAAAAAACTCGTAAAGTCACAAATACAATCATGACATTGGAATTGTCAGAACCTTTTTTACTCAAATCATTTTTATCTTTCGATTTATCAAAATAAAAAATTTATGATAAGCTTATTTTTCTATGGTACTATACATTAAATAAACAGATGGACTCGCAAGTTGCTGCTGCCACATCTCGATGCCACACCACTAATAATTTAATATATCAATTTGCAATTGTTTCAAGACGAAGACCTCAATTCTATTAAATCCTCCTCCTTGCAACAAGGATGAAAACCCCTACGTAGGCACACACTTTTTACCTTCTTTAGTGATCTTTGTGAATAAAGCTCTATATGCATCTGAAATCGGGATATTTCGTATTTATCTTCCAAGTATTGTGGTCTAGGGTCACTACTCTATAGTGGTTAGAAGACAACGATTTCATTAAAGATTACCAAAATAATATTATTATACTTTTGGGTAACGTGTTCGCGCTTTTGCTGTACTCAAAGATCAGTTGCCGTTTACTGTAGTCAAAATTGATAGCATTAATTTAATTTAATTTATTATATACGTGGTGCCATTTCAAAACGCTCAATTCTAAATCAAAATAAAACATAGTTTCTAATGACAAACGCATATACCAATCCGACAATCGGAGTTTAAATTTTTTTATTTGTGTGGAGAATGCTATCAATAATTTTCGGTAGTACATTTGTACTTTTATGTGTGTTGCATAATGTGATCTGTGTTAATATATTGTGCTTGATGCCCGTGTCTTCACCTAGCCATCATATTTGGTAAATTAATTTTTTATGCAGCAACTATTGTAGTTAGAGCTAATTTTAGAAATTGTTTTGTACTTATTTAGGAACAAAGTGTTAATGAACGAGCTGGCCAGCAAGGGGCATAATTTAACAGTATTATCGTCCGATGTTGATAAAAATCCACCATCAAGTATCACTTATCTACACATGCCGGAAGTGTATTCCGAAGTATATAGTGGGAATTTTTCTATAACAAATCTGCCTGATGAAACCATTCTACAAAGTGTTATTGATTACTATCAATTTGAGAAGCTAGCCTGTCGTGGAATTTTTAAATCAAAAGCATTCGCACAGTTATTAAATTATCCAAATGATTTTAAATTTGATTTGGTTATATTCGATTTCACGTTGGGCCCATGCCAATTGGGGTTTTTGGATAAATTTAGTTACCCACCCCTTATCGGTGTGACCCCATTTAATAATCCACCTTTTTCACACCATGTCATTGGCGGGCATAAATATTACGCGTACATTCCGCATTATATACTACCGTATAGTACAGAAATGAATTTTTGGCAACGAGGTTTTAATACGTTTATTTATGGTGTTGATGAAATGTAAGAAAAGTGGAACTGATGACATTCAGCTTGAATGTATAATTTATTCTTAATTGTATTGCAGTTATCGTGCGTATTTTATAACCCCAACTGTAGACAAATGGATGAAAAATGCATATAACAATCCCAATTTGCCATATGCCGGAGATTTAGAAAAATTATCTCAAATTATTCTTGTGAATTCAAATCCAGCAATTGATTATCCCCAACCAGTGCCACCTAATTTAATACAAGTCGGCGGTTTACAAATACAACCGGCAAAACCATTATCCACGGATCTAGAAGAATTCGTGGCTAAGTCTAAAAAAGGTTTTGTTCTCTTTTCATTAGGTACAAATGTACGCAGTGATGAACTATCGGTGGACAAACGACAGATGTTTATTGATGCCATGGCCAGTTTTCCTGAATACAATTTTCTGTGGAAATTTGAATCAGATGTTGGGTTAATATTGCCTAAAAATGTTATCCTGAGAAAATGGCTACCACAAACCGACTTATTAGGACATCCAAAAATTAAAGCATTCATAACGCATGCCGGATTATTAAGCATCCACGAATCGTTATGGTATGCTGTGCCAATGGTGGCTATACCATTTTATATTGATCAGAAACGGAACGCATATCGCATCGTCGAATTGGGTCTCGGGGAAAAAATTATTATTGGAGAGGCTAATAAAAATACTGTAATATATGCATTAACGAAGGTTTTGATGGATCCAAGGTACAAAAAATTAAAATGATGAAGAAATGAAATTGCAATACTCAAATTTACAATGTTTTATTTTTTTAGCTACACACACAAAATAAAGCAACTATCAACAATATTTAAGGATACCCCAAACAAACCATTGGATACAGCAATTTGGTGGATTGAATATGTACTTCGGAATCCAACCTCAGCACATTTACGATCTCCAACTCACAAATTAGGATTTGTACGGTCAAATCTATATGATATTATCGGAACTTTGATATTATTGATAGTAACTGTGATCTACGTGTTTTATAAAATTCTCAGTAGAGCTCGAATTACTAGTGCGCTTAAGTTAAAGAAAAATTAATTAACCTTAGTTATTCATAGTTGAACAAACCTAATAGGCCTACCTCAATAAAATATATTTGTACTGGTTTAATAGTATATTTTTGGATATGCTCGTACATGTTAATGTGTTAGATAAGCTAGAGTTCAAAAACGTATGGATGTCCGTGCGTCAACTAGGGAAATCAATAAAATATTTGAAATGAGTGTTGAAGGTCAAATAAGGTTAGGTTTCAGTGGCTGCTATCGCACACTTAGGCTAATTATGGCCCATTGTGATACCACAGGATATAGCGTAAAAGATCTCGCACATTACAGCTTTCGAAGTCAGAGAGGCCGCCCATAGTGTACTTGCCCAAGTAATCATGTCTTCTTGGGCATAAGCATAGGTAGCGAACAAGAGTCTCCTCCTCCTCCCCACCCCTGCACCTTCTGCAGAAGTCATTTGCATCCAGACCTAGCCTTCTCGCATGATCTTCAAAAAAGCAGTGTCCGGTAAGTACCCTTACGATTCTACCTAAATCACGCTTCCTTAGTGTGATTAGAATTTTGGAGCGCTTCAAATTCAGCACCAAGCTACATTGACTTCGCTACACAACCAATTGGACTGGCCAGCAACCTAGCATTTGCTAAAGCAACTGCTTTCATATGGCTTGCCGCTTTCTATGATGAAACATAGGTCTTCCTAATCGTTATCTTCGTGGCTCCAGTTGTAGAGTCGTACCGTACCTTGCTAATTCATCTGCCCTGCAATTTCCCTCATCGTCAAAATGGCCCGGAACCCAGACCAACGGAAGTTGGTTTCCCTGAGCCAGGGAAACTGAATTCAGTGAAAGAATGGCCGCCCGACTGTCCACCTAGATAGTGATATCAGTCAACGATATCACATTATGCTTCAACCAGTTCATGACCTTTTCAATCGCTATAAATTCAATCTGGTACACGCTGCAGTAATCAGGTAAACGAAAAGATAAATTTACACTTAATTCCCCACAGAACACACCAGCTCCCACTTTACCATCGAGCTTGGAGCCGTCGGTGAAGAAATTAACGGTCCCGGTCTTAATAAGGAGACCACTATTCCAATCCTCTCGCGAGGGAAGAATCACCTTGAAAAGCTTGTCGAAGCACAAACGGGGTGTTTTGTAGTCAAAATTCACCAGTTCATGCCTCGCTGAATTAACTATAGTTGAGTGCCCTTTTTGCAGGCACTTATAACCCGAAGTCACTGATAGCCGGGCGGCCGTGTTAACCGTCATTTGCTTGCCGATAAAATTCAACGGGAAAAGGTACAGCAAAACTTCTAGGGCACTAGTCCCGTAAAACAATTTTCGTCCATTGCGACGTTTCCGTCTCTAGAAGAGACGAAATATCGTGTTAGAGACGGAAGTGTCCAACTCATACATTAAAAAAAATGAAATTTGTACTAAAAGAATCCGAATTAGCATTTTGTTGGAAACCAGAATCGAAATAAAAATCAATTAGTAAAAGAAAAAGCAAACTTGAGTTAAATTAGGAAGGAAAATTAAATAAAAGACGAAGACGACTATCAATTGAAATACAAAGTACAAAATAGAGACGAAACAGACTGGCAATGGGAATGTAAATACGGAAGAGAGAAAAGGCAGTAGAGTTATGCAATTCAAATGAGACGAATTCGACCGTAGTTTGGGATAAATACAACTTACAAATTTGGGACATTTTCCACTTAGAATTGTTCATCGCCACGTTTTATTTTTTTTCCTCAATTACAAAGTATACGTGGTGCGCGCAACAAAAAATTAATAGTTTGTGTGAAAAATTATTATTAAACTAAATTTACCATATATGTAATATCAAATTTTAAAAAGTTGAAAGTGTGGTGTTTAGGTGTAATAATTTTAATAATTTGAGTTAATATTGTAATTAAAAAAAAATCGAATAATAAAACATTGTGTGCTGAAAGTTAATAATAGTGAATTAAATTTAGTTAAGATTAAATTAAAATATGGTGAATTAATTTTATATTTAAGATACAATACACGGTTGAAGGTTAAGGTATCTAGTACATTTAAGATACAATAATATTAGATGGATTAAATGAATTTTTATTTGAAGTGAATTTTTCAGAAAAACCTTTTCTTACAAATTTTAAGCTAATTTTATGTTTATTGATTTAAATAATATTTGTTGATTTTGTTGTTTTCGATTATTATATTTGTTTAAATTAAAAAATGTATTATTATATTGTAGTCGTACAAAAATGTATTTTTATACAGAATAAATAAAATGAAAATAAATGATGTGCTTAAGTTATTTATGTAATAATGTATTCTATAAAATTATAACCTGAAAACCATAAAAAAACTGGCTTACCAATGTGCCCCAAAACAGTCTAGCAAATGTTAGTCAATTTCGTCTCTCTATTGTTTATAAGAAATGACCGTCAAAAGACCTACCCGTTTTTATGTCTTTTGTCTGTCCATTATGACTTACAAAAGCCGGTCTGATTTTACGAAGCGTATTCGTCCGTAATTTGTTAGCCAATTGTAATGGTCAAATGTCGGTCGAATCAGCTGCGACAGAACTGTCTCTAAATGTTCGTCTCTTTTCTGGCAGGGATTAGACGCACAAATGACTGAACAATTGACCGACAATTGACTTATTTCGTCCCTTACGGACGAATTGTCAATTTTCGGTCTTTTTATGGCCATAAATCCAAAAATTGTTTTACGGGAGTGGTGGTCGTTTTCAGCGCCCCACTACTGAGCAAACAGACTGCCCTCTGCACCTTTGCCATCATGTTCTTATATGATACTTTCCCCATAGCTGGCCACTACACACTCACACCATACAGCAGTAAGGGCCTTACAACTGCCGTGTAAAGCCAGTGCACCAGCTCCGGTTTCAAGCCCCATTTCCTTCCAATGGCATTTTTACAAGAGTAGAGTGCCACAGTGGGCTTCTTTACTCTTTCTATTATGTTAAATTTCCAACTAAACCTACTGTCCAGAAGAATCCCTAGGAATCTCGCCTTATCAGTAAAGGCCAGCATAGTACCATTCAGGCTTGGTAAAACCATTGCCGTAATTTTATATCTCCTAGTGAAAAAGACCAGTTCTGTTTTAAATGGGTTAATCCTCATCTGCTGGCCCGAGGCAGCGACCGCCCCGTCATCGGCATAAGCAACCACACCTATTCCTTCCCCCACCAGTTCCAATAGTAGTCCATTGATTACCACAATCCAGAGAAGGAGAGAAAGGACACCTCCCTGGGGAGTTCCCCGAACAACCCGTCTTCTGACGGAAGCTTCCCCTAAGCCCGCTATGGCCCTTCAGTTACCCAGCAAATGAAAAATTAGCCAGTTTTTTTTGCTATATTTATTTTTATTTAATTCAGTAAAATAATACATGTAAAATTAATTTATGATAAAAAAAATGCTTTTTACACTATTTGCCGCAGGCATTTGGCGAAACACACTTACACTTAATAAACACATTTATTAAACACTTGTTTTTTATTTCACAAAAATTATATTTTTGAATATTTTAATTAAAAAATTTGTTCAAAAAGTATAAAAAATCACTCGATCGACTTGTTAGGTCATCATCAGGAGTATCTACTGATTTGTAAAAGTAAAAATTTTGTTATATATAGTAGAAAAAATCAAAAAATAAATAAAAGAAGGAGGGACAAAAAATAGGCAATAAAATGAATATATTTATCGTCCCAACCATCTGTTAGTCATACGGAGAAATTAATATAAATGAGGCAGGAGGATTGCAGGTAGGCGATTAGTCATCGGCTGAGTAACAAAATCCAAGGTATATTGAAGTACATTTAATTACCTGACGTATTAGTCAAATTATTACAAACGTGAGAAATGAAAAGGGCGGGGTCTGTAATTGGTGAGAAACGGGTTAAGGATATTTTGGTTAAGAAATATTAATTTTCTAATTTCGTAAGATTCTAAGGTATCTAAACGTCTGCCTTTAGGTTGTATATGTATTATGTCTAAATTGTTCAAGCTAGCTGTATGATTTTCTAAAGTTAAATGGTTATGGAAAGTTGTTTGATTGCAACCAGATAAATGTTCTTTAGCTCTAACTCCAAAATAGCACCCAGTCTGGCCAATATAGGAGAAACTACAATCATTGCAACTAATCCTATAAACACCAGACTTGGAAAGGCGGTCAACTCTAGGTTTATTGTTAAAAATCATTTTCTTTATTGTGTTATTGTTATAAAAAGCAAAACTAGTATTGGTATAATTGGACACGATCCGTTGGCCTGTTTTTCCTATATACTGTAACCGACGCCAATTTTCACGCGTTGGACTATCCGGTGGATAAATACGATGGATTTTACGCTTTAGCTTTTTATTTAATAACACTCTCTCTCTGGCACTATATCCCATCAAGGGATTTGGCCGCCTCAAATGAGGTTTCATAATCATATTTTCATTTCGGATAATGAGTGATTAATTCATTGATCCTAAACCAGCCGTGAAACTTTTTCCTTGTCACCACCGGGAATCGAACCCGGGACCTCCGGTCGCTGGAGCAAGCATGCTGACCGCTTTGCCACCAGGCAATTCTTATTTAATAACTTTAATATAGTCTAGCTCTATAGCTCTATATTATAATTTGAATTTGCCAAAGGGATGTTTATTATTCTATCTATGAGTGAGTGGAAAGCTGACATTTTAATATTATGGAGATGGTTTGAAGAACTAGGGATAGCAGCATCTGTATACGTGGGTTTCCCGATAAATTTTAAAGTCTAGAGAAGAATTAATCCTGGTTATTGTTATATCTAGAAAAAACGGACAAATGGTACAGTGGTTAAAGCTTCGGCACTTGGACCGGGAGGTACTGGGTTCAATTCCCATCAGAGGCTAGATGCAAAACGAATTTTCATCATCGATTACAATCGGTGCGATGTTAATGACCACAACTAAGACCCTCTGATGGAGTGCAGAATTCAGCGCCGACCTACCGTCTACGTCAATGTACAGGTTGACATGGAGCTTGCAATGTGCAGGTGGTATACTGTAGTTGTGTGAGTAGGTGAATGGGTTAATGATGTACCGTGAATGTGTGGTATCACAATGGGCCAAAAATGGCTTAAGTGTAAACCACTGAAACCTATATCTAGAAAAATAATAAATTTATTTTCTTCATTTTCCAACGTAAAATCAATGGTGGGATATTGAGAATTTCAAACAAATAAGGAATGAGTCTAACAGTCTATCAGTTCCATTCCATAGACATAGTATGTCATCAACAGCCCCCTGAATTAAAAAAGGCTGAAATTAAAAAGGTTGATTTAAAGAATGTGTTTTTATATGATAAATGGGACCTTTTTAAGTCTTATTTTTAACAAATTTTCTGAACTAACAAGGGTGTTTTACAAAAACAAATTTAATTTTAAAATGACACAAGAAAGGCATATTTTATGTCATTTTACAAATATATTTTGTAATTCATTTTCAAAATGACTTAAAATTATAAATAAATTTCACATTATAAACCTCACCTTATAAACATAAAATTTATATTTGTTTTTAATACATATAGAATTGCATTGGTTTCATTAATGAAAATATAAATCATAAATAATTGGGCTTTTTATGCCATTAACAAACACACATTTTATGCCATTGTGTTTGAAATGTGTTTATACATTTCTTAAATGATTTTCAAAATGACTTATGATATGCATTAATAAAATAAGCTTTTTTTATTTCATTTCATTACAGATTTTAAGTCAAATGAAATCGCTGGTTTTAAGTCAGAAAAAACACTATTTTTAAGTCAGCCTTATTTAATTCGGGCAGCCTGTCATCAACATATCTATACTTTTTGTTGTTCGAAGAAATTCTGAAAATTTCAGCCAACAAAGGGACAGAGGAGAGCCCTTGGGTACACCATCAGCGAATTTGAAATATGTATTATCAAAACAGAAATAATTTTGTTTAATACAAGTCTCAAACAATAACTTCAGTTCACAACGTAAGCCCTCATCTACAAAATCCCTATCTAAATAAATTCAAACTATTTGGGATAAAGTATAAATTGGAATAGAAGTGAAAAGCCTGGCAATGTCAAACGAAACTAGTTTTGAATGTAATGGAATGTCGACGTCTTGAATTTTGTTAATCCATTCTACCGAGTTTTTAACCGAGTAAGCCGAAAAGAAATTAGTAGCTTGTAGGCAGGAGCATTGCAATGAGCCTATTTAGACGTGTATGCACTACATGATGTATTTTCCTCGTCTCTTACCTCTTCGTCTATAAACTTATTTTGGAGTGGGAATATTTGTGTTGTATCGATTTGCATTTTTTCCTCAAAATTTTTTATTGCGGAACGATTTGTTACTCACTAATGCGTGGATTCCGCAGTGAAACAAGTAAGTTTTTCAGTAAAAAATACTGGGAAACCGAAAAGAGGAGAGTATACATAATAAAATTACGTTAGAGTGATAAAGACAAACAAATTATTGCCATAAAAAGTATTGAGTTTCATACTTTTATGGCAACATTTTCCCCGCTTACTGCAAGTAAATTTTACTGAAAATTGTTTTTGTTTCTCTCTAACAAGTAAAGGATTTATATTTTTATCTCGTGTTAGTTTTACTGAAAAAATTGTTTCACTGTGGAATGAATTCACGAATAATACAATGAAAAAGCCATAAAAAAATTTTGTTTCGGATTTTTTGTTTTTCGCTCTTGTTTTAAATTTGTCTGTTGAAGCCGAAACACGAAAATTTCAGAAAATTTAAAAATGTCGGAAATCAAAAATAGTACGATTGGAAATTTCGGAACTCAATTTGAGCAAGAAGAGCAAAACATTGTCCAACAAAGCCAACAATTTCCACAGATGTTGCCAAGTTTTGCTACAGAAGATATATGCAAATATCGAAACCGTAGAAGTTCAGCCTCAACAGAATTACCCTTAAATTCTCGTTTACCTTCTCTTATCGACATTACAAAAAACACAACTCTTTCAAACACTCAACTACTGAAGATTCCTATTCCTATGACAACTTCCAAATTTCTACATTTGTACCATCACACTTTCAAATAAATGAGCCAAAACAAACCGTTTCTAAACAGTCACCTGAAAGATTCTTATGATATTAATGACAAATAAATCCTTAAATATTAATGACAATTTTATTGAATGAAAGTTTACGAATAAAATACAAAAATCAAGTTGTGTCAAGTTGTTATTTTGACGTAACAGAAAAGTGGCCTATAAAAATAATTTTACGCATACAAACATAAGTTGCAATTGGTGTTAACAGTTTGAAATTTTATGTTTAAACGCAAATTATGTGTAATGATTTTATGTAATACATACTCGTGTGGAAAGGCCGAATACGCGACTATTGGTCGAGTATGAATTCCCTTCTTTGGATTTTTGGTAAACCATAAAGGATCGAAGCAGATGGGTTCATGACAGAATACTTCCAACCAGTTCCATCAAACAACTTCTGGCATTGGTTGATACACTTACTAGCCGAAGTCTTAAAAGACTTAGTTGGACCCCTGCCAAGCACTATTGCTCTGCTTTCTGTAATAAAATCAGAAATTTTATTACAGTAATCGACTTTTGTGAGCACTATTCAGGCTTAAAAACTTTCCAAATCAATGGAAAGTCGCAGAAGTAATCATGATACTGTAAGGCCTCTTCGAATTAATAAAACACGACCGCGAATGGGTTAAATGAAAAATTTTCCTTTGTGAACAACGGAGGAGAAATTAGCATGTAAACCTATTAATAAAATAAGAAATCTAGAAATTCAAGATCATTTCAATGCACCTAGAATACTAAAGGCCACACTGCTTGCTGTATCATTAAATTTATGTATACAGTTTATTCTTTGACCTGTAGACGGGAGTCATATTCATAAAAAGAAAAACGAAAACAAATAGAATTTTTTTTTATTTTATACGAGTGCTAAAAGTAAGGTTATGTCTTCTCGTAAATTATAAGAAATATGTTGTCATTTTATTCGTGTTTACATCACTTTGGACGGCAGTCCAAACGAGTGACGAAAGCACCTACTGTGCTGGAAGTCGAACGAAGTATATTATACAGCAAGTTTCGAACTTTTTCACTTTGAGGCCGCCAGGATCATGTTATATACTATTGGATCGGTCTTGAAAAATTAACCTAAATAATGTATAAAAGCATGAATTTCTACCAACATTGAGTGGAGATATGACCTTCCAAAAATTGCCCCAAAAAATCAGTTTTTCGCGTATAACTGCCCCAAAAAATGTCAAAATTATTTTCTAACTGGCAAATTATGATTGTAGACGTCAATACCAATTTAACGACACCTCAAACGTCCAAAACGGATGATTTTGACCAAAGTTATGACAATTTTAAATTTTTCTATGACGTCACCAAATAATCTTGCTTTGGTATATATGTTTGTTTGTCCGTACCTCTTTTATTTGATCTCATATTTTCAGGGGTTGTAGTACTTAAAAAACGAAGCAACTTTTGTTCTACAACTTTTTGATTTGGCCGCCATGTTGGCCGCGGCCGGCCCCTGAATTGCCATTTTTGGCCATTTTGCCACGTCCACAGTGCTGAATCTATTCGACATACCCTGGACATATGCATATCGTTGGAAAGGTATTGACGCCAGCTATCAAACAGCAAAAAAAGAATTCAAAAAATTAGGTTGGAGGGTCATTTTGGCCAAAAAACTGAAAAATGCGAAATCGCCAGGCCACATTAGGCCGAATTGCTAAAAAATGAGCCCAAGACTTTTGGTTCATATTTTTAGGATTATTAGCCACAAATCTCACCTACAATATGACATCAACCGTTTGTCCCAGAAAACTCGTATATTTTAGATATTGACCTCCATAACTTAAAAGCCACCCTAATTTTTTTGCAAAATTTTATTTTTTGGGCCAAATGCACCCTAATATCGGTCCGTTGCGGTTCATAATGATAGTGAATCAACGTATTATAATGAAACAAATATAAATACATCATATTATTATCATTGCTAAGAGAATTTTTACCAGTGACTCTTTTTTCATAACAAAAAAAATGAAAAAACTGACAAATTGATGTGATCGAAAAAATCACCAAAAACATTGAACATTTGAGTCTCCTTGCATAAAATCGATATTTTTTTATCATTATGTTGATTTCTTTGAAAAATAGATCTTATCTCCCCTCCCATCGCATGAAGATGGAATATCAGCGAGAGGCTAGCTACCATTAACTTTTATTTCCAACTAACACACTAAAATATGTTTATTTTATTGTATTGTTTAAGGAGTCAAAAATGAATGGTAGCCGCATGCAGTTAGTGATAAAACAGCAAGAAACATGCAAAAAAAAATTGTTGAATTACTCAATCGAATTTCTACCAAAAACACATGCATCTGGTCTAAATTTTTACTACTCTGTAACATACACTAAAAACTAGACTACAAATGTTCAGCCGATAGCCTACGAGAACCGGGTATGTAATAAGATCACACCCGACATGACCTGTTTGTGGCATGTGGTAAAGGATTCTGAAATAAAATCTACTAAAAGACTACAAAATGAAGATTGAAAAATTGCATGCAAAATAAAGAAATAGAATCGTCTTCCACACACTGTAAACAGTACACCAGAACGTAGGTTATCGTGCTGGACATAATAAAAAAAACTACCTACCTGAACCTAATGATGAGACCTGACCCTATTTTTCAAAAGAAAAAAGAAAAAATATAAGTCTTTACTATTTCGAGGCCAAGAGCATATACTTTCCAAACATAAATCGTATTGAGCCATTCTTCAATAGAAACAATTTTGTTTTATTGTTTTCCATTTTTTTATTGAAACAGTTTCGTTCTATTGTTTTACGTTCTATCGTGCCTCATACACAGACGCAGGCCACTGGAGTGACGAATATCGAGAGAAGAAGAACGAATCATTCCCACTCCGTAACACACAGCCGGCAGCTGTGTGAGAGTATGCGTAATTCGTTTTTCGCGAAACGAACAACAATTAAGCTCTGAACAAAGTCTGAAACGCAGATGCCAATATTCAACAAACTACAGAAGATTGTATTGGTTACACTACAATCTCATGTTAATTTTTTTCTTTCGCACCACTACTTATTAAACTAGTGCGCACATACGATGTACACATATATTCTAATACAACTATCTATAGTGTAGTTTTTTCTGTATTTGTTGCATTAGCATGGCTTTGTTGTTCGTTTTGGTCATTTCAATGCCGCGCATTGCATCTGTGTATGAGGCACAATAACACGTAGCGGCCACTTGTGTGCTATCGTGTGTGTGTGTGAACTCAAAGTCAAAGTCAAAACGGCTGACAACAATAAAACGAATCGCAATTCAATTCATTTTCGTTTTGCCTTGCCAAAATCATTGATATCAAATAAAAAACCTCTTAACGACGAGGTAAATGTTCGAGTGACGAAAGCCGAATTCAATTCACAAAATTTCTGATATCAAATTTGTGCCGAAAAAAACAATTGTATTCGATTTGTCAACGATTTTTCGGAATGTTAGTGCATTCGGCGCGTTTGTTTACATTTTTCTTTCTAGCTGTCAAAAACAACAACTTGTCAACGGTTTTTTGAATGTTAAACAACAACGCGCTGAATGCACTAACATTCCGAAAAATCGTTGACAAATCGAATACAATTGTTTTTTTCGGCACAAATTTGATATCAGAAATTTTGTGAATTGAATTCGGCTTTCGTCACTCGAACATTTACCTCGTCGTTAAGAGGTTTTTTATTTGTATTTAACACAACTGAGAATGCATAATTTTATAACAATATTATGAATTAATACTTACCAATAGCTTTTTATTAAATTTTAAAATATATTATTAAAATATTTTTCTGGTTGTTTGTTAAAAGTTTTTTCTTAACAATATGACAGCTTAAACACAAAAAAAAATCAAAACATTCTTTTTAATTTTAGTGCTGCCTATGATAGCCAAAGAAAGAACTGACGACATAAATTGACGTTATAATCAAAGTTTTTAAAGTAGTGTGGCCTGTAGTATTCTAGCAGAGCCATCTAGATAAATAGAGCCTCCCTATTCGAGCTTTTTTTCACTAAACTTAAAATACGGGATATAAAAATGTTAGTTTCCTATATAGGAATGGGATCCGTTCATAACTGCATATTTTAAAATTGCATTTCTCAAAACGCCATTTTTAAAAACTGCATAAGGTACAAAATTGCATTTTTCAAAACTGCATATTTCAAAACTGCATAAGGTACGAAACAGCATAAGGTACAAAATTGCATTTTTCAAAACTGCATATTTCAAAACTTCATAAGGTACGAAACGGCATAAGGTATAAAATTGCATTTTTCAAAACTGCATATTTCAAAACGGCATAAGGGTTAAAAGAACATTATTCAAAACGGCATTTTTCTAAACGACATATTTTAAAACGACATTTTTCAGAATGGCATTTTTTAAAACTGCATTTTTCAAAACGGCATAGGTACAAAATTGCATTTTTCAAAACGGCATTTTCCAAAATAGCATTTTCTAAAACTGCATATTTCAAAACGGCATAGGTACAAAACTGCATTTTTCAAAACTGGACAAGACAGAATGAAATATTTTAATCGATTATGAATCTAGAATTACCTTTTCATTAATTTCTGGAATATGACCAACAGGTACGGTTATTTATTACACGATGAAATTTGAGATAAATGGAATTTTTGAACATTTGTGAACGATTCTTGCATTAAATTCTAGGATAAAGTCAAATGAAAAGGAACTTGACTATTTCTTAGTCGAGTAAGATTTAATTTCACATGTTTAGGTTTAGTATAGGTATGTTATAAGAAAGGACCTTCATGGAAATTAGAAATTATTTGAAGATTTAGTATGCATATAATATTCTCCTTCACCTAAATTTTTCTACCTATGTCGTTTCGAAAAATGAAATTTTGAAAAATGCCGTTTTGAAAAATGTCTTTTTAAAAAATGTCGTTTTAAGAAATGCCGTTTTGAAAAATGCCGTTTTGTACCTATGTCGTTTTGAAACATGCAATTTTGAAAAATGCCGTTTTAAAAAAAACCATTTTGTAAAATGTCTTTTTAAAAAATGCAGTTTAGAAAAATGTCGTTTTGAAAAATGCAGTTTTGAAAAATGCCGTTTTGTACCTTATGCCGTTTTGTACCTTATGTAGTTTTGAAATATGCACTTTTGAGAAATGTCATTTCAAAAAATGTCATTTTAAAATATGCAATTTCGACCTAGACCCATAGGAATGTATGGAAAACGACTAATTTTATTTTTAATTTTAAGTGTATTTAAACCATAAGCTTTTATAATATTTTTGTACAGGTAAACGCAGAAAAATTCAAATATTAATTAGTTAAAAGTACGTTTAAAGAAAACTGTGGGAAAATCTACTTGGAAAATGAATAAATAATAAGCTTTTATATATTATGTTTTTGTTGTATTACGACATGGTTTCAAATCACAATATGTGTCTCTTTCCATTCTCTTTCTAAAAACACGATTGCAGTGGAAACCCAGCAAACAAACGCTGATAGCAGAATGAAATAGATGGAAACATTTGCACACGTCGAAGCGAGAAAACAAATAAATTTACTTCGGTTTCTTCTATGCACTGCATTTTTACCCCCACCTAATCTCTTGTTTATCAATTTCATTTCAAAAATTGTTATTTCATTTCTATCAGTCTCCAGATTTTAGCTGAATGTAATAGATGTGCGTTGATTTGAAACATATTCAATGAATACGTATGACGATGTTTGTAAATATTTGTCAGATGGACATGGAAATACCTTTGCCGCCCCGGTGGCAAAGTGGTTAGCATGCTTGCTCCAGCGACTGGAGGTCCCGGGTTCGATTCCCAGTGGTGACAAGGAAAAAAATTCACGTCTGATTTAGGATCAATGAATTAATCACTCATTATCCGAAATGAAAATATGATTATGAAACCTCATTTGAGGCGGCCAAATCCTTTGATGGGATATAGTGCAACAGAGAGAAAGAGAGAGAGAGAGAGAGAGAGAAATGGAAATACATGGCTAACATATAAAGTAAGTATGTATATCAAATTAAAAATATGTGTAGTTGTATCAGAATGACAATACACATTTAAATAAAACCAAACAAAATCAATAATACATGATTGTGTTTGGTTTTGATACAACAAAATACATTAAAAAATATTTTTTTCTGGTAAACCAACGGTTAACAGTTACATATTAAATACTCAAATCGAAATGAAAGAGAGATAAATTAATTTTTAGGGGAAACAAAGCCGAGTTTTCGGTCGACAACAATACGAATAGCATGGAATTAGGTGCATCAATTTGAAGTAAAAATTAAGCGCTATAATTATATGCTGTTTATGCGCTCTTTGTGCGCTGATTTGTACTACTGGGAACAAAACCCAAACGATTTTTTTATTTTTATTATTTATAAATAACGACATTCAGTCAGTTCACCACTTAAATGTGGTTGTGAAAGCACGCGAGTAGCACTACTTTTGAATCACGGGCATGTATAAATACGTGATTAAAAATTATGAACAATGTTTCCTTTGTTTATAATATGAAGAAATAAATTGGAGCGCGTAGTAAAACCTATAAAATTTTCTTATACAGTATGTACTTGATTGTGTAACATCGTTCAAACACCACAGTGGCCACCGAAAAGACAACACTTGTAGGCAATTTAAAATTATTTTATTCTTTAAGAAAAATTACAGAGCAAAGCCTTTCTTAGTCACTTACTAAAATAATTTTATCTTTGCGAATATGGTGTCATTTTCAGATAGAAAATGAAACACAGATAGTGGCTGTTTTGATGAACGATGGATTACTACCAAACGGCTCGATTTGATGGCTCATTCAGTAGAGAAAATATAACTTGTTTAAAGTATAGCGAAAATGCTTTTAATAGTGTTTGTAGCCACGTATGTTAAGCCATTCTTTCACCAAAAGTGCCAAATATTGATTATCTTTTGGGAAATTCGTGCCGTTTTCGTGTGAAAAATACGCATCGGATCCAAAAGCCATAGAGCAATTGTTTGGTATCTCATTATTGTCACTTGTTTATTTTCGAATCACTGCCAATGGTCATTTATCATTCCTCCCTCGAGTATCATTCAGTGCCGTGTTTTTTAAAACTAGAAAGATATTGCCCTAAGAGCAGTCAAAATGACTGCTTTGAAAAATAATATAGTTATATAATATATAACATGTTATTATAAATATTAAGTATAATAAAGAAAATTTACTGCACTGGGAAAACAAAAAAAAGTACTTTTGTATCATTATAAATATTATTTGTTTACTAATTGGAATTAGAAAGCAGTCAAAATGGCTTCTTTGGGCAATCTAGTGTTAAATTATTTCAAATGATTCTTTATCTATCTGCGTGCTATCTTTTATTTATCTGCGTGTCTTCAAGCCTTTATTCCACAATGAAACATATTTTTTCAGTAAAAAATAGCGAGATAAAAATATAATTTCACCATGTACCAAAACGAAACAAAAAAAAATCTCAGTAAAATTTACTGGGGAAAATGTTGCCATAAAAAGTATGAAACTCAATACTTTTTATGGCAACATTTGTTGTCTTTGTCACTGTAACGTAATTTTAATATCTATACTCTCCTCTTTTCGGGTTTTCAGTATTTTTTACTGAAAAATATGTTTCATTGTGGAATAAAGGCTTCATTCTGCTAAGTATCGAATAAATTTTTCACAAATTTTTGTAATCGCCACGTTGTGTATGCAGTATTTCGATTCCGAAATTTAATTAGTGCGAACAAATGTGTGAATAACATCACGACGGCATTCCTGATCAACAAACTATAGTGGTAATGTGGTAATAATCATAGAAATTTTATTGTTTTTTTCTACAATAATATAATTCTGATCTACAAAATATAACCGCCATCTGGTAAGCCAATTAGTCGTCTTTGCCACCTAATTATCTGCCAGATCGAAACATTCAAGTAGCATTAAAATATAGCGAGACTCCATCTAGCATATTTGAACGATTCTAATTACACTTTCTACGTCGATTTTGGTACAATGGAATCTAGTTAACCTTTGACGAGATGGTCCATATAATATAATAGAAATACCGTATGATAATTTATAGTTTGATTACGACTGGCGTGATTTCAGATGGCATATCAGCAGAGTCAAACCAAAATTAATAACGTTCCGATAAGCATATTTACGAATTTCGGTAACTTATAAATATAATTCCAGTTCATAATCAATCTCCACCAATTTTGACATGATATTACATTTCATTTTAAATATTTTAAAACATAATTGTTAGGCGATTCTCGATCACGAGCTTTTATTTTAGACAAGTGTTACAACAGAAATTTATAGAGGGAATGGAAATAACGATGAATTGAACCGTTTGAAAATTGTGTTCCGGTTACAGTTAACGTTCTATCTACAATTATAACGGTTACCGTTTCGGTTTTAAATTCATTAAAAATTTCGGTTTTCGTTTCAGTTCTGTGAGATAGTCAATCTCTGCATGCGAGTAAGTTCAAATTCTAACGTTGCATTAAGTAAACAAAAGGAAATTGCAAATTAAAAATTATGAAAGTAAATTGTTACAACAGACACCAAGATCGGGAGCAAAATTCAATACGTTTTGGAATCTGGGAGATATTGATACGGGGTCATCCCTGCATAGTCATATCGAAATAGAAGAACAAAACTATTCAGATTTGAAAATCGAACATACTTTCTCAATAACCGGTCCACATAGACAAAAGTATGTCACAGATATTTTTTTAATACTTTGGTTCTAGTAGAATGATCTGGAAGACCAATTGAAAGTTGAAGGATGGTTCCATAAAAGTTGATTAACAACCTCAACATTATAAAAACGTTAATCAATCCATAAATCAATATTCAAAAATTTACGATTTTTGTTCGTATCTGATATCGAACCAAAACGACGTGCAGTTTTGATGAATCGCAAACGGCTACTATTTCAAACTAAACAAATCAAATAGCTAATGCTAGATGCTGGAAACAGACGTGCAGAATTTCCGCATGCGGATACGCATGCGAAAACGCGAGTTAACTACATGAGCGTATTTTTCTGGCATTGCGTTTTTATTTTTCGGTAGAGTTTTCAATAAACAATACACAATTTGTTTTTGAATTTCTGTCAAAACATTGAAAAGCCGTCGTGATGTTAATATTAATTCATGATATTTTTTTTGTTGTGTAAACACAACTGCGGAATACATGTATTTCATTTCATTTATAGTCGTGTATTCTAATTTAAACGCAAGCGTTTTTCCGCACATCTGTTTCTTGCTAGAAACAGATGTGCGGAAAAACGCTTGCGTTTAAATTAGAATACACGACTATAAATGAAATGAAATACATGTATTCCGCAGAGCAAGCGTTTTTCCGCAAGTTGTCTCTATTTCTAAAAAAACACACCGCAGCAGTGTTGACTACACAACAAAAAAAAAAAATATCATGAATTAATATTAACATCACGACGGCTTTTCAATGTTTTGACAGAAATTCAAAAACAAATTGTGTATTTTTTACTGAAAACTCTACCGAAAAATAAAAACGCAATGCCAGAAAAATACGCTCATGTAGTTAACTTGCGTTTTCGCATGCGTATCCTCATGCGGAAATTCCGCACGTCTGTTTTCAGCATAAAAGCTAACAATTTTATTTTTTGTTTTTTGGGGCTTCGGTTCGGAGATTATACGGTTTACGTTATCTTCACCATTGAATTACGATGATTGCACTCTTCATTGTTTTTGATTTCGTATTCATATTGCCGTTCCTTTTTGATTTCTTTTTTATAAACATATTGTTGTCTTTCTTATTTTCTTATAAAATTTAATTTACTATTTCTCTCTAATAATTGGTTTTAAATAACAATATTATGACGTCATCAATTTCCCGCATTTTTTAATTGTTGTACAACACAGCGAAAATCTCTTATATTTTCATTATTAATTTGTAAAAAATGAGAAACCTACTGACAGCGTGCTTCAAATGAGATGAAATATATTATATCTGTCATCGATTAAGATCAAAATAAATCAATTTTACAATATTTTTAATTCATGTTTTATTTATCAAACGTAATGCTATCTCCCATACAAAATGTATGAAAAGTTAGTTTTTTGTTTATGTTTTATATCCCGTGTTTGAAAGTGCGATTTTATAGGCAGGCTTGATTTATTTAGATTGGCTTTGCTTCTAGGCGCACTCATCATGGTAACCGATGTATAGGGTTTTCCAATAGGAATGATATGATTTTTACGTGACTTTTCGGCCATTTGTAATATGTCATGATCTGTCATTTTTTATTTCATTGTATTCAGTAATGTTTAAAATTTCATCATGGTGAGATATACGCAAGAACAACGTTTACCAATTATTCAGTTTTATTATCAAAACAATCGTTCTCCAATTGCAACTTTTCGTGCGCTTTTGCCATTTTATAGTCGTAATAATCGTCCATGTGTCCTCGCTATCCGTGGAATTATAGAAAATTTTGAGCGTACATTTTCTTTACATAATGTTCAAGTGCCAATAAGACAAAAAAATGCTCGAAGTAATGCAAATATTGCTGCCATTCCGGCAAGTGTTGCTGAAGACCGCAATTTGTCGATTCCTAGGCGTTCTCAAGAAATGAGACTGTCTCAAACCACAACCTGGTGGATTTTGAGGAAGGAGTTGGGTTTGCATCTGTATAAAATTTCACTCAAGATCTGAAGCCGTTGGACCACCGTAAACGTCGTGAATTTGCTGATTTTGCCTTGGAACAACTTGAAAACGATAAGGATTTTTTTAAGAAAATCATCTTCTCCTATGAGGCTCACTTTCATCTGAGTGGTGCGGTAAATAAACAAAACTGTCGATTCTGGTGCGAAGAAAATCCACAAAATATTCATGAAAAACCATTACATTCACCTAAATTGACAGTTTGGTGTGGTTTTTGGTCTGGTGGAATCATCGGTCCGTATTTTTTTGCGAAATGAAGCTGGTAACACCGTTACTGTCAATGGAGATCGGTATAGATCGATGATAACCAACTTTTTATGGCCGAAATTGGAAGAAGTTGATCTTGACAACATTTGGTTCCAACAAGACGGGGCTACGTGCCACACAGCAAGTGCAACAATTGAATTATTGCGAGAAAAGTTTGGAGATTCGATTATTTCAAGAAATTGTGATATTGAATGGCCTCCAAGAAATTGTGATTTAACACCATTAGACTATTTCTTGTGGGGTTATTTGAAGTCATTGGCCTTTAGCAATAAACCAAACTCTCTTCAAGCTTTACAAGTCAATATTGAATTTGCGATTCATGATATACGACTTGATTTAATGGAAAAAGTGCTCGAAAATTGGGTTCATCGAATTCGTTCCTGCAGAAGAAGTCGTGGAAGCCATTCGAATGACGTTTTATTCAGAACTTAATTGTATCGATTGTACTTCACATTATAAATAAAAAACATTTCAATTTCCTTAACAATTAGTGTGTTTTTATTAAGAAATCAAGTCGTACACAGTTACACACTACACAACGAAGTGATCTTTGGCTTAATAGCAAAATATTGTAATGGCTAGTTTGTGATGTGAAAAAATACACATTTCTTCTATAAAAAGTAAATTAAAATTAAATTGAATTTAATAACTAACGCAGGGTGTTTATTACCTTTGTTTTATGAACAATATATTATGTGTAATAGTGTATAAGTTATTAAATCGCATGATATACCTTTTTAAAATACCTATAATGGGTGTCAATTCGTGCAAAGACGACATATTGTTGTGATGACATAAAAATTGTTTAATATTTTAATGAACAACTGAATCTGACCATAATACATATTAACCCTTAAAGGTAGCAAGTGCACAAAATGAACTTTAGTAATCTGATTGTTATGTTAAGTAAAATTGTGTAAACTAAATGATTACTTTAAGAACTTATAGTTCTATATATTAATTAAAATTGTGTACATTAATGTAATAAAAACATAAAACCAAAAAAAATCTAACATTCGTTATACACTTCACTAATGTTAGACTTTTTTTTTTTTGGGAAAGTCGGGATCTTGTCTGTTATCTGTACCCGTTGCAAAAACGATGTATCATAAAAATTCGAAATGGACAAACAACAGTGATACATAACGCAAATTAATGTGTGGTTGAAATAAAATACAATAAAACTATGTTAACAATAATAAATAAATTATAATAAATAAAATTTAATCAATAAACTAATTAATAATAATCCATTTCAGCTGAAGCAGACACTATGTGCTATATAACTCTAAATTATTAATTATAAAATAATAATAATAATAATAATAATAATGCGCAAGTTATTAATGAAAATTTAAGTCACCACCACTTTTACTACGAATATACGAGTAAATATCTACGGGAATACCAAAACAATATTCATTCATCAAATTGTACTTGGATTAACACTGTGACTGCAAATGGATACTAGATACATGCATTGTGAGTCTTCGCTTATGTACATTATATTATAACTTTCTCGTATTAAATAATTAACTAAGCATTTTTTTTCATTAATTAAATTTATTATGTCAGTTATGTATTATATGTATTATAATTGCTGTTTAATCCCGAATAAATTCTCTCCCTGAAACACATAAACCTAAAACATCGCATAAACATTAACAATTAATTAATACTTACCTTGTCATTATATAAATTCATCTTGATTACCTAGAAATTAGTTTAAATATTATTTAGATAACAAACCAAAAACATATGTAAACGATATACATAACATAATTTGTCCTTGAACTTGATCTTCAAATTGGTAATCCCAACAAATTATGTCATCCATATTGTAACACAAATATAAACTAGAATTTCTCTATATATTTATTAACACATATAGATACTTACCTTTAAAACAATAAGGATAATTGGTTACCTAAAATAGTAATTAAGTTAAGATAAAAATTCAGTTTATTATGTATATTAAATATTTCTTACCAGTTTGTTATGACATTTGTGCATCACACAATTACTAATGTAATTATCTTATACATTGTACTACCACCAATGCAATTCCTATTTATTATTAAGTGCGTTTAATAATTAATATATAATTTGTAATGCCATCTAGCGGCAATTAAATTACGAAGCGATTGATAACCCTCTGTTGTGTGTGGTAATTGGCGAATTTAAAAAACACATCCAAAATATTTAAATTATTTTATTATACACCAAATAATTATTTTTAAGTTTTATTTTTAATTCACAACAATATTTTATATTTTATTATTATTTCACATAGAATAACCTTATTTCATGTTTATTTATTGGTTAAAAATCAATCGCCAAATTCACACTGACCATCTAATCCCATCACTCAAAATAAAGTCATTCTTATTTTCAATACTTAATCAAAAACAATAAATTAATCTATTACAATGTTAATAATAAGGTCTCGTTCCTAAACATTACGATCTGATAGCATGTTGTGCGATACTACACCTAAACACCATATAACGTCGTATCACACAACACCCCTCCACCACTAGATTATTTTTATTAAAACAATATTATATACATATACATATTTATATATAATTAATGAAACTTAATTATTATTTTTTTATTTTTTTTTTTTTTTTAATAAATGTAATTTAATTTAAATTTATTTTATTTATTATTTTTTATTGTTCATTCTCATTTAATAACAACGGCGGATTATCCAGTGAATTTAATCCATCTTAAACATTAAATCTTAATTATAGGTACTTGTACGGCAAAAATTGTATTTGTAATAATTTTTCTTTCAAATTTGAATTTTATTTATTTATTTCATTACATTAAAAAAAATTATTTATTATTAATAACTATTTAATATTTAATTCATTATTATAGTGTTTCAATCGGTTATTATGAAGTGTTTTTGAACATTTTCCCATTTTAATAATAGAATTTTCGTCCGAGATGATTTTCTCAACCTCATAAGGTCCTAACCACAAGGGGAACAGTTTTCCTTTACGATTTTCATTTTTAAGCAATACTAATTCCCCTTGAAAAAAATTAGTAGGATTAGTAGTATTGTCATACAAAATTTTGGATTTTTCCTTAGAATTTACTATGTTATCTCTCGCAATCTTAAAGGAAGTTTGCATTCGGAAATTTAATTGTTTAATGTAGTCATCATAATTATATAATGGTTGAATAGGTTTTGTAAATCAAGATGGAATTATCGGTTGGTAACCGAATAACAGCTCATAAGGCATATATTTTGTTACACTATGCGGCGTACTATTATAGCAAAACATTGCATATGGTAGCCAATAGTCCCAATCGTTTTTATCATGATTGGTATAATTACGAAGATAATTAACAAGATTCAAGTGACTTTTTTCTAAGGCTCCGTTTGTCTGCGGGTGATAAGGAGATGTTTTCATTTTATTAATTTTAAACAGACGTGTAACGCTAGTAAATATTTTGCTTTAAAAATTGCTTCATCGGTTAATATGGATGCCGGTGCACCATATATACAAATAAACTGTTCGACAAATGCGCGGGCTATTGTTTCGGCCTCCTGATTAGGCAATGGAATTGCGACACTATATTTAGTTAGATCGTCTTGTATAGTCAAGATGTATACGTTTAAATTTACTGTATTTGGGTTAATTGGCCCAATAATATCCAGAGCAATACGTTCAAATGGTTGTGAAGAAGTATTGGTAATTACCATTGGCATTTTTGTTTGTATGCTTGTTTTATTTATCTGGCAACTTTTACAAGATTTAATGTAATCCTTAATTCGAGCGAACATATTAGGAAAATTAAAATAGGTTTTCATTCGATTGTATGTACGATTAATTCCTTGATGTCCGCCAAATGGTCCATCATGAAACTGTGATATAGCTGAATTAATATCCGATTCGTTAGTAAGTTCCGTAATATCTGCACTATTTTGAAAATCGCCATTGGTTTCATCATTGGCTTCTACTTCTTCAACTGATTCTCCACTATGGTTAGCTTGAAGGCGTGTGATAACATTTACACCTTTATTATTATCGAAAGAAATACGACTAAGCGCATCCGCAACATGATTCATTTTACCAGGGGTGTGGCGTATTTCAAAATCATATGATCCCAGCTTTAACCGCCAACGTGTTAATCGTGACGAAGGGTCTTTTATATTCCACAACCAACTTAGTGGTTTATGGTCTGTGTACACAATAAAATGTTTTCCGAAAACATACGGGCGAAATTGTTCAATTCCCCAAATTATAGCTAAAAGTTCTTTTTCAACTGTCGCATAGTTCCTTTCTGCTGAATTAAGTGTGCGGCTTGCATAGGCGATAGGGAGATCTGTATTATGGTTGAAACAGCCTGTATTAACCATAAGCCTATAACTTGTGATAAGAAAGCTCCCAAAGCTAAATCACTAGCATCGCAAGTAATATGAAACTCTTTTTCATAATTAGGATATTGCAGTATTGGTGATGAAGTTAATAGCTCTCGTAGTTCATTAAAAGCTTGATCACAAAATGCATCCCATTTAAAAGGGGTATTTTTTTTTAACAGTCTTAAAATTGATGAAGCAATGTGTGAAAAATTTGGTATAAATCTTCTGTAGTATCCAGCAAAACCAATGAATGCTTTAATATCCTTAGCAGATTTCGGAGTGGGATAATTTAAAACTACCTCAATTTTCTTTGGGTCAGGTCTGATACCGTAACTAGACACTATATGGCCTAGGAAAGTAGTTTCTTTTTGCAGAAAATGACATTTATTTAAATTCAATTTTAAATTATTTAATCGGAGACACTTAAAAACTTCCGTCAATTTATTATTGTGGTCTTGTAAATTTCGTCCATAAATAATTATGTCATCTAAGTAAACAAGGCATTTGATTCCATTTAAACTTGTCAAAATTTTATTCATTAAACGTTGGAACGTAGCGGGTGCTCCTTTAAGTGCTTGTGGCATTCGTAAAAAGTGATAATGACCTTTTTATGTGCTAAAAGCTGTTTTAGTCTTATCATTAGGATCAAGAAGGACCTGATGATACCCGTGTGCCATGTCTATTGATGAAAAATAAATACAATTTCCCAACTGATCCAATATATCTGTAATGTTTGGCAATGGAAATACATCATTTATTGTAACTTCATTCAGCTTTCTGAAATCGATCACAATGCGCCATTTTTTATTCTTGGGATCATCAGACTTTTTTGGTACTATCAATAATGGAAAATTCCACGGAGAATTAGATGGTTCAATGATTTCATCGTTTAACATTTGCTCAATTTGGTTGTTTATTTCAGATTTTGTGGATTCTGGTAACCTATATTGCTTTTTGTATATTGGTTTAATATCCTGAGAAAGAGGAATCGAATGGGACACAGCATTTGTTGCTGTTAATTTGTCACCGTCTAGTAGAAAAATATCATTATATTCCTTACATATTTTAACAATGGAACTATATTCTTCTTCATTCATATTTTCTTGTATTATTGCGGATTCTATAGAATTTAGTCGGTTTATTAATTTATTGTCCCACTGATGAGAAAAATTGTATATATCAAAATTACCCAGGGGTTCTAGAATCAAATCCATATCTTGCAAAAGAAATTCAGTTTCTCCTGAATTCATTATAGAAGTATAACCGATCTTATTATTTATGGTTATTAAAGAATTGGCTAAATAAACATTCTCGACCGATTTATTGGATCGACAAAAATATTGACCATCATTAGTTTCGAGGAATAACAATTTAACAATCTTTTCAGTGCGACCTGGAATAGTTTTAGGCAAAAATTTTTCATTTAACTTTAATTCAAATTTGTATGTTTTAGATTTGCAAGGAATTGTTAGTGAATTTTTTGAATAATCTATGACACAACAATTTTGTTTTAAAAAATCTTTCCCTAGTATTCCATCACAAGTAATTGGAAAATTATTCTCTACCAATTGAAAAGCATGAGAAATTTTGTTATTGTCATCGAGTAGGATATCTCCGAAACATTTGGCTAATGTCCAGGTAGGTTCAGCTTCAGAGGAAATTCCTGAGATTTTACATTTTTCATCAGGATAGCAGAAAGCTTCACCATTTATTGAACCTTTTTTTATAAGACTGATACTTGCACCAGTGTCAAGTAAAAAATTTAATTCGCGATCATGTTGTAAGTTTATGTTTAGAGGTATAACGTCAAGATTATGAGACGGTAATACGGTGTAAAATTTATTAGGTTTAAAATTTGTTCGGCAAAACTCTAAAATTGAAGATGCATTTTTTTTGTTTTTTGAAAGAGTTAGTATAATCAATAAGCTTAAAGCTATCATAAATGTGGGCAACACAGAGGAAAAGAGAAACCGAATTATAAAAAGGATCAGTAAAACTGACATGGTATAAAAAAAATTCGCTTTCGATAAAAGAAAGGTACTACCCACAAATATATATATCCTTAAGAATGAAAACCAAGAAATAAAAAACTTAGAAAGATCATTAAAAATAGTCGAACAGAAAAAAATTATAGAAATTTGGCTCGCACAGCTTTGCTCGACATAGACTGGGTGAGCCCCATTAAGTTTTCCGAAGGTTCCGATTTTACTATATTCATTTTATTTGCCACAGGTTTTGAAGTAGTTTGCTCATTGGAGTTGAAATTATTTTTCCGGGTTTCAGTATGCTTTCGTTTAAAACAATTGTTTATATGATGCCCGGGGTTTTTGCAATATGCACAAACCATTGTGAACGAAGCTGATGAATTTGCTTTATTATTATTTCTAAAATTAAATGCTTTATTTTCAGTGGTTCCTGACAATGATTTTAACTTAAAGCAGTTATTGGCAAAGTGACCAAGCTTTCCGCAAAGCTGACACTTTGAAGTTCTTGTTAAATCTACATTACTTTGTCGATTGAGAAGTGATTCTTCTTCACAAGCTTTAGTAATTGACTCTTTAAGTGTATTACAATTTGCTGATTTAACTATTACACGAATTTTGCTATTTAATCCTTCTTGAAACGCAATTAAAGCTGTCTGATTATTTAATAATTCTACGGTTTTCTTTGAACCTTTACCTGCTTTTGTAATACATAGATAATTTAATTGAGACAAAAGAATTCGAATTCTACTACCAAATTCCTTCACCGTTTCATTAGGTTTTTGATAAATTGTATTTAATTCATGTGAAATTTCTAATTTCGATCTACTGTCGGTAAATCTTTCTTTGAGATCTTTCTTTAAATCCGCCCAACTATCATACTCTATATGTTTTACTGTTTCATCGTAAGCCGTACCTATTAATAATTTCTTCATCAATTTTAAAAATTTAGGATATTGATTGGCATGTAATTCATCAAACACTATATCACTACATTGGATAAATTGATGAAGTTGGGAAGGGTTTCCATCAAATGTGGAAATTAGCTTTAACGCTTGCGATATATTTAATTCGGTCATTTTTGTTATAAGTTCGGTTCCACTTCTGAGCTTTATTGGTACGTCAACATGTTTACCATCATTGCCAGACATAAGATAAAAATTCAAGGAAAAGGCCAAATAAAAATTTAAATTTGTCAAAATCAAAATTAAAATAAAAACAAAATCATATATCGATTGAGAAATTCATAGATTAATTGTGAAATAAAAAAAAAAATTACAGTTGATAATTACCGATTGCCACAGAACATTGATAAAAAAGAAAAATAAATCTAAAACTATTCTAAATTGTAAATTAAGCATTTAACAATATTTTTTCATACATACATGTAGAACGGCATTCATTGTTGTTGCTAAATGATGTTATATTTGATGATGTCCTTATATGAGCATGTTGTATATTGGTCAGCTAAACGTTGATTTGTATGATCAGATGTTGATCTTTGGTACAATGATGACTGTTTTTATATTGGTTGACGTCTTTTGCAGTGTATTTTTGTTTTAGAGCGTCGGTTATGTTATACAGCTTAACAATGTTGATTATGATCAGCCGAATATTGATTATCATACAATGATCTGAATATCCGTTAAAATGATCAAATCAGTTGATCAGATGAGGTTTTAATTGATAAGTAATGATGAGTAGCGTATTTGGTTTATTTATCGGCTGGGTGTGGTTATTTTAAACGTTTTCTTTATTTTAAAAATACGCTATTTATGCATATTTTCCAGCCAAATAGCGGTAATGCCTTAATAAAAAAAATGCATAGATTTATTATATTTGACTTTTTGTCTTGTCTTAAATAGGCACTATAATCACTTTAACACTAATTTATCGTCTTGTTTATGTTTATTTAATTCACAAGCAACTTAATACTTTAGCACAGACAACGTGTTTAAAAAAAATGCCTCAAAAAAAAATTATCGGTTAAATTAACCGTGTAGTTACCGTTGTACAATCACATTTTTTTTTTATTTGACGGGCCATGGTTTAGTTTTATGTTTTATAGCGGTTTCCGCTGCCACCAGTGTTGTGTGTGGTAGTTGGCGAATTTAAAAAACACATCCAAAATATTTAAATTATTTTATTATACACCAAATAATTATTTTTAAGTTTTATTTTTTATTCACAACAATATTTTATATTTTATTATTATTTCACATAGAATAACCTTATTTCATGTTTATTTATTGGTTAAAGATCAATCGCCAAATTCACACTGACCATCTAATCCCATCACTCAAAATAAAGTCATTCTTATTTTCAATACTTAATCAAAAACAATAAATTAATCTATTACAATGTTAATAATAAGGTCTCGTTCCTAAACATTACGATCTGATAGCATGTTGTGCGATACTACACCTAAACACCATATAACGTCGTATCACACAACACCTCTATGGTAAATAGACCAACATTTTTGTAGTTAATATTTTATAAAACAAAATAAAATTCTCTTTGTCATCAACCACCATAGCGACAAGTTGCGATTAGAATTGCATCACGATTTAAATTAAAATAAAATAAATTGTTAAAACTTTAAATAAGTAGTTATTAGTTGTACAGTACCACCGGTTTATTATCTCTACAATTGCAATCATTAGATTAGTAGTAACTTATTATATTCATAGTTGGCCATGTTGTTTTCTTGTTCGATACGCATGCGTGTATAATAAAATAAGTTTCTAGGTAGTAAGCTTTTTCTTATAGACAACTACAAGTGGATCTGACGGCAAAAAAAATAAGCTTGTTCTGGATATTTTGTATGTTAATTTTTATTTTCATAAAGTATGCCTTGCTAAAATTTCATAGAAAAAAACCCGCAATGAGCTTATTTTTAATGCGCTAGATGTCACATTCCCAACTTTAACAGTCGTCAATAGTAGTTAGGTTAGGAGTTGTTAAATTATTAGTTTTGTTCTTTTTGCTTGCTTTAAATTGGTAATTTTGCTGTGAAATTATTTTTGATAATAAATATTTATAATTTAAATTTTTGTGAAAAAAATGACAATTTTTGCGTTTTATCTTTAAAACAATATGGAGGTATTTTGTTAATTAAAAAAATATGGGAACTTAGGTTGATGTAAGTATAGTATGTTGTTGAAATTCTCTGATATTCTGCAGTTCATTTTTATCGGTTCACTCTTCAACATTTTGTTTTAAACCCACCCCAGGCTGAGCAGTCGGCAAACCGAACCGCGATCGTGTTATGTAAACCGATAATTCTGTTAGCTGCGTTAGGTGCCCAAAATGGAGGCGTTCCGTACACTATAATACCTAAAACCAACAAACCACTAAATGACAGAAATTCGTATAAGCAAATTTCCTTACTTCCAACAATTTCAAAAATATTTGAGAAACTACTCCTAAAGAGACTCCACCAAAAATAGAAGAGAGAAATCTTCCTCCACATCAATTTGGCTTCAGAGAAAACCATTCAACAATAAAGAACCATAAGTACATCGAATTTCGAACATAATTGGAGATGTACTTGAAAAAAAAGAAAGGTGTAAGTTAGTTTGGTTATAGTTATATGCTTTACGGTATATACACCTTCGTTCGTTTCGGTTAACTGAGCAGGCTATCGACATTTCTTACATTGAGTTTCTTACATTAAATAAGTTAGATTTAACAGTAATCTAAGTATCTATAACAAAAAAAAAATCCATCATAAAATTTATATAGTTTCCTTGTAATATCGAAGTTCTGTATAGTTTTGAACTGCTCAAGCAACATGATACACAGAAATATAAAACGACACAATCATAACACAAGGAAGACGATGAACCCAAAATTAACTTTTAAAAATAAATTTTACATTTTTTTTTGATCAGTAAGTCCAAAGTCCATGATCCGTACTACCATAGAAAAATAAGTTTACCATAGATTTCTCATTTTTATAAATCGAGAGATTAAAATGAGTTATGTAAAAAATTCGTAAAGTCACAAATACAATCATGACATTGGAATTGTCAGAACTTTTTTTACTCAAATCATTTTTATCTTTCGATTTATCAAAATAAAAAATTTGTGATAAGCTTATTTTTCTATGGTACTATACATTAAATAAACAGTTTGACTCGCAAGTTGCTGCTGCCACATCTCGACGCCACACCACTAATAATTTAATATATCAATTTGCAATTGTTTCAATTTGAGGTCTTCTATTAAATCCTCCTCCTTGCAACAAGGATGAAGACCCCTACGTAGACACACACTTTTTACCTTCTTTAGTGATCTTTGTGAATAAAGCTCTATATGCATCGGAAATCGGGATATTTCGTATTTATCTTCCAAGTATTGTGGTCTAGGGTCACTACTCTATAGTGGTTAGTAGACACCGATTTCATTAAAGATTACCAAAATAATATTATTATACTTTTGGGTAACGTGTTCGCGCTTTTGCTGTACTCAAAGATCAGTTGCCGTTTACTGTAGTCAAAATTGATAGCATATTATATACGTGATGTCATTTCAAAACGCTCAATTTCAAAATAAAACATAGTTTCTAATGATAAACGCATATACCAAGCCGACAATCGGAGTTTAAATTTTTTTATTTGTGTGGAGAATGCTATCAATAATTTTCGGTAGTACATTTGTACTTTTATGTGTGTTACATAATGTGATCTGTGTTAATATATTGTGTTTGATGCCCATGCCTTCAACTAGCCATCATATTTGGTAAATTAATTTTTTATGCAGCAACTAGTTAGAGCTAATTTTAGAAATTGTTTTGTACTTATTTAGGAACAAAGTGTTAATGAACGAGCTGGCAAGCAAGGGGCACAATTTAACAGTATTATCGTGCGATGTTGATAAAATTCCACCATCAAGTATCACTTATCTACACATGCCGGAAGTGTATTCCGAAGCATATAGTGGGAATTTTTCTATAACAAATCTGCCTGATGAAACCATTCTACAAAGTGTTATTGATTACTATGAATTTGAGAAGCTAGTCTGTCGTGGAATTTTTAAATCAAAAGCATTCGCACAGTTATTAAATTATCCAAATGATTTTAAATTTGATTTGGTTATATTCGATTTCACGATGGGTCCATGCCAATTGGGGTTTTTGGATAAATTTAATTACCCGCCCCTTATCGGTGTGACCCCATTTAATAATCCACCTTTTTCACACCATGTCATTGGCGGGCATAAATATTACGCGTACATTCCGCATTATATACTACCGTATAGTACAGAAATGAATTTTTGGCAACGAGGTTTTAATACGTTTATTTATGGTGTTGATGAAATGTAAGAAAAGTGGAACTGATGACATTCAGCTTGAATGTATAATTTATTCTTAATTGTATTGCAGTTATCGTGCGTATTTTATAACCCCAACTGTAGACAAATGGATGAAAAATGCATATAACAATCCCAATTTGCCATATGCCGGAGATTTAGAAAAATTATCTCAAATTATTCTTGTGAATTCAAATCCAGTCATTGATTATCCCCAACCAGTGCCACCTAATTTAATACAAGTCGGCGGTTTACAAATACAACCGGCAAAACCATTATCCACGGATCTAGAAGAATTCGTGGCTAAGTCTAAAAAAGGTTTTGTTCTCTTTTCATTAGGTACAAATGTACGCAGTGATGAACTATCGGTGGACAAACGACAGATGTTTATTGATGCCATGGCCAGTTTTCCTGAATACAATTTTCTGTGGAAATTTGAATCAGATGTTGGGTTAATATTGCCTAAAAATGTTATGCTGAGAAAATGGCTACCGCAAACCGACTTATTAGGACATCCAAAAATTAAAGCATTCATAACGCATGCCGGATTATTAAGCATCCACGAATCGTTATGGTATGCTGTGCCAATGGTAGCTATACCATTTTATATTGATCAGAAACGGAACGCACATCGCATCGTCGAATTGGGTCTCGGGGAAAAAATTATTATTGGAGAGGCTAATAAAAATACTGTAATAGATGCATTAACGAAGGTTTTGATGGATCCAAGGTTAAAAAATTTAAATGATGAAGAAATGAAATTGCAATACTCAAATTTACAATGTTTTATTTTTTTAGCTACACACACAAAATTAGGCAATTATCAAAAATATTTAAGGATACCCCAAACAAACCATTGGATACAGCAATTTGGTGGATTGAATATGTACTTCGGAATCCAACCTCAACACATTTACGATCTCCAACTCACAAATTAGGATTTATACGGTCAAATCTATATGATATTTTCGGAACTGTGATATTATTGATAGTAACTGTGATCTACGTGTTTTATAAAATTCTCAGTAGAGGTCGAATTACTAGTGCGCTTAAGTTAAAGAAAAATTAATTAACTTCAGTTGTTCATAGTTGAACAAACCTAACTAGTAGGCCTACCTCAATAAAATATATTTGTGCTGGGATAATTGTGTATTTTTGGATATACTCGTACATGTTAATGTGTTAGATAAGTTAGAATTCTAAAACATATATATCCGTGCGTCAACTAGGGAAATTAATAAAATATCTGAAATGGGGGCTGAAGGTCAAACAAATAATAATAATAACAAGCTCAAATTGTCATTTAAATTTTGTATTCTAAATTGCATAATATTCAGTGATTACGTCGCTACAAACACTGACTCAGTTCAAACGTATAAACTGCTTTTTAAAATAAATGAGTACAGGTAGTAAGTAGTACTCGTAGTAACACACCACTGCGTATATACACAGCCAAGTCGAATCAAAAAAAAAAAATTAGTGTGCTTTAGACCACACTACTGAAGTAAAACTTCTAATATATATTTAATATTTATAATACGACATAGAAAAATTATAATATTGAAAAAAAAATTGGTCACCCTGTGCGTTCTCGAGTGTCGTTTATGTCTGATGCCACAAGAGGTAACCTTGTAACTTGGTAACTTTCTCAAGGCCAACTAGTCGTAATAGATAATGTTTATGTATGTGTCACAAAATGGACAAAAAAAACATTTTTGAAATCTCTTCGCATAGTAAAAATGGCGTTGAAATACTTTTTATTTCATTTATGTATAACCACAGTACACAATGTGGTTTCATCGAAAATTTGTTTAAGTCGCATTAAAACCTGTATCATAGGCAAACGGGGAAAGAAACGAAGAAAGAATCGGTTTCTGTGATATCTCGTGTGAAATGGAGCTATAATATAGAAAAAAATGCATCTATAAAATATATCACACGGACGATTTTTTTTTGGTCACCCTGTGCGTTCTGGAGTAAGTAAGTTAGTGAGTGACATAGATGTTATAATATAGAAAAAAAATTGTTGGTCACCCTCTGCGTTCTCGAGTGAGTCAGTCAGTGACATAGAAGTCTATATTATGACTTTCCAATTTTTCTGTTGTTCAATTTTACAATTTACAAATTTTCCAATTTACCAACTTTCCAAATTTCCTATTTTCATATTTTCCAATTTTCATATTTTTCAATTTTCCAATTTACCAATTTTCCAATTTTACAAATTTCCAATTTTCATATTTTCATATTTTCATATCTTCATATCTTCATATCTTCATATCTTCATATCTTCATATCTTCATATCTTCATATCTTCATATCTTCATATCTTCATATCTTCATATCTTCATATCTTCATATCTTCATATCTTTATATCTTCATATCTTCATATCTTCATATCTTCATATCTTCATATCTTCATATCTTCATATCTTCATATCTTCATATCTTCATATCTTCATATCTTCATATCTTCATATCTTCATATCTTCATATCTTCATATCTTCATATCTTCATATCTTCATATCTTCATATCTTCATATCTTCATATCTTCATATCTTCATATCTTCATATCTTCATATCTTCATATCTTCATATCTTCATATCTTCATATCTTCATATCTTCATATCTTCATATCTTCATATCTTCATATCTTCATATCTTCATATCTTCATATCTTCATATCTTCATATCTTCATATCTTCATATCTTCATATCTTCATATCTTCATATCTTCATATCTTCATATCTTCATATCTTCATATCTTCATATCTTCATATCTTCATATCTTCATATCTTCATATCTTCATATCTTCATATCTTCATATCTTCATATCTTCATATCTTCATATCTTCATATCTTCATATCTTCATATCTTCATATCTTCATATCTTCATATCTTCATATCTTCATATCTTCATATCTTCATATCTTCATATCTTCATATCTTCATATCTTCATATCTTCATATCTTCATATCTTCATATCTTCATATCTTCATATCTTCATATCTTCATATCTTCATATCTTCATATCTTCATATCTTCATATCTTCATATCTTCATATCTTCATATCTTCATATCTTCATATCTTCATATCTTCATATCTTCATATCTTCATATCTTCATATCTTCATATCTTCATATCTTCATATCTTCATATCTTCATATCTTCATATCTTCATATCTTCATATCTTCATATCTTCATATCTTCATATCTTCATATCTTCATATCTTCATATCTTCATATCTTCATATCTTCATATCTTCATATCTTCATATCTTCATATCTTCATATCTTCATATCTTCATATCTTCATATCTTCATATCTTCATATCTTCATATCTTCATATCTTCATATCTTCATATCTTCATATCTTCATATCTTCATATCTTCATATCTTCATATCTTCATATCTTCATATCTTCATATCTTCATATCTTCATATCTTCATATCTTCATATCTTCATATCTTAATATCTTCATATCTTCATATCTTCATATCTTCATATCTTCATATCTTCATATCTTCATATCTTCATATCTTCATATCTTCATATCTTCATATCTTCATATCTTCATATCTTCATATCTTCATATCTTCATATCTTCATATCTTCATATCTTCATATCTTCATATCTTCATATCTTCATATCTTCATATCTTCATATCTTCATATCTTCATATCTTCATATCTTCATATCTTCATATCTTCATAGTTTTATATTTTCATATTTTCATATTATTCACATTTTACAATTTCACATTTTCACATTTTCACATTTTCACATTTTCACATTTTCACATTTTCACATTTTCACATTTTCACATTTTCACATTTTCATATTTTCATATTTTCATATTTTCATATTTTCATATTTTCATATTTTCATATTTTCATATTTTCATATTTTCATATTTTCATATTTTCATATTTTCATATTTTCATATTTTCATATTTTCATATTTTCATATTTTCATATTTTCATATTTTCATATTTTCATATTTTCATATTTTCATATTTTCATATTTTCATATTTTCATATTTTCATATTTTCATATTTTCATATTTTCATATTTTCATATTTTCATATTTTCATATTTTCATATTTTCATATTTTCATATTTTCATATTTTCATATTTTCATATTTTCATATTTTCATATTTTCATATTTTCATATTTTCATATTTTCATATTTTCATATTTTCATATTTTCATATTTTCATATTTTCATATTTTCATATTTTCATATTTTCATATTTTCATATTTTCATATTTTCATATTTTCATATTTTCATATTTTCATATTTTCATATTTTCATATTTTCATATTTTCATATTTTCATATTTTCATATTTTCATATTTTCATATTTTCATATTTTCATATTTTCATATTTTCATATTTTCATATTTTCATATTTTCATATTTTCATATTTTCATATTTTCATATTTTCATATTTTCATATTTTCATATTTTCATATTTTCATATTTTCATATTTTCATATTTTCATATTTTCATATTTTCATATTTTCATATTTTCATATTTTCATATTTTCATATTTTCATATTTTCATATTTTCATATTTTCATATTTTCATATTTTCATATTTTCATATTTTCATATTTTCATATTTTCATATTTTCATATTTTCATATTTTCATATTTTCATATTTTCATATTTTCATATTTTCATATTTTCATATTTTCATATTTTCATATTTTCATATTTTCATATTTTCATATTTTCATATTTTCATATTTTCATATTTTCATATTTTCATATTTTCATATTTTCATATTTTCATATTTTCATATTTTCATATTTTCATATTTTCATATTTTCATATTTTCATATTTTCATATTTTCATATTTTCATATTTTCATATTTTCATATTTTCATATTTTCATATTTTCATATTTTCATATTTTCATATTTTCATATTTTCATATTTTCATATTTTCATATTTTCATATTTTCATATTTTCATATTTTCATATTTTCATATTTTCATATTTTCATATTTTCATATTTTCATATTTTCATATTTTCATATTTTCATATTTTCATATTTTCATATTTTCATATTTTCATATTTTCATATTTTCATATTTTCATATTTTCATATTTTCATATTTTCATATTTTCATATTTTCATATTTTCATATTTTCATATTTTCATATTTTCATATTTTCATATTTTCATATTTTCATATTTTCATATTTTCATATTTTCATATTTTCATATTTTCATATTTTCATATTTTCATATTTTCATATTTTCATATTTTCATATTTTCATATTTTCATATTTTCATATTTTCATATTTTCATATTTTCATATTTTCATATTTTCATATTTTCATATTTTCATATTTTCATATTTTCATATTTTCATATTTTCATATTTTCATATTTTCATATTTTCATATTTTCATATTTTCATATTTTCATATTTTCATATTTTCATATTTTCATATTTTCATATTTTCATATTTTCATATTTTCATATTTTCATATTTTCATATTTTCATATTTTCATATTTTCATATTTTCATATTTTCATATTTTCATATTTTCATATTTTCATATTTTCATATTTTCATATTTTCATATTTTCATATTTTCATATTTTCATATTTTCATATTTTCATATTTTCATATTTTCATATTTTCATATTTTCATATTTTCATATTTTCATATTTTCATATTTTCATATTTTCATATTTTCATATTTTCATATTTTCATATTTTCATATTTTCATATTTTCATATTTTCATATTTTCATATTTTCATATTTTCATATTTTCATATTTTCATATTTTCATATTTTCATATTTTCATATTTTCATATTTTCATATTTTCATATTTTCATATTTTCATATTTTCATATTTTCATATTTTCATATTTTCATATTTTCATATTTTCATATTTTCATATTTTCATATTTTCATATTTTCATATTTTCATATTTTCATATTTTCATATTTTCATATTTTCATATTTTCATATTTTCATATTTTCATATTTTCATATTTTCATATTTTCATATTTTCATATTTTCATATTTTCATATTTTCATATTTTCATATTTTCATATTTTCATATTTTCATATTTTCATATTTTCATATTTTCATATTTTCATATTTTCATATTTTCATATTTTCATATTTTCATATTTTCATATTTTCATATTTTCATATTTTCATATTTTCATATTTTCATATTTTCATATTTTCATATTTTCATATTTTCATATTTTCATATTTTCATATTTTCATATTTTCATATTTTCATATTTTCATATTTTCATATTTTCATATTTTCATATTTTCATATTTTCATATTTTCATATTTTCATATTTTCATATTTTCATATTTTCATATTTTCATATTTTCATATTTTCATATTTTCATATTTTCATATTTTCATATTTTCATATTTTCATATTTTCATATTTTCATATTTTCATATTTTCATATTTTCATATTTTCATATTTTCATATTTTCATATTTTCATATTTTCATATTTTCATATTTTCATATTTTCATATTTTCATATTTTCATATTTTCATATTTTCATATTTTCATATTTTCATATTTTCATATTTTCATATTTTCATATTTTCATATTTTCATATTTTCATATTTTCATATTTTCATATTTTCATATTTTCATATTTTCATATTTTCATATTTTCATATTTTCATATTTTCATATTTTCATATTTTCATATTTTCATATTTTCATATTTTCATATTTTCATATTTTCATATTTTCATATTTTCATATTTTCATATTTTCATATTTTCATATTTTCATATTTTCATATTTTCATATTTTCATATTTTCATATTTTCATATTTTCATATTTTCATATTTTCATATTTTCATATTTTCATATTTTCATATTTTCATATTTTCATATTTTCATATTTTCATATTTTCATATTTTCATATTTTCATATTTTCATATTTTCATATTTTCATATTTTCATATTTTCATATTTTCATATTTTCATATTTTCATATTTTCATATTTTCATATTTTCATATTTTCATATTTTCATATTTTCATATTTTCATATTTTCATATTTTCATATTTTCATATTTTCATATTTTCATATTTTCATATTTTCATATTTTCATATTTTCATATTTTCATATTTTCATATTTTCATATTTTCATATTTTCATATTTTCATATTTTCATATTTTCATATTTTCATATTTTCATATTTTCATATTTTCATATTTTCATATTTTCATATTTTCATATTTTCATATTTTCATATTTTCATATTTTCATATTTTCATATTTTCATATTTTCATATTTTCATATTTTCATATTTTCATATTTTCATATTTTCATATTTTCATATTTTCATATTTTCATATTTTCATATTTTCATATTTTCATATTTTCATATTTTCATATTTTCATATTTTCATATTTTCATATTTTCATATTTTCATATTTTCATATTTTCATATTTTCATATTTTCATATTTTCATATTTTCATATTTTCATATTTTCATATTTTCATATTTTCATATTTTCATATTTTCATATTTTCATATTTTCATATTTTCATATTTTCATATTTTCATATTTTCATATTTTCATATTTTCATATTTTCATATTTTCATATTTTCATATTTTCATATTTTCATATTTTCATATTTTCATATTTTCATATTTTCATATTTTCATATTTTCATATTTTCATATTTTCATATTTTCATATTTTCATATTTTCATATTTTCATATTTTCATATTTTCATATTTTCATATTTTCATATTTTCATATTTTCATATTTTCATATTTTCATATTTTCATATTTTCATATTTTCATATTTTCATATTTTCATATTTTCATATTTTCATATTTTCATATTTTCATATTTTCATATTTTCATATTTTCATATTTTCATATTTTCATATTTTCATATTTTCATATTTTCATATTTTCATATTTTCATATTTTCATATTTTCATATTTTCATATTTTCATATTTTCATATTTTCATATTTTCATATTTTCATATTTTCATATTTTCATATTTTCATATTTTCATATTTTCATATTTTCATATTTTCATATTTTCATATTTTCATATTTTCATATTTTCATATTTTCATATTTTCATATTTTCATATTTTCATATTTTCATATTTTCATATTTTCATATTTTCATATTTTCATATTTTCATATTTTCATATTTTCATATTTTCATATTTTCATATTTTCATATTTTCATATTTTCATATTTTCATATTTTCATATTTTCATATTTTCATATTTTCATATTTTCATATTTTCATATTTTCATATTTTCATATTTTCATATTTTCATATTTTCATATTTTCATATTTTCATATTTTCATATTTTCATATTTTCATATTTTCATATTTTCATATTTTCATATTTTCATATTTTCATATTTTCATATTTTCATATTTTCATATTTTCATATTTTCATATTTTCATATTTTCATATTTTCATATTTTCATATTTTCATATTTTCATATTTTCATATTTTCATATTTTCATATTTTCATATTTTCATATTTTCATATTTTCATATTTTCATATTTTCATATTTTCATATTTTCATATTTTCATATTTTCATATTTTCATATTTTCATATTTTCATATTTTCATATTTTCATATTTTCATATTTTCATATTTTCATATTTTCATATTTTCATATTTTCATATTTTCATATTTTCATATTTTCATATTTTCATATTTTCATATTTTCATATTTTCATATTTTCATATTTTCATATTTTCATATTTTCATATTTTCATATTTTCATATTTTCATATTTTCATATTTTCATATTTTCATATTTTCATATTTTCATATTTTCATATTTTCATATTTTCATATTTTCATATTTTCATATTTTCATATTTTCATATTTTCATATTTTCATATTTTCATATTTTCATATTTTCATATTTTCATATTTTCATATTTTCATATTTTCATATTTTCATATTTTCATATTTTCATATTTTCATATTTTCATATTTTCATATTTTCATATTTTCATATTTTCATATTTTCATATTTTCATATTTTCATATTTTCATATTTTCATATTTTCATATTTTCATATTTTCATATTTTCATATTTTCATATTTTCATATTTTCATATTTTCATATTTTCATATTTTCATATTTTCATATTTTCATATTTTCATATTTTCATATTTTCATATTTTCATATTTTCATATTTTCATATTTTCATATTTTCATATTTTCATATTTTCATATTTTCATATTTTCATATTTTCATATTTTCATATTTTCATATTTTCATATTTTCATATTTTCATATTTTCATATTTTCATATTTTCATATTTTCATATTTTCATATTTTCATATTTTCATATTTTCATATTTTCATATTTTCATATTTTCATATTTTCATATTTTCATATTTTCATATTTTCATATTTTCATATTTTCATATTTTCATATTTTCATATTTTCATATTTTCATATTTTCATATTTTCATATTTTCATATTTTCATATTTTCATATATTTCTATTTTCCAATTTTTCAATTTCCAATTTTCCAATTTTCCATATACTTGTTTTCTAATTTTCTGATTTTCCAATTTTAAAATTTTCCAATTTTTCAATTTACAAATTTTCCAATTTGCAAATTTCGAAATTTCCAATTTGTCCAATTTTCCATTTACCAATTTTCATATTTTCTTATTTTCCAATTTTTTTAACCAATTTTATTAAAATAAAATGGTATCAACTAATGTTCCACCCATGATACAATAATTTTCTCTTTATCAGATAAACTCACTAGAAATATATTGTCGCTAGTAAACGAATTGTGGTGACCTTATATTTTTTCATTTTCGTTTGTTTTGTGCATATCCACACTAAGGTAACTTTTATCTGGTATTTTTTTCGTTTCTTTCCCCTTTACCAATACAATCGGTTTTATCTGCGAAGCAAATTTTTTGATTTTATTGGTAAAGGGGAAAGAAACGAAAAAAATACCAGATTAAAGTTACCCTAGTATGTCATCAGCCTATGAATATTATATAAGAAGATAATTATTTTAGGTCACCGTTTTAGTTCATTTTTTGAACGTTTCATGTTGGGTTTATCTATAAGAAGAGAAAATTATTGTATCATGGTTCCACCTAGGGATTTATGAATTATCATGGCACGTCCTGATACTAAAGGGAAATGATTTCGTTTTCGTTTATTGTTGTTGTTGTGTATTGTTATTGTTTCGTTCGCCTCGTTCGATTACACTTTTCGTAACGCATTTGCCAACTTAGTCCCCAAGTCAAGCGTGCCTAAAGAAGTTTTACTTAAAAAAAAACGATTTGCATGTAAATTAATCGCTGTCGACGCATACCCGTTTTTAAAAGATGTTAATTATCTAGTTACAGTTATAGAAAATATTTTTGCGGCATTAAACGGTGGAATTTTTTTTCAAAAATGGAGTCAAGCGCAGCAATCAATTAGAATTAGAGGTTTGACAAAAAATTATTTGCACAACTAATGCACTTTACTAGTACAATAAAGGGTGTATCAAGTTAATGATTTGCATTTTGGTGCAAAACCAAATTCGGTTGGTTAGTTTTCAAAGTGTAATAGAAAGCGTGTTGCAATGATGTAAAGGAAAGTAATCGTATTGTTGTGCGTTATTTTAGACACCGGGCTGAAATGATCATGAACACATCAGTAAATTAGATGACGTTCTTTACAAACTAAGAGAAGCCGGGTTTAAATTAAAAAGTGAAAAATGCTATATTTTCAAAAGAAGGTATCTTAAAGGTTATATTATTGATAGTGTATAGGATTGCCCCTATTATGGTTATCACATATGCATCTGGCGACGTCTAGTCGCCGCGTTCACATTTTCGTATTATGATTCTCGCCGTGAAAACGAAGTGAGCGAGAGTGATGTCAAAAATGATCACCTAAAATTTTTAGGTGATGTAGTGCGATTTTTTTTTAGTTCAATAGTACAAATAAAAATGGCTGGCAATGATAATGTAGGTTTTATTTTTAAATTATTTTTATAGTAAAAATAATTTGTTTGTGTATTTTATAATAGTTTCAAAATATTGTATTATAAATTCAGGCAATTTTATCACGAAAAAATAAATCGATACTACTGATCGATCAACGATTATTGATAATCGTTGATCGTATTAATATTTTTAATTATTAGTTTTGGAATATTTTAATTATTTTAACTAACTAAAATACATAAACAAACACATAATATGTCAAAACTGCTAACAAAAACACTGTAGTCAGTCACAAAAAAGTAAATAATTTAAAAACAACGCAAATTACCGCATACTCTCATTCGCCAAAATAAAGGTGACAACCATAATACCAAAATACTACTCACACGAATCATACTGTCACGGCGAAAGAGAGGGAAGTGATGGTGAGGCGAGAACCATAATAGGGGCATAAGAAAAGACTAGAAGAAAGTTGTAGCAATTATGGATGCGCCTAACCACAAAATTTTAACACCCCGATTACGCTAGTCGAGTCGATTGTCGTTTCAAGTGACAATAAAAATATGCTATTTGTATGGAAAATTAGCCAGTTGCCATGCCAATAAGTGACTAGAGACGAAAAAAACAATTAAAAACTGTCATTTCGAGTCGTGTGAAATTTTGAAGTGACTATAAAAAACATAAAATACGCCGATTGTCGTTTGAAGTGACTACGATAATAAACATATTAGATATATTGGCATGGCAGGCGACTATGGTTTCATATTAAAACAGTCACTTGAAATGACAAACGACACGACTAGCGTAATCGGGGTATAAGTCTTTTTTATTTTTTTTATTTAAAAATGTAAAGCAGCATTTCAGGAAATTAAAGAGATTAAGAACAACAAGTTGTGAGACAAGAATGTTCATATTTAAATTTATAAATATGGAACTTGATGATTTGGTAGATACGAATAAAATACGATTAGAGTCAAATAAAGATCCAATATTTAGAAAAATAATACATTTCGTTAAATTTGTTTGGTCAGAACATAACATCGACGAAAAATTAAATACATATTTTTTTAAAACAGCAAGCACCTTGTTTAGGATTGGCATACATCTCTTTTAGGAAAGGAATAGCAAAAATGAAATCTTGGATTGGAACCTATTTTTGGTGAACAGTTTAGACAAGGGTGCAAAGAATTATGCAATTCATGTCAAGTTTGTTTGAGGAATCGCCCGGAACAACAGCAAATATATTAACACCGTGGGTTCCATCAACGTATGAATTTGAGCGGGCACACAACAACTTTTGTGGGCCGATTATGGCTAAAATGTTTTTAGTAGTAATCGATTCATACAGTCTACAATTTAGTTTACAATCGGAGGCACAGCATATTTTAAAGATAGTAGTGCCACCTATGGATGAATGATATGAATCAGTCATTAATTTAGTTTAGTCGGCAATTTAGTCGAAAAAATCGATCTCAGGCACACAGTCTTAATAATAGAATTTGTATGGAAGTGTTTTCTCGTGTTTACGTTATTTGAGCCTGTATACATACAAACCGTATTTTTTATATTTACATTAATAATGGTGGCGGCTCCTTGTACATCTTTTATTTATCTTTTCTTCTATTTTTCTATTATTTCAAAGCCACTTGATATTTATTTCAAATTTTTTTTTTAAACTTAAAACTTGCTTGCATCGAGTTTTCCTAGTAAAAATAACAGCATAGAAGAAAAGAAACCTAGAAGGTAATTAAATCGAAATATTAAATCTGCACTTTAATCTAAAATTCATTACGCAAATAAAATGTGTGAATTTAAGTTAGAACATCTCGTTTCATTATTTTTCTTTGGTACTGTATGTCGTGAAACAAACCAAAACAAATAATATGAGTGCGTGAGCCGAGAGAAATTAAAAATATTATATGCGTACGTGTAATTGAAAAAATGTGTAGTTGTTTTATCAGTAAGTTGGTAAATGAAAAATTACTCAATAGGGAAATATTTTTATTGGAAATGTTTCTCAAAATATCGATATTTATCGTGATTCTACAGAATAGAAATTAAGCAGATTCATAGGAACGAATGAAGAATTTTTTTTGTCCCAAATAATTTTTTGTTAATCGTATGGCGTCCACGTTTTTGTTTGGATTTACCAATACCAACTCATGTAATTTTTCTATATATCCCTTTTGTGATTTACTAACACAATTGTGCGAGTACGGCAAAAGTACCATGTCAAAAATTTATGTGTTTTGAACCAACTTACACATTTGCGCAATCCTTTCAAACTTATTTCGTTCGAAAAAAAACACTATAACTATACATACAATTGTGCTGGTTGTACTTCAAATCAAGCAAAATTTTTTATCAAAAACGCCATTACATACTATGATTTTTACTCACACATTTGTGTGGTTTGAGACTTTATCCATTTTATTTTTTTTGGTTGAAAAAGGGATATGTAGAAAAATTACCTATTGAGCCTCGCCACACTTTGACTCTTTGGTCGTGATTCAATGATTTCAAAAAATCAATCGCCGTCCACATTTGATTTCTTTGCGCGTTTCTTTAGTTATGTTGCGTAAAATTATGTTTTTTGATTTATTCGTATTGTAAAAAATGTTTATTATTTGCTGCGAAAACTGCTTTCTTGGTTGAAAAAGATATATTTTTTGCACTCGAAGTGCAAATTAAACTAAAATTAACCCAAAAACGACAAATAAACTAGGTGTCCTTGAAAAATTTATTTTTGTTGTTGTGCGAGAATCAGTTGAATCAAAAAAAATTTTTGCTGAAAAAAGAATCAAGAATTTCCCCGCCAAAAAATTAGTTTGTATGTGAAGGGGAAGGGAACAAGGAAAGAATCACAACCAAAGATTCAAAGTGTGGAACCATTGAGCCTCGCCACACTTTGAATCTTTGGTCGTGATTCAATGATTTCAAAAAATCAATCGCCGTCCACATTTGATTTCTTTGCGCGTTTCTTTTTTTATGTATGTGCGTAAAATTATGTTTTTTGATTTATTCGTATTGTAAAAAATGTTTATTATTTGCTGCGAAAACTGCTTTCTTGGTTGAAAAAATATATTTTTTGTACTCCAAGTGCAAATTAAACTAAAATTAACCCAAAAACGACAAATAAACTAGGTGTCCTTGAAAAAATTATTTTTGTTGTTTTGCGAGAATCAGTTGAATCAAAAAAAATTTTTTCTGAAAAAAGAATCAAGAATTTCCCCGCCAAAAAATTAGTTTGTCTGTGAAGGGGAAGGGAACGAGGGAAGAATCACGTCTAAAGAATCAAAGTGTGGAACCACAGATTGTAGTGCAAAATTACCACGCATTGTAAACTTCTACAGAAGTAACATAAAACGCCCTCATCAATGTAAATTTTTGACATACAAAAACAAATACAAACTTCAAAATGTCCTCTAGCAGCGATGAGGAAGACGAACGTTTGAAAAAAATTAAAGAATCAATTGATGTCGTTTTTATTAATGACTCTATGTTCCAAGAGCCCAGTAAAAAAGCCAAAGAACCTAAAATTTTAGGTAACATTTAGAAATGGTATGTCAAACACGCTAACATTTAGTAATTTCAGGAAACATGAAGAATCTAAAATCCGAACGGTACCTGGATCTCAACAATGGCAATGAAAATTCATTATTTGTAACTGAATCAATGCAAAATCATTACTATAAGAAATTATCGCAAACCATCGAAAATATTGTCGATTTTGTAAACATTGATGAAACTATCACACCTAAAAGGGAAAAGCCGAAAAAGTATGGGATTAAACTACTCCGAGAATTCGACGAATATCTTCAAGAAACAGACGACGTGGTTGCGGAAGTACCCTTAGTTCAAAAAAAGCCAAAAATTAAAAGAAAACATATCAAAGGAGAAGTTTCGATCGATAATGATACGAAAATAAAAAAAAGTGTGGTGTGCAACGAGGAAATCCAAAGCAAATTTGAGACTAAACACTGGAAAACGCCAGAAAATCGAGAAAAAGTATTCCACTATCATAAAAAGAATGGAAAATACTATTTACAAGAGCCGGAAAATGAATTCACTAAACAACGGAAAAAGAACAATTGGGATGAGTGTAAAATTTCAAGAAATTACAATAAAAGTAAATTAAAAGATCTTACTAAATGATAAAACTATAGTTTATTTTATAGTTCCTGTTCTCCAGTGCCTGATACAAATGATTTCTCAGACTCCTCCACAGACATTGGCTTCAAACTTGCAATAAACCCTGAAAAAATTATTAACATAAGTTTTAAAAATCGTAAGCAAAATTAGGTCAATTACTTTTATTCATCGAAATTGGCGGATCCCCTTTCTCACGATTAAGCCGCGAATGATATTTTAAATGAAAAACAAGCCGTCCTCGACCGACGCAACGCTTCGAACAGATATGACACTCAAAGGTTTCATTGTCGGCATGTAATTTTACGTGGAGCTGTAATAATTTAAAAATTAATAGCTAATGAAAGGCTAAGCACAACTACCCACATCTAAATATTTTTTACGAGAAAATCCTTTGTCGCAAATCGCACAGATCAAATTTCTGGGATCGGTGTGCCGCCTTATATGATCTCGTAGAAACCGCTCTGAAGTAAAGTTCTTTTCACAAATATAACATTTATAAGGCTTTTCACCGGTGTGGTTACGAATGTGAATCTGTAATTTTGAAAAGATCTAGACAATGTTCGAAAATTTCTGACTCCCCAAACTTACGTTTAAAATTTTCAGACATTTGTATCCCTTACCACAAAACTCGCACAAATACGTATATTTGTTATCTTTAACCTCTTGTTTAAAACTCGTTTTGAAATACTCAGGATGTTTCTTTTTTGTGTGCATCTAAAATAAGAAGAGGGAACAGATTAGAGTAATCTCAAATTCCGTACTGGGAAACTAACCCATATATTTGTGTAAGTAGAATAGTGGCGACCACACTCCTTGCACTTATATTCGAACTCAATTTCGTTTTGTTTAACTAAATCGGCATGTTTGCTGAGAATGTGCTTCTTCAGGAAGCTGATTGAGTTATAATAGGTGCCGCAGTACTTACATTTATGCTCTCTGTTGCCTAAATTGCCAGAATTGTCTAAATCGGAAAAATCATCACAAAACTGATCTTTATCTAGGAGTTCGTCTGTAACAGTCTCATCCACAGTATCAGTCCAGCCGACCGGTTCATCCCAATAAATATCGTCGATTACCTCGCATTCGACCACTTTAAATGTATCCCGTGTCTCTTTCAATTTAGCGCGAGCGTCTGCATCAGTTTCAATACATTTCTGTCGAAAGTAAAATGACTCACAAATCATCCGTACACACTCAAAGCATAAACGAGTTGATAGATCAAGTTCGATAGCACTAAATTTGAGCCCCGTTAGTATCTCGAGCATACCCGATAGTTGCAAAATTTCATTATTATCCATGTCGATAGTTTTAAACAAATCAACAGATGGCTTATGCTCAATCGACTGGTAACATGTTCGGCAAGTTTTAATTACATCCATTTATTTAACTTTAATACTAAATTATAATTATTATTTATTGTTTCTCACTCTTCTGAGTTTATTTTTTTGTTTACAGTTTAGACGTAATGACATTTGTCGACCATTAAATGAACTGTCATTTAAATGGTATAAAAATGAGCGCGTTTTATAGCTATCTCTAGTTAGTTCGCTCATGTACAATTGGATAAAAATTGTCCGGATTTTTTTAGCTACACACCGGGCGCACCCTATAATCGGTATATTTTTAACTCCACTTTGCTTTGGATTGTTTAGGGGTTTTCTTGACATCTGTGTTTTGTTTTGAAAAAACTCAATTTTTAATAGCCTGAAATTATAAATTATTAAAATTTAAATAACACATTAGGAAATATATCACTTTTATATTAAATTCACTTCTAAAGGAAATTGACGTTTAAAATACTGAATTGTCAAATGTATATGCAAAGCCAAAAATAAACGCGTTCTCGTGTAATAAAAAAAATTGGGATATTTAACTGCAGCGAAGTTAGCCGGGGTAAAATATGTCAAAAATATACCGATTTTTTATGTCAGAAAACCATCAGTGAACACACGGAGTGTGTAAGTGTTACCAGACCGAATCGACAAAAAAACTTAAATTTGACGAAAATAAAACTTAATTTCAAGTAAAAAAACTTTTTATTTGTTTTAAATTTGCTAATATAACCCAATACCGGCCCTTATACACAATTGTGTATGTAAATATCGATTATGAGAAACCAATATGTCAAACATAGAATTATGTGTAAATTGAAGACCAGAATACACATTGGTGCATACAGTGCACCTAAAATACTAAAATATTCTAGGTGCACTGGTGCATACCACTTAAACCTTGTTCGTCCGAAAAATAATACTATAACTATAATAATAATAAAACAATTAATATGTTATCAAAAACAAATAATTAATATGTTATAACTTATATGTTATCAAATTATAATGCTTTTATCAAAAAGAATTCTAATTTAACTAAGATCCGTTAAAATCCGGAAGACATTACAATTTGTCATTATTAACATTCACATTTGTGTATGATGGACTTAAATAGAATTGAAGAAAGATTTTCTTTTCTGGTCGAAGAAGGGATATGTTGGACAAGACAAGCAGAAATTGTTGAAAATACGCTAGAAACATCAAATTTAGATTTGATTATCCTTATGAATCCGTTCATAAAAATGTTTTCTATACAAAATTAAATTTTTACTAGCTAATTTATATTTTTTCATATTACATATTGTGATTTTGTGCACACTAAATAAAAAACTTTTTTTTTCGGACAAAAACTTAAAAACTTTTTCAACACAAAAAAACTTGCAAAATAAGTTTAAACTTCCAATATGGCAACACTGGTGTTGTTCAGAGTAATTTACTCTGCACACTGCGTTTTATTAACTGAGCTTACAGAGCTCTCACAATAGAAAAAAATTTGCCTTTACCTTTTGCCTTAAACTTTTACCTTAAGAGTATCTCTCACAATGGACAAAAAAAAAATTAAATTGAAACCAACTTCGTTTTATTTAACTTCATACTAATGATAATTTTAAAATTGTATTTTATATTAATAATTATAATTTTAAGAGATATTAAAGCGATATATTAGTTCTTATTTGCTTTTTAACATGTTTTGTCTGGAAAATGACAAAAAAAACCTTGGTTTTGAAATGCAGCTAACTTCATTTGTCTTTTCTTAAGGCAAAAGTTTAGATTTGAGTTTTTTAACTTATAGATGGAAACTTTGTAAGAATCAAAACAACCAGTTTCGAACGCATTAGATTATTGATTTGAAAAACCCCGTATTCCCGTCAGGTCGCTGCGGCTAACGTTGTATTGGTTACAATGGAATATTGTCTTTATGTATATATAACGGGTGATTTTTTTGTGGTTAGGATTTTCATGCATTAGTATTTGACAGATCACGCGGGATTTCAGACAAGGTGTCAAAGAGAAAGATGCTCAGTATGCTTTGACATTTCATAATGAATAGACTTACTAACGAGCAACGCTTGCAAATAATTGAAGATTATCCGCTAAGAAAATCCGCTTTTTTATCGACAAATTTTGTTCAGCGATGAGGCTCATTTCTGGTTGAATGGCTACGTAAATAAGCAAAATTGCCGCATTTGGAGTGAAGAGCAACCAGAAGCCGTTCAAGAACTGCCCATGCATCCCGAAAAATGCACTGTTTGGTGTGGTTTGTACGCTGGTGGAATCATTGGACCGTATTTTTTCAAAGATGCTGTTGGACGCAACGTTACGGTGAATGGCGATCGCTATCGTTCGATACTAACAAACTTTTTGTTGCCAAAAATGGAAGAACTGAACTTAGTTGACATGTGGTTTCAACAAGATGGCGCTACATGCCACACAGCTCGCGATTCTATGGCCATTTTGAGGGAAAACTTCGGAGAACAATTCATCTCAAGAAATGGCCCGGTAAGTTGGCCACCAAGATCATGCGATTTGACGCCTTTAGACTATTTTTTGTGGGGCTACGTCAAGTCTAAAGTCTACAGAAATAAGCCAGCAACTATTCCAGTTTTGGAAGACAACATTTCCGAAGAAATTCGGGCTATTCCGGCCGAAATGCTCGAAAAAGTTGCCCAAAATTGGACTTTCCGAATGGACCACCTAAGACGCAGCCGCGGTCAACATTTAAATGAAATTATCTTCAAAAAGTAAATGTCATGGACCAATCTAACGTTTCAAATAAAGAACCGATGAGATTTTGCAAATTTTATGCGTTTTTTTTTAAAAAAAAGTTCTCAAGCTCTTAAAAAATCACCCGTTAGAACAATGCCATGTAGTTGTAATACTAGCGAATTACTGCTTAGTTCACGAAAATTCGATTATTTAAAATTTTTCAGCTATATTTAATTTTCAGAACTAAATTTTCGTGATCCACGATCCGGTTATAAAAACGTAAAAATGAAAACCGGTTTTATAGGTTACGGGGAATAAACGAAGAATGAGACCCGACTCTAAAGCCCTGGTCTACGATTGGGTGAATAACAAAATAGAACTGTTCAAACTGTCGTTCCGTTTTTGTGATATTTCATAGAAGATATGGAACTCACGACGTAAACGACGTAACAAAGATCATTCAATTAGCCTTTCCACATGTTATACAAAATATCCCCACTCCAAAATAAGTTTATAGGCGAAGAGGTAAGAGACGAGGAAAATACATCAATCATGTAGTACATATGCGTGTGAATAGTCTCTATTGTTGTGATAATTAGTGAATTTATAATTTTTCTGCATTGCATTTAAAATCTTATAAAGTGAATAATAATTACTTGTATATTTTATAATTAAAGTAGTGATTATATAATATTTGCGATGTGTTTTGACCCTTATTGATGACTTCGCACGTTATATCGGGTGTGTGAATATGACTTCGCCCTTCTTATTAAAATAATACACACTTGCTTATTTATAAAATGAAAGTATTATTTATCGAAGGTATGTTCCATCTGCAGCTACAACTTACTCCATCTGTCAGGCAATTTACGGTTACCCTCTCTGAATAAATTTTGGTCTTTGGAGGTGATCCAATTAATATGCCAATTTTCGATCTCTGCGTTAGAACTAAACCGCTGTTCAGAAAGAGACGACTGCATCGACCGGAATAAGTAGTAATCTGAAACAGCTTTGTCTGGTGAATACGGAGGGTAGGGTAGGACTTCCCAGTAACTTCTCAGTCCTGTCTATATTTTTCACAACGTTTGCAAACATGTGGTTTTGCGTTGTCGTGGTAAAAAAAACTAATTTGTTGTGTTTATTCACCCATTCTGGTTGTTTTTCCTCTATATAGATCGCTTCAAACATATTAGTTGTCATGTAGTTCATAATATAACACACCTTTCTGATGGCACCAGATAAAGAGTATAAACCTACTGGAATGAATATCTCGCTTTGGGTACGATGGACGGATGGACCAGCTTCACTAGGCTTTACCCAAGATTTTTTCGTTTAGAATTCTCATAATACATCCATTTTTCATCTCCAGTAACTATTCTACTAACAGCATAAAATCTTTTTTTATTGTCTTTGGAGCAGAATTTCACAAATGGTTTTACGACTTTCGATGTCTCTTCCTTTTAATTCATGTGGCTATCTTTTGAAACATTCCGATTCTTTGTAAACGTTTTGCAACAGTCGGTCGATGAAAATTTAATGCTACAGCCAATTCTGATTCTGTACCCAATTCAGCATCTACAAATTTTTGGGTGGTTTTCCATGCTCTTTATCTTCAATGTCAAAACCATCATTTTTAAATCGTAGAAATTATTCTTTGCAGGTTATATCGATGGAACATGCTCACCGTAATTTTCCACATGCAAACGATAAGTTTCCGCTACACCTTTCTTTGCAATCAAATGATGTAATAAAACTTCCCACAAATGATATTTATTTGGAATAAAATTCGACATTTTCAAGGAGTTAAAAATACAAGTGGTTTACACTTCAATCAAACGTTGCATACTGCGTTTGACAGCTGATATCAAGTACTATATAGTACAGGTAAGCAGTACTAGTAACGACATCTATTGGTCATAATTGCACACACAATACATGAGTATAATTGCTGAATGAAAAGTCTAAAACATTCCAGCGATTTAAAAAGTGCACCAGTAGGTACGCCCAGGTAAATTTGGAACGAAAATTAAATATTTTCGAACATTTCGTGGTAAAGGCTCTTTTCCTCCTCAACAAAACGGTATTGAACAACGAAAATATCGAACTTTGATTAAAATGAACCATTGCATGCTGCTGGATGCTGGATTGTAATATCGAACTAATTGCAAAATACATCGTACGAACGAAAGATGCGCAAAATGTTTCATATTATACGAGTTCAAAATGTTCAGCGTTGGAAATTGGATTTGTCATGGTTTTTCGTTACCGGTTCCCTTTAGCAGAGAGTTGTTGTGTTAGGCGGTAAAAATAGTTTTGGAAATTGATCACACATTCATTAGTCTTTGTATTTCTAAAACTTTCTCTGCATCCATATGCTAGCAATGAGCATTCGAAAGAGAGCGTTAGCGACTTTCTATTAAAAAATTGAAGTATGGAGCTTAAAAAATTTATCTAATTTAATTTGCGATGACCAAAGCATAAAACATCAAAAATATCTGGAACACCTGCGAATTTATTGAATTGTACTCTGCTGATAAGCCACTGCAAGGAAAATAATATTGTATATTATGAGAATTAAAGATACAGCAGTAATGGCTGCCAACCGTACTTGGGATGATATAAATGATATAGCCTAAATTCCTTTAAAGGTAAAGGCAGAGTTAGGCGTTTGTTGGAGCAAACAAGAAGTGGTTTCAATTCTAAGATAAAAGCATCTAAATTTTGCAACCAATTAAACCAAACAAAATTTTTAAAATATTCTTTATAAATTTATTGCACATACTGATTATTAATAATTATTTTAAGAAAACATTACAATTTTAAAACTGGTTAATAAAAATTTTGATTAAGAATACAATTTTTGCCGAAACATAAACCAAATTTAAGTTTAAAAAATCTGGCAAGAAAATATAATTTCTAAAAATATATGTGGTTTAGTTAAAAAACTATAATCGTATTTCATGACGTTTGATTGCTCCGTTTCAGTTCATGTTTCGTGAAATCAAATAACACAAAAGCAACTTTGAATCAAACTTTGCGACTCAAAAACAAAATTTAGATTAAGTTATCCATATAAAATTTGTACTGATCCGGACCGAAATGAGTATCATGAAATCCAGCAATTTAAATTTGTTTACAAAATCTGTAAGATCAGTAGGCTTAGCACCTACATAAGATCATCTTAAAATCTAGTACTTTTTTGTAATTTGTTTACAAAAAAAACAAATACTTTTCCATTAAACTTCAAACATGTGAGCGACGGAATAAATTTTTGTCTGTTTTATAAAATTTATAAACTAATTTTGGTATAAAAAAAGAAAACAATTAAAAATCTTACGAACTAAATTGTTTTAGTGTGTTATGTTAATAATAATATTACATGCGGAAGACTTAAGTCAGATCGTTACAAATTTGGTATTTTACTTGTTTTATATTTAAGTACTTATACTTAAATGCGACACTTATATTTGTTCGTTATTTAAGTTTTAGTGTATAACAATTTGGCTTTTTTAAATTTTATATATAATTTATTGCTTAAAGACTAGATTATCGAACGAGAGAGCTTAATAGCTGTCATAATCATATTTATCACAATAAATAATAAATTATATTTATTAATCCAGATGGACATGCGCACACCGATTTAGTGCTATTTTAAATAATCGTGCGTCCACTATAAATCTATAATAATTATATTGTTTAATTTTTTCTACGAGTATAAAAAGGGCGAATTCTTGTGTTTATGACAAACGAAGCCATTCTCTAACCGTACATAAATAAATACTAAGTTAAGAGTGTTTGCTTAAAATAAAGTTATTTATATAATTATCACAAAAAAAAAAACAAAAGAACTAATTTAATTTAAATACTCCTATTACGGAACTCAAAATTTACCTATATAATTATAAGTACATACAATAAAACGCGGTTTATAACTTAAAATACTATATTTTTGTGTTTTGTATTTAAATATTTAAGAACATAATTTTATTTTTACTTTTTTTCATATATAGGGTTGAACATCTAATATTGTTTAAAATACAATATTTACAACGGGTGTTATGTTCTTCAGTCGATTAATTAAAATAAAAACAAAAAATATCTATCTAATTTATAAAATATTATCTAAATTTAGAGAGAACAATAGAGTGTGAGTGTACTCTGGTGGCGTTTTTTTTTTATAAAATCATATTGTCAAATCTTCCCAATCTTCCTTCTCTCGTTCACTATATTCAATTTTAAACGGCACTTTCGCGGAACTAACAATCGAATGACATTGTGGTGTCAATGGATTTGACCGTAGATCGACTAATTCAAGTGAATCGGATGTTATCATCTGTGATGTATCTATTTCTGTAATTAAACATAAATGAGAAAAAATTTAAATTAGTATTACAGAGGTCGTTAAACTATCTATCGTGGCACTCTTCTATTTTAAGAAGGGAAAACAATTTCAATATTATAATAACATTTTCTTACCAATTATTGAATTATTATTTGCCAATAGATGTCGTAATTTTGGCATTTTGAATACAACACTTGGCAAACTGATAAATGTATTATGGGAAATATTTAAACGTTGGAGGCAAGCCAAATCGGCCAATTCATCTGGCAATTTTGATATTTGATTGTGTGATAAATTTAAATCTATATAAAAATAAAGACGAAAGTTAATATTATTTATATATAATTAAATCGTTAATCAAATACCTGTAATTAAACTAAATTTAAGTGCGAATTTTGGTGGTATTTTTGATATAACATTTCCGCTAAGATTGCATGTCTTCAATTCAGTATGTCGCATTAAATGGTAAACGGCATCCGGAACTTGCATTAACTGACACTCAGATAAATCTGTAATAGAAAAATAAGAATATGTAATTATAAATTATAATGTATCAAAAATTTAAAATCGTTATAAATAAATCGTTCTAAGCTGTCTAGATAAATTGTTACATAAATTTAAGATCACCGTGTGCGCTATGATCAATCAACATTGCATGATCGCACGCTTACACATGGTTATACAATTAATTAATGATTACGATATATACGGAAATTTTTGTTGTATGTATATTAAAAATATTTCGATCGTTCGTTACCTAAATGCTCTGTTTCGTTTGCTTCTTCACACTTTAAAACAACACGCATAACACTTGAAGCCATTTCTTAATTAGTAATCTATTTATTTTATGCAGTATGTAACACAAAGTTTAATTAACTTGTAATTTTTATCGTAATTGATCGAAAATTTAAGATGGCGGATGAAAATGAGAAAATTATAAAACGGAAAAACTAAATTTAGAAACCACTTTTAACGTAACATCTTCGTTTACGATTTTTTTATGTTTGGATATTTATAAATGTCTTCGATTATATTTTCAATAGTAAAATGATAAACGTCAAATTTAGTTAACTCGGTCAAAATATTAGTGATTTATACTGAGGGTTTATAATTTATGTCTGTCCATAATTTTATAGGTATATAGTTAAACTTTATAAACAAAATACACGACATAATAACTAGCAGTGTAAAACAGTGGTGGAAAAAGTTGTGCACTCAACTTTTTTACATTCAATAAGGGTAGAGTCAAATATTTGTTGGTCCACTTAGTAGCTTGTATATTTACTTTATAATATATGCCATATATTATATGGTATGCATTTGATAAAAATGTATTTCAGACAGCGAAAATGTTCGTAAGTTCGATTTTTTATCTCTATTTCTGACTAAATTAAATTTTTGTAAAGTTTGATAGAATCAAATTCGAGCGATCTCTAATAAAGTAATGAAAGATTTTTTCATAAAAACAATCGTTCACAAAGAGAATGTTTTAAAACTATTTTCAAGGTTATCAGCCCTTTTCCTGCCTGCCATCACAATTGTGTGAAAATAATTCCAAAAATAATTCCGGTTTAACTAAGATCTGTTAAAATCCGGAAGACAATTTTTTGTCTGGCAGGAAAAGGGATATGCAATAGTATAAAGTTTATATTCACCAACATTTGTTAGTACACAACTTAGGTTAGGTGTTTGCTTTGACTCTCCAATATAACTAGATAAATTCAATACCAAAAATGTATAGGAATTTATCACGATATATCGAAGATCGTACAAGTCATGAATCGATCGATGATCTATTCATTATTTCCTTTTGAGATTCATGTTAAAGAATTGTAGTTTTAGTTTCATAGAAACAAATTAAAGTTGCGAATTGACTTAAATAGGTATCCCTCGCTACATTTGCAGAATATAACGGCCCTTAGCCCAAATGAATAAAATTAATTTGACTACTTCAAACAAAATATTAACATTGTTTGGTATGTAAAACTATGTATCACAATTTTAGGGCAGCAATAATTTATTTATAAGTAATATTTATTTATAATATTTATTTATTTGTCAAACAAAACCACGCGTATTTCTAATTAAAATTATGCACCCTTATAGATTTTCGACAGAAATTGCACACATTAAAAAGTTATTCCCATCCCCTAAGGTGCTAAAAAAATTAGTGAAATTTGAGACAGAATCCTCAAAAGCAAATTTAAACAAGTTAGTTACTTCTTAGTTTTGCCAACATTTCACTTTCCCATTAAAATGTTTTGTACCAATTAAAATTTGAGACAGTACTCCAAAAATTAATTCAAGACGTGTGGTGTTAAACATATAAATATTGTATAAAGCACTCTAAAATGTCAATTTAAATAAATAATTTATGATTTACAATTGTTTTGCCCACCCAATAATTATTTTTGTCATTCCATAAGGAATATTCAATATTACACTTAAACTTTTGAGTTAAAGAATGTTAGAAAATTTGAATAAATGTATTATGCGTTTTAGAATTGTCCATGTGGTAATGATTAATTAGTTTTGAACACATACATCTAATTATTGGGTGAGCAAAATTCAAAAACACGTAGACCATTGATTCTCACACAAAATAATTTTTCAATGAGGTTTATTTAAAAATATCAGGCCACATAACATCGACAACAACGACGAAAACAGGATTATCGCAAAAGTTAATAAACAAATTTATTTTTATCCGCAGACGGAGTGGGCAAAATCAGTTATTTGGTGGGCAAAATTTATCCATATTATATGGAGAATTTAGTTTATTGAGATTGCTTTGGACAATATTCATATAATTAACGCATAACTCGTTTCTCTAAATTTTTATTGTGAGTGCTGGGGAAAACTTGGGGAAAATGTCTGCCAAAGTATGGCATAACTAACTTCTTTCATTTTGCTTTTGGGAGTGCCGACATAAAGTTCACTCGTTTTTCTAACTTATTTTGCATTCAACTCCGGCAAAAATTACAACTTTAACCTTCAATCTCTAATTTTCAAGTCTCCCAAATAATTGATAATAAAACAAATTTGAACTGTTTTCTAAATTAGTTTAGATCAGTTCTATTTTTGCCTATTTGTGCAAAATCGAAAATTAAAATTTCTCACCTTTTGTGCAAAATCAGGCACCAGAAAAATTACCACTAAAAATTGTACCTTCCTACCTACCTAATAAAAACATTTTAAACAGAAATTAAATGAGAATATTTTCCCGAATTTCCTGTTCCCCACAGTGGCACTATTATTGTAATTCCCCGGTAATAGGCTCAAATAGGGTATTGGGGAAAGAATTTAAATGTAATTTCTGTTTAAAAAAAATTGTCTGGCCTGCTAAGGTAAAATGCGAGTGCTAATTTTTTGAAAACAAAATTAAATTGGAATTATTTTCCCTGCCTATTTAGATTTGGAAAAATTATTCTCAATTAATAAAAAATTACGATTTTAACTTTCCTATAAAACGGAATTAGAAAAAATATTTTCATAATATTTTTGCCGCAATTTTTTTTTCTGGTATACTATGGTAAACAGTTGGCATAAATTTTTTCAAAAACAAAATTAAATTGGGAATATTTTTCGTATCAATTCAGATACAGAGAAAATATTTTCTAATTCCTCAACCAGTCACGACTTAAGAGCTTAAGTTACTCGCCGGTTGCACTACTCGGTTAATGCTACAATCCCCAACACAACCACTCCCCTAAGTGATCCAAACGGAGCACAACTTAAGATCTTAAGTTTTGACTGGTTGAGGTTTAAATTATAAAAATTTAGATCAAACATGACTTCTCACTAAGCCAGGAAATGATATTTTTGAAAAAACGTTATATATATATATATATATATATATATATATATATATATATATATATATATATATATATATATATATATATATATATATATATATATATATATATATATCCTAATTCCTTCTTCCTGTAGGAAAGCCAGAATCGACCTGCAGTAGGCTAGAAAAAACTATTTGAACAGAAATTTCATGTAAATTCTTTCCCAAATTCTCTATTTCCGTTTACTAGAATTCCGATTACGAGAATACTACCACAGGAGAAGGATAATTTGTGATCAATTCGGGTTTCGTTAATTAGCAAATGAATTAAATGGCAAAATGACACAAATCTCAATATACAAATCTCACCATTTTTTTATCAAATCTACTCAAAACTACTATAGTTTTGCCGAGTTAAAATAAACAAAAACTCAACACCACTCGGTTATCATTTATCGCTAACTTCAATTTAAATTTGGTTCTCAACATCGTGGAATCAAGATAATAATCTATCAGTGTCCAGCACTACATCATTTAGAAGTAGATTTTAGGATAACAAGATTGAAAATTAATAATAAGAGAAAATGGAACAAAAGTTGATAAAACCTTAACCGAAGAGACCGCTTACCATCATCCCAGATACAATACTGTTATTGATAGACCTACCACAAAAATTGTATAAGAAACCAATTTGTAGTTGAAATAGAAATGCGGCAAAAATGTTAAAAACAAAAATTCACCTAAATTTGAACCATTCTACCAACCATTCTATTAATAACTATGGTAACTGCAAAATTCTTAAAAAAAGGCTTAAAATAAAGTAATTATAAGGTTTTACAGAACCAGTCTTCTAAAATCAGTTTTAAAAGGGAAAATACTCCAAAATGTAAACTATTTGTAAAACGAGAAAATATTAATTTGTGGGTGCGGTATTACGAATTGAACATGGATCATACGATTTGCCAAAATGTTCGTAAGCTTCAAACTTGAATTGGATAAAAGTATTACAGACGTATTTTTTCAGAAAATATTTGTTCTCTTTTTCTTTTCCTTAAATCTGGTCATCTTCCTTTAAAAGTCCTTATATTTTGAATGAATCATTTTGTCCGAAATGCAAATATATGGTGACAATTGTTATTTTCGTTTTCTGAAATTGTCCGCCTTCGAACTATTTTGTAAGGTTATCGGCGCTCATCAACCTTTAGAAAAATCCAGCATAAATTGTTTTTAAAACAAATTTCTACTAATTTATATTAGGCTTTACATCCGTATTTTAGACATTGTATTTGGTCACCTTTTACTATTTTGCAATTCGAATTGGTTTTGTATGTATTACCACCCGCCAGAGTATTCACACCAGTGGCCCTATTCTGGTAACTCCCCGGGAGTAGGGAATTGGGGAAAGATTTGCATATAAATTCTATTTAAATAATACTAAGGTAAAAAGTTAGTGGTAATTTTTCTGAAAACAAAATAAAATTGGGAATATCTTTCCCTGATAATTTCTTTATGAACAAATTATTCCCAATTTACAAATATTTACATCAAACTTTTTTTCTTAGTAAATCAGAAAAAACTGATTTATAGACAAAAGCTATGTAAAATCTTTCCCCAGTTCGCTATTCCCGGGCCACAGGAGTCAAACAGTCTCATTTTCTTATAAATTCATAAAGCAAGCTAAGATTTCAAATAACGGCCATATATGTTGAACGCCATGTAATATAATATTTAACCCTTTGCCAGTCTTATGTATCACATATGATACATAGGCGGTTAACCGAGACGCTTCTGTATCATATATTTGATACATAATCTAATTTAGATTATGTATCGAATATGATTGATACAGAAGCGTCTCGGCTAACCAATATGTGATGCATGAGACTGGTAAAGGGTTAATGAATTTTAGTATTTTTCTTTTGCATAGATAAAAGTAAGATGAAGTCATAGCGTGTAATCGTAAGTGAATAATTATTAAAAGCAAAAACCATTTCGTTCATTACTTAATTTTATTCAAATCTAAAATTATAGTGTTCTCACAAGATGATGCATATTATTGTAAAGATACATAACAACAGCGCAGCACACATCATACATAAGATAATCATATATTATTTGTCTTGATCTGTGGTGTAATAATGTTTAAGTAGTTTTTTTTTCGAAACATTAAACAAAACAGAAATAAAAAATTTCAAACCAAACTTGAAGTATTAGATCTCAGCAAATCTATGTTATTATCAAATTAAAAATAAAATAAAAGTGAAATTTATAAATTAAATTAGTTTTTTATTATTAATTTTATTTTTAATTATGTAACCGGTTCGGAAGACCCAGAAAGAAACATATGTGAATCGCGTGCACGATCGTATATGAAATAAAAGTGCAACGAAAACGAAACTTGTATATGTAGATTCACTGACCTGTTTAATCTAAAATCGATCTTTCCGTTGTTTATTTTTTAAAGGCGTGCGATCATCTTCATCTCTAAATTTTTTATGGTTATTACATGCATGAGTTGCTGTTCTAGTGAATTATTTTTTCCCGAGACATAATTATTATTTACACGTACGTCAGTTGCATTCATTTATTTGTTATGTAATTATAAATTGTTTTCTTTTTAAATCATTAATTATTATTAGAAATTTCTGAAAAAATTTCCGTATTCCTCACAACACATTCAAATAAATTATTGGTCCGGTATAACGAACGCATCATATTGCATAAAATTTGCACTTGTTATATTAACAAGTGATCACCTTTTTGCAAACAAATCTATCGACCGTACACTCGTTGTGTTCGTATGTAATATGCATATAAAGACCACTATTGTTATAAATACATTTATATAGCATAATATAACTTCCGTATTTATGAGTACATTATATAAATCAAATTACATACTTAACATAATATAATATAATTACAAAATATGCGCGTACATACGATTTAAAGTGGCATGAATTTTAAAAATCCGGAACGTGTCGTTTATAGAATGGGAAATAAAACGTTTCAACGGTGTCAAACCGCATGGAAATCCAAAATTAAAATTTCTGGCACCTCATTCACACTCATAATTTGTGTCATTAAACGATTACAATTGAAACAAAGGAGAACCGCAGAATCAAATTATACAGCGATATAAATTGAAGATCAACAAAAACGAATTGTTAGAATAATTATTGTTATGTCGTGATATACTCATTAAATTTGCTTATCAATACTGATATCATAAATAATATCGTCTTGGTGTTTATTATAGTTGACTCAAGTTGGTTAATTTGTTTGTTGGTAAACAAAAGTCTAATTATATATCAGTCAGTATGCTTGCGCAATGAAACGCGCAATTTTACAAGTACGACTTTAGACACAATGAATCAATTTTATATTGTACACCGCTGGCTGATAAGACAGATAACTGTGGGAATCGGGGAAGTTATTTTGTAAATGATAAAAACCTGTTGGTACCTTGTCTATATAAAAAGACGATGTAAATATCGCTGCGGAATGTTTTAAACAGAAAAAAATTCAAACGGTTGAATGCGGTGAAAAAAAAATAAAACCCATGGCTATGTTAATATTTACATGCTTTCCATCAACTGTTTCAAGAACCTTAGATAATATCTATATATATCTATATATCTTCACAACTGTGGCCAAATAAAAATCTAAAATAGTGCTGCATTTATAGAAGTATAACCAATACTTTATGGTTAGTTGTAACATAACATTTTTATGTAGAGATAAATGAATTTTGGGTTGCTCTGGAATTTTGACCAGTTTGGCACACTAAATTTTGGATTTAATAGTGGAATTAGAAAATATTGGTGATAAGATTATTTTTAACTGGTAATCTGTTCTACAGAGCTATAAAGTGATGAGTAAATGGCATTTGTTAGAGAATGAGTCCAATAACATTGCAATAACAGCCAAGCCAAGAGCTGGGATTTTGAACAAAAGGCGAAAAGCGAGTTTATCAAGTTGGGTTCTTTATTTTGAAGGTTTATTGATGCCATTTATGAACGAAAAATGATATCACTCAAATGTTTACCACGGCTTATTTACAAACGTCTTTTAGGTCTTGGATGGTGGCTGAAATACAAACGTACACTTTGCTTTTCAAAAATCCGCATAAAGAGAATTTAACGCATTTAAAATTTCATGATCTTGCAGGAAAATTTACATTTCCGCGACGCGAAATTAAGCGATTTTTGAAGGACCTTGTCTTGTTGAAAATAAACTTCACCCAAGTTGATTTCATTAAGCTGTACAATGGTTAACCACGTTTTTGTAGTGTTCTTGAATAACTTTAACACAATTTTCAATAGAATAGGACTCCATAGCGATAATTGGTAATCAGTCAACTAACAATTGCTGTGTTTCTTGACGCTTGATCTGATCCAGTTCAGTTCATGTTTCATGAAACAACACAAAGGCGCTTGCTAGATTTAAAATCAAAATTTGTGATCTAAAACAAAATTTGGATCATGTTTTCCATATAAAATTTGACCTGATCCGGATCAATGAGCGTCAAGAAACACGGCAAATATTGCATGAAATAAAAGAAAACAAACATGGCGTCTTTGCAAAATTATTTTTTAGTTTCCTGCGTCTCATTTAGGCAACCCTCATACAATAAACCAGTTCAAATAAAAAGTGTGATTGTGGACGACTGATGATTGTTTGCCAAAATACTAATTCAGCAAGAATTAAGTAAAGCTGTTGCGAAAAGTATACTGCCATTCCAGAGAAGCTTGTCTCGCTGTATAAGCTAACAGCATCTGGGGAGAGGCAGTTGCACTCATGCCTCTGCTGTTTAATCTGACTCCCGAGTATGTAATAGGGAAAAGTGGTATTTGGTAGCATACTAAATAAGTCAATAAAAATTCTTGGATATGCAAATGATGACGTGTTTCTTGTCCAATCCTATTTGGCATCCAACGATATAAAGAACCGCGAGTACACACCGTAACGCGTTTACAATCAAGTTTGATGAGCTCAAAACATCTTTCGCAGTTCTGTAATCCCGCACTTTACAAATCACTATCAAGATCTGTGCTAACTTTCGTATATGAGGTGTTTCACTGCTTTGGATATGCCCAATGGTAAAGATATTAATAAAAATCAAGTTTAATTAAATAGTGATGGGAGAATCGGAAATTATTTGTAAATTTTTACCAACACACGCGTGTCATATCATCCAACATGGTTTAAGATGCTTTTCTAAGCCATCAAACTATTGAAAACCTCCTCGAAAACTTTCTGGTTGTCATGATAGCTACATGAGCTATTTTGATACCAACAATTAAAATTATGAAACACATTTTTTTAAATGCTACTAAATCTATTTCAAATGTCCGTCAAAAGTATTTTATTGTCAAAGAATAGAAGTAGAATTTTGGCTTTGATTTAACTGTTCAACCACCTCAATTTTTTTCTCATAATCATCGTTTTCGAGTTCCGGTTCCTTACCTACTCTCATGGGCAACGAATATTTATTCCATAAATTGTTCATAAAAAGTTAGATATCTCGATTTCATTACTTTATCGGTAACAAAACCAAATTTTGTAACTCCCCCACTCTATCCGCCCACCATATATTTTCTGATCGAGGATCGATAGGTTTGATCCTCTAATTCAGCGATATATTTAACAAGGTTTTGCAACGCCTTGCTTTTGTGTTTTAGTAATTAGTATTAGACTATGCCAAAATATGAAAAATCAACAAAAATATATCTAACGTTCCTCATTGCAAGTTAAATCGATCATTGATCTACACATATCCGTGTCGTACATACCCTTTCAATCATATGAATGAAGGTTCACCGAAATTTTTAAATTTTTTTAAAAATGCTAAAACTTTTAATTGCATTTTCAATTTCAAATCAAAGAGTGCCATGGCTACGTAGTTTAAGAACAAAATTTGGTATTTTGAGAGACCCATTGGCTTTTGTTTTAGATTTTAAAAAAAAATTATCTATTTTGACTTCGTTCGAGATAAGCCATTAATATTGTTCCATTTGGAGCCAGGGGAAAAGTCTTGAGCGTGGCGAAAAAATCAAAAAATAATGTTTTGCAAGAAGAAAGATATTCCGGTCGAAGTATTGCAATCAAAATAGGTCGAAGTTGCATCTTATTCAATTCTAATATAAAAGACAAAGAAAATTATCGAGGACGCATGCAAGAGATCGGTGTATACTTAAAGAAGCCTCCAGTGCCGCTATATCATTTGTAAAAATCGCAAGTAATGTCGGTTGTTCCGCCAGCATTTCGACGGTTTGTTTAAATAGCAAGCATCGAGAACGTCGTTTAATATTTGCAAAAGAAGTAATGAGTTTGTCTGAAAAGTAGCGAAAAGTAATGTTTATGGATGAAAAGAAGTTTAATTTGTATGGCCCGGATGGACTCAACTACTACTTTCATGATTTAAGAAAGGAGGAACGAGTTTTGTCGAAGCGACACAGCAAAATTGAGGGTGTTATGAAATGGGATGCAATCACTTATTATGGGACCATCGAATTACAATTTATAAACGGTACAATGAAAGCAGAGTCATACAAAACCATATTGGAAAGTGTTCGTCCGAAGATCGATACCATTTTTGGACCGATGCAATGGCTTTTTCAACAGGATAACGGCTCGTATAATTAAAAAAAATTTCAAGCTGAGCACATTGAAGTTTTGACATGGTCACCATATTCACCTGATCTAAATATTATGTCTGGGGATAGATGACAAGAAAGGTTTATGAAGGTCGAATTTGAGGACCCGAGCCCTCATCGCAGCTATAAAGGATGCCTGGAAGTACATGTCCTTAAATTACTTAAAATCTTTATAGGTACGATTCAATCCCAAATAGGATTTTTGAAGTGATTTCAAATAATGAAGGTAACTACTAAATAATAAAAACCATTGTTTCCTAAAACATATATTTACACTGTTTTATTTGTTGTTTTTAAGTGAACCTATTCTAATGGCGCATTTTTTATTGATACAATCTAAAACAAATGCTAACGTGTTTCTCAAAATACCAAATTTTGTTCTTAAACTACGTAACCATGGCACTCTTTGATTTGATAATTGAAAAACTCGTAAAAAACTTTTACCATATGATTTATTCATATTATTGGGAGTGTACGACGTTAGCTTCACACAACGCAAAATAACCAAAAAAGAATTACAATATATCATGTATGCGCGCCCTCTTCAGTTGTAACCTCGATTTTTATTGCTACACATACACATCGGGTATAAAACAAATTTCTCTAATTTATACTTAAATTAAATTTTAAACGAAATGGCCATTCTTCAAGCTTACTACACAATCTGGTAAAATATAGTTAAAAATGCAAAAGCAAGGTCGGGAACGGCCAATTTCATGTGATTTCACAGCAAACCTATACTATAAATTACTCGAATCAGGTCGTTTTTAAGATTCAGATCGAAACGCAATTTGACCTATTTAACAATAATATAATATATTATCATAACACTCGAATAAATATTATAACGTTCGTTTCCTGCAATCAAAATATTCTACATGCAATATACTAACAAATCCGATAAAAATATTTAGATTTTTTAAAAATGCGAGGTATACACAGTCATAAAATTTTCCGTTCTTTATTTTTTATTACGATCAAGTGATTAATCGCAATAAAGCACCAACAACAAACACTGTGCGCAATAACGCTTTATAAAAATAATTCAAAACGCTGCGTAAATTCGTTACAATACTGGGAATAGATTTCTTGTATCCACCGGAAAAAAACCCGGATCCTAATAAATATGTTCAATTCAATGTAAAATAATTATCTGTTTGGTCAACCGACTCGAGACTCGAACGATATAAAACAAAGGAAAAAATGGCGATCGTGTTTAAAAAAAATGAAAAACTTGAAACGAAAAACGATCAGCAAGGTGAATAAAACATGTGTTATGTTTATATTATTTTGCCGTGACGAAAACCACGCGACCTGACACACAAAAGAATAAACCAATTATAAGTTCGACGATTTTGTGTATTTCCTGAATTTCATCACATTTTTCATTGTCTGTTGTTATATGCGCAAAATTTTTCTCGGAAAATTTTTTCCCATCTCTTCTTTATAAACTTAGCCGATCTCATTTTATATACGATTTGTTTTTCTTATTCTGGTGCACGTACAGGAAAAACACGATCTTGAAAATACTTTTGTGTGTTTTTCATAACGACATACGCTTTGTTTATACATTTTCTTGCTGAGTCATTTTTCTTTCTCTGATGTAAATAAGAAAATTATTATATGGATAAATTTTTTGTTGGATGAACTCAATTTCTTGTGTATAGTTTACGATCATGAGATCGACGCAATTTTATTTAATTGCGTAGTGAACAAAGTCGAATGCCAATGAACGCTTCATTGATCTAATCCTATATGTTTAAACTAATATAGCTCAAATCTGCTGTAGAGATGATTTTTATGATCACCTCCAGGTAAAAGTATTGCTTAGAAGCACATGGTTCACGTTCCGCATAATAAATAAAGCAGAAACATGATTTTACGTTCTTCAACCCGAATTAGGTTCTTCACACTCAAACTTTGTGGAATTTTAGAAAAAATAGTTTGTAGTTTTAAACTTTAGGATTACATGATTGCTTCCTTCATGTCAAGGAGAAATGAAAGTTATCAATACATAAGATTCATAGAATACGGCCTATGTCAATAATTACGTATTTAAGCTTAGTTTGTTATATGTCCAGAATCTCAATTTGGCTGACTTACAAAAACTTTCAAGTTACAACTATTCATCTTGCTTTCAAAAATTTGAAGATATTAAAAGCGTTTCCACACACCCTCATACTCGTACAACTCTTCAACGTTTATTTATGAGTGCTAGTCTAGTCACCATTATTTTTTTTTTCTAATCTGTTTAGAGATTTTAATAATAACACATATTGATATTAGAATATAAATGGTAATATTCTTTTACCAAGCACTTTTTTATGTAAATTTGTTTATCTTCAGTTTCAGTTGTCACGAAACGTTTACTTCCTCAAATGGAATTTGCCTTCCAAATTATGTACTTCTTTGAAAATATTGCCAGCTTTTGGCTTTAAATTTGTAGCCAACTTTACCCAGAGCCTTCGAACCATAAAACTGCTATTATAATGCAATGAGCTTTGGTGAGAAATTTTAGTAGAGTTTTCTCGCTCGTGATTTCTCACTAATAGATTGGTGACAAAAGTGATAAAAATAACTTTATAATTTTAACGGTATTATGAGCACTATTTCTTTAAAATTCTGCACATATAGAACATGTAAATATAACTAAACCAATTTGGTAATAGACATTTGACCTATTTCTGTTACAATCCTCAAACAGTTTCCTTGTATCTGATTGGTTTGCCTATCACATACCAGAAAGGTAGAAAACAACCAACCAGATACTAGGAAAGAGTTGAAAGAAATCAAATGTAAATATAATTATTGAACCTTTCCACACGTGTATCGAGCACAACACAACATGACAACGAAAAAAGTGAATTTAAATGAGAGTCCGCAATTGCTACAATCTACAAAATAATATAATTACGTCAGTCACCCGTTTAATACGGTCTTATTGGTGTCATGAAAAGTTGTGCTCAATACACGGGTCGAAAGGCCCGTCGTGCCTCTCCATAATTTGATACTTTCGTCGTAATTCTATGAATTTAAAAAATCAATCGACGTCAACATTTGATTCTTTGCGCTTTTCTTTTGTTATCGATGTGTTTACAATTTTTTGTATTTTGACGTATTCGCAAAATAAAATATTTATGTTTTACTATGTACTGTGCTATTTTGGGTTTAAAAAAAGTATTTTTCAACATTGACAACTGGAAGAAGAATTAATCTAAAATTTGAAAAACTACATATAAACAAAATGATTAAAAAAAAATTGTTAAATAAAGTATTTCAAATTTCCCCGCCGCAAAATTTGTTTGTAGGTGAAGAGGAAAGAATCACTACGAAAGAATCAAAGTGTGGAACGGGGGATTGTAAACAGTAAATTTAACGAAGCCGAATAAAACGTAAGTCAGTCTTCATTCGATCTATTAAATGTAGAAATAAAAGACAAAGAAACAGAAAAAACGTGTTTCTCTTATTTCTTCATTGCCTACTTGCTCTATTACTGGAAAACGACAGCATTTGAAAATTAACTTTGAGTAACAAGCTAAAACAGAAAGAATTTTACTATAGTTGAACCTAGCGGCTTTCAACATTACTAAACGATTTTCGAAAAGTATATTTAATGCAACAGAAACGATCTCACGTGGGGTGGGATATAAGTTTAATTTAACGTTCTATACTTCAAGTTAGCGCCAGCAAACTAAAAATAAAACAGAGTTGTAACATTACGAACATTTTCGGTTAAATCCAAATTCGGCCCTCACCAAATATCGAAGTTTGAGATTGACTGGCATATAACCTGGTTCTAAATAGGAATAAAAAACTTTGGCGAACCTTTGACCAAGGTACCTTAGCGTATTTTTTCTATGATCATAACATGAAAAAGTTTTAAACCGTTTTGTATTTCATCGGGCGGCTCTAGACATATTTGACACTCAACCTGAAAAGCTTAAAAAGATTGCCAAAATTGTGTCAAAGATCATTTCGTGAAAAAAACTTTTATGGCCATTTTAAATATTCAAAAAAATTTTGAAACAATTTTATTTCCTCATAAAGGGATGGAGAAGCTTTTAGTACATACCGTATACCGTGGAATTTGATGGCTTTAATGCAAAACATGTTAAATAACCAGTCTTGGGTAATTTTTATTCAATTTATTTCAAATCTCATAATTTATCGTTTGAAAAGGTTTTAAAATTTCATGAACATCCGAAAATGTGAAATTGAGGAGTTGTGCGATAATTGCTATTCTGATGCGAAACAGTTCATGGATTTTTAGTTGAAGAGAAAGCTTATGATGTATATTATTTTATATTTGGAATCTGAAACACGAGATTCTTAATATGAGATAAAATATAAATTAGGACAAGCTAGGAATGTTATTTCAAGTTGTTTATGTTTTATGTGATGACTCGACAGAAATGTATTTAATATGGATGTCGTGAGGTGTCCACCTCTTTGTTGCCGGTTTCACGTTTCACCTTCTTTTTAAGTTCTAAATTAGTTGTATTATGGTATATATCGCCTTGGTTAAACTGATCTCAAGTTTTATTGATGAATTCAGTATGCTTTGCGAACACCTATCCCATTCTTACTTAATTATCATGAGCGATTTTAACATTGACTTTCTCAGCAAGAGTTCAATGCTATATAGGCGGCTGCTTTAATTATCGGAACATGGATTCGACAATATCTTTGAACCAACACGAATTACAAATACCACAGCCATTTAGGCTTAAAAAGTTCAGATTTCTGTTTAATTGAAATTAAATTATCATTAAAATTAATTAATTAAATTATCAGGCCTTTAACACAAAAACTGCATCTCTAAGAACCTCTGAAGTTCCCCAGATCGATTTTAATAAGCTACAGGAACTACTATTGTATGAGGAGTGGACTGATGTTTATTCTTGCCGAGATGCTTCTAAGGCCTGCGATAATTTTTTAAAAATCTTTAAAGGTCATATTAAAAAATATTCTTCAATTAAATCCAGGGACTTATACGTAAAAAAAATAATATTTGTCGCCTCGCAAACAAACATAACAACCACAGTAGATTGAAGCAATTAGTGTGACGGTGTATGACTCCTTTAACCTACAAACTGACATGGCCAAAAAAAGTTTTATTCTCAAAAATTCAACAACACTGGTTGTGAATTTCGTAAAAATTGGAAATTGAGTATTCTGCGAGTCTTCCCATGTGTGAAGCTGACAAAAATATTTCCCTATTTTCCTAGACGTTGGAACAAAAACCGTTGGAAGGTTGTCAAAAAGACCCATTTACAATATTCGACTCGAAATTGCCATTGTATCACAAGACATGCTGAAATAGTGTCGGAAAATGTCGGAAATCAAATTATTCAATAAAATTTTAATACTTATAATTTCTCCTATTTTGTATAATGTATGCTCAAAGCAACGTTACAAAGCAAAGTAAACCAACTTATCTCCAATGAAAATCATTACAATTTCGACTTATCACCACTCGTTTTCGAAGTGTAAATTTAGAATTATCACCCTCGTCTAACAGAACTTGACTCGTGAAATTCCTGACTTAAACGATATTGAAAATAACCGTTAGAGTTTATTTTTCAGAGAGAACTAAAAACTGTACCTGAAACATAGGTTGGTATGCAAGTGTTCATATCCTTATAATACAAAATACGTTAGAATTTCAGATTCAGTGACAAAACCAAAAATTTAAAAACAAAATTTAGCTAGGCGTAGTTATAGAAAATTCAATGTACGTTAACAGTTTGACCCGCCAAAATAAATTTATAACATATGTTAATTCGCAATTCTTCCGCACTTTCTCCATATTACACGGTGTCAAAATCATATGTAATTTAACCTTCTTTCTCATGTCCATATATAACATTTACATATATACATATTTGCAATATCCATAGATGGCACTTATAATTTCAATTGTATTTTAGTTATTCAATAATTACCACACAATTATTATTAATTTTCCCAACACTGATTGTAGTATTGTTATTGCTGATGACGTAATATGTTGCATGCATCTACAAACTATATGATTATGTGTACATATAATGATCGAGTGAAAATGAAAAATATTTTCTATATAGTTCGGTTAGAATATAGGTGGTATATGAATAAAACACTGTCTATATGACGAAATTCTAAGTGTTTTTTAATTTTTTGTAATTTTATGTTAAGTTGAATATTGAATAAAAATAGGAAAGTGAAAATTGTTTTTTTTTTGTACTTGTAGTGTTACGGACTCATAAGCATACCTGTTTTGTGTACCGGAAAGTAATTTTATGTGCATATAATCTTTGTGTTTTTTTTAATAATCTGTGACAGGCGTATATAATATACATCCGATAGGCAACATAATTTTTTCTACTGTCACTGTCAAGGGAACGTGTATTTATTAAGATCATCTTCGTTTCTACATCAAACACAAAAACATAAAATTTATTATTTCGTTGATAATCTGATTTATCGTGCTTTGTGATATTTTTCAATGACGGAATTTATTTACGTATTTGGCCGAGTTAAACTACGCTTTCGAGACGGAAATATGTTTGCGCGGATATTTATAATAATGTGTGACCTTGTTGTCGGACTCGGAATCATTTTACCTGATTCTTTGATGAATTATACTCAATCATCGTAATTGAATTTTATTAAAAAATAATTATTTGTGCCATAAATGGATTGCGAATTTTGTGCACTAGTCGAAGGTTGATTTCGTTTCGTACATGGATTTCCTAGGAAATTGGTGTGCTTTGTAAAACTGAATATCAACTTACATACATACATATACAATAACTAGACATTTATATAAATCTTCTAATGAATCAAATTGACATTTTGTATAAACATATCAGAAAACTAGAAATAAAACTTTAAAAATACTGACAATAACAACACAACATACTCGAAGGTAAGAAAAGAAGAAATTCTCTTCTCGTGCAAGTATACAGGAAGTTATTATTAATGTGAAAGTGTTTTTATTTTCAGTTGTTACTTGCTCTGTGTACGATATATGTATGTTTATTTAGGTACTCATGTTATAAATAACTAGGTAGTGTTACACTGTTAATAGTTGTAGTTGTTGTTCGGGAAATTAATATAAGAGTAGTAATTGATCGATTTGTTCTTGTAATATAATAATTATAGTTCCTTTGAAGCATGCTGTCGCCAAGGGTTAATTCATGTTTTATGCCAGACTCACAAAAATATTTTGGTTTTTGTCGATGTATGTTTGTGAGGATTGAATATTACCATCACCAATCATCATCAAATTAAAATAAAAAATTTCCGCCAAAAAGGAAAGAAATTGAATCGTAACATTTTTTCTATGTTCAAACGTAGTCATTTTGATTTGTGTATTTTTGCTTTGCTTAATACGTGAAAAAATCAACAGTTTGAATTTGCTGAAGGCACACTGGATTATTTGACACAATACAACCTTATGGCTCGTTATACAACTTCCAAGCTCTGCGTATATCTGGACAAACAGGGTGATATATTTAGTCATTTTAGAATCTTATTTCCATCACATATGTCGAATTTTATCGTAATCTGTCAAGAAATATCCAAATAATAGCCATATTCTAGAACTTTAGCAAAATAACATTTTAGAATCCTTTTTAGAACTTACTTGTAGAGTTTTAATATAATCAGTAAAGAAATGGTCAAGTTCCATCCCCATCGACCGTAATCTAGAACTGTATCAAGAAATCAGTCTTGAATTCGAATCATTCACTTAGAATAAAACTAGTAAAACTGATCCTTTATTCCCGACATGTTTTTGAACCCACTCTTCTGGAATTTTTTTCTGAAGGCCCCCCCAGGTCTAAACGAAGGGGAGGAGTGATGCGACTTCCTACGTGCCCCAAGAAATATTGAAGCCTCTACAATTCGGTATGTTATCAAAAGGCTGAATATCTAAGAACTTCTGAACTTTAAATCCTCAATAAAAGGTGTGAATCCACTTTTGATGGTATTAGTTTGTCTTCTATGGCAATTATTGATTTCTTGTTTAACTGAAAAATGATTAATTATATTAGTCCAGACCACAAGTTTACATAAACCTTAAAAGATCTCCACTTAAACCTTACCGTAATATAAGAAGCTAACAAATGGAAAAACTCTCTTTTGAGCTCCAACCTCTGATAATTTCACGGGGCGAGATACGTTCGGCTAACGATAATGAATTGCTGACTTCATCTATGATGCAAGCAACCAATTTAGCTTTAAATAAATTTTCTCCTCTCATTACCTCACAAAAGAGGCGGAATAAGCTTTTTAGGTGTTTTAATTTTAAAAAACTAAAAAAAAAAAATACCTGGTAAATAAAGAATAAACCAAAAAATCTAACCTTCAGTAGAGTCATTGGATTTATTCTTAGCGGAACAAAGAGAATATGAAAAAGTTTAAGATCTGCTCGTACGGTTTCTTGGATTAGTTTCTGTACTACGACTTCGTGATGGCAGGCTGCTTACTATACTGACTTTTCCCTTTTCCGGTTGCGAGTTTATTAACTCTGAGTTTGTTCATTCCGAATAACTCAACGCTACTGGCAACCACAATCGCCACTTATCTAATAGCCAGATTGCCACTTGTATAATTTCTCACTCTATAGCATGCAACAAGCTTATACTCTCTCTCTCTCTCTCTCTCTCTGGCATTATATCCCATCAAGGGATTTGGCCGCCTCTAATGAGGTTTCATAATCATATTTTCATTTCGGATAATGAGTGATTAATTCATTGATCCTAAACCAGCCGTGAAATTTTTCCTTTTCACCACCGGGAATCGAACCCGGGACCTCCGGTCGCTGGAGCAAGCATGCTAACCACTTTGCCACCGGGGCGGCATGCAAGCTTATACGGAGTTTGAAAATCGTGTCAAACTGCTCTCCATGAACTTGTTACAAGAATCGAAAGTTCGTTTAGATCGATGGCCAAACGTTGTATGGTTGGCCATCGTTGCATGGGTTGAATTCAATTGGATTGTCCTTCAGTCTCTGTTAAAGTCTCCAAAGGTACCCCCAGGGAGTCTTTTGTTACCTCTGGTGGCTCTTATGGCGACTTATTTGTTGAACTCCAGCAGTCTGGCTTTATTTTTCAGATCTATGCTGATGATCTGGTTATTGGTTCAAGTATAATCACTTAACGATACTATCTGACTTAATGCTGCGCGCTCTTCACGATGTAGAGATGTGGTACCTTTAGAAGAGTTTGCGCGTTAATCCATATAAGTTTACCGGTCTTTACTAGACGAAGAAATATTGGTGAACTATATGTACCGCTCTTTTTGAGCAAGCGATCATCAGGTCAGATATAGTTAAACATTTGGGCGTTACCTTAGACAGTAAACTTTACTGGAAAAATTCACCTTGAAAGTAAACTTCAAGAAGCCACTGATATTTTTTGGCAATGTAGAAGATCATTTAGGAAGTTGTGGGGTTTGACAACCAAAATTCTGATGTTTATTTAAAAATCGTTGGTCTTATATGCTATCTTAAGCTTCTGTTGTTTGGTGGCCCGTTACAGGTGCTATGTTTTACTCCCGCTGCAGTCTTTCATTCTGGGCACGTTCTGGCGTGAGACAACCAAGGTTTGATTGCAGGGCATAGACTGATTTTCAATCTCTTCAGTTCATCTATACCAGAAATCATTGTCATTAACCACAAACTGTTACCGGAATTCAACTTGGATAATTCCTTTTCAGTGGTTTACCCATCGTGAGACTTTTGGTTGTCTCAAGACTTCAATAACTGGATGTCCGAGACGTTATTCTGATTTTGGAGCCAGCTACTTTGCACTTGATCTACGAACTTATGGCAGACTGGGTTCAACATACAAGGTTCACCGTAAAAGTGGCGTAGTGGTTAAAGCTTCGGCAGTTGGCCCGGGAGGTACTTGGTTCGAATCCCACCAGAGGCAGGATGTAAAGCGAATTTTCTTTATCGATTACGATTGGTGATGATAATAAACAACACAACTTAGACCCTCTGTTGGAGTGCATAATTCAGCGCCGACCCTCCGTTCATGCTAGTGTGCAGGTTGACATGGAGCTGCAACGTGCAGGTGGTATACTGTAATTGTGTGAGTAGGTAAATGGGTGGATGTGTGCGTGAATGAAAAAAGGGGAGTATTAATTGACCTTAAAAGGACATTAAACACACTGGACGATTAATAATTTCTTTTTTATTAAAAAAAATAGGTGTTCCAGGTCGAGTTGATTGCTCCCACCCTGATGTGATTGATGTGTCTGGTGTTTCAAATGAAAATTTTATTTTGTGGCCACTTCCAAACTGGTTAAGAACTCTAAATATTTAATTATGTAGGTGCTGACTCTTTGTGATATTGAGGTGAATGAAGTGGCTGATTCTTTGGTCAGAATGGGTGTGCGTCTGGATTTTATGAGACCATAGCCTGTAGCTCCCCTGAGCTTTAATAATGCAAAGAGAGCAATTAAAAGCTACGTTCGCTATGAAACTAAGCTCGATTGGTTTGATGCTTTTACCTGTCGGAAGGCTAAATACATTTTTTGTGATAGCCTAAGTATGCTTTGTATCTGAAGGATGAACAGCTACGAATTTTGGTCACTATTTTTACGGGCCATGGTCTTCTCGAACTTTATTTACATAGAATGGGTTGCCTAGCCTGCGAGTTAGTTAGGTTCAAGTTTCTTGGTATTTGCATGTTGGTTATCTGTCATCACTGCCGTGCAGTTTATTGTGAAATAGCAGAACGAATTGGAATACATAGAATTCTTGGTTCGCATTGTGGGCCTATTTTTTTCGAAAAGGTTATAAAAATGACCCGTGTCACATCGGAGGACCATCTACATGATTTTTTCGAAATCAGGTCGCAGCTCAATCGCTTGATAACACTCAAAAATCCCTTCATTTAATTTTTATCCAAATCGATCGAACCGAGCATTTATAAAAAGGATGCCGGCTCTCATCGACCCCACACAACGAAATTTTCCCAAATACAGAGTAATCGAAAACGTTTTCTGGAACTCGAGAACCAATTTTCACCAAAATCGTTCGAGCGAAGAAGAAGAAAGTTAATTTAGATCTAGGCTCAAAAGGAAGACCGCTTACACGAGTTATTCCGAAAGCAGAACTGAAAGAGAACTGTAAAGGTGATCGATTTGATTCACCAGAGGGTCCAAATTATCTCTTTGTCTTCGATTTGAGCCTCATGTCTTCGATTTGAGCCTCGTAAGAAAAAGGTTTAATCGGACGACTTGGACCAAACGATAATTTTAATCATGAACTCAACTCAATCGCTTCTTGGCACTTAAAAAGTCACTCTCACCATTTATCTACAAAACTGTTCGAGTTGCAAAGAGCTTTCGAATGAGACCCGGTCGGTAACAGAAGTACCTCATTTTCAAAGAAATCGAAATTTTATCGATTTGTCTAAATTTCCGACTAATCATCAATTTATGGTTAGTTCATGCCCGCCATTCATAGATGGAATTAAAATTTGCTAAATAAATTAAGATTTATCAACCTCCCAAACATTTCTGATATAGGAGATTGATAAGTCTGAACTGTTTTGCAGTTTAGAACAAAATAACACACACATTTTATCTGTTTATGCATATTAGAGGCCATTATATTCTGAAAACTTGGCCTAATCATACAGTATTAGAGAAAACAATACCTGTCGCAATAACATAAAACTGTAAAGACCACTCAAGTGATCGTCAGCTCGTACAAAACGAATAAAACTGGTATAGCGGAAAATTTTTAAAGTTAAATAGCTATGACAAAATTGTCTAAAATCACTGCTACAATATTAAATTAGATCGACCTGGGCCTAGATTCTGCTCAAGTGACAAATGACAAAAGACATTTTTTCATGACTTTGTACTAAAATTGTACCTGCTATAAAATTTAGTTGTGAGTTCTAAAAAGCAACTGCCAAATTTACTTTTATTGTACGCCTTTACAAGGCCAAAAAAAGTGTTTTAAGTATTTTGGGATAGTAGTTAAAATTCAGCCCTATTTGAGCCCAGATTTTCTGAAATTTCTCGATTCATTAAAATATAAAATTTGTAACAGTTTTGAAACAAATCTCTTACTGAGTTCCCTCTGAAACTTCCAACTAGCCTCAGGATTGAGCGCAGGTCCCGTTATTATTTTCATTATATTATTATATTGTTGTAATAATATTTTTATTTTAAATTTATTCATTAGTTCTAAAAAGTATCGAAGTATGTACTCTCAATTGATTTTAATATTTGTTCACTAAGTTTATAACCCATCTACAAAAATCTGAATTTTAATCAATAATAAAATTTATGACAGTGTGGAGTCTTTTTAATTCCGTTCTGATCAAAAATTTTAAATTCGAGTTTTCAAATTATGTATAACAAAATATTTACGAATAAAATGCACTAAAACCAAGATTTGTTTCCATTGATTTGATAAACTGAGATTCCATAAATTGAAAAAAAAAATCTGTCTTATTTATGTTTAAAAAATAATTTTTAATTTAAATGTAAACAATATTATTATTTTTAAAGTTAAGATAAACGAATTCTGCTTAATTTAAAAAAAAAATAATTTAAAACTTTGACAAGTAAATCCTTAAAATCATTTGAAAAAAATAGTTTAAACATTATATAATTTATTTCCTAAGTCAGTAAGGCAAATATAAAAATTAAGGGAAAATAAAATTTTACGAAATCATTTTGCAAAATTTGGGGAGTTCGAGACTCCAAATTCGCCCGATGAAAATTTAAATGTTTTAAAAATTGGTGTTCGGTTTCGAAGTGGAATCGAATAACGGAAGGAACTAAAAAAAAAGGTTTGTTTACACTCTCCAATAATCAATTTTATGTTTCATCATTACTATATTCCCGTTCAGAATTTTAACTGACTACAATAACTCCTCAACTATAAATCGTCATTTGTCGTACCGGCACATGTCACACAAATTGTATTTATAGAATGAACAATTCCGCTAAAATTTATAAGGAACAAACAAAGGGTAATTCTACATACTGAACTGCGGACAATTACAACAGCGCATATATTTCTAGTAAATAAACAATTATTTAGAAGGCGTTACGCACACTAATTAAATCTCTAGGTAGTAACATAAATTATTTTAGGAGTGAAATTAGCAAACAATGGCGCGCAATAATTATTGCGGTCAACATTAACAACATAAAAACGTAGCAAAGCTGAAGGTTAATCTGTAAATGAAAGTTTTATTTCGTTGAGCTCTTTAACTCGTGACGTCACGATTTAAATACCCAAATCGCACTTTATATAAGTAAGCGCGTGCCGCACTTGATAGTTTTGGAAATCACATCTGTGATGATTACATTAAAAAAAACCGACATATTTTAGCATGTTTTGGCAATCGGCACCGTTTCAATTTTACATGACTAAAAGAAACTAACAATTTTTTTTTTAACAATGTTAACGATATATGTATGATTGCACAAATAATATTATGTTGTTTCAATGAAAAACACATCAAAAAAAAAAAAATTTCGCAACATTTATCTTATGTAAAGCCAAGTAGAAAATGAACACACGACGAGAAAAAACTCGGTAATTTTTTTTTTTTTTTTTTTATAAATCATTCACAAATCAATTTGATCTTTTCATCTTAATGTTAAAACAGCCCCACCGAAACGTCGATCGCGCGAGCATTGCTTTCATTATGCAACGTGAAATGAAATTACATTTTTATTATTCGATCAGTTTACTTTCACTATTCTTACAAAACAGAATACAAAAAAAAAATTGTTTTAATTGTTAGACCACACACTGCAACACTTACCTAAATTACTATTTTCTTTGGCATCTTCGCAACGGCCAACGACACGAATTACAGCGCGGCCAGCTAAACGTGTAAATACCATTGTTCCACGCATTTGTTCCATACTTGCTGGAAATTCACCATCATCTCCACCATTATTCTCATTATTATTATTGTTATTATTATTATTGTTGTTGTTGTTATTTGCATTGTTATTATTTGTATTTTCATTTTGTTGTGTTGTATTGGTAATATCATTACCAAACTTTGATGGGGGACGCATTTTCACAATAAACTTTTTATTATACAGCACAACACAAAAATTATTATTATTATTATTGTATCCTTTTAAATAATCCTAATTGGGTATGTTCAGGCACACTAATATTTTATGTTTTTATAACACCGTTAAATTTTATTTTTTATTTTATTTTCATATAGAAAAATCTCAATAAATCACTTAAATTTTTTCCACAAAACTAAAAATGTTTTCTTCACTTACAAAAAATAAACTTTATAAAAATATTTATTTTCCGCACAAAACTTCAAACATGTAAAATGTATGACTTCCGTTTTTCAAATGTTTTCCATAAACGACAACAGCTGATTTTATAGTTTTACAATGTGAGGAAAGAGATAGCACGAAAACAACGAAATTAATTTAAAAATATATTTTAATATGCGCGCTCTGCACGATCAATCTAAGCTGAGAGGAGAATAAACAGCTGATAAATAATCGTAAAATTCATTTGTTTTTATTTATATACTACATCTACATTTACCCATAAATTATATTAGTCTTTTGTGTTGTGCGCGCGATATCAGAATTTACGTATTTATTATAAGATCGTGATTCGCGCGATCAATGAATTTTTTTTTGGTTGTTGTTTATATGTTTTTGTTTTTTACAAAAGAGAGCGAGAAACGAATAAAGTAAATAGATCAATTAAAAAGCAACAATAAAATCAAACAAAGGCATTTTATTGTGGATATAAGGCCCAATCGATTGTTTGTTTTGATTCTATATCAAACGCTTGTCTTCAATGATCGTTGCATACAGTGCAGTAGTACATTATAGTTGCATAGTACAGAACAAGCACATGCCTTGAAGAATATGTGTTGCAATTGTAACAACGTCAAGGCAAACCTTTTACAATGTTGGCTTGTGATTTTTATACTAGTATGTAGTAGGAGACTGTGGCAATGTGCTCATATTTACTAATAAAGTTTATTTTAGATTTTTTTTTTTTACTCAAAATAAACAAAAGATTTAAATTAAATTTTTTTGTTTCTTTGCTTAAGTCACGCTTCAGTTATAAAAAATGTAAATTTTTGCGATACGTAAATTTGGTGTTTACGCAGAAAATCTTTCGGCATTTACATATGTGTCGTATTATAGTGCTGTAACACTAGTGATAGAATAAAGAACACGGCGATGAATATTGAAGGGTAACCACGAGTATCTAGCATATAAACAACAAAACGTCAGAACCCACTTATTGTACGAGGATTGAAATGAAATTATTTGCATAACGCCCATTGAAATTGGTATTACAAAGTATATAAGGTTGCCGCTCTATCTTCTGTAAACAATATGTAATCCAAATGTCAACAATTTATGTAAATAATTCAAATAACATTGAAAACTTGTTGTCTAATCGAGTAAATGGTTTCCGCAACATAAAAATGAGATCAAAATTGTTTAAATTCGAAACTATCTAAAAATGATGAACAAAATTTTTTGGGTCGTAGACCCCTCTAAAATAAGTTAATTATATAATTTGAATATTTAATATTTATTATTAGTGTTGGAGCCGACGTGTAAAACCGTAAATGATATTCGTAAATGATTACCGAAAATAGTTTAATTAATATTTTGCAACCAATGGTGTTATGATCCGGGAAGGTCACCACCTTTAATAGACTTTCCAAAATAAAAAATAGTGGATAGCCTGTTTTACTGCACTAGTGAGCAAACGGATGCTCTATCGATCAGTCTCTAAACGGACCATTCTATAGGAAAACACCCAGGGCGCATATTCTTTAATCGTTTTTTCAAATTTGTTTGTAAGTTTTCTAATATTTATTTCCCTACTAGGGAATAAATTCGCATTTTTTACCCAGTCGAAAATTTCCACTGATTTTTTGTTAGTATTGTAATAAACAATAGAAAACTTACAAGCAAATTTGAAAAATCGATTAAAGTAGCGGGCGATAAATTCGAAAAATATAAAGAATTTTAATACAAATTATAATCCGCATGCGAAAATATCGGTGGATTTCAAGAATATGCGCCCAGGGTTCTTAGGAAGCTCTGAAACCGTGACCTTAATTATTGAACCAAGTGAACCAAAATGAAGTATATCTAAACAAATTAACGAAAATGTTGTCTAACTGTCAAAAAAGTGCAATAACGAAAAACTGTAAATAGCAAACCCTCCCTACAAAAATACTAAGTTCTGGGTAATATTTAAATGTTTGAAATAACTTATGCTACACTATTCGTCATTCACTAATTTTTAGTTATCAAAAATAATCGTATATCCTCTAATAATGGCCGAATTGTGCTGTTCATGACTACTTTAAATGGTGTGTGGAACAACCCAAAATCTTTTTATTTAAAGGCAATTAAACATTCGTCCATTATTACAAGCCATACGCTCATACATCTCCGGGACACTTGGAATCGGCCATAGTGTAGAAAGTATTTTAACGAATATTTGAATTTTAACACTTGTGTGAAACACCCCAAATCGTTTTACAGTATGTTCAACAAGAGCACGTACGGCATACTTATACTTAGAACAATAGGAATAAATATGAGCGGGGGAAGTTTAATTGGATCTTGCAAGAAGACAACGATCCAAAACACCATAGCCTTCTGATCGAAATTAAAACTCAAAATGGGCATAACAACATTGGATTCGCCGACTCAGGTACCTAATTCCAATCCGATGAAAATTAATGAGCACTCATCAATATTAAGCTGAAAATGTATCACACAAAAAAATTTGAGCGCTGTAGCGCGAGTGGTCCGAAAGATATGGAAAAATGTAACACCACAGTATGCAGGTAATTATTAACAATAATGGTGACTTTACTATGTTTTAGTTGATAGCGCCCTAGAAAATACAACAATCTTTCATAATAAAAACAAAAAAAAATCATAGTTTTATTTTTACGTATGTTTATGCCGTACACGCTCTTGTTGCGCATACTGTATTTTAATGTGATTAACTCCTCCTTAGAGGAGATATATCCACACTTGGTAACATCTCTTTGGCTCTTGAAATCGGCCGAAGTGTAGCAAGTACTCTCATCGGATATTTGAATTTTTCTAAAATTTGTTGAAAAACCCCAAATAAATAATATTTTAATATGGTTAACTTTTTGAACAATCAATTTGTCCACTATTATATAGTATAGCCTCGCTCACAGCTGGTAACATTTCTAAAACTTTTTGGAATATGACACCAGTGTAACAGAATGTCAATTAAAGAGAGCTCTTAAAAAATATTTTACAAAAAACCTCTCCCATCTCATTTAATGAGCCATTAAAGAAGTAGCTTCACCTTCGTTTCTTCAACAAAAATTCAACAAAATTTAATTTCATTCCAACAAAAAAAAAATTATGTGAAGCAGCTTTAACAGAAATAGAAATTAAATTAAAAATATTTAAGGCCATTTTTGAGATGTAGATTTTAATTTAAACTTTACTTTCGAGAGAGCAGAATAAAACAATACAAAAAATTTGGTGTTTAAATATAAAATAAGGTTTTAAATTAGCAATAAAAAATCTTACAATTTATTTTGAAGCGTGAAGCAGATTTCATTTAACAACCCGTGTGGAACGGCGGAATTAGCGATTGTTAAAGTTAGGAATATGACATCTCGCACATAATAAAAAGCTTATTTAGTATTTTTCAACGAAATTTTAGCATGAAATCTGTTTTCTTGAACTTGATTAAAATATACACTTTATTCCATGGAAACGATTAGTTAAAAAGTTATTCAATCAAAATTTAAATATTTATACGCAATATAAATATTTACGTGGAATAAAACATATTACATCAAGTTTGCATTGAGTTGTTTCTGACTGCGAAAACAGATTTCATATAAAATATTTAACTGGCGCACAACATACCGGCCGTTAGCCTTTTTTCTGTGCAACCGGGCATTTTAAACAACTTCCCACCAGTGTTTTAGTAATTTTCCCGCAACATATTTCTTCAATTCTAGTAATTCCGCGGGCATAGGGAATTAGGCAGGAATACACTATAAAAAATGTTTGTCAAAGGTGTCTTAAAAAATATTTGAATCAAATTTTTTAAAACAAGTTTGATCAAATAATTTTTGAAAATTACACTACATAAAAGATTTTATCAAAATTTTCTTCAAACTTCTGTAAAAATGGAACAACAACGGACAGAGTGTGCAGCAACAAACACTAAACGCTTTCAATATTATATCGCTATGCGTAAAAAAATTCGTTCGCCTCGTATTCTTGAATAAATATTTTTGTGGTTTTTAGCCGTCCAATTGTTTTTGGTCGCCATTTTGAATAAGCAATATGTCAAAAATAATTTATAAAATTTAGCTGCATGAGGCTACATTTGATAAAAACATTTTATAAAAGTGATTACACTATCAAAGAAAATTGATAAAAATGTTTTGTAAAACACCTTTGTCAAAGATCTTTTATATTGTAATTCTGGCCTCAGAAAGAATTTCCATAGCTTTTGTATAGAATGCGTGGATTCTACAGTGAAACAATTTTTTTCACTAAAATTAACACGAGATGAAAATACCTTTACTTGGTAGAGAGAAACAAAAAAAAAAATTCAGTAAAATTTACTGGCAGTAAGCGGGGAAAATGTTGCCATAAAAAGTATGAAACTCAATATTTTTTATGGCAACATTTGTTTGGCTTTATCACTCTAACGTAATTTTAATATGTATACTCTCCTCTTTTCGGTTTCCCAGTATTTTTTACCGAAAAAATTGTTTCACTGTTGAATCCACGCATTAAAATTACCTTAGAGTGATAAAGACAAACAAATGTTGCCATAAAAAGTATTGAGTTCATACTTTTTATGGCAACTTTTTCTCCGCTTACTGCCAGTACATTTTACAACTAATTTTTTTTTTGGTTTTCTCTAACAAGTAAAGGGTTTATATTTTTATCTCGTGTAAATTTTACTGAAAAAAATTATTTAACTGTGGAATTCACGCATGAATCAGTTTTTTCTGACCTACTTAGCAAAAAAGTTTGATGTAAACTGCCAGGGAAAATTATTTCCAACTTTATTTTGTTTCTAAAAAGTGGCAATTTTTAACTTAGTATGCCAGAAAAAAATTATTTAAACTGTAATTATATGAAAATTTCTTCTCCAATTTTATATTTTCTGGAATTGCCAGAATTCGGTCACAGATCTACCATAAGAGTTCCGATTCAATCCATGTTTCATAAAACAACACAAAGACGCTTACTAGATTTCAAAATAAAATTTATGATCTGAAAGAAAATTTGGGTCAAGTTTTCCATATAAAATTAGATCTGATCCGGAACTATGGGTGCCACGAAACACAGTTCTAGTAACAGCGACCATTATAGAAAATTAAAATTTTCTTACACAAGAAAAACACTTTTTTGCTATTTTGGTGAAATCAGTTGGAACGGTTTTGCATAATCCATACTACTCGACGCGCATGTCCGTTCACACCAAGGGCCGCGCGGCGATTTTTTTGTTTTGATAAATTTTGAGAATTTTGGGCTTTTATTTATTAGTCTTTAATGTTGGTAAATAATAGGAATGCATAGGAGAAATGTAAGATCATTATTTTTAGGTTATGTCCGGCATCGATGGACAGTTTTTTGTCGCTTCGTGCGGGCATAATTTCGCGGTAGCGGATGCAACTTCATTCGATAAAATTTTATAAAATTACAATTTGTCTATTAAAAATCTTAAGTTATATGGTTTCTATACATAATATAAACAAATTATTGCATATTTAAATTGGCCGCTCGCCGTCGACGCTTGGTGTTTCAGTCCTTAAGGTACACGAGAGGTGGGAAAGTTTACCTTTTATCCTCAGTACTTTGGTTTAAGTTTATTTGATCTTGAGTTAATGAGGCATGTCATAAATAACACTCCATTCTGCCGGTTCTGAATTTGTTAAGTTATAAGTATTTAACTTTGACTTATAATAAAATAATGACACGTTGCCTCGTGGAGTGGGCAAGACTACCTGGTAGTCGTAAACTGCCACTACGTATTGTTGATTTGATTTAGCTTTACCTTCATTTTTTCTTGACTCGGTAGCTCTTTTCACGTTGGTGTACATCGAATTTATGCTTTAAGTTGCCTTCTGATAGACTACGCATAATTTCCACTGGTCCTTTTTTGGCACAAAAAACCTATGTTGAATTCTTCGTTGAATATTTTGGACAACATTACCAGATTCACGAACGGTGGGTCAGCATCAATACAGTTACGTTGATAATCTTTCCATATATCAGACAATGTTTTTCCTCCGTCAATTGATTTAATATGTTTTCGAGCTCCATCTTTAATTTCTGTGCCAACCGTTGGGTGATTACAGTGTTCTTCATACGAAAATCCTCCGCAATGATACCAGTATTACTTTTTTTTCTAAAACGGTTCTAATCGTGCGCTCATTAAATATTCAACGTCACCTTGTAAAATTCTTTACAAACTCGAGCTCGCACATTATTCATTTCAAAATGAAATGCATAATTTTTTACACTGAGAAAAATCGTATTCTAATATAGAGAAAATTCGAATAATGAATCATTAAATTCCACTTTTAGTAAAATTCAAGAATTAATTAGCTGAATTAAGAATAATTTGAATAAATGAAGCATTTAACGCTTAATTTTATTAATCAAATGCAATATAGATTTAAACCTAAGTTTCTTAGTTTAAGAAATAAAAATAATTCTTTAATTCAACAGCATTTACTAATTTTAAGAAACACTACATTTCTTTTGATAATTTTAGACTCTATTTTAAATTTTAGCTTTGTTTATGAAATTAATCAGCATCTATTCTTCATTGTATCATAAAACCTATAAGTAATTAAAATATTTACCGATTGAATATAGAAAGTTTGTTTCTTGAAAATCATATTTGTTTTGTTCTCTAAATTTGAAAAAATAATTCTCAACACGAGAAAAACGGAACAAAATAGTTGATCCGTTTTACTCGAGTTGAGAATTGTTCTAGAACGAATATTTAGAAAACTAAATATTGAAAACAAAGTCAAATTATGCAGAAATGTAATATATTTTTTAAAAGTTACAGCAGCAGGATCGTGCCTTAATGCACACATAAAACAATCCATACCTTTCCACCATTTAATAAAATAACTTTTATTATTTATGAGTGCCTGGAATTTAAATATTTATAACAGTGTTTACAGTGCTAATTCGAAGCAAACAACAATATTGTTCAAGAAATTTTTGTCCGAAAATTTATTACAACATCCTATACTTTAAAGATCTATAATTAATGGATTGCATTACATTATAGTACAACAAAATGGGAATTTCGATCTGCCCACACATCTCAGGATTCCATAATAATTATCACTACAAAAGATACCTCAGAATATATTAAAACATCACATACTCTTAAAAATAAGCATCTTGCATAAGAAAAGTACCGGTGAATTTATTGCCAATAACTCACACACTCAATGACCGATTGATACACATTGAGTAGCTTCAATTCATATACAATAAGTTGAACCGAATTACCTTCTTGTACAAGAAAGTGGTATTCCCGAATTTATTACAACAGCCCATACTCTCAGAGATCAATTTTAATGCATCGAATTACCTTCCTGGTGAGACTAATGGGTACCCGGGTTTAGTACAGCAGCGCACGGTTATTAATGATATTTCAATTCGAAAATTATAAAAACTGCGATAATTTTAACAACATTGTATCTACTTAAATAGTTTGAAAGACACATTATACTCCTGAAACAGTTTTTGATTTGTTTATTCATATAACCTGCGTAATTGTAACGATCGGTGCCACTAGTCCTCCAAATGTGTACAATAGTATAATAATACGTGTCCGTATAGTTAATTTCCTTTTAGATCTGTAGTAGATTAAATCACACCTATTTGTAAATCTATCAAAATATTAGTGCAAATGTATAGTCGTATCTTATGTTAAAAGTTTAATATAACAGATGAAATTCTATTAATCTACCAGATGATCGATTTTAAATTACACAAACAATTACGAAATACGCTTATTACGTATTCCAAATATCGTTAAAGGCTCGTACGTGTTTCGATAGATTATGATCTTCGACTACGATAAACAAGGCTTATAATTACAGTCGTGAAGGAACAAAGTTTATAAAATGAATTTTTGATCATTACAATTTTGTACTTATATTACTTCTCAAAAAGTACACGTAACTATAATAAATAAATAAATTTCTATTAGAAATAACCTCATCAAACACAAAAATTTACAAAATTTAAATTAGTTTGTTATACGCGTATACTAAAATTGGATTATTGAATGTCTTAGAACATATACAACATAATTTAATAAAATTAAATAATTAAATTCAACTTAGTTGTACTTTTTATCTTGTTTAGAAAAACTCTTGATAAGGGACGGGTTTTAGAATCCTCTAAAATAAAACCTTTCTTGTTAAAAAAATATTAAGCGTCCTTTTCTTTAATTTTATGTTCAATTATAAAATCGTTATTCTTAATTATATGGTAGTGAATAAATGTGAAACGAGATTAAAAATAATATATTTAAGATTAAAAAATCTCTATTTTAGAATATAAAAATACAATTTTATTCCGTGTATTAGAAAATTATTCTCATTTTTAGAATAAAACAATAGATTTGTTAATGTAATCTCATAGAAAGAGAAATTTATTAACATTAAGCGGAATTTTCACTCTAGAATTGAGAATTAATTTCTTTTCAGCAGTAGACAATTAATAAAATAGCCTTAATGTTTCCTCATCGTAAATGGTTAGTGTAATTTACAATTATAAAGGCAGTGAATGTGCGTTACTTTTCTAAAATATAGTGTGGTGCTACTTAAAATAATATTTATTTATGTGTGTACTTTCATAAGGAAAAAGAAGTTTCTCCAGTATTTTGGTAGTTACAAGTGTTTAATAAAAGTAGAACTTAGAAATTAAGAAAATATAAAGTGTTTAATGTAAAAGCGAATAAAAATAAAATTTATGTGACCAAAGCAAAACGGTACTACAAGCGTCAAAGAGAATTGCCCCATCCCCGTCTAATGCCGTTAGGTTTGTACACTTTTACATACATTTAGTTAATAGTGGCTGTGTGTTGTGTATATATATATCTTATGGATATAAAAAATAAAATAATTGTGTTTGTTATATTTTGGTTTACACAGGAATAGCCGCGACTTATAGCCGCAACCAAATCAGCGAAATCCCACAGGACGATTGTCAGTACAGGACGATTTGAAAAACTGTTCATACCGTTTGAGAAATAAGGAGTAACACAGCACCACACGGCAAGACTACGTTCAAAATCGAAGTCATCGGGTATACTGGCTGTGTAATTAAAAAAAACTTTCGTTAGCCTCGGAGAACTTGAATATGGTAAGCTATATTTCCTAATATTCAAAGACATAAATAGTTTCGTGCGTGCGTAAATTACAATTTTGATTATTAATTTTCAAAATTGTTTTCATAATCTACATTGATAATATAATTTTTTTATATTTATCTGTATGGTTACTCATAGAAAATATTATGCAATACAAAACTGGATGATTTAATTCCTTATTATATCCACGTTATGATAATTGTTTTATTTTCTTTATTATTATTTAATGGAATCGTTGAATTAAGCATCTTAAGCCCAATCAAATTCTGAAACTATTTCGTCTAAGTTTGTTACTCTCCTTTAAAAGTTTTAGAATTTGTTTATCAATAATTGTGCACAATTTTCTCCTCAAATTTTGTGAACAACATCTGCCCCAGGATCGACCACCGTTCTCTGCTCCCAACGATTTCGTTTTTAGACCGACACCCTATATAATTAATTTATCGTAGAGTAAATTTGGGATAAATTTTAAAAAATAGTATGTGAGGCCTGGGCTTGAATCGTTTGAAGACTTTTTACTTTTGCTTTTACATATTATGTGTAAAATTTATACGGTTGTTCGCTATAGTGTTTTAAATTCAATTATTATTATAGTTGCTTAATAATTATGTATGTATTTTTTCAGATTTAAAAAACCTAGAAGTTTTAAAGCCACTCGCTTCACTATTGCTTGCCACCAACCGGACGGATCACAAAAAACAAAAAAAAATTTGGAAACCATTGATTGAAATTTCGGAGTCCTCATGCTTTTTGGAACTATCAAGTATTGCATTATTACAACAATCATAACAAAATAAAGAAAAAATATGCTACAAAAATCTAGCCCCTTTACGCATGTTTTGGTGTGTGGGTTAAATTACGAATCGAAAGACATTACATTAAAAATTATACTAATGTAACGTTTTATAGAGTTAATTTGTCAGTTTCAATAGCAAAGGGATTTATTTTTAAATTTATCTACTCACTAATAAAAATTTTGTTTAATTTCACTCAAAGAAATGGTACTAAATAAAATTTAGTACCATTTCTTTGAGTGAAATTAAACAAAATTTATCTGTTGTATTTTTTATAAATTAGATTATTATTCAAAAATTATTTCAGTTTCAAGTATTACTTACCAAAATACTTTACTCGAAAATCATTTTTACTGAAAAATAAATCATAAATTTAATTTCACAAAAGATTGAAATAATTTTTAATGGTTATTTAATTATGATAGACTACTGTAAAACCAATTTATTAATTTGAATAGTAAAATATATGTTAAACATTAAGGATATTGGAAGATGTATTAGAGTAGTAGATAGTATTTTAATATTATTGTAAATAATTTTATGTATAAACATTTATTTTTTAATAAAACAATTTCAAAAAATTATCAAAATCGATTTTATTCAAAAAATTAAAATATATGTTGAAATTAAACAAATCTCTATCCAAGAGTAGATTCATTCTTAAATGTGGTATAAACTTTCTTCAATTTGGAATAAAAATATTTGATTTAAGCAAATCCATCAAGACCATCAAGTTTTGTTTTCTTAAATCGATGTTAGGTATTCTCAGTTTCTGATTTAATCATTGTGTTTTAAGAAAATTAAATCTTTAATGAAAAGTGAATGTTCTGTTTTGGAACAGAAATTTAGCTCGTGGTGAGATATTATTTTATATTTTTGTAAATTTGAAATACTGAAATTGAGAAACTTATTCTTCAAAATATGATACTAATGTCTCAAACGAAGTATAAATATTTTACAAAAATAGAATATAAAAATCAATCGAAAAAATTATATTTATTAAAAGTATACATATATTTCTCAATAACAGATTGCTCAATTTCAATGAATTTAGTAACACTCATCTCAATTCAAGCAAATATATGCTTAGCACACATTCAAACATGAAATTACTTTGAATCGTTCCGTTACCGCTTAATATGAGTTTACTTTTCTCTCAGTGTATTGTTAATAATAATAACTAGCTGACCTGTGACTGAATAATCAGTCACATGATTACATTTTATTGAATTTTTGGTTAAGAAATGATTAAGAAGATTTTTTAAGATGTAAATTTGATACACTTTTATCAAAAATAAAGTAAATTCATATACGCTATTAAATATTTAATAAGAAATGTACAAAAGGATAATAAAACATGAATTTACATTACAATTTACATGCGTAGACTCTCTACAAAAACAACATTCTTTGTTATGATGCGCCCGTCTCGATCAGCTGATTGATCGCTTGTCTCAACCAAAAACACCTTGAGTCCGTCAAATGAGCGGTATCGTGAAAAGGCCACATACAGCTGACCGTGTGTAAATACGGGGACCGGCAAGTACACTCCTACCTTCTTCAAGCTTTGGCCCTGACTCTTGTTGAAAGTTATGTCGAACGCGAGCTGGACCGGAAATTGGAGGCGAGACATTTTAAATGAAAAGGTGCCTTCCGAGGGTGAGAGCTTCATGCGTGGGATGAGAATGCGCTCGCCTTTTGAGAAGCCAGTCTGCAAATCAAATTCCAGACAGTAGCGGTTTATTTTTACGACTCGCATGCGTTTTCCATTGATAAGACCCTTGCTAGTGCTTAGATTCCTCATCAAAAGAACGATCGTGTTTACCTTTGTTGAGAAACTCGACGGGTAGGCGGAGTACCTCATTCATGTCGTCACTTTCAACTTTATCAACACTAAGTTTGACTTCTTCTCCGCAGAGCAGGAGGTCAAACACCTGCTGATTGATTAGCGCGCAATCATCATTCTTGGGTATAATGATGGCGCGCTCCTCGATGGTTCCCTCGGTTAATGTTGTGTTGATGTTACCATACACGAAATCGATCGCACTTTGAGAACTGGAAAAGCACACAGGAAGTGTGATCGATTCGGTTCGAGCGTTGCCATTTCCAACAGAAAGCAAGTATTGCGCAAACTCGTCATCATCTTCATCGATGCGCATGTTCTTGGTGATTGTAAACTTGTTTACCAATTTCCAAAGCAGGCTCAACTTGATGCTTGATTCGCAAGTTCGCGCGCTTCGCTTTTGGTACTACAGGCAAGCACTTTCGGAAGTCACCACACATGAGGATGTTTTTTCAAGTGAATAGAACACCCTCTTCCGGCTTTCGTCTGTACAAATCTCATAATAGTCTGTCTATGTTTGTGAGCGCTGCCCCTGGCATGATGCTGGTCTCATCTCCCATGATGAGTCTCGCGCTCTTCAACTTGGCAGCGCGCGAGGAGTTTGGCTTCATTGATGAAACTGATGACTCATCCATTGGAACCGGCAGTTTGAAAATATTATGTAGCGTACGCCCACCTTCCATCAAGCTCATGGCGATTCCAGTGAAGGCGGAGCAAATGGACTTCAAGCCACGCCCCTTGGTAAATGCAATGAGTGATTGCAATACAAATGTCTTGCCACACCCGTCGGGAGCGTCAACGTAGAAGACCTTTGCTGACAGGGTTTCAGATTCGAGCGCGCTTCGGACCTCATTAATTTCGCGCTTCTGGTCTTCATTTGCACTCGCATACATGTTGTCGAAACGCGCCATTTCTAAATATTAAAATCTCAAAAGGGAAAAGCACACAATTGCCGAGGCGCTCAACTTTAATCTAAATATTTAATAAGGAATGTACAAAAGGACCGCGGATCTTTTGTATATGAATAATTTTGACGTTTTCCAAAGCATATCTCGTATTAACAACGTAACCAAAAGTAATGCATTTATGTAGATTATATAGTCGACTTACGACCACACAAAAAGCAGAAACACGTCACGCTATTTCAAGCATGAAATTAAGGGCTTAATAAATTATCCGGTTATGAAGTATACTGGGACACAATTGAACCGCATATCAGGACGAAACTTCCCACTTCAACTTTTCTCATAAATCAAAAGATCCCATGACTTTTGCCTGAAATCGGAAGGAAATGATTATTCCAAACTTTCCATAGATATTATGTTTGTGTAAGTATTAAGGTCGATCATCACTCGCAAAATTTTGTCATCACGATAGAGTGCCATGATAAAATTCTATTTTTACACTCACACCTCTTAACACCAAAATGTTTGTAGTATATAAATTCATTTTATGTTCTCTGTTTTGTTCTGTATTGTCACGGTGTTATGACGGTTCAGTACAAACATATTTTGTCATGACATTCTGGCGTTGTGATTAAAATATAAGATGTACAGTATAGGAAAAACGTTTCTTGGCTTTTACACCTATTTCCCGTGCACGTTCCCTAATAAAACATATATTCTGCACATATATGAAAAAATAACTTTCACAAAGGGAGTACAAACTAAAAATTAAGCGTATTAATATATAAGATTGTTGTCATAGAAGCAGCAATGTAACTGTGTTTCTTATGCAAATCACCAAACGACCAATAGTTCTCAAATATTTGTTGCCGTTGAGCTTCAATAAATTTAGTTTTACACTTAAATTTACACTTATCGTTACACGGAGGGCGCATTTTCCAGGCGTTGTATGATTTTCCAGTATTTGCAGAAGCATATTTCAATCCTAAGTTTCTATAAGACATTGATTTCTTTACATTCCAATCATCAGGTTTAGCTTTCCTCTTTTTCCAACCCTCTTTTTAATGCCGCTGTTATTTATAATTTCATCCTCATAATTTGGCACGCTGGAAGAAGGAGGTTCGCTACAACATTCGCTCGAAGAAGTTGAATCTCCATGAAAGTCGTCGGAAGAAGAAGTTGTACTCTTCTCAGCCAAATTATAATTAAATTCCGGGTCTAAATCGGAATCATAGTAATCTAATTCGCTGCTCTCGTTAGGAGTGATATTATTTTATAGATGATCGAAGAATAGTGACTTTGGTAGGATTTTTGGATTGACTGATACAACAAATACAGACGGGATGCCTTCATCAGGTGTACTTGGTGATGTTTGTAGTGTGTAAACTGAATATGTTCCATCCGTTTTAGTGTCGGCATTGGCAGAAGATTGTGGAAGTTCATCTGTTGAAAATTTAATATTTTATAAATATTCATAATTTTATTAAACATCTTCACAGTATGATTTTATTACCATCTACAGAAGTAAGTTGACCGAATCTTTCCATAACCTCCTTATTTTGATCTTTTAAAAGAAATTCATACGGAACTGTATTATTTGAAAAATTAGTTTGTGGTTCAGTTTCAGCTCCGGTCTTATCGGGTTATACTGGATTTATTGGTTTCAGTTTCTGGATGGATATGTTGATTTTCTGCTTCTAAAATAAAATCACATTCATCTATATTCTCTGCGGAATTATGTTCAATTTACGCTATGCATGCAGTACCACATGCAATTTATTTGCTTTTCTGTTGGTATACAAGTTTTTTTTTATTTTATATGGCGGGCCCTTAGATACTACATTAAAACACCCAACTATGATCTCTTTAATTTATGCGTATGCTAACTTGCTCCGGTTTAAAATTCGAAATTCTTTATATAATGTAAGATTTTACGAGGTGGCAGATTTGTACTGGTAAAACTTTACTTTGTTGCCTGCCAAAGCCTGCCATAAATCCAAGTTGGTGTGTAGGTAATGATTAGTTCCCCAATTTCAATTAGTCATTCGTTTTAAAACGATTATTTCAAATAATTTGGTCATATATTAGGTTGATTATTATAATCACCTCCCTGAACTTCCATACCTTTTTGGCATATTTAATCCTATAAAGACTGCGATGATAAGGATGGTTGGTTGTAATGATTTTTTGAGAAGCTTGATAAATATTTCCCCTGTTATTAGGTTGAAATGTGGCGCTTTTATTGGCTTTATTTCCCTAGCCACTTACACAAGGGAGAACACTGTCATAATCTTCTTGTAGAACTTCCATTGCTTAGTACTCAAAGCTATCACAATGGCGCTGGAGAGATACTCTTTTGGTATGCATTTTGATAGTAACGCATAGCTCTTATTTGTTTAGAATAGTATATGGCCAATCTATAGTGGTTTTCAGTAGTTTGATTTTTAGGGATCTGGATTGGTTTGGGTGGTTTTTCAGCAGTTTAGAACGATTTAGAGAGGATAAGTGATTTGGAGCCGTTTAAAGTGGTGGTGCGCTCAGCTGATTGATCATTTCATTCCAGAGGGTAGTGTTGGATCCATGTCACATACCGATGCAAAAAATCCTTTTTATTACGGCTAAATAGTTCCAAACAGCACTCGTCGAATCATCGACCATCGTGGAGTTTCTGTTTTTGATTCAATTCGAGGAAGCGCGGTTCCCACTGTTAACAGGGTTTTCTCAAGGACAAATGTTCATGCAAATATTATATACACTCCTTTATGATATCTTTAACGTCCGACAGCCTCACACAACTTCACTTTGCGGTCTTTCGAATGAAACGATTTTGTACACTTATATATTTTCTGGAATAACTGCCGAATACGGCCAACCAGAGTGTTCAGGATCGTCGTTGTTTATACGGACACCTTCAAACTCAGCAAACCAAAGTTCAGTGGTTGCTTTTGAAGGAGAAGAGTCCCTATAACACTTATCAAGCAATTACTTAGCTTGAAAATTATTTTGTCCCATCAAAAACAGTGTCTAATCAACACACGAAATTCAGTTTTTTACATTGTTTAAAAAAAAAACTACCTTTACTATAACAACTGTAACTTGGAAACCAATAGTTGGATTGATATAAAATGTTTATTGTTTATTTATTTTGAAACAAATCCTTTGAAGATTGGTACTTCCTAGAAATCATAAGAGTTTTTCATTAGATGCGCCATCTATATGTCAGCCTCGGGGCTTATTGATCGACGAATATTTTATGAATTAAAACACTGAAATGTATCTATAAAATCTACCGACCAAATGGCACAGTGGTTAAAGCTTATGCGTTTGGATCGGGAGGTACCGAGTTCGAATCCCGATAGGGGCAGGAAACAAAGTGAAATTTCATCAACAGATTACGATCTGTGGTGAAATGTAACACATACATAATAAAGTTTATTGGTTAGTTTATTGGGGCATTTTTGCATCTTTCGTTTTTATATTAAATTGGAACATATTTTTATATAATATCACCCGAAATAACAAATAGTGCACAAAATTCCGGTTAGATTGACGACACTCAGTTCCGATTACGGTATTGTAATGGCTTCAGCTGGCTTTGCTTTGAGTGCAACTGAAAACTTAAACGGTTCGTAGCCAATCAAAATGTATTGCGCTCATTGTAAAAACACTATATGACTACAGCGTGTCAATTGAATATTCTGACTAACTCCTAAGTGCTTCGGTTTGACTAACAATCTAGGTATAGTACAAAAATAATCAAATTCTGGAAGAGCTTGGCACTTATTGAGAACACAATTTTTCTTTTAAGTTGACCCCAACAAGAATCATCATTTTTTGATTGTCCCATTACAAAGACTTTGCGATATTCATACAAAGGCTATATGTACTTCTATTATATATGTATTTAAACCGTGATCGTTTGTAGTGCCAATACGAATCTTGCATCTACGTAAAAAGATCAACGTTCAAGGTAATATAAATAATTTATGATGCTCACTCTAATGATTTTTCTCAAGTAAATGATTTTCTTGTTTTTGTTTTTCTTTATTTCTTTTTCCTGAAAATACAGAAATTTTCTTTGTCGACGCAGCAAATTGAAAATGAAAATTACTGTAAGGTTTTCTTTTAAGTGTGTTTTATATTAGTATTAGTATCCATGAATGTTGTTGTTGCTGTATAATATTATTATTATTACAACGTTTTCATTTTGAATGTCAGTCACACGAAAATTAAAATTAATTTTCCAACTCTTTTTTGTTTTAATTTACAGTTTTCTTCTTTTCGATACGCGATTTGTGCTGATGGAAATTTAAAAATAATAAAAAAAAAACTTATTTTAACGCGGTCGCGACTTACGTACGTTACAATATATAGAATGAGTTACAATTACATAATCAAACGTTTTGCGTATCGTGAATCGTGATAATAATGTGAGTGCGTGGGCAGTTGGTTCGTGTCCCGTACAAACGTATAAGTAATACATCATTACGTACGCATGCAAAATTTCTCTTGGCGGAAATTGAAAAATTGGCACATAGAACTTAATACAGTGATCTCATGCCCGTTAATTACTTTCTTTTGTTTGAATGCATACAAATTTTCCGAATTTCCTATTAGTATACCTCATATAGTAGGAAGCAGCTATGTACATGATCTTTGTATACATGTATTACATTGTTTCTAATAGCAATCAGTAGACAGTCGTGGCTTTTGTTACCACCTTAAATGATCTTTAAGAAATTTGTGAATAACTAAAACAAATAAGTTTGCCAAACTCAAGTAATAAGTTCAGAAGATTTATCTTACTTACTTACTGCTGCTTTTTTCCAGATGACATGGTCAGTAACAAGAGAATAACAGACACCATGACCGCGTATATGGTCAAATCCTTCTCTATATAGTCCATCCATCGAGTGATCAAATTAATATCGATTCCACGGCCTGCTTAGATGATTTTAGACAATTTTATGAATCCGATGATGTCATTGTTGTCATGATCTCGTAGTTCATTCGTAATCTGTACACATCTTTTTCTTTTATTGGACGGAGTATTACACGAATCAGTGATAGTACGTCATGGTTTATTACGGACTGGTGAAATACTGTAATACAATAGTTTCACCGTATTTCAAGAACGGTTTTAGTATCCATCTGTAGTTCTCGAGAGCCGTTGCGAATCGCATCGAAGACCAGTCATTGTGTAGACCAAGAAATGTATTTCCTACCTTACATGAAAAGTTCCTCTATGAAAGAGAACTTAACTTTTAAATATGAACAAATTTAATCGTACTTGGATCTAGTCTTGGTTAGTTCACATCCTTACATTTTACAACCAACCTGTTGTTTTTTGTTTATAGTTAATTTTGTCCCAAAGTAGACACCGATGCATCTGTTATCGCAGTCTTAAAAATCTTCCACTGATCCTCGACGGACTCAGGAATGGCTGGTTTTGTAAAATTTTTGAAACGGAATTTTTCGAAATTAGCACGGTTTACATGACTTTTAAACTATTCACTATTCCAACGTGCGGTTTGCTAGGAGCATTTATTGTACATTGAATTGGTCAGAGTCTATGTTGTCATTTGGTCAATTTGTGTTTTCCATGTAACTTTATGGATGCGTTTATGTGGAAAATAGATACATGCCCCATTGTTGTGATAAATAGAGTGTATCGAGTTTGGGCCGATGGTGTTCCGATGCAACCTGTCCTGTTCCTGTCATCGCCTCTAACTCGAGCATTGAAATCGCCTAACATCATTTTCAGTTACTAATGCGAAATCTGGGTTCCAAATTCGAGTTTGCAGACTTTATTATTTTGACAGAGTGTAAATCTTTGGTGGCTGTAATCGATCTATGTTATAACCAATTAATCTCGTTTCCTTTAGTGCTAAGATATTAAGGATATCTTTCCCTCTGAGCGATTTGTGCTGATGAGCAAGTTCGATATTCCAAGTTTTAAAAGTTGCTAGGTAGTTGTACACAGAGACGACATAGGGGACATGTGGGTTAGCGTGAATAAGAAATGAAACTGCGGCACTTGCCTGTAGTAAATAATTGTTTTATTAGGGATCGTACATTTTTGGCTCCTTGAAATTTAACCTAAGATAATTCAATCTAATTTGAAATCAAACCAAATTAAATTGTATCTTCTTAAGGGCCAAAAATACTAGTTGCCCTCAGTAAAATTGACCGGAAGATTTTCGAAATATAAAACTCTAAATGTACGCTCCCTTTAAAGTAAGATATAAGACTCAGTTTATGGTGAATTCCCTTATTAGCTTAACGTCAATACAACAACAGAAATGTAAATCGGAGAACATTGCTAGAGTTGGAGATAACGCCGAATTTCTATTTATTTATTTATTTATTTATTTAAAGAAAGAAATCTATTTTGTAATTTACATGTGTGATTTCAGATTTTTTACAATAGTTAAAACAGTAATTTCAAACAAAAAACTTAAAAAAAAAATAAAACAAATTTTAGTTTGACAATTAAAAATTTAAAAAATAGTTCTTCAAGATATTTTTAAAATTATTCTTTGACAAATTAAAGTCAAAAAGGTCGTCAATTAAGTTGAACGATTTAGACATCCTATTAATGGGGTTGTTTCCTCCATAGTTAGTAGAATGGTGTTCAAGTGCTAAAAATCCATGGTTTCGAAATGTTCTGCATGCCACGTGAATTGATATGTTTTCCAAGATGTAAGCTGAATCAACGTGACCAGCAAAACGTTACCAATAAAAGCCGCGCCCAAGAGAAACTCTCTTCATCAATCCGAGGTGACACCCCCGACAAACAATTAATGGGTTTGCGCCCAAAACGCGACTGATGTGCGACAACATCGGTCTCAGCACAAGAGTCGAACAAATAACAACTCATTTAAGTGATATTTATAGGCAAAAGTCGGAAAATACCATCCTCTGCGTCAACTTGGGCGCGGTTGGACACATTAGTCAGATATGAGTCAATTTCAAGTGTTTGACGCAGACTGAAAACTTTAGTCAGGTTTGAGTCAATAAAAACTGGTGAGCACACATTGAACGCATTAGTTAGGTATGAGTTAGTTACAATTGGTTGGCGCAGATGGAACACAATAGTCAGGTTTCAGTCAATAACAAATGGTTGGCGCAGGATGAGCACTTTGGTCAAGTATGAGTCAATAAGACCCGGTTGGCGCAAATTTAACGCATTAGTCAGGTATGAGGTATTTACATCTAGTTAGCGCAGATTGTCGAGTAAGGGTCAATAGGGTGGTATCAGTCAGTGTGAACACATTCGTCAAGTAAGGGTCAATAACTGGTTGACGCAGGTTAATACATTAATCAGTAATAAATGGGGCCGATAATTAAACGCTCCTAAATTCTATGGAACTTCGCAAGATACTACACTAACGAGTTCATGGTGCAGTACTACTGATGCACTGATTTTTAAAGTTAAAATAAGATATAATAGTATTAAATACGAATATTTTTTAGTGAACCATTCTTCAACAATGTCTCTTTTGAGTTGTTTGTATTAATTAAAAGTTTATTAATTAGTTAATTTTTCTTTATTAAATCAACAACTTCTTATTACAAAAAATCATAAAAAATAAAAACTTACGAAAATAAAATGTATCGCGTCTGAAGAGTAGAGCCCTTCAAACCAAATTGTTGGATACACATTACACAACCTATTCTTGGCTTCATCATAGGAAGATATATATTATTCTGAAGAATTTTAAAGCCTTTAAAACTTTTCCATTCGATAATGATTGGATCAATTTCTTTTTTTTATTATCCTTGCAATTTGTTCTGGGGCCAAGGCTTTTCCAAATCTTTCGCGGTTTGCTTTTTCCATCCTTACTTTTACGCCGTTACCAGCCAATTTGAGAACGTACGGCTGTTGGTCCGATCTTATCGCCATCTGCACATTGCATAGATCCATGCCAGCCTATACTGGCACGGAAGATGGGTCGGCCTATGAGTTTTGCACTCCGACAGGAGGTCATTTCGGCAATTCTTATATTTTTTAGCTGAGACCAGTATAAAATTCCACCGACAATCCATTTTTGGGAAGAGCTGTAACAACCACTGAACATTTTCTGTATAGTTTCGACAATGATGAACATACTAGCAATATAATTAACCTATACATTTTAGAATAAAATAATAAATGGTAAATTAATAATAACTCATATATGTGGAAAATATATTGAATTTGAACTATCTAAAATAATTGTACATTAAAGTATACAGTAAGCTACATACCACACACAATACAAACATTATATTGAAATATTTCTAAAAGATGGCACGGGTGCGTTTTTTCTTCGGCACTGGATTAGCTCTCGAAAGTAATTTTTCGAATTTAGACAATTTAAAATCAAATATTGTAATTTTTTAGTTATATCGGATAGACCTATCGTCTATATTAAAAAACAAAATTCACATAAATTGTTTGTTAGATTTCATGTGCCATCCGTAATTCGCTAATTGGAGAGATTATACAGAACTAAACTAACAATTTTATTGTGGAAATTTATTCTTAAAAAAATGGACAATTATTAAAAAGTTTAGTACAATTTGGTTTTAAATTGACTAAATTTAATAAATTGTAAGAAGCTTATTCAATTGTAATCAGAAGCTTTGGAAGCGTAGTATGTGAAATAATTTAACCAAATTTAAATGAGTACCTGCAGACGCTTTAGCTTATCTTGTAGTAAAATGCGTCCACAGAAAAATATAAAATTTTCTTTACACGAAAATCTGCACTATTTTTATTTATTTATTGAAATGAAGCAAATTTTTTTTTAAAACTCAGTAAGTAAGTAAATAGTAGTCATTGTATTATTTATTGTAGAGTGAATATACACATGTGACAGAGCGCGTGGGCTCATTTATCCACGCCAATGAATGATTATCTGGATCATAGAAATATGTAAAACTGATTCGTCTGATACGTTTAAAATATGTTTTATTAAAGTGTGCCCTAATTTCTCCCCGACATTTCCAACAAATTAACAACACACCCCATAATCCACTTTATCACCTAATTAACTCACCTGAATTTTTATTAAATTAAAATAATGAAATCAAACCCAATTTGCACTGATAATGTTATTTATGCAACACAACACTTCAACGTAAGAGTCCTATTCGTAAACTAACTAAACTGATTGAACGAGAGAATTGGTAGATTTTTTTCATTGTTTTATTATATGTCGCGCGCGCTAGTCAAATCAGGCGAATGTGACTATGGTCAGTGTCTGTGGTACAATTGTTTTTTTACGAAAGAGAACAAAAAGCAAAATAGAAAATTTGCTAATATAATTTTTATCATTTTTATATTCGACTGGGCGCATGAGGATTAAAAAACCTTTCTGGACTCGAAATGTTTGTCGGGACCTGTCTTTGAGCACCCTAAGCAAAACAAAACCAAATGTTGGGCAACCCCATAAACAAATAATATATCGGGCAACCCAATTAATTATTTGTCAAAATGCCACTCTGTGTAGAAATCTTTTTCTTTCTTGAACCTTGGACCAAGACCTTGGACCTTTATTTCCGAAAAAGCAGTTCCCCTAAACATTTTGGTCTTTCGAACCTTATGGACTTCTCTGTTGTGTACTAGCTTTAACAAGAGATTTATAAATGTAAGGTGTATAGTACGCGAACAAAAGTTCAAAAAGGTGAAGTGAAACAAGTGCGTCAGTCGAACGAAACAATCATCGCTACCGTGAGCTAAAAAATAAGAATTCGTCCAAGTGCAATATTCCAGTAATTCCCCGGGAAAAGGTACCTGTGGCACTATTCTGGTAATTCCCTGGGAATAGGGAATTGGGGAAAGATTTTATATGTAATTTCAGTTCAAATATTTTTTTTCCGGCCTACTAAGGAGAAAAGTTTGATGTAAATATTTATAAATTGGGAATAATTTTTCCATATCTAAATTGGCAGGGAAAATTATTCCCAATTTTATTTTGTTTTCAAAAAAATTACCACTAGATTTTTACCTCAGTATGCCAGAAAAAAAATTCTAAAGTAGAAATTACATATAAAATCTTTCCCCAATTCCCTATTCCCAGGGAATTACCAGAATAGTGCCACTGGAGAAAGAATTTATATGTAAGTTCTGTTCAAATATTTCTCTTCTGGCCTACTAAGGAGAAAAGTTTGATGTAAATATTTATGAACTGGGAATAAGTTTTTCCACATCTAAATTGGCAGGGAAAATTATTGCTCATTTAATTTTGTTTTCAAAAGAATTAACATTAACTTTAACATTAACATTATTATACCAGAAAAAAAATATCACTCGGTGGTCAATTTATATCGGTGGCAATTCAACATAACCACTTATCTATTTTTTAGCTACCTTTCAAGGGAGCAAATTTAAATTTTAAATTAATTTATAAAAAAAATTATAGGGCATGACTAAACTATTTTTGAATTCATAGAATCAAGGTTTCTAAACTGCTTTAATGGACACTTTTGTGCTTGAAGGACTTGTTACACGCTCTGGGTTCACCGGAAATTCCCAAAAATTTTAATTAACCAAACGCAAAATTAAATTCAAAATTAAAACTTATTTCAAGATAGGTTCAGGTTTCAGTGGTTGACACTTAGGCCATTTTTGGCCCATTGTGATACCACGCATTCATGCTACATCAATAACCCATTCACCTATTCACCTACTCAGACAACTACAGTATACCACCTGCACATTGCAAGCTCCATGTCAACCTGTACATTGACATGGACGGTGGGTCGGCGCTGAATTCTGCACTCCATCAGAGGGTCATAGTTGTGTTGATTAACATCACCCATTGTAATCGATGACAAAAAAGATTACACGAGGTAAAAGAAATTATGTGAAAAAAATGAAAAAATAAGTTGATGAAAAAGTGGTTTGGAAACTCGAAAAGACAAAAATGTTGCCAATTTACTTTCTGACTTTACTTGAATGGGTAGTAAGTTAAATAGATAGGGAGCCATAATATGTAGAATAAAATCTACGACAGTATTCCTTCCAAGTAAAATTAATAACACATAGAATCATACTAATCAATAGATCTTACTTTTACTTAACCACACTTCGCGTAAAAAATTTTCAGTACTTTATAAACGTATCGATAACGTAAAGGTAGAAACTGAGCTGACTTGAATAATGTAAATGATAAAACCGTTGACTTTTTAAAAAACATGACTCGAATGGCACATTTCTGTAAAGTTATGACAGGATTCAAATTATGAATATATAGATAACTGCCACTCCAAGCAGCTAATGCATACTCGATTTTCGAATTGAATGGATACAAAGTCAATGGATTTAAGAATGCGCTGAGGGCATATTGACCGTATTATTTTAAGTGAAACGCAGACTTTCTTACAAATGTTTCTAACATGTTCAGAGAATTTCAATTTGCTGTCCATAATAATACCTAAGTATTTAAAACTGGAAACCATTTCTATTTGAAAACATTTAAAATTACAGTCAAAAAGTGAACAACTCAAAGCATTGCTAATAATTATATTTGGGAAATGTTTTTGGGCTCACCGTGTTTTTGGAATCAATATCATAAAATTAAACCATCTTTTGAACCGAGCTAGGTCACTGTATGGCATATGCAATATCAGACCAGTCATTTTGACAATTTATGTAAATTAAAAATAAAATTGGTCCAAGTACCCGAACCCTACGGTACGCCATCAGTGACAGGCAGAAGATCACAATAAGCCTTATTTTATTTTACCGATTGTGACCTACCAGTTAGATAGGATTTCAACAGATCTAAAACTATTCCCTTAGATCCAGCATTCCATAATTTTTCAAACAAAATTGAATGCTTGACAATGTCAAAAGCTTTGTCGTAATATCTATAAACAGCCCTAGTAGCTTTTTTATTATCATTTCATCAGAAAGCTGGAAGGAGTGGAATAGGTCTGTAATTAGACATATTTGAATCTATACTAAACTAAACTGTTTGATAATAATGCCGTGTTTCTTGACGCTCAGTTCAAATTTTATATGGAAAACATTATCCAAATTTTGTTTTAGATCACACATTTTGGTTTTAAATCTAGCAAGCGCCTTTGTGTTGTTTCATGAAACATGACTGACAATCAATTCGCGTTCCATGAAATAATGAAAATGGATTTTTTTTTCATTTGCAATCTAGTAGTTTGAATTATATGCACGTAATTTTAAATTCCACTGTGTGAAATCATAATTTCTTATGGGCAACTGAAACCTACTCGATTGAAAATGAAAAAAACTTTTCATTTTCATTATTTCATGGAACGCGAATTCACATCCTGAACTGGATCAGATCAAGCGTCAAGAAACACAGCTATTAATAAATACGAACAAACAAAGTATGTGTGTGAAATGTAACAATTTTTATAAAATTCCATTAATGGTGTTTGTTTCACTCATAATTCGATTTAAAATGTGAACAAATAAAATAACACGTTGGCTAGAAACTAATTTCTGTTTTGTATAGTGTGAACTTTGAAACAAACGTGTGATGCCGGGTTGGGCTGTATGAGATGCAACATCAATTCCTAACCAATAATTTCTCACGTGCAGATTCACCACACTTGGATCATGATCGTTTTCAAACGATTTGTATGTAAACGGCAATCCGCTCGAAACGCGATATTTCAAAACGCGATATTTCGATACGAGGTATGACAAAACGCGATATGGTACAAAACCCGATGTTTTAAGGCACGATGTTTCAAGGCGCGATATAGTACAAAACGCGATATGATACATAATGTGCATTGCGAAGCGACGGGAGCGTAGCGACTCGCCTGATATGACCCGATCCAATACTCTTGCACCTATCGATTTTTAATTCCTATAAACTGAAAAAAAATCCTGACTAGGCAGCGTAGCGACCCACCTGATAAACTCCGATCATATATAATCTCGCTCCTATCGGTTTTTAAATTCCTATAAACTGCAGAAATTAAATTTACTCTTCACTCCCCTTCACCTCTATCGCCTGATATAACCCGATCTTAAACTCCCGCTTCTATCAATTTTTAAATTTAAAATTTTTAAAATATCGCGTTTTGTACCGTGTCGCGTTTTGAAGTATCGCGTTTTAAAATATCGCGTGCCAAATGGGACCCATGTAACCGATGCCGCATTTTCATCATCAGTAACGATTCGTTTCACCAGTAACTTCATTTGAAATGCTTATCGCAATTATTAATTCGTTGTTTAATTGAATTTCTTCCAAATAATGCGGAACCCAAATATCTCTTAGGTTATTACGGATGACGGTAGATAATAGCCTAAGTTAAATGTACCACATTCCGGACTATTAAGGGTTTTGAAATTTTAAATTTATTTTTTAGTTTCGAAATATCCATGAGATGATAATGTTAATAAAAAATGTAAAGCGATAACTTTCATATTAACATAAGTATGTCTTATTTACAATAAATTGGTTTTTATAAGGTGGAGGGATGATTGATATCAGTTCTGGTTGATTGAATGACAGCTTCTGTTGCTTTATTGTATTTATTCATTTACTTGATTTTTTAAATATTATACAGATGTTTATAATAAATTATATCACATTATTCAATATTATAATTTATCAGTTTATTATCTTATTTGATTATTTCAATATTTTACAATTTTATAATGAATTTTATAACGTGAATCCAAAAGAACTGCATAAATTTTTTAAGCTATGGTTTGTAAATGAGCAGACCCAGATTAGAGTAATTTTTCGTTATTCATCTATATTTTGGGATTTCTAATTTTGGGAAATTGAATGGAATTCAATCTGATAGAAGATTTTTATAAACAGGCGGCTTGAAATAATTTCTGTAAATCTACCATAATGTCGATAGCAACTCCAGCTTGTGCATCTAATCTCATTCAATGTTGGAGGCAGCCCCAATGGAAAATTTTCGCTTTCCTCTGCTAAGACTGGCGATTACACCTATGTTAATTTAAAGATATCAAACCAACTAGAGATTGTATGTACCGCCAGCTATAATTCTGACTTGTATCTCGCCGATATTGTTTTATATATGAATAGTTTCTCGCATTCGATTTTGTTTCTAGCATCAAAGATTATGAAACTATATATAGACAATCTTTTGATTTCTGCCCAGATTCTGCATTGTTATATCGCTTTTTGGCGGTTTTTAATGAGTAATAGGCATGGGGATCTTGCGGATATATTTTCTGTATTGAATGCTCCATAATATCTGATGATATCATTATACCAACCTGTTGGTTGACCAACAATAAATTTTTAGTGGATTTCTTCTGAACTAAGGTGTGCATTTAAGTCTCCCAATAGAACAATATAGCGTATCTTAGGATAGCGTTCTACCATTGACAAATGTAGTGCTCTTGTATACCGACCTAGTGTTCACTCTTGTACAAGAGGATAAAAAATATCCGAGCGGGGTTTTTTTGACATCTGAGTTTTGTTTTGAAAAAACTCAATTTTTAATAGCCGGCTAAACTGGATTCAATCATAAACATTTTCGTTAATATTTTATTAAAATTTAAACATCACTTTATTAAATATATCACTATATTAAATTCACTGGTAAAGGAAATTGACGTTTAAAATACTGGACTGCCAAATTTATAAGCCAAGCTAAAAATAAACGCGTTCACTCGTGTAATAAAAAAAAATTGGGATATTTTACTGATGTGAAGTTAGTCGGAGTAAAATATGTCAAAAATATACCGATTTTTTATGTCAGAAAACCATCAGTGAACACGCTGCGAGTGTTTGTTTCTTGTATACCAAGTATACAAGAATGTTGTATTGACAAACGTCAATATTGAATTGATTTAGATTGATGTCAAGTGTTGCGTTTGTGCTCACTGTTGAGCCCACGAGCATTCCAGGTCTCAAAGCATAGTGAGGAAGAGGCTGATCTTGTTTTATTCACAACGCATTTTAAATATTGTAGGATATCTGCAGAAAATCATTTTAAAACCGCTTTTAATCTTTTCGTTATGTAATAATAATTTTATGTTGATTTCGATTGATATTTTCATACTCTAAAAATGGTACCCTCATTTTATACCCTCATTTTGTATCAATCAGCGTGTTCACTGATTGTTTTCTGACATAAAAATCGGTATTTTTTTGACATATTTTACCCTGGCTAACTTCGCTTCAGTAAAATATACCAATTTTTATTGGCATATAAATTTGACAGTTCATTATTCTAAACGTTAATTTCCTTTACTAGTGAATTTAATATAGTGATATATTTCCTAAAGTGTTGTTTAAATTTTAGTAAAATATTAACGAAAATGTTTATGATTGAATCCAGTTTAGACGGCTATTAAAAATCGAGTTTTTTCTTAACAAAACTCAGATGTCAAAAAAACCCCGAAAAAATCCAAAACAAAGTGGAGTTAAAAATATACCGATTTATAGAGTGCGCTAGGTTTGTAGCTCAAAAAACCCGGATATTTTTTATCCTCTTGTACACGAGTGAACACTAGGAATGGAACATAAATGAGCTACACTGCTTTTAAATGTCAAAACAATATATTTGTTTCATCTTTTCTGTCATGTCATGCCATGTCGATGATTGACAATAGTTGGTTCCAAAAATTCCTCATCAGATGTGGCGTATTCCAATATCAGTTCCTCAGGTAGCTGGTTTAATAAAGCGGTATAGTATATGAAGGTTTAGCACTATTTCAGATTAATTTCACTTTCACTTTACTTAAACTCGCCATAAAATCATTTTAAAACTAGTCATTTAAAATGATTTTATTTGATTTTAATTCTTTGAACTTAAGTGTTTGCGGTCTGCATTTTCCGAAGTGTGTTGTGCCGTACGATCGCTAGGTGTCTGCAACCGGATCGAACGGTCCCAAAAAAACAAAAAACCTTTCCTATCCTTCCTATTGTTATGTGTAAACAGGCTGCAGGAATAGGTCCGGCGTTATCCGGGACTCTTGGCTAGCACTTGGTTCTACAGTTCAATCAATCAATCAATTTTGAAAGGTTATTTAATTTTGAATAATAATCCGTTTAAATTAGGCCGAAACAATAACCAGTTTTCGTGTAATCGTCGATTGAAATCGGAAATTTTTTAAACGGACAAATGCATTTTTGTTTGAAACGAAAAAATTTTTTGTTTCAAATCATGGAATATTGTACCAATTATGAAAGGTTATTTAATTTTGAATAATAATCCGTTTAAATTGGGCCGAAACAATAACCAGTTTTCGTGTAATCGTCGATTGAAATCGGATATTTTTTTACCCGGACAAATGCACTTTTGTTTGAAACGAAAATTTTTTTTGTTTCAAATCATGGAATATTGTACCAATTATGAAAGGTTATTTAATTTTGAATAATAATCCGTTTAAGTTGGGCCGAAACAACAACCAGTTTTCGTGTAATCGTCGATTGAAATCGGCTATTTTTTTACCCGGACAAATGCACTTTTGTTTGAAACGAAAAATTTTTTTGTTTCAAATCATGGAATATTGTATCGATTGTGAAAGGTTATTTAATTTTGAATAATAATCCGTTTAAATTGGGCCGAAACAACAACCAGTTTTCGTGTAATCGTCGATTGAAATCGGCTATTTTTTTACCCGGACAAATGCACTTTTGTTTGAAACGAAAAATTTTTTTGTTTCAAATCATGGAATATTGTACCAATTATGAAAGGTTATTTAATTTTGAATAATAATCCGTTTAAATTGGGCCGAAACAACAACCAGTTTTCGTGTAATCGTCGATTGAAATCGGATATTTTTTTACCCGGACAAATGCACTTTTGTTTGAAACGAAAAATTTTTTTGTTTCAAATCATGGAATATTGTACCAATGCTGAAAGGTTATTTAATTTTGAATAATAATCCGTTTAAATTGGGCCGAAACAACAACCAGTTTTCGTGTAATCGTCGATTGAAATCGGCTATTTTTTACCCGGACAAATGCACTTTTGTTTGAAACGAAAATTTTTTTTGTTTCAAATCATGGAATATTGTACCAATTATGAAAGGTTATTTAATTTTGAATAATAATCCGTTTAAATTGGGCCGAAACAACAACCAGTTTTCGTGTAATCGTCGATTGAAATCGGCTATTTTTTTACCCGGACAAATGCACTTTTGTTTGAAACGAAAAATTTTTTTGTTTCAAATCATGGAATATTGTACCGATTATGAAAGGTTATTTAATTTTGAATAATAATCCGTTTAAATTGGGCCGAAACAACAACCAGTTTTCGTGTAATCGTCGATTGAAATCGGCTATTTTTTTACCCGGACAAATGCACTTTTGTTTGAAACGAAAAATTTTTTTGTTTCAAATCATGGAATATTGTACCAATTATGAAAGGTTATTTAATTTTGAATAATAATCCGTTTAAATTGGGCCGAAACAACAACCAGTTTTCGTGTAATCGTCGATTGAAATCGGATATTTTTTTACCCGGACAAATGCACTTTTGTTTGAAACGAAAAAATTTTTTGTTTCAAATCATGGAATATTGTACCAATGCTGAAAGGTTATTTAATTTTGAATAATAATCCGTTTAAATTGGGCCGAAACAACAACCAGTTTTCGTGTAATCGTCGATTGAAATCGGCTATTTTTTTACCCGGACAAATGCACTTTTGTTTGAAACGAAAAAATTTTTTGTTTCAAATCATGGAATATTGTACCAATGCTGAAAGGTTATTTAATTTTGAATAATAATCCGTTTAAATTGGGCCGAAACAACAACCAGTTTTCGTGTAATCGTCGATTGAAATCGGCTATTTTTTTACCCGGACAAATGCACTTTTGTTTGAAACGAAAAATTTTTTTGTTTCAAATCATGGAATATTGTACCAATGCTGAAAGGTTATTTAATTTTGAATAATAATCCGTTTAAATTGGGCCGAAACAACAACCAGTTTTCGTGTACTCGTCGATTGAAATCGGCTATTTTTTTACCCGGACAAATGCATTTTTGTTTGAAACGAAAAAATTTTTTGTTTCAAATCATGGAATATTGTACCAATGCTGAAAGGTTATTTAATTTTGAAAAATAATCCGTTTAAATTGGGCCGAAACAACAACCAGTTTTCGTGTAATCGTCGATTGAAATCGGCTATTTTTTTACCCGGACAAATGCGCTTTTGTTTGAAACGAAAAATTTTTTTGTTTCAAATCATGGAATATTGTACCAATGCTGAAACGTTATTTAATTTTGAATAATAATCCGTTTTACTTGGGCCAAAACAACAACCAGTTTTCGTGTAATCGTCGATTGAAATCGGCTATTTTTTACCCGGACAAATGCATTTTTGTTTGAAACGAAAAACTTTTTTGTTTCAAATCATGGAATATTGTACCAATGCTGAAAGGTTATTTAATTTTGAATAATAATCCGTTTAAATTGGGCCGAAACAACAACCAGTTTTCGTGTAATCGTCGATTGAAATCGGCTATTTTTTACCCGGACAAATGCACTTTTGTTTGAAACGAAAATTTTTTTTGTATCAAATCATGGAATATTGTACCAATTATGAAAGGTTATTTAATTTTGAATAATAATCCGTTTAAATTGGGCCGAAACAACAACCAGTTTTCGTGTAATCGTCGATTGAAATCGGCTATTTTTTTACCCGGACAAATGCGCTTTTGTTTGAAACGAAAAATTTTTTTGTTTCAAATCATGGAATATTGTACCAATGCTGAAAGGTTATTTAATTTTGAATAATAATCCGTTTAAATTGGGCCGAAACAACAACCAGTTTTCGTGTAATCGTCGATTGAAATCGGCTATTTTTTTACCCGGACAAATGCACTTTTGTTTGAAACGAAAATTTTTTTTGTTTCAAATCATGGAATATTGTACCGATTATGAAAGGTTATTTAATTTTGAATAATAATCCGTTTAAATTGGGCCGAAACAACAACCAGTTTTCGTGTAATCGTCGATTGAAATCAGCTATTTTTTACCCGGACAAATGCACTTTTGTTTGAAACGAAAAATTTTTTTGTTTCAAATCATGGAATATTGTATCAATGCTGAAAGTTTATTTAATTTTGAATAATAATCCGTTTAAATTGGGCCGAAACAACAACCAGTTTTCGTGTAATCGTCGATTGAAATCGGCTATTTTTTTACCCGGACAAATGCGCTTTTGTTTGAAACGAAAAATTTTTTTGTTTCAAATCATGGAATATTGTACCAATGCTGAAACGTTATTTAATTTTGAATAATAATCCGTTTAAATTGGGCCGAAACAACAACCAGTTTTCGTGTAATCGTCGATTGAAATCGGCTATTTTTTTACCCGGACAAATGCATTTTTGTTTGAAACGAAAAACTTTTTTGTTTCAAATCATGGAATATTGTACCAATGCTGAAAGGTTATTTAATTTTGAATAATAATCCGTTTAAATTGGGCCGAAACAACAACCAGTTTTCGTGTAATCGTCGATTGAAATCGGCTATTTTTTACCCGGACAAATGCACTTTTGTTTGAAACGAAAAATTTTTTTGTATCAAATCATGGAATATTGTACCAATTATGAAAGGTTATTTAATTTTGAATAATAATCCGTTTAAATTGGGCCGAAACAACAACCAGTTTTCGTGTAATCGTCGATTGAAATCGGCTATTTTTTTACCCGGACAAATGCGCTTTTGTTTGAAACGAAAAATTTTTTTGTTTCAAATCATGGAATATTGTACCAATGCTGAAACGTTATTTAATTTTGAATAATAATCCGTTTTACTTGGGCCAAAACAACAACCAGTTTTCGTGTAATCGTCGATTGAAATCGGCTATTTTTTTACCCGGACAAATGCATTTTTGTTTGAAACGAAAAACTTTTTTGTTTCAAATCATGGAATATTGTACCAATGCTGAAAGGTTATTTAATTTTGAATAATAATCCGTTTAAATTGGGCCGAAACAACAACCAGTTTTCGTGTAATCGTCGATTGAAATCGGCTATTTTTTACCCGGACAAATGCATTTTTGTTTGAAACGAAAATTTTTTTTGTTTCAAATCATGGAATATTGTACCAATGCTGAAAGGTTATTTAATTTTGAATAATAATCCGTTTAAATTGGGCCGAAACAACAACCAGTTTTCGTGTAATCGTCGATTGAAATCGGCTATTTTTTACCCGGACAAATGCACTTTTGTTTGAAACGAAAAATTTTTTTGTTTCAAATCATGGAATATTGTACCAATGCTGAAAGGTTATTTAATTTTGAATAATAATCCGTTTAAATTGGGCCGAAACAACAACCAGTTTTCGTGTACTCGTCGATTGAAATCGGCTATTTTTTTACCCGGACAAATGCATTTTTGTTTGAAACGAAATTTTTTTTTGTTTCAAATCATGGAATATTGTACCAATGCTGAAAGGTTATTTAATTTTGAATAATAATCCGTTTAAATTGGGCCGAAACAATAACCAGTTTTCGTGTAATCGTCGATTGAAATCGGCTATTTTTTACCCGGACAAATGCACTTTTGTTTGAAACGAAAAATTTTTTTGTTTCAAATCATGGAATATTGTACCAATGCTGAAAGGTTATTTAATTTTGAATAATAATCCGTTTAAATTGGGCCGAAACAACAACCAGTTTTCGTGTAATCGTCGATTGAAATCGGCTATTTTTTACCCGGACAAATGCACTTTTGTTTGAAACGAAAAATTTTTTTGTTTCAAATCATGGAATATTGTACCAATGCTGAAAGGTTATTTAATTTTGAATAATAATCCGTTTAAATTGGGCCGAAACAACAACCAGTTTTCGTGTAATCGTCGATTGAAATCGGCTATTTTTTTACCCGGACAAATGCACTTTTGTTTGAAACGAAAAATTTTTTTGTTTCAAATCATGGAATATTGTACCAATTATTAAAGGTTATTTAATTTTGAATAATAATCCGTTTAAATTGGGCCGAAACAACAACCAGTTTTCGTGTAATCGTCGATTGAAATCAGCTATTTTTTTACCCGGACAAATGCACTTTTGTTTGAAACGAAAAATTTTTTGTTTCAAATCATGGAATATTGTACCAATGCTGAAAGGTTATTTAATTTTGAATAATAATCCGTTTAAATTGGGCCGAAACAACAACCAGTTTTCGTGTAATCGTCGATTGAAATCGGCTATTTTTTTACCCGGACAAATGCATTTTTGTTTGAAACGAAAATTTTTTTTGTTTCAAATCATGGAATATTGTACCAATTATGAAAGGTTATTTAATTTTGAATAATAATCCGTTTAAATTGGGCCGAAACAACAACCAGTTTTCGTGTAATCGTCGATTGAAATCGGCTATTTTTTTACCCGGATAAATGCACTTTTGTTTGAAACGAAAAATTTTTTTGTTTCAAATCATGGAATATTGTACCAATGCTGAAAGGTTATTTAATTTTGAATAATAATCCGTTTAAATTGGGCCGAAACAACAACCAGTTTTCGTGTAATCGTCGATAGAAATCGGCTATTTTTTACCCGGACAAATGCACTTTTGTTTGAAACGAAAAATTTTTTTTGTTTCAAATCATGGAATATTGTACCAATGCTGAAAGGTTATTTAATTTTGAATAATAATCCGTTTAAATTGGGCCGAAACAACAACCAGTTTTCGTGTAATCGTCGATTGAAATCGGATATTTTTTACCCGGACAAATGCACTTTTGTTTGAAACGAAAAATTTTTTTGTTTCAAATCATGGAATATTGTACCAATGCTGAAAGGTTATTTAATTTTGAATAATAATCCGTTTAAATTGGGCCGAAACAACAACCAGTTTTCGTGTACTCGTCGATTGAAATCGGCTATTTTTTTACCCGGACAAATGCACTTTTGTTTGAAACGAAAAATTTTTTTGTTTCAAATCATGGAATATTGTACCAATGCTGAAAGGTTATTTAATTTTGAATAATAATCCGTTTAAATTGGGCCGAAACAACAACCAGTTTTCGTGTAATCGTCGATTGAAATCGGATATTTTTTTACCCGGACAAATGCACTTTTGTTTGAAACGAAAAATTTTTTTGTTTCAAATCATGGAATATTGTACCAATGCTGAAACGTTATTTAATTTTGAATAATAATCCGTTTTACTTGGGCCAAAACAACAACCAGTTTTCGTGTAATCGTCGATTGAAATCGGCTATTTTTTTACCCGGACAAATGCATTTTTGTTTGAAACGAAAAAATTTTTTGTTTCAAATCATGGAATATTGTACCAATGCTGAAAGGTTATTTAATTTTGAATAATAATCCGTTTAAATTGGGCCGAAACAACAACCAGTTTTCGTGTAATCGTCGATTGCAATCGGCTATTTTTTTACCCGGACAAATGCATTTTTGTTTGAAACGAAAAATTTTTTTGTTTCAAATCATGGAATATTGTACCAATTATGAAAGGTTATTTAATTTTGAATAATAATCCGTTTAAATTGGGCCGAAACAACAACCAGTTTTCGTGTAATCGTCGATTGAAATCGGATATTTTTTTACCCGGACAAATGCACTTTTGTTTGAAACGAAAAATTTTTTTGTGTCAAATCATGGAATATTGTACCGATTATGAAAGGTTATTTAATTTTGAATAATAATCCGTTTAAATTGGGCCGAAACAACAACCAGTTTTCGTGTAATCGTCGATTGAAATCGGCTATTTTTTTACCCGGACAAATGCATTTTTGTTTGAAACGAAAAATTTTTTTGTTTCAAATCATGGAATATTGTACCAATTATGAAAGGTTATTTAATTTTGAATAATAATCCGTTTAAATTGGGCCGAAACAACAACCAGTTTTCGTGTAATCATCGATTGAAATCGGCTATTTTTTTACCCGGACAATGCACTTTTGTTTGAAACGAAAAATTTTTTTGTGTCAAATCATGGAATATTGTACCGATTATGAAAGGTTATTTAATTTTGAATAATAATCCGTTTAAATTGGGCCGAAACAACAACCAGTTTTCGTGTAATCGTCGATTGAAATTTTACCCGGCTATTTTTTTACCCGGACAAATGCACTTTTGTTTGAAACGAAAAAATTTTTTGTTTCAAATCATGGAATATTGTACCAATGCTGAAAGGTTATTTAATTTTGAATAATAATCCGTTTAAATTGGGCCGAAACAACAACCAGTTTTCGTGTAATCGTCGATTGAAATCGGCTATTTTTTTACCCGGACAAATGCACTTTTGTTTGAAACGAAAAATTTTTTTGTTTCAAATCATGGAATATTGTACCAATGCTGAAAGGTTATTTAATTTTGAATAATAATCCGTTTAAATTAGGCCGAAACAACAACCAGTTTTCGTGTAATCGTCGATTGAAATCGGATATTTTTTACCCGGACAAATGCACTTTTGTTTGAAACGAAAAATTTTTTTGTTTCAAACCATGGAATATTGTACCAATGCTGAAACGTTATTTAATTTTGAATAATAATCCGTTTAAATTGGGCCGAAACAACAACCAGTTTACGTGTAATCGTCGATTGAAATCGGATATTTTTTTACCCGGACAAATGCACTTTTGTTTGAAACGAAAAAATATTTTGTTTCAAATCATGGAATATTGTACCAATGCTGAAAGGTTATTTAATTTTGAATAATAATCCGTTTAAATTAGGCCGAAACAACAACCAGTTTTCGTGTAATCGTCGATTGAAATCGGATATTTTTTACCCGGACAAATGCACTTTTGTTTGAAACGAAAAATTTTTTTGTGTCAAATCATGGAATATTGTACCGATTATGAAAGGTTATTTAATTTTGAATAATAATCCGTTTAAATTGGGCCGAAACAACAACCAGTTTTCGTGTAATCGTCGATTGAAATTTTACCCGGCTATTTTTTTACCCGGACAAATGCACTTTTGTTTGAAACGAAAAAATTTTTTGTTTCAAATCATGGAATATTGTACCAATGCTGAAAGGTTATTTAATTTTGAATAATAATCCGTTTAAATTGGGCCGAAACAACAACCAGTTTTCGTGTAATCGTCGATTGAAATCAGCTATTTTTTTACCCGGACAAATGCACTTTTGTTTGAAACGAAAAAATGTTTTGTTTCAAATCATGGAATATTGTACCAATGCTGAAAGGTTATTTAATTTTGAATAATAATCCGTTTAAATTAGGCCGAAACAACAACCAGTTTTCGTGTAATCGTCGATTGAAATCGGATATTTTTTACCCGGACAAATGCACTTTTGTTTGAAACGAAAAATTTTTTTGTTTCAAATCATGGAATATTGTACCAATGCTGAAACGTTATTTAATTTTGAATAATAATCCGTTTAAATTGGGCCGAAACAACAACCAGTTTACGTGTAATCGTCGATTGAAATCGGATATTTTTTTACCCGGACAAATGCACTTTTGTTTGAAACGAAAAATTTTTTTGTTTCAAATCATGGAATATTGTACCAATGCTGAAAGGTTATTTAATTTTGAATAATAATCCGTTTAAATTGAGCCGAAACAACAACCAGTTTTCGTGTAATCGTCGATTGAAATCGGATATTTTTTTACCCGGACAAATGCATTTTTGTTTGAAACGAAAAAATTTTTTGTTTCAAATCATGGGATATTGTACCAATGCTGAAAGGTTATTTAATTTTGAATAATAATCCGTTTAAATTGGGCCGAAACAACAACCAGTTTTCGTGTAATCGTCGATTGAAATCGGCTATTTTTTTACCCGGACAAATGCACTTTTGTTTGAAACGAAAATTTTTTTTGTTTCAAATCATGGAATATTGTACCAATGCTGAAAGGTTATTTAATTTTGAATAATAATCCGTTTAAATTGGGCCGAAACAACAACCAGTTTTCGTGTAATCGTCGATTGAAATCGGATATTTTTTTACCCGGACAAATGCACTTTTGTTTGAAACGAAAATTTTTTTTTTTCAAACCATGGAATATTGTACCAATGCTGAAACGTTATTTAATTTTGAATAATAATCCGTTTAAATTGGGCCGAAACAACAACCAGTTTTCGTGTAATCGTCGATTGAAATCGGATATTTTTTTACCCGGACAAATGCACTTTTGTTTGAAACGAAAAATTTTTTTGTTTCAAATCATGGAATATTGTTCCAATGCTGAAACGTTATTTAATTTTGAATAATAATCCGTTTTACTTGGGCCAAAACAACAACCATTTTTCGTGTAATCGTCGATTGAAATCGGCTATTTTTTTACCCGGACAAATGCATTTTTGTTTGAAACGAAAAAATTTTTTGTTTCAAATCATGGAATATTGTACCAATGCTGAAACGTTATTTAATTTTGAATAATAATCCGTTTAAATTGGGCCGAAACAACAACCAGTTTTCGTGTAATCGTCGATTGAAATCGGATATTTTTTTACCCGGACAAATGCACTTTTGTTTGAAACGAAAAATTTTTTTGTTTCAAATCATGGAATATTGTACCAATGCTGAAAGGTTATTTAATTTTGAATAATAATCCGTTTAAATTGGACCGAAACAACAACCAGTTTTCGTGTAATCGTCGATTGAAATCGGATATTTTTTTACCCGGACAAATGCACTTTTGTTTGAAACGAAAAATTTTTTTGTTTCAAATCATGGAATATTGTACCAATGCTGAAACGTTATTTAATTTTGAATAATAATCCGTTTTACTTGGGCCAAAACAACAACCAGTTTTCGTGTAATCGTCGATTGAAATCGGCTATTTTTTTACCCGGACAAATGCATTTTTGTTTGAAACGAAAAAATTTTTTGTTTCAAATCATGGAATATTGTACCAATTATGAAAGGTTATTTAATTTTGAATAATAATCCGTTTAAATTGGGCCGAAACAACAACCAGTTTTCGTGTAATCGTCGATTGAAATCGGCTATTTTTTACCCGGACAAATGCACTTTTGTTTGAAACGAAAAATTTTTTTGTTTCAAATCATGGAATATTGTACCAATGCTGAAAGGTTATTTAATTTTGAATAATAATCCGTTTAAATTGGGCCGAAACAACAACCAGTTTTCGTGTACTCGTCGATTGAAATCGGCTATTTTTTTACCCGGACAAATGCACTTTTGTTTGAAACGAAAAATTTTTTTGTTTCAAATCATGGAATATTGTACCAATGCTGAAACGTTATTTAATTTTGAATAATAATCCGTTTTACTTGGGCCAAAACAACAACCAGTTTTCGTGTAATCGTCGATTGAAATCGGCTATTTTTTTACCCGGACAAATGCATTTTTGTTTGAAACGAAAAAATTTTTTGTTTCAAATCATGGAATATTGTACCAATTATGAAAGGTTATTTAATTTTGAATAATAATCCGTTTAAATTGGGCCGAAACAACAACCAGTTTTCGTGTAATCGTCGATTGAAATCGGCTATTTTTTTACCCGGACAAATGCACTTTTGTTTGAAACGAAAAATTTTTTTGTTTCAAATCATGGAATATTGTACCAATGCTGAAACGTTATTTAATTTTGAATAATAATCCGTTTTACTTGGGCCAAAACAACAACCAGTTTTCGTGTAATCGTCGATTGAAATCGGCTATTTTTTTACCCGGACAAATGCATTTTTGTTTGAAACGAAAAAATTTTTTGTTTCAAATCATGGAATATTGTACCAATTATGAAAGGTTATTTAATTTTGAATAATAATCCGTTTAAATTGGACCGAAACAACAACCAGTTTTCGTGTAATCGTCGATTGAAATCGGATATTTTTTTACGCGGACAAATGCACTTTTGTTTGAAACGAAAATTTTTTTGTTTCAAATCATGGAATATTGTACCAATGCTGAAACGTTATTTAATTTTGAATAATAATCCGTTTTACTTGGGCCAAAACAACAACCAGTTTTCGTGTAATCGTCGATTGAAATCGGCTATTTTTTTACCCGGACAAATGCATTTTTGTTTGAAACGAAAAAATTTTTTGTTTCAAATCATGGAATATTGTACCAATTATGAAAGGTTATTTAATTTTGAATAATAATCCGTTTAAATTGGGCCGAAACAACAACCAGTTTTCGTGTAATCGTCGATTGAAATCGGCTATTTTTTACCCGAACAAATGCACTTTTGTTTGAAACGAAAAATTTTTTTGTTTCAAATCATGGAATATTGTACCAATGCTGAAAGGCTATTTAATTTTGAATAATAATCCGTTTAAATTGGGCCGAAACAACAACCAGTTTTCGTGTAATCGTCGATTGAAATCGGATATTTTTTTACCCGGACAAATGCACTTTTGTTTGAAACGAAAAATTTTTTTGTTTCAAATCATGGAATATTGTACCAATGCTGAAACGTTATTTAATTTTGAATAATAATCCGTTTTACTTGGGCCAAAACAACAACCAGTTTTCGTGTAATCGTCGATTGAAATCGGCTATTTTTTTACCCGGACAAATGCATTTTTGTTTGAAACGAAAAAATTTTTTGTTTCAAATCATGGAATATTGTACCAATTATGAAAGGTTATTTAATTTTGAATAATAATCCGTTTAAATTGGGCCGAAACAACAACCAGTTTTCGTGTAATCGTCGATTGAAATCGGCTATTTTTTTACCCGGACAAATGCATTTTTGTTTGAAACGAAAAAATTTTTTGTTTCAAATCATGGAATATTGTACCAATGCTGAAACGTTATTTAATTTTGAATAATAATCCGTTTAAATTGGGCCGAAACAACAACCAGTTTTCGTGTAATCGTCGATTGAAATCGGATATTTTTTTACCCGGACAAATGCACTTTTGTTTGAAACGAAAAATTTTTTTGTTTCAAATCATGGAATATTGTACCAATGCTGAAAGGTTATTTAATTTTGAATAATAATCCGTTTAAATTGGACCGAAACAACAACCAGTTTTCGTGTAATCGTCGATTGAAATCGGATATTTTTTTACCCGGACAAATGCACTTTTGTTTGAAACAGAAAATTTTTTTGTTTCAAATCATGGAATATTGTACCAATGCTGAAACGTTATTTAATTTTGAATAATAATCCGTTTTACTTGGGCCAAAACAACACCCAGTTTTCGTGTAATCGTCGATTGAAATCGGCTATTTTTTTACCCGGACAAATGCATTTTTGTTTGAAACGAAAAAATTTTTTGTTTCAAATCATGGAATATTGTACCAATTATGAAAGGTTATTTAATTTTGAATAATAATCCGTTTAAATTGGGCCGAAACAACAACCAGTTTTCGTGTAATCGTCGATTGAAATCGGCTATTTTTTACCCGGACAAATGCACTTTTGTTTGAAACGAAAAATTTTTTTGTTTCAAATCATGGAATATTGTACCAATGCTGAAAGGTTATTTAATTTTGAATAATAATCCGTTTAAATTGGGCCGAAACAACAACCAGTTTTCGTGTACTCGTCGATTGAAATCGGCTATTTTTTTACCCGGACAAATGCACTTTTGTTTGAAACGAAAAATTTTTTTGTTTCAAATCATGGAATATTGTACCAATGCTGAAACGTTATTTAATTTTGAATAATAATCCGTTTTACTTGGGCCAAAACAACAACCAGTTTTCGTGTAATCGTCGATTGAAATCGGCTATTTTTTTACCCGGACAAATGCATTTTTGTTTGAAACGAAAAAATTTTTTGTTTCAAATCATGGAATATTGTACCAATTATGAAAGGTTATTTAATTTTGAATAATAATCCGTTTAAATTGGGCCGAAACAACAACCAGTTTTCGTGTAATCGTCGATTGAAATCGGCTATTTTTTTACCCGGACAAATGCACTTTTGTTTGAAACGAAAAATTTTTTTGTTTCAAATCATGGAATATTGTACCAATGCTGAAACGTTATTTAATTTTGAATAATAATCCGTTTTACTTGGGCCAAAACAACAACCAGTTTTCGTGTAATCGTCGATTGAAATCGGCTATTTTTTTACCCGGACAAATGCGCTTTTGTTTGAAACGAAAAAATTTTTTGTTTCAAATCATGGAATATTGTACCAATTATGAAAGGTTATTTAATTTTGAATAATAATCCGTTTAAATTGGGCCGAAACAACAACCAGTTTTCGTGTAATCGTCGATTGAAATCGGCTATTTTTTTACCCGGACAAATGCACTTTTGTTTGAAACGAAAAATTTTTTTGTTTCAAATCATGGAATATTGTACCAATGCTGAAAGGCTATTTAATTTTGAATAATAATCCGTTTAAATTGGGCCGAAACAACAACCAGTTTTCGTGTAATCGTCGATTGAAATCGGCTATTTTTTTACCCGGACAAATGCATTTTTGTTTGAAACGAAAAAATTTTTTGTTTCAAATCATGGAATATTGTACCAATTATGAAAGGTTATTTAATTTTGAATAATAATCCGTTTAAATTGGACCGAAACAACAACCAGTTTTCGTGTAATCGTCGATTGAAATCGGATATTTTTTTACCCGGACAAATGCACTTTTGTTTGAAACGAAAAATTTTTTTGTTTCAAATCATGGAATATTGTACCAATGCTGAAACGTTATTTAATTTTGAATAATAATCCGTTTTACTTGGGCCAAAACAACAACCAGTTTTCGTGTAATCGTCGATTGAAATCGGCTATTTTTTTACCCGGACAAATGCATTTTTGTTTGAAACGAAAAAATTTTTTGTTTCAAATCATGGAATATTGTACCAATTATGAAAGGTTATTTAATTTTGAATAATAATCCGTTTAAATTGGGCCGAAACAACAACCAGTTTTCGTGTAATCGTCGATTGAAATCGGCTATTTTTTACCCGGACAAATGCACTTTTGTTTGAAACGAAAAATTTTTTTGTTTCAAATCATGGAATATTGTACCAATGCTGAAAGGTTATTTAATTTTGAATAATAATCCGTTTAAATTGGGCCGAAACAACAACCAGTTTTCGTGTACTCGTCGATTGAAATCGGCTATTTTTTTACTCGGACAAATGCACTTTTGTTTGAAACGAAAAATTTTTTTGTTTCAAATCATGGAATATTGTACCAATGCTGAAACGTTATTTAATTTTGAATAATAATCCGTTTTACTTGGGCCAAAACAACAACCAGTTTTCGTGTAATCGTCGATTGAAATCGGCTATTTTTTTACCCGGACAAATGCATTTTTGTTTGAAACGAAAAAATTTTTTGTTTCAAATCATGGAATATTGTACCAATTATGAAAGGTTATTTAATTTTGAATAATAATCCGTTTAAATTGGGCCGAAACAACAACCAGTTTTCGTGTAATCGTCGATTGAAATCGGCTATTTTTTTACCCGGACAAATGCACTTTTGTTTGAAACGAAAAATTTTTTTGTTTCAAATCATGGAATATTGTACCAATGCTGAAACGTTATTTAATTTTGAATAATAATCCGTTTTACTTGGGCCAAAACAACAACCAGTTTTCGTGTAATCGTCGATTGAAATCGGCTATTTTTTTACCCGGACAAATGCATTTTTGTTTGAAACGAAAAAATTTTTTGTTTCAAATCATGGAATATTGTACCAATTATGAAAGGTTATTTAATTTTGAATAATAATCCGTTTAAATTGGACCGAAACAACAACCAGTTTTCGTGTAATCGTCGATTGAAATCGGATATTTTTTTACGCGGACAAATGCACTTTTGTTTGAAACGAAAATTTTTTTGTTTCAAATCATGGAATATTGTACCAATGCTGAAACGTTATTTAATTTTGAATAATAATCCGTTTTACTTGGGCCAAAACAACAACCAGTTTTCGTGTAATCGTCGATTGAAATCGGCTATTTTTTTACCCGGACAAATGCATTTTTGTTTGAAACGAAAAAATTTTTTGTTTCAAATCATGGAATATTGTACCAATTATGAAAGGTTATTTAATTTTGAATAATAATCCGTTTAAATTGGGCCGAAACAACAACCAGTTTTCGTGTAATCGTCGATTGAAATCGGCTATTTTTTACCCGAACAAATGCATTTTTGTTTGAAACGAAAAAATTTTTTGTTTCAAATCATGGAATATTGTACCAATTATGAAAGGTTATTTAATTTTGAACAATAATCCGTTTAAATTGGGCCGAAACAATAACCAGTTTTCGTGTATTCGTCGATTGAAATCGGCTATTTTTTACCCGGACAAATGCACTTTTGTTTGAAACGAAAAATTTTTTTGTTTCAAATCATGGAATATTGTACCAATGCTGAAACGTTATTTAATTTTGAATAATAATCCGTTTTACTTGGGCCAAAACAACAACCAGTTTTCGTGTAATCGTCGATTGAAATCGGCTATTTTTTTACCCGGACAAATGCATTTTTGTTTGAAACGAAAAAATTTTTTGTTTCAAATCATGGAATATTGTACCAATTATGAAAGGTTATTTAATTTTGAATAATAATCCGTTTAAATTGGGCCGAAACAACAACCAGTTTTCGTGTAATCGTCGATTGAAATCGGCTATTTTTTTACCCGGACAAATGCATTTTTGTTTGAAACGAAAAAATTTTTTGTTTCAAATCATGGAATATTGTACCAATGCTGAAACGTTATTTAATTTTGAATAATAATCCGTTTAAATTGGGCCGAAACAACAACCAGTTTTCGTGTAATCGTCGATTGAAATCGGATATTTTTTTACCCGGACAAATGCACTTTTGTTTGAAACGAAAAATTTTTTTGTTTCAAATCATGGAATATTGTACCAATGCTGAAAGGTTATTTAATTTTGAATAATAATCCGTTTAAATTGGACCGAAACAACAACCAGTTTTCGTGTAATCGTCGATTGAAATCGGATATTTTTTTACCCGGACAAATGCACTTTTGTTTGAAACAGAAAATTTTTTTGTTTCAAATCATGGAATATTGTACCAATGCTGAAACGTTATTTAATTTTGAATAATAATCCGTTTTACTTGGGCCAAAACAACACCCAGTTTTCGTGTAATCGTCGATTGAAATCGGCTATTTTTTTACCCGGACAAATGCATTTTTGTTTGAAACGAAAAAATTTTTTGTTTCAAATCATGGAATATTGTACCAATTATGAAAGGTTATTTAATTTTGAATAATAATCCGTTTAAATTGGGCCGAAACAACAACCAGTTTTCGTGTAATCGTCGATTGAAATCGGCTATTTTTTACCCGGACAAATGCACTTTTGTTTGAAACGAAAAATTTTTTTGTTTCAAATCATGGAATATTGTACCAATGCTGAAAGGTTATTTAATTTTGAATAATAATCCGTTTAAATTGGGCCGAAACAACAACCAGTTTTCGTGTACTCGTCGATTGAAATCGGCTATTTTTTTACCCGGACAAATGCACTTTTGTTTGAAACGAAAAATTTTTTTGTTTCAAATCATGGAATATTGTACCAATGCTGAAACGTTATTTAATTTTGAATAATAATCCGTTTTACTTGGGCCAAAACAACAACCAGTTTTCGTGTAATCGTCGATTGAAATCGGCTATTTTTTTACCCGGACAAATGCATTTTTGTTTGAAACGAAAAAATTTTTTGTTTCAAATCATGGAATATTGTACCAATTATGAAAGGTTATTTAATTTTGAATAATAATCCGTTTAAATTGGGCCGAAACAACAACCAGTTTTCGTGTAATCGTCGATTGAAATCGGCTATTTTTTTACCCGGACAAATGCACTTTTGTTTGAAACGAAAAATTTTTTTGTTTCAAATCATGGAATATTGTACCAATGCTGAAACGTTATTTAATTTTGAATAATAATCCGTTTTACTTGGGCCAAAACAACAACCAGTTTTCGTGTAATCGTCGATTGAAATCGGCTATTTTTTTACCCGGACAAATGCGCTTTTGTTTGAAACGAAAAAATTTTTTGTTTCAAATCATGGAATATTGTACCAATTATGAAAGGTTATTTAATTTTGAATAATAATCCGTTTAAATTGGGCCGAAACAACAACCAGTTTTCGTGTAATCGTCGATTGAAATCGGCTATTTTTTTACCCGGACAAATGCACTTTTGTTTGAAACGAAAAATTTTTTTGTTTCAAATCATGGAATATTGTACCAATGCTGAAAGGCTATTTAATTTTGAATAATAATCCGTTTAAATTGGGCCGAAACAACAACCAGTTTTCGTGTAATCGTCGATTGAAATCGGCTATTTTTTTACCCGGACAAATGCACTTTTGTTTGAAACGAAAAATTTTTTTGTTTCAAATCATGGAATATTGTACCAATGCTGAAAGGTTATTTAATTTTGAATAATAATCCGTTTTACTTGGGCCAAAACAACAACCAGTTTTCGTGTAATCGTCGATTGAAATCGGCTATTTTTTTACCCGGACAAATGCATTTTTGTTTGAAACGAAAAAATTTTTTGTTTCAAATCATGGAATATTGTACCAATTATGAAAGGTTATTTAATTTTGAATAATAATCCGTTTAAATTGGGCCGAAACAACAACCAGTTTTCGTGTAATCGTCGATTGAAATCGGCTATTTTTTTACCCGGACAAATGCATTTTTGTTTGAAACGAAAAAATTTTTTGTTTCAAATCATGGAATATTGTACCAATGCTGAAACGTTATTTAATTTTGAATAATAATCCGTTTAAATTGGGCCGAAACAACAACCAGTTTTCGTGTAATCGTCGATTGAAATCGGATATTTTTTTACCCGGACAAATGCACTTTTGTTTGAAACGAAAAATTTTTTTGTTTCAAATCATGGAATATTGTACCAATGCTGAAAGGTTATTTAATTTTGAATAATAATCCGTTTAAATTGGACCGAAACAACAACCAGTTTTCGTGTAATCGTCGATTGAAATCGGATATTTTTTTACCCGGACAAATGCACTTTTGTTTGAAACAGAAAATTTTTTTGTTTCAAATCATGGAATATTGTACCAATGCTGAAACGTTATTTAATTTTGAATAATAATCCGTTTTACTTGGGCCAAAACAACACCCAGTTTTCGTGTAATCGTCGATTGAAATCGGCTATTTTTTTACCCGGACAAATGCATTTTTGTTTGAAACGAAAAAATTTTTTGTTTCAAATCATGGAATATTGTACCAATTATGAAAGGTTATTTAATTTTGAATAATAATCCGTTTAAATTGGGCCGAAACAACAACCAGTTTTCGTGTAATCGTCGATTGAAATCGGCTATTTTTTACCCGGACAAATGCACTTTTGTTTGAAACGAAAAATTTTTTTGTTTCAAATCATGGAATATTGTACCAATGCTGAAAGGTTATTTAATTTTGAATAATAATCCGTTTAAATTGGGCCGAAACAACAACCAGTTTTCGTGTACTCGTCGATTGAAATCGGCTATTTTTTTACCCGGACAAATGCACTTTTGTTTGAAACGAAAAATTTTTTTGTTTCAAATCATGGAATATTGTACCAATGCTGAAACGTTATTTAATTTTGAATAATAATCCGTTTTACTTGGGCCAAAACAACAACCAGTTTTCGTGTAATCGTCGATTGAAATCGGCTATTTTTTTACCCGGACAAATGCATTTTTGTTTGAAACGAAAAAATTTTTTGTTTCAAATCATGGAATATTGTACCAATTATGAAAGGTTATTTAATTTTGAATAATAATCCGTTTAAATTGGGCCGAAACAACAACCAGTTTTCGTGTAATCGTCGATTGAAATCGGCTATTTTTTTACCCGGACAAATGCACTTTTGTTTGAAACGAAAAATTTTTTTGTTTCAAATCATGGAATATTGTACCAATGCTGAAACGTTATTTAATTTTGAATAATAATCCGTTTTACTTGGGCCAAAACAACAACCAGTTTTCGTGTAATCGTCGATTGAAATCGGCTATTTTTTTACCCGGACAAATGCGCTTTTGTTTGAAACGAAAAAATTTTTTGTTTCAAATCATGGAATATTGTACCAATTATGAAAGGTTATTTAATTTTGAATAATAATCCGTTTAAATTGGACCGAAACAACAACCAGTTTTCGTGTAATCGTCGATTGAAATCGGATATTTTTTTACCCGGACAAATGCACTTTTGTTTGAAACGAAAAATTTTTTTGTTTCAAATCATGGAATATTGTACCAATGCTGAAACGTTATTTAATTTTGAATAATAATCCGTTTTACTTGGGCCAAAACAACAACCAGTTTTCGTGTAATCGTCGATTGAAATCGGCTATTTTTTTACCCGGACAAATGCATTTTTGTTTGAAACGAAAAATTTTTTGTTTCAAATCATGGAATATTGTACCAATTATGAAAGGTTATTTAATTTTGAATAATAATCCGTTTAAATTGGGCCGAAACAACAACCAGTTTTCGTGTAATCGTCGATTGAAATCGGCTATTTTTTACCCGGACAAATGCACTTTTGTTTGAAACGAAAAATTTTTTTGTTTCAAATCATGGAATATTGTACCAATGCTGAAAGGTTATTTAATTTTGAATAATAATCCGTTTAAATTGGGCCGAAACAACGACCAGTTTTCGTGTAATCGTCGATTGAAATCGGATATTTTTTTACCCGGACAAATGCACTTTTGTTTGAAACGAAAAATTTTTTTGTTTCAAATCATGGAATATTGTACCAATGCTGAAACGTTATTTAATTTTGAATAATAATCCGTTTTACTTGGGCCAAAACAACAACCAGTTTTCGTGTAATCGTCGATTGAAATCGGCTATTTTTTTACCCGGACAAATGCATTTTTGTTTGAAACGAAAAAATTTTTTGTTTCAAATCATGGAATATTGTACCAATTATGAAAGGTTATTTAATTTTGAATAATAATCCGTTTAAATTGGGCCGAAACAACAACCAGTTTTCGTGTAATCGTCGATTGAAATCGGCTATTTTTTTACCCGGACAAATGCACTTTTGTTTGAAACGAAAAATTTTTTTGTTTCAAATCATGGAATATTGTACCAATGCTGAAACGTTATTTAATTTTGAATAATAATCCGTTTTACTTGGGCCAAAACAACAACCAGTTTTCGTGTAATCGTCGATTGAAATCGGCTATTTTTTTACCCGGACAAATGCATTTTTGTTTGAAACGAAAAAATTTTTTGTTTCAAATCATGGAATATTGTACCAATTATGAAAGGTTATTTAATTTTGAATAATAATCCGTTTAAATTGGGCCGAAACAACAACCAGTTTTCGTGTAATCGTCGATTGAAATCGGATATTTTTTACCCGGACAAATGCACTTTTGTTTGAAACGAAAAAATTTTTTGTTTCAAATCATGGAATATTGTACCAATGCTGAAAGGTTATTTAATTTTGAATAATAATCCGTTTAAATTAGGCCGAAACAACAACCAGTTTTCGTGTAATCGTCGATTGAAATCGGATATTTTTTACCCGGACAAATGCACTTTTGTTTGAAACGAAAAATTTTTTGTTTCAAATCATGGAATATTGTACCAATGCTGAAACGTTATTTAATTTTGAATAATAATCCGTTTAAATTGGGCCGAAACAACAACCAGTTTTCGTGTAATCGTCGATTGAAATCGGCTATTTTTTTACCCGGACAAATGCACTTTTGTTTGAAACGAAAAATTTTTTTGTTTCAAATCATGGAATATTGTACCAATGCTGAAACGTTATTTAATTTTGAATAATAATCCGTTTTACTTGGGCCAAAACAACAACCAGTTTTCGTGTAATCGTCGATTGAAATCGGCTATTTTTTTACGCGGACAAATGCATTTTTGTTTGAAACGAAAAAATTTTTTGTTTCAAATCATGGAATATTGTACCAATTATGAAAGGTTATTTAATTTTGAATAATAATCCGTTTAAATTGGGCCGAAACAACAACCAGTTTTCGTGTAATCGTCGATTGAAATCGGCTATTTTTTTACCCGGACAAATGCACTTTTGTTTGAAACGAAAAATTTTTTTGTTTCAAATCATGGAATATTGTACCAATGCTGAAAGGTTATTTAATTTTGAATAATAATCCGTTTAAATTGGGCCGAAACAACAACCAGTTTTCGTGTAATCGTCGATTGAAATCGGAAATTTTTTTACCCGGACAAATGCACTTTTGTTTGAAACGAAAAATTTTTTTGTTTCAAATCATGGAATATTGTACCAATGCTGAAAGGTTATTTAATTTTGAATAATAATCCGTTTAAATTGGGCCGAAACAACAACCAGTTTTCGTGTAATCGTCGATTGAAATCGGCTATTTTTTTACCCGGACAAATGCATTTTTGTTTGAAACGAAAAAATTTTTTGTTTCAAATCATGGAATATTGTACCAATTATGAAAGGTTATTTAATTTTGAATAATAATCCGTTTAAATTGGGCCGAAACAACAACCAGTTTTCGTGTAATCGTCGATTGAAATCGGCTATTTTTTTACCCGGACAAATGCACTTTTGTTTGAAACGAAAAATTTTTTTGTTTCAAATCATGGAATATTGTACCAATGCTGAAAGGTTATTTAATTTTGAATAATAATCCGTTTAAATTGGGCCGAAACAACAACCAGTTTTCGTGTAATCGTCGATTGAAATCGGATATTTTTTTACCCGGACAAATGCACTTTTGTTTGAAACGAAAATTTTTTTTGTTTCAAATCATGGAATATTGTACCAATGCTGAAACGTTATTTAATTTTGAATAATAATCCGTTTAAATTGGGCCGAAACAACAACCAGTTTTCGTGTAATCGTCGATTGAAATCGGATATTTTTTTACCCGGACAAATGCACTTTTGTTTGAAACGAAAAATTTTTTTGTTTCAAATCATGGAATATTGTACCAATGCTGAAACGTTATTTAATTTTGAATAATAATCCGTTTTACTTGGGCCAAAACAACAACCAGTTTTCGTGTAATCGTCGATTGAAATCGGCTATTTTTTTACCCGGACAAATGCATTTTTGTTTGAAACGAAAAAATTTTTTGTTTCAAATCATGGAATATTGTACCAATTATGAAAGGTTATTTAATTTTGAATAATAATCCGTTTTACTTGGGCCAAAACAACAACCAGTTTTCGTGTAATCGTCGATTGAAATCGGATATTTTTTTACCCGGACAAATGCATTTTTGTTTGAAACGAAAAAATTTTTTGTTTCAAATCATGGAATATTGTACCAATTATGAAAGGTTATTTAATTTTGAATAATAATCCGTTTAAATTGGGCCGAAACAACAACCAGTTTTCGTGTAATCGTCGATTGAAATCGGCTATTTTTTTACCCGGACAAATGCACTTTTGTTTGAAACGAAAAATTTTTTTGTTTCAAATCATGGAATATTGTACCAATGCTGAAACGTTATTTAATTTTGAATAATAATCCGTTTTACTTGGGCCAAAACAACAACCAGTTTTCGTGTAATCGTCGATTGAAATCGGCTATTTTTTTACCCGGACAAATGCATTTTTGTTTGAAACGAAAAAATTTTTTGTTTCAAATCATGGAATATTGTACCAATTATGAAAGGTTATTTAATTTTGAATAATAATCCGTTTAAATTGGGCCGAAACAACAACCAGTTTTCGTGTAATCGTCGATTGAAATCGGCTATTTTTTTACCCGGACAAATGCACTTTTGTTTGAAACGAAAAATTTTTTTGTTTCAAATCATGGAATATTGTACCGATTATGAAAGGTTATTTAATTTTGAATAATAATCCGTTTAAATTGGGCCGAAACAACAACCAGTTTTCGTGTAATCGTCGATTGAAATCGGATATTTTTTTACCCGGACAAATGCACTTTTGTTTGAAACGAAAATTTTTTTTGTTTCAAATCATGGAATATTGTACCAATGCTGAAAGGTTATTTAATTTTGAATAATAATCCGTTTAAATTGGGCCGAAACAACAACCAGTTTTCGTGTAATCGTCGATTGAATTCGGATATTTTTTTACCCGGACAAATGCACTTTTGTTTGAAACGAAAAATTTTTTTGTTTCAAATCATGGAATATTGTACCAATGCTGAAAGGTTATTTAGTTTTGAATAATAGTCCGTTTAAATTGGGCCGAAACAACAACCAGTTTTCGTGTAATCGTCGATTGAAATCGGATATTTTTTTACCCGGACAAATGCATTTTTGTTTGAAACGAAAAAATTTTTTGTTTCAAATCATGGAATATTGTACCAATTATGAAAGGTTATTTAATTTTGAACAATAATCCGTTTAAATTGGGCCGAAACAATAACCAGTTTTCGTGTATTCGTCGATTGAAATCGGCTATTTTTTACCCGGACAAATGCACTTTTGTTTGAAACGAAAAATTTTTTTGTTTCAAATCATGGAATATTGTACCAATGCTGAAACGTTATTTAATTTTGAATAATAATCCGTTTTACTTGGGCCAAAACAACAACCAGTTTTCGTGTAATCGTCGATTGAAATCGGCTATTTTTTTACCCGGACAAATGCATTTTTGTTTGAAACGAAAAAATTTTTTGTTTCAAATCATGGAATATTGTACCAATTATGAAAGGTTATTTAATTTTGAATAATAATCCGTTTAAATTGGGCCGAAACAACAACCAGTTTTCGTGTAATCGTCGATTGAAATCGGCTATTTTTTTACCCGGACAAATGCACTTTTGTTTGAAACGAAAAATTTTTTGTTTCAAATCATGGAATATTGTACCAATTATGAAAGGTTATTTAATTTTGAATAATAATCCGTTTTACTTGGGCCGAAACAACAACCAGTTTTCGTGTAATCGTCGATTGAAATCGGCTATTTTTTTACCCGGACAAATGCACTTTTGTTTGAAACGAAAAATGTTTTTGTTTCAAATCATGGAATATTGTCCCGATTGTGAAAGGTTATTTAATTTTGAATAATAATCCGTTTAAATTGGGCCGAAACAACAACCAGTTTTCGTGTAATCGTCGATTGAAATCGGCTATTTTTTTACCCGGACAAATGCACTTTTGTTTGAAACGAAAAATTTTTTTGTTTCAAATCATGGAATATTGTACCAATGCTGAAAGGTTATTTAATTTTGAATAATAATCCGTTTAAATTGGGCCGAAACAACAACCAGTTTTCGTGTAATCGTCGATTGAAATCGGCTATTTTTTTACCCGGACAAATGCACTTTTGTTTGAAACGAAAAATTTTTTTGTTTCAAATCATGGAATATTGTACCAATGCTGAAAGGTTATTTAATTTTGAATAATAATCCGTTTAAATTAGGCCGAAACAACAACCAGTTTTCGTGTAATCGTCGATTGAAATCGGCTATTTTTTACCCGGACAAATGCACTTTTGTTTGAAACGAAAAATTTTTTTGTTTCTAATCATGGAATATTGTACCAATTATGAAAGGTTATTTAATTTTGAATAATAATCCGTTTAAATTGGGCCGAAACAACAACCAGTTTTCGTGTAATCGTCGATTGAAATCGGCTATTTTTTACCCGGACAAATGCACTTTTGTTTGAAACGAAAAATTTTTTTGTTTCAAATCATGGAATATTGTACCAATGCTGAAAGGTTATTTAATTTTGAATAATAATCCGTTTAAATTAGGCCGAAACAACAACCAGTTTTCGTGTAATCGTCGATTGAAATCGGCTATTTTTTTACCCGGACAAATGCACTTTTGTTTGAAACGAAAAATTTTTTTGTTTCATATCATGGAATATTGTACCAATGCTGAAAGGTTATTTAATTTTGAATAATAATCCGTTTAAATTGGGCCGAAACATCAACCAGTTTTCGTGTAATCGTCGATTGAAATCGGCTATTTTTTTACCCGGACAAATGCACTTTTGTTTGAATAGAAAAATTTTTTTGTTTCAAATCATAGAATATTGTACCAATGCTGAAACGTTATTTAATTTTGAATAATAATCCGTTTTACTTGGGCCAAAACAACAACCAGTTTTCGTGTAATCGTCGATTGAAATCGGCTATTTTTTTACCCGGACAAATGCACTTTTGTTTGAAACGAAAAATTTTTTGTTTCAAATCATGGAATATTGTACCGATTATGAAAGGTTATTTAATTTTGAATAATAATCCGTTTAAATTGGGCCGAAACAACAACCAGTTTTCGTGTAATCGTCGATTGAAATCGGCTATTTTTTTACCCGGACAAATGCACTTTTGTTTGAAACGAAAAATTTTTTTGTTTCAAATCATGGAATATTGTACCAATGCTGAAAGGTTATTTAATTTTGAATAATAATCCGTTTAAATTGGGCCGAAACAACAACCAGTTTTCGTGTAATCGTCGATTGAAATCGGATATTTTTTTACCCGGACAAATGCACTTTTGTTTGAAACGAAAAATTTTTTTGTTTCAAATCATGGAATATTGTACCAATGCTGAAACGTTATTTAATTTTGAATAATAATCCGTTTTACTTGGGCCAAAACAACAACCAGTTTTCGTGTAATCGTCGATTGAAATCGGCTATTTTTTTACCCGGACAAATGCATTTTTGTTTGAAACGAAAAAATTTTTTGTTTCAAATCATGGAATATTGTACCAATTATGAAAGGTTATTTAATTTTGAATAATAATCCGTTTAAATTGGGCCAAAACAACAACCAGTTTTCGTGTAATCGTCGATTGAAATCGGCTATTTTTTTACCCGGACAAATGCACTTTTGTTTGAAACGAAAAATTTTTTTGTTTCAAATCATGGAATATTGTACCAATGCTGAAACGTTATTTAATTTTGAATAATAATCCGTTTTACTTGGGCCAAAACAACAACCAGTTTTCGTGTAATCGTCGATTGAAATCGGCTATTTTTTTACCCGGACAAATGCATTTTTGTTTGAAACGAAAAAATTTTTTGTTTCAAATCATGGAATATTGTACCAATGCTGAAAGGTTATTTAATTTTGAATAATAATACGTTTAAATTGGGCCGAAACAACAACCAGTTTTCGTGTAATCGTCGATTGGAATCGGCTATTTTTTTACCCGGACAAATGCACTTTTGTTTGAAACGAAAAATTTTTTTGTTTCAAATCATGGAATATTGTACCAATGCTGAAAGGTTATTTAATTTTGAATAATAATCCGTTTAAATTGGGCCGAAACAACAACCAGTTTTCGTGTAATCGTCGATTGAAATCGGATATTTTTTTACCCGGACAAATGCACTTTTGTTTGAAACGAAAAATTTTTTTGTTTCAAATCATGGAATATTGTACCAATGCTGAAACGTTATTTAATTTTGAATAATAATCCGTTTTACTTGGGCCAAAACAACAACCAGTTTTCGTGTAATCGTCGATTGAAATCGGCTATTTTTTTACCCGGACAAATGCATTTTTGTTTGAAACGAAAAAATTTTTTGTTTCAAATCATGGAATATTGTACCAATTATGAAAGGTTATTTAATTTTGAATAATAATCCGTTTAAATTGGGCCGAGACAACAACCAGTTTTCGTGTAATCGTCGATTGAAATCGGCTATTTTTTACCCGGACAAATGCACTTTTGTTTGAAACGAAAAATTTTTTTGTTTCAAATCATGGAATATTGTACCAATGCTGAAACGTTATTTAATTTTGAATAATAATCCGTTTTACTTGGGCCAAAACAACAACCAGTTTTCGTGTAATCGTCGATTGAAATCGGCTATTTTTTTACCCGGACAAATGCATTTTTGTTTGAAACGAAAAAAATTTTTGTTTCAAATCATGGAATATTGTACCAATGCTGAAAGGTTATTTAATTTTGAATAATAATCCGTTTAAATTGGGCCGAAACAACAACCAGTTTTCGTGTAATCGTCGATTGAAATCGGCTTTTTTTTTACCCGGACAAATGCACTTTTGTTTGAAACGAAAAATTTTTTTTGTTTCAAATCATGGAATATTGTACCAATGCTGAAAGGTTATTTAATTTTGAATAATAATCCGTTTAAATTGGGCCGAAACAACAACCAGTTTTCGTGTACTCGTCGATTGAAATCGGCTATTTTTTTACCCGGACAAATGCACTTTTGTTTGAAACGAAAAATTTTTTTGTTTCAAATCATGGAATATTGTACCAATGCTGAAAGGTTATTTAATTTTGAATAATAATCCGTTTAAATTGGGCCAAAACAACAACCAGTTTTCGTGTAATCGTCGATTGAAATCGGCTATTTTTTTACCCGGACAAATGCACTTTTGTTTGAAACGAAAAATTTTTTTGTTTCAAATCATGGAATATTGTACCAATGCTGAAAGGTTATTTAATTTTGAATAATAATCCGTTTAAATTGGGCCGAAACAACAACCAGTTTTCGTGTACTCGTCGATTGAAATCGGCTATTTTTTTACCCGGACAAATGCACTTTTGTTTGAAACGAAAAATTTTTTTGTTTCAAATCATGGAATATTGTACCAATGCTGAAAGGTTATTTAATTTTGAATAATAATCCGTTTAAATTGGGCCGAAACAACAACCAGTTTTCGTGTAATCGTCGATTGAAATCGGATATTTTTTTACCCGGACAAATGCACTTTTGTTTGAAACGAAAAATTTTTTTGTTTCAAATCATGGAATATTGTACCAATGCTGAAAGGTTATTTAATTTTGAATAATAATCCGTTTAAATTGGGCCGAAACAACAACCAGTTTTCGTGTAATCGTCGATTGAAATCGGCTATTTTTTTACCCGGACAAATGCACTTTTGTTTGAATAGAAAAATTTTTTTGTTTCAAATCATGGAATATTGTACCAATGCTGAAACGTTATTTAATTTTGAATAATAATCCGTTTTATTTGGGCCAAAACAACAACCAGTTTTCGTGTAATCGTCGATTGAAATCGGTTATTTTTTTACCCGGACAAATGCACTTTTGTTTGAAACGAAAAATTTGTTTGTTTCAAATCATGGAATATTGTACCAATGCTGAAAGGTTATTTAATTTTGAATAATAATCCGTTTAAATTGGGCCGAAACAACAACCAGTTTTCGTGTAATCGTCGATTGAAATCGGCTATTTTTTTACCCGAACAAATGCACTTTTGTTTGAAACGAAAAATTTTTTTGTTTCAAATCATGGAATATTGTACCAATGCTGAAACGTTATTTAATTTTGAATAATAATCCGTTTAAATTGGGCCGAAACAACAACCAGTTTTCGTGTAATCGTCGATTGAAATCGG